>CM040129.1:56789839-57389839 GCA_022559845.1 Amorphophallus konjac | reverse complement strand
GGAGAGCCCGTTGAGTGGGGAGGTGTCTGGTCAGTTCCTGAGTGGCCTGATCTGCACACCCGGGGGAGAAAAATTGGAAAACATTCCTCCGGATGCCAAACGGGATGCCGTCTTCTGCTGATGGAAGTAGATTGGATGTAGAAGACCCCGGCCAAACGACGTCTTCAGAAGTGATGGGGTGTGGCCGTGGGAGCTTCTGCACTGCAGCTCTGATCCAGTTTCAGGTCCCAGTTGCGCAGTCGGACGAGAACGAACCCTCCGGACAGTAGGGTTGTCGGATGCCGGCAAGACCACCTCGGCTGCGAAGATATCTTGATGACATTTCCGTCGATGTATGGTACGCCTCCAGATGACGCTGAATGACCTCGGGGCAGGTTCTGCAAGTCGGGCTCCTACTGCTACCTGCGAACTGGATAGAGCAGGAAGGTGAATGATGTTGGTAATGGTGGGGAGGGGTGAAGGGACTGCAATGGGGAGAGGGCTAATGGCTGTGGGGCTTGGATGGGGAGAGTAGAGATGGTGGAGAGGCTGGAGAAGAGGGCTGGGTCGCAGCTAGCAGGTGGAGGGGGAGGGAGGTGCGGCCAAGGGTGGAAGGTGAGAGAGAGAGGGGGGGCGCAAATGGGCTTAGGGGAATGGGGAGATGGGTTAATGGAGGGGTTAATGGTGGCCTAGGGAATGGGAAGGGTTGCCTTGGGGAGGGGAAGGGGTGCTTGGGGGAAGGGATTCCCCCTTGGGAAGGTGAAAGGTTGTATGTGGAAGGGGAAAGATTGCTTGGGAAGAGGGAGAGGTGCCTAGGAGAAGGGGATTCCACCTAGGGGTTGGAGGGGGATTAAATGGGAGGTATGGGGAAGGGGGAGGGGTCTTAATTAGAGGTGAATAGGGAGGAGAGAGAGTGAATTTCGAAATTGGGGGTTGGGAGGAGAGAGAATGGGGTTCGCCCCCTTTAGAGAGAGAGAGAGAGAGAAATAGAGAGAGAGCTAGAGAGGTAGAGTGAGAGAGAGAGAGATAGAGTGAGAGAGAGAGAGAGAGAGCACAAGGGTTTCAATATTCAACTCAATTTTTCATTAGCTCCAAATGGAGGGTTTGGGGCCCTATTTATAGGGAACCCAAAATTTACAAAAAGTCCCTACTAGAAAGACTAATGACATAACTCTAGGGGGAAAGGGGCGCAAGTGGGCCAAGCCCAAGTGATTGGGCCCAAAACCCACATGATGACCACATGACTTAGGAAAATAAACACATAACGTAGGTACTGGACTCAAATAAAAGACAAATTACATCAAAATGACTCAAAAATAAAGACAAGAAGTGCACCAAGTGATCCATCAGAGTGATGTGGAGGCCTGGATGACATGGAGCCCAAGTCTGGCCCTCATCGAAAGGAAGGGAAGTCCCGAGCCAAAGGAAATCATCAGTGATGTCCTCATCAATTCCCCCGGGCCGCGAAGAGCTCGACTCTATCGAGTAGGGGCCCTCCCTGCTGCGATACTGCTCTAATAGGTCGGGGTCTAGCTGCTGGAGATCCTCCCGACTCACCCAGGCGTCATCCGAAGGTGGCCGTCCCTTCCACCTAACCAGATATCGCTCATACGCCTTGCTCCGTGTAGTGGTGATCTGTTCACCTAATATCTGCTCCACTTGATCACGCTGGTTTCTTGGGCCGGATGGATCTCTCGTTTGTGTAGGGACTCTCTCAAGGGGTGGGATAGGCTGGATCTCCTCACTGGGTGTCACCGTGGGACCCTTGTAGGGCACCAGGTCAGCTATATTGAAAGTGGGACTTACTCAATATTCCTCGGGGAGGTCCAACACATAAGCATCAGTGCCAAGGCGTCTCAACACCTGAAAGGGGCCGGCTCCACGAGACCTCAACTTTGAGATATTTCCAGGGAATAACCTCTCAGTTCTCACCATCACAAAATCACCAACTTGGAATTCTTGGTGGCGGCGGTGGGAATCGGCTGACTTCTTATAAACCTCTTTGCTCTCGTTGATTGGTTTGCGAATAGTGCCATGCAGTGTCATGAATGATGATCCTCTAAAGATGAAGGGAGGGCCTGGACAACCAAATTCAACCCTATCAAGTGTTACATTGGTTTTGACGGACTTAGGGGGACCGGGGCATCCATAAATAGCTCTATCATGCATGGACTTCATAACAATGGTTGGAGGGTCGGGGCATCCATAGAGGAATCTATTGCCCATGGGTATAGCAAATGCCGGGGGTCCCGGACATCCATGAATGTTCGTAACATGCTTAAGACCAATGATGAATGTGGGAGGACCTTTGGACCAATCATGCATCCGACTTGACATGTGGGTGTAATGTATGAAAGGACCCGACTTTCTATTCATGCCAAGTGGTGTGATGTGCCAAGACATAGGAATTCCTTTCCCATAGGTGACTTCCTTGTGTGGGGTGGTGGGGTGGCCTTCGAGCTTCCACTCAAAAGGGTCGTAGGGGTCAAAGAAGGTATGTGTCATGGAGTGGGGCACTTCATTGTTTTCTAGGTGTATTTCACCCATGGTCATGGTACACTTGGTGTGGGCCGGGTCTTGAGAGAGGTGGGCTTGGTCTATCCTGGTGGGTTGGGGTAAGAAAAGGTTGGTGGTGAGTAAGGTGGGTGGGTATAAGAAGGGATCGAAGGGGTCATGGTAAGGGTCACCTAGGGAGAGAAACTCTAGGTCCTCATGGTCCTCACATAGTGGTGAGTCATCCTCCTCTAATCGAACAATTGGGTCAAAGTTCATGAATGGAGGGCTTGATGTTCTACCCGAGATAAGCAACTCTAGTTTGCGGATAGCATTGGGCTCATTGGGTGTAGGGAGGAATAGAAGAAGGTCGCTAGTGTAGCAACCCACAGTGTAAATCGAGGAGATGGACCCGACACATAGGTGTAGGAGGTCAAGGCTCCTAGGTCGGTTGGCTACAGTGGTCAACATACCAGTTAACTCCATTTGCCAAGATAGACCCTTAAGAAGATCCCCTAATGTTTCCACTTGATAGGATGATTGGATTGTGATGTGATAGGTGGATAAGGGTACTATAGGAAGGTTTTGTTCCATCGGAGGACAAACATGGGCCATGATATCTCTAATTGGGTTCTCCTTCAGCCAACATAAAAGGGGTTCTCCTAAGATGAGCTCGGCCCCAACTAGGGAGGGTGGTGTAGGGTGAAGACCACTGTGCGAGGTTTCTTCTTCAACTTGGACATGTGTTTCCCCCACAGTTGGGATGGTGACCATGGTGTTCTCCTCCTCTAGGTGGTCGGGTGTGTGAGCCATGATGCTTCTTACACATGGGATGGGAACTGGTTTTTTGCTCAATTTATAGCTTCATTGTGGTTCCTTATTTGCTCAATTTCATCATCATTTTTCCCTTTCAACTTCGCCCCTACTTTTGGCAAATTATCACAGTTTTACTGGTTTTTTGCTACAAGTTCACGACGGGGGCATGTTCATCAAGCCGGGGGGGAGTCATGCTTCATCCTTTTCGTCCTTCTTCGACTCCATCTTGAAGAAGGGAGTATTAGCTTCGTTTTTATTATATGTGTGCCTTATTTCTTCTATCGTTTCCCCCTCTTTCAAGTCCCAACTTTTTAGGTTTCACCACTCTGTTCTGCACTTTTCTGAAACCCAGATTTCTTGTGACGGGGGCATGTTTGTGTCGCCGGAACGAGGCCATGGTGCACTTCTGATCCATCCTTTCAACTCTAGTCTCTTAAGGGAAGTATAATCTTTGTTTTCCTTGATTCTGGGCTCATTATGTTGTCATCTTCATACATATTTTTGTCCATGAGTTTTGCACTTTCATTCTGTTTTCACACTTAGTCTCTGTTCTGTCATGTTCTGTACCCCATTATTTTCTTGTGTTTTTCACCCCATTTTCACTGTTATATTCCCCATTTAGTTTCACCACAATATTCCCACCTTTCCATAGCATCCTCTCTTTCCTTTTTTGGTGTCTTATTCTGTGAGTTATTCGTCATTCTTTGAGTCCATTTTGTGCACTGTTCTGCATTTTCTGCACAGGCGTTCTACAGCTATTTGCCAAAAAAAAGATGTATTTTCTGCACTGTCTACATTTTTCCCCAAATCTCCGACGTCACAACTTTCTGTCCCGACCTCCTTTTGGAGTGATTCTTGTTCCTGCTTCTTCACAACACTCAAGTCTTCTGTCATCCCAATTTTCTCCTATTTGGACTTCGTTTTCCCTGCTGTTCCCATCAGTCTTTGCACCCAATTTGCGCTGTTTGCAGTTTTTCTTGTGACTTGCACTTTTGCACCTTGTTTAATTATGTTCATCATGGCATATTAAATCAATCTCTTCATGTTAATCTCATCACAATATATACACCTATTGTTTGCACCTTTCCACAGGGGTTAAAAACCCTCCCCCGGTAAGTTTGCCCTCAATCTTTCATGCTACTTTATGCATTTGGGCAGATTTCTACACTTAGCATTTTCTAATGGGTTTTGCCTCTTGTTTGGCTTTATTTCACAGGAAAGTATGGAAAGTGAGGCTCTTACCTTCAAGATGGCTGGAAGGCAAAAAGAGGTAATCCACATTGTTCCCGCATCCTTATATTGAGCGCGATCATCCTCTTTTTCCAAGGTATACAACGCGCACATAGTATTTCACATTCTTCGGCGTTGTCATTCCTTGGTGGCGATCACAGTATTCTTCTATATCTTTTGTCACCTTTTCTTTAGTGTATGATCATGCTATCATGTTCATATAGTCACATATTCATGCTATTCATTTGATTGGCAAATTATGTTATCACTCATCCACATATGCTTGTTCATGTGACTTGTGACGCCACGTTCCACATTTCTACATCCCCAGTTTTTTTGGCTATTAGACACCCCCCACCGTGATCACCAAAAAAATGGGGGTGTTGATAGTTTTTTTATGTGTGTGATGTGATGAATGATGAATGTGAATATGGCGGTGTGTGAGAAATATGTAAAAGTGTGTGAGCAAGTAATTACCTAACTCAAACAATCACAAAATCAAGAGCATGGGCATGTCATCAATGATTATGAAGGAAGAAAAAAATAAAAACACACGCCGGGGCGTGGAGCAAAGGAATAAAATAAAAACACACACCGTAGGTGTGGAGCAAGTAAAGTAAAGAGAAAGCAAGCAAGGATGATGACAAAGATGAACAAATTCCCAAATAAAGATGTGTGATCGCCACCAAAGTAATTAAAGTAGTAAAAACCACAATAATACCTTGAAAAGAGCTGGTTGAAGTCACCCACCTGCGGGAGAGAGAAAACCAGGTGCACAGACGAAAAACGGTCTAGCAGACGACCGTGATCCGACAGAAAACGGTTTTACGATAGACTGCCTTATACCTTAAAACGGCCCTCCAGATGACCGCTAGGGCACCCAGAGCAGTAGTTTGGAACTTGATCTCCACCCCTCCTGGCTAGCCAAAAGGTTGGGCGTCGTGCAATGAGTCCTGTAAACTTGCGAGAAAGTGTAGACAACAAGAAAAATAACCCAATTAGCCCTTGGGACAAGTGTAGTAACTATAAATCAATTAAGGTGAGATGCATAAAAGAAGGGTGAATACCTGGGAGGTTTGGGTGATTTTTAACCCCTGTGGGGCGTGGAAAGATAGGAGGATGTTTTAAAAATGAGATTGAGTGCAGAGAACGGGGAGAAAAGATGAGGGAAGATGCTATGGATGTAAGAAAATAATAGACAAAACTAAAGAAAAAGACTCAAGCTAGACCAAAGGAACTGAATACTCCCTGGACCAGAAGCTTTGTAGACGTGGAAGTAGTTTCTCCTTGGTTGGAAGTGGCTCCAGAATGCAGCAGCACTTCATGGTAAACTCCAGAAATCTCCTCCTCAAGTCATGAAGACAAGGGTTCTATTTATAGCCCTCAAACCCTAGGTCGAGTAGAAGAGAATCCAGCAATAAAATAGGCCAAAACTCATCAAACTCTCGAAGATAATACTCCCATGAGTCCACAGAAACAAACTAGAGGTTCTGGGAGTCTTTGGTGAGAGAGAAATCAAAGGATGGAGGACTCTCGTTCGTCCACGGCCGAGGAGAAGAAGAACATGCAGAGCAGGACTCTCTGTTCCACTAGCGATCTTGCGATAGACCGCCAGCCCCAAGAAACGGTCGTGCGATAGACCGCTAGGCACATGCGTCGAGAAGAAGATAAGATCAAAGAGACCCAGCAGGACTCTCTGTCCGTTAGCGGTCTAGCAATGGACCACCAATGCCCACCTTGTGGTCGTACGATAGACCGCTAGGGGAGAAGACGTGGCAAAAGAGATAAAGACTAATAAATCCACAACTTAATCCATAAAATAATCCTCATTAGCCCTTATCTAGGCCCAATAAGGTGAAATGACGAGAAATCAATGGAGCTAAGTCCAACCAAGGAGAATGACCCATAAAATTAGGCCCAAGAATGACCAAAAATTGCCCAATAAGCGGTGAATAACTCGGGACATCATAAAAAATAGATAAGGAGATGACGCAACTCATTGGTCATAAAACGGGTGTCAACAATGGGATGTAGTAGTGTGGAAGGATAAAGGTCTGGGAAATAGGCTGATACTGGAGTTGACCAGAATGGCGACTAAGGCGTCGCATAGACGCTGGGACTTATCGGTTCGCCGCGACGGAGCGAGGGTCGACACTAGAGTGGGATAAGCAGGGTGATATAAGGCTGGCTGGAGATCGCCGGGTTAATAGCCTGGCGCTATGGGCTAACCGGCAGCCGATATCTGGGGAGGCCTACAGCCTATTGGGGAATGGGCGGAAGACCACCCTAACTGGTGGAGAGAGGAAGATTTTCTCATTATTGACTCTACCGCCCTTTTGGGTTTTCGCCAGAGCCGACCCCCTTTAGCTTTTTCCGACGTGCCCTTGCGGATTTTCATGTTGAGGGGATTCCCCATTTTGCCTGCGGTGCCCTTTCGGGTTTTCGCCTCAGCCGGGTTGCTGCCCTTTTTCCCCCCAGTTGCCCCCTTTGCGATGAGGGTGACTGGGCCTGCCGGGGCATCTCTATTTTTAACCCCATTTTTTGTTTTTTTTTTTGATTTTTTTTGTTTGTTTTTGACTTACTTGGGAGCCTGACGGCTAGACTGGTGCTGGCGCGGAGGTGCCCTTGCCCTCGTCGTGACGAGAATGAGGTCAAGGAATTAGTCCCCAAAAATGCCTGGCGGTGGTTCTGGGAGGGCTTGGCTGGCCCCGCTGCTTGACTGGGAACTGAAGACTGGAATGACTGGCTGGTTAGACCCTTCCCGGGGGAAGGTCGGCCTCACTGGTAGTACCTGGGACGTGCGTCTTAGTCTGGCTGGCGCACGAACTCATGTTCAGGTGCATAGTATAGCTTCATATGCTTGCCATTGAGAGGCGGGAAGGGTCGGTGACCTTTGTGGTCGACGACCGTGTAGGCCCCACCCTCGTAGACATTGCAGACGATATATGGGCCTCGCCAATTCGGATGCAATTTTCCACTGGGGCGCTCTATCATGACTCCCTTTTCCTTGATCATGACGAGGTCACCTTGCTTGAAGGGTTGCTGCTTGACGAGCTTATCATAGGCCGGAATCATACGAGCCTGGTATACTTGCAGGTGTTTGTAGGCTTCGAGTCATTTGCCTTCTAGATCGGCCAGCTCTTCTAGCCTTCTCTGGTATTCATTTTCATCTGGGCTAGCGAGGCCGGTGTGGATCACCACACGATAAGAGGCTAACTGGACTTCAATGGGGATAAAGGCTTCTTCCCTATAGGCGAGGGAGAACGTCGAACACCCCGTAGGAGTTTTGTAGACCGTCCGGTAAGCCCATAGTGCCTCGAAGACCTTCTCGCCCCAATCACGTTTTCGGTGGCTAACCATTTTAGCCAGGAGCTTGTAGAGGGTCTTATTGAAGGCTTCCGCTAAGCCATTGGCCTGGGGGTTGCAGACCGAAGGGGTTCCTCAGTCGATGTGAAACTTGGCCGCTAGCTGGTACACTACCCTATTCTTGAATGGTGTCCCATTGTCGGACATGATGTGACTGGGGGTACCGAACCGATAAATGATGTTGTGACGGACGAATCTGGCAACCACCTCGCCGGTGACCTCCCGCAAGGGAAGAGCCTCCGCCCAGCGAGAGAAATAGTCAGTGGCGGCCAAGATGTATTTATGGCCCTTGGAAGATGGCGGGAAAGGCCCCGCGATGTCCACGCCCCACTCAGCGAAAGGCCAAGTGGGGGCTGTAGAACGCAATGGGTTAGGAGGTCTTCTGGGTATCGGACCAAAGGCTTGGCATTGATGGCATGTACGGGCGTACTAAATGCAATCCACGTACATAGTCGGCCAGTAGAAGCCTTTGAGCTTGATGTTGTGCTTCATTCGATCTCCGGCCTGGTGCGCCCTGCACAATCCGGAGTGAACCTCCTGCATGATGGCTCGAGCCTCCGCTGGAGAGACACATCTCAAGAGAATTGAATTGTCCTTCTCATGGATGAATCGGTATAGGGAGTCGCCAATCAACTCATAAGAGGTTGCTCGGCGGAGTAGCTGGACCCTTTAAGCTCAGTCAGGAGGGAGTCACCCTTTCTTGAGTTTTATGATCGGCTGTCGCCAATCTTCTCCTTCTGGAGGAGTATTCTGGTCAAGGTCGTGGACCTCATAAATGGTGAGACCAGTGTTATCTTCGAGTGAGGTCGGCATCAGTCTTCTGTGTTTGATGATGATGTCGACCTCGCCCTCGGGCAGGAGTTTGATAGCCGCAGCCAATTTCACCAGGGCGTCTGCCTGAGCATTGCTACTTCTAGGGACATGATCTATCTCAAAGAAATAGAATTTCTGGGTTAATCTTGTGACGGCGGCGTGGTATGGGACCAACTCCAATTTTCGCACGTCATAGATGCCGAGGACCTGACGGACTATCAGCTGGGAGCCCTCGTAGGATTTGAGGCATTTGATGCCCATGTGAAGAGCCATCTGGAGCCCAATGAGTAGAGCTTCATACTCAGCTTCATTGTTGGTCAGTGATTTCATGAGGGCACAGGTGTTGTACAAAACCCCGCCCTGAGGAGTCAGGAAAACAATGCCGGCACCTGCCGTGGTGGCTGGATCCTGGTTGCTCCGGGTAATCCCTCGAGAAGCGCCATTGAAGTAGAGCTCCAAACAAGGTACACTGGTTGTAAGAGCGCTTTGCTGCCAGTAATGCAAGACATCTTTGCTCTGTTCAACCAATTGTTGTGATTGAACAACACTGGTTGCGAGAGCACTTTGCTGCCAATAATGCAAGGCATCTCTGCTCTTTTCAACCGATTGTTGTGATTGAACAGCAAGGGACTCCTTGTCCGAGAGCTCCGAGCTGAAAGGCGAGTCGCCTGGCACTGGATGGGCTGCCAGGAATTCAGCCATACCATGTCCCTTGATTGCTTTTCTGGGAACATAAGTAATGTTGTACTCCATCAGCAGGAGAGCCCACCTTCCCAGTCTGCCTGAGAGGACGGGTTGTCGAAGGAGATACTTCAGAGAGTCGTGCTTGGATATAAGCTCAACTTGATGGGATAGGAGGTAATGCCACAACTTTTTGACGGCGAACACTAATGCCAAGCAGACCTTCTCGATGGGGGAATATCGGTGCTCGACACCGATTAGCTTCCGGCTGAGGTAATAGAGGGGCTGCTCTTTACCTTCCTCATTGACTTGTGCCAAGAGAGCTCCTAGGGAGGCGTCCATGACAGCAATATAGAGGATAAAGGGTTTACCCTTGACTGGTGCCCCCAGAACTGGAGGAGTAAGGAGGTACTCCTTGATTTACGCGAAAGCCATCTGGCATTTAGAGTCCCATGTAAATGGGGCTTCTTTGCTCATCAGCTTGCCGAAAGGTGCGCATCGACCGGAGAGGTTAGAGATAAACCTCTGAATGTAGGTCAGCCTCCCTTGGAAGGACCTGAGCTCGGTGATGTTGCTGGGTGGTGGAAGCTCCCGGATTGCTTTGATCTTGCCGGGGTCCACCTCAATTCCCCGGTATCGGACGATGAAGTAGAGAAACTTTCCGCTAGATACACCAAAGTTGCACTTCATGGGGTTCATCTTGAGCCCGTATTGCCGGAGACGCTCAAAGACTTGGCGTAAATCGCGTAAATGGTCTTCGTGCCTTTTAGTCTTGACGACGAGGTCGTCGACATAGCATTCGACGGTATTGTGCAGCATCTCGTCAAATATTTTGGTCATGGCCCTTTGATAAGTAGCGTCGGCATTCTTCAAACCAAAGGGCATGCACTTGTAGTTGAAAATCCCTTTGGGGGATCTGAAGGCTGTGTGGTTCTTGTCTTTGAGGGACATCCAAATTTGGTTATATCCAGATGACCCGTCCATAAAGGACAAGGCCTTATGTCCAGTGGTCATGTCGACCATTGTTTCTGTGATTGGGACTGGGAAGTCATCCTTTGGACAAGCTTTGTTGAGGTCCCAAAAGTCGACATAGATGTGGACTTGACCATTTTTCTTCTTGACTGGGACTATGTTGGCGATCTAGATCAGATAGATACACTGCTCGATGAAATCGACCTCCGCCATTTTATTGACTTCGGTCGCAACCTGGAGCTCCAGCTCATGGCGCATGCGTCGCTGTGGCTGTTTGACTGGAGTGACCGAGGGAGAAATGGCTAGCTCATGCTCCGCTATGGAGGGGTCTAGCCCCGACATCTCCCTGTATGTCCAGGCGAAGCAGTCTTTATACTCCAGCAGGAGTTGCTTGTAATCCTGCCCTTCTGCCTCGGTGAGGAGAGCGCTGACGAATTTGGGCTGGGGGGCTTCATCTTCACCCTGGTTGATTTCAATAAGCTCATCAACGGTCGCCTGGCTACCGTCCTCCAGCTCGGGAGGAGCGGGTTGGAAGTCGATGAAATCCTCATCGTCGGTGTCAGCTTCATGCATTTCTTGATTCTCGAAGCCACTGGTTGACGCTGACGGGGTTGGAGGGTTGTTGTCACTGGAATCCATCAGGGATTGATATGGGACGCCAGATTTTGGCCAGTAGTTGTCAAATGGGGTTGCTGAGGTCTCCCCGGGGTTGCCTGCTAAAGCTGACAATCCTTCACAGCTAGTATTAGAGATCTCCCCCTCATCAGGAGAGTTTGTTGAACTAGGTCCTTCGACTGGCTGGATGGCCGGAGGAGCTTCTTTGGCCCCGATGCCTTTGCAGGGAGGCAAGGAAGATTCCTCAACTTCTTGAACTGGAGTGCCAGCTTTAACGGGGATCGGGATTAGGATCTCTTCTTCCTCGTCCCCAGAGCTGTCAAATTTGGCTTCGACTTTAGCTCGATCATCGGCTGGTTGCGCCAAACCTATGACGTTGACTGCGTAGTGGACGTGAAAGTCCGGGTCTTGGTCATAGCCAAGTCCTCTGGTATCCTTATAGAAGGACGGGGGTTGCCCCCGGACCTGAGAAGGGGTCCACAGTCGGTGAAAATATTCACGTCGCGCGGAATCTTGCCATTGAGGGATGTGGTGCTTTAGACACATTTCCCGAATATGCGGCAGCCGGTCGTCTAGTACTTGGACTGCTTCAGGGGTATCATCAGCTCACCTGGACAAGCCGAAGTCATCCTCCGGTGGGGCTTGAGGGACCATGTCTCCCTTATAGAAGACAATGGGTTTGTCCCTGTTGGCCTTCTTCTTATTCCTGCGTTGTCGCTTGAAGGTGACAACAAACGTCGTCAACGATTCAACACTGTGTTCTTCGGAGGCACATGGGAACTGGATGTAGTCTGGGGGCAAGCATATACTCTTGCCAATAGCTCGATTGATGAGGTTGTCCTCAAAGTCGATTTTGCGGCTTTCGGGGCGGTCTGGGGTTGACCTGGAGCTGAGGCATAGCCGATGAAGCTTGGCCTTCTCTTCATCGACGGAGAAGAGATCGTCCTCCTCTTCCTCTAAGAGCCAGCCATTGCTCCTGCTTTTGATCACAGGGTATGGACTAATCACCTTGAAGTAGAGCACAGCGTCGGCCAAATTGTATTCTGTTGGCGTGAACGGTGACAGGTCTGCAAAGACCGTGTGTTGCTCCCCGCCCTTAGCATACTTGATGCATTGGTGGAGAGTTGACGGGACGACCCGATTTTCATGGAGCCAGGGTCTACCCAATAGCATCTTATATGATGTGCTGGCATCGATAATGTAGAATGTCACCTTGGAGGTGAAATCATCAAGCACCAGGTCGACGTCCACCCGACCGAGGACATCCTCGGTGTTTTGGTTGAAGTCGGATATCTTGACCGCTTGAACCTTCTGGACGTATGGGGTCAGATATAAAGTCTTGAATGTTTTGAGAGGCATGATGTTGACAGCGGCACCAGCATCCACCAGAATCTGGTTCACATCATGCCCATTGACCTTCCCTTTCATGTAGAGAGGACGGTTGTGGCATGGAGGGGATAGCAACATGTCCTTCTATGTAAAGAAGATGGTGGTTGTGAAGGCTTCATAGGCCGCTGTCTTCATTTCTGTGACATGCGCCTCATAGGCTTCTGGCTCCTGGAGTATTTTGATGAGAGTTTTTGTCAACTCTTTACTCCAAGCGATGGCTTCCCAGATTGTAATGCTGGCAGGGAAGTGCTTCATCTGGTGGAGGACCTTCCGGTCGGCTCGGGCTCGAGCATCCTCCAAGGAGGGTAGTATGTCGGGCTAAGCTTTCTGCGAGCTACCGTGCTGCTCCCCATTGGGAAGTTGCACCGCCTTGCCTTTACCGTTGGGATCAGACTGACCCTGATCGCTGGTGGACTCCTGGAATAGGGGCGCCAATGATGGCTCTTCTAGGGGTAACTGGCGGGCTGGCCCGTCCTTGCCGGACGGTCCCGCTTGTTCCACAGAAGAAGCCGGAACTGGTGCAGGGACTGGGGGGCCGGCGGGAACCTCTTTGATGCTGGAAGGATCAAAGATGCATGGTCCTTTCTGAATTTCTACCTCCAGAATGGGGGTAGGTTCCTCTCCTTAAAAGAGGATGATTCGCTCTGGGTCGAAGGTGGACGGGTGAAGGGGTAGCTCGGGAATTCTCCCGCGGCCTCTACCGCGTCCGCGGCCTCAACCTCGGCCACGGCCTGTGTGTTCTGGAGTTGGTTGTAGCCCAAGCGGGGCAGTGGTTCTTTGTCTGGTTCGGGAGGCCACTAGCTCATCTCGCCGAGAAGCGTTGATATTATCTGGAGGTGGGATGGCCACCATGTTGCAGGTGTGGTCTCGAAGCATTTCTTCTAGCTACTCTGTTGTGATCTCCTTGTCCTTATAGCATAAGGAGAGCTCATCTGGGATCAGGAGTCTTTCACCGTTCTTGCACTTTTGGATCATCTCTTGGACCCAATTTCTGAGGCAGGCTCGTTTCTGCATTTCTTCCCATGGAATATAGCTGTTGAGTGGGAGAGCCCCGGTAGGACAAGGAGGAATGTATTCCTCCAGGTCATCAATGAGTCGCTGGAGCCTCTAGAGAGGCGTTGGCTCAACTGGTAATTGTAGGGCGGCTGCTTGTTCAGCTTATTTCTTGAGCCGGCTTCTGAGGTTCTTCCTCCTATTTTTCTCCCGTCTCTTGGCGATAGCCGCCTCCAAGAGAGTAGGAGGGAGAGGTGCCGGGGCCGGAGTTGATAAATTCCCATGAGGACGTCCCCGGGCTAGTGCCTTGGTGGGGTGAGGTCGACGACTCTTTTTCGCCCGGATTTCGATCCAGGCGCCTTCCGCTTGTTGTATTTGGAAGGTGGCGTTGATCGCCTACTCGATTACCTCGAGCGGCAACTCCTGGTATGCCGGGATATTGGGACTAGCGTCCGAAGATGTGTGCGTGGTTTGGTGCCTTAGCCACGATGGCAACAGGAGCTCACAGGGAGTCGGCAAGCTGGTGCTGGCGTCCGAAGACGTATGCACAGTTTGATGCCTTAGCCGCGGTGGCGATAGCTTTTGTTGAGAAGTGGACTGAGGGATGTGCTTGTTGTCCTGCTCCTTAGCCTTGCCCTTGTGATCATGATGAGGGTCGGGCCTAGCGACAACCGAAGGCGTCGTAGGATATTGTTGCTCTGAGCGGTTACCCCGACTCTGCGGATTGACTGAGCCTTCTAGCGGTGGGCCCGCCGCTTGAATCGAAACCGCTGAAGACTTCAGAGATGTCTTATTTGTACTTCAGATTGTGTTAAAGGGTAGACGGGGAGGACCCGATGGCCCATCAACTGAGGGGGCGTGACACGGTTGGGCCGAGACCCCACCCTGCTTTTGCTTTCCCTTCCTATCCACGGACGCCGGAGACGGGGATAGGACATGGGGATGACGAGGGAGACCTGAGGAGACCATCGTCGGCTCGCCCACCAGAACGTCCTCTCGGCCCAGCAGGACCCGGAGGAGCCTGGCGGTGTCTTTTTCGGAGAAAGGGAGAGATTTCAGCTCTTGCCATGGCCACCACTGCACAGCCGAAGTGGCTGGGGTTGGCTGGCCAGATGTTGGTGTCTGGGAGCCCGAAGAGGCCGGTGGAATAGGGGAATAGATGACGCTGATCAAGAAGTTGCTCGGCACCGTCTCTTGACTGGCATTCTGCTCTCTACACCTTCACAATCGCTCGAGTGCTTCCCGGTTATCAGGCCCGGAACTCAAGCCATTCTGGAGGATGCTGGTAAGGCAACCTGTGCCCATTTTCTTGAGGGGAGTCTGGCCACTCTGGCGCATCCCTGGCGATGCTAAGGGTTTCTTTGACAGCTTGCCGAAACCTGACAAGTGACAAGGAGTTGCCCTCCGCATCGATCTGTTCCCACTGGATCTGCTCCTGGATGAGATATTGAACTTCCTTACAGGATTCGATCGGGTGGCAGATTCTGGCATGGAAGGGGCAGTATTGGGGGTGACGAAGGTCCCAATGGGTGTAGTCTGCCGGTGAGTCGCGGGGCATGATTTTCCCCTCTCGATGAGGATATCGAAGAGTCGTCGGGTTCTCTCCCTGGGGAAGGAGAGGGGTGTGCGATCATGCCAGGGCCTCCACCCCGGATACCAGAGCGAATGTTCACCTTGACTGGTGCTGAGCTCCCCTGCTTCGACATCAGAGAGGGAGAACGCAGCCATCATGTGGATCACACTAGCCAGGTAGTGAACCATACGTGCTGCCTTAGCTGGCCTGGACCACGTATGTGGTTGCGGAGGATCGACAAGACCGCTCTTCATTTTGACGAGGCCGTCTCGGATCAACTTCTGCGCCTGAGTCTTGAAGACATAGCAATCTTCAATTGAGTGGCCCAGCATGCGATGATACAGGAAATAGCCGGGATCGTCGGTCTTCAGAGCCTTATCCGGCTTGCGGATTTCTAGCAGCTCGATAATCTTCTGGGCCATGCAGAGGTTGAAGAGCATCTTCGTATGTTCCTTCTTGAAGGAGAAGGGACTCTTCATGCACTCTGAGAAGGAAGGAGCGGCCGACTTGTCTGCTGGCTTTTTGTCAGAGCTGCTTGGTTCGGCCTCTTTATCAGCTTTGGCGGCATGGGTGAACTCAATGATATTCACCTCCTTACCGGACTAGCGTTCTTGCGCTTGCTTACCCTTCGCTGCAGTGTAGCTCGGGTTGTCGGCGAAGAACATCTCTATTTCGGCGACTGTCGAATTGAGTTGGTCGAAGCCTTTAATGTTGGCACTGAGAAGCTTCTCGCTGACCTCAGATGCCAAACCCTGCTGGCATATAGTGATGGCATCTTCCTGGACGGGCGGGTTGACACACCTCATGCTGAGGTCTCGCAACTTCTTGATGAAGTCGAGGGCGCTCTCGCCCTTCCTTTGCCGGAGAGAGCAGAGCTCGGCCAGGGAGATCTTTCGCTCGGCCATTTGAAAGTGGTCGAGGAACTTCTTCTGGAGGTCTGCCCAGTCGATGACTGAGCCGGGCTTCAGGTGGGAATACCATTGGAAGGCTATTCCCATAAGCGAAGTAGTCAAGTAGCGGAGGATATATGACTCATCCAACGCTAACTCGCCCATGGCCGTAACATAGTAGGCCAAGTGTTCATGTGGAGACCCCTACCCGTCAAACTTTTGTAGCTTCGAGGGCTTGGCATACTCTGGAGGAAGCTTTTTTAGCTGGTGGTGAAGCGAGTAGGGTACACTGTAGAGATCTACTGTGGCAACCGCTTCACCATATTGGGCGAGCTTTGTCTCGACAATATGCTCGATCATCTAGCGTTGTGCCAGGAGATTTTCTAGCATCGGCGTATTAGAGGCTCGTGATTGAGCCTCAACTGGGGGTGTGCTAAACCCAGCTGCCAATGGGGTTCGGGTGATTACCGCTGAAGTGTTGGCACCATCACGCCCCGTCGGCGGTGCCGATGCTTTGGCCGGAGGCCTAGCGGGTTGCTGAGGATGAAGGTCCCGTTCCTGGAGGAGATCTTGCAGGAGGGCCTTCTGATGATGGTTCTCCTTTATGAGAGTCTCAAGGGTCACTTCTTGAGCCTCGTTCGCAGGAGGGTCGTTATTGACCCGCTCTGCATTGATAGGAAGGTCGCGGTCTTCCACCGGGACTTCTTCTCCACGTTCCGACAACTGCGGTCCGGAGAAAGTACCAATGTGACCTGTTGGGGGAGGCGGCGGAGCCTGATGGCGTGGCCTCCTAAAATGGGATAGGAGCTGATTTAGGTCATCAGACTGGGTGTCCGGCTGGTGTCCGGTGGTGTAGCAAGCGAACACTCGAACCGCGTCGTTGATGAACCAGGCCATCCGCTCCCTCCGCGGGTGCCCCTCGGGGTGGACATGCGCCCCTAGTCTGTCGAAGACAGAGGTGCGTTGCAGAGGGGCCTCACTCCCGATATCGGTCGGAGGATAGCCCGATACAGGCTGCTAGAGGGCCCAGGAGCGGGCTCTCCTTTGCCCCCCCCCACTTGCTTGTGCGGGAGACATTAGACGACTGGGCGTCATCAGACGGTGCTATTGTGGGACAAGTCGCATCCTGCCTAATGTTGCGCCTGAGCGCTCGGAGGGGGTTTCTAATACGCACCATTCGAACGGCTTGAGCTTCCTCTGGGGTGACCCAGATTCTTCTAAAGTCAGACTGTTGGTCTCCCTTGTCACCATTTCTCCGACGGGTTGTCTTGGGAGCTCGTGAGTTGGGCTGTTGTGGATGCCCCCAGACTGCTACCGAGGAGCCCGCTCCTCTGAGCTTCGCCTTGTCCTCTCGCGTTTGTCGTAGGAGGTCAAAATGGTTGGAGGTAGGGATCGTGGGAACGGTCCGTTCCTGGGGTGCGATTGGTTCTCCCCCATCCAGGCGAATCTGTAAGTCACCGACAAGAGTAGTCTTGCCTGAGTTGCTGGTTACAGCGGCGAGACGTCTGCCTTTGCGACCATGGCGACGCTTCTTCTGGGGAGTGGAGGAAGACTCCGCCACGGGATGGTAGACCGAGAAGACCCGGCCTGCGGTGACCGAGAGCGTGGAGCTGTCAGTTAGAAGTACTGGGGCCGGCCCCCACGGTGCAAGACCCACGCCGAGAGTCAATGGTTGGGCGACTCGGGTATAAGCCCTTGCCCACGCCGATAGAAGCATTGCCGATGCTCGAGATGACACTCTTACACCGGGAAGTGACATCGTCACAAGTGCTGAGGTGCCGACGACCCTAGGTCGAGGACCTACAGTGAGTGCCGGCATAGTCCGGGCTCGGGTCGGAAGGCCCGAGGAAGGAGCTGAGGAACCTTGTCCCCTGGGTATGAGACCTGCGGGGAGAGCCAGTTCCGCTGGAGCCCGGGAACGAGGTCCCGAGTAAAATGCCGAAGAGCTGGGGTGTAG
Source organism: Amorphophallus konjac (assembly GCA_022559845.1). NCBI lineage: Eukaryota > Viridiplantae > Streptophyta > Magnoliopsida > Alismatales > Araceae > Amorphophallus > Amorphophallus konjac. Next base: position 57,372,072 of record CM040129.1, on the reverse strand, counting down.
CACCCCAATAAAAGCAATAGAGAAATCAAAAAGAATCCTACATGAAGGCCTTATATAAAGAACCCAACCTCATGAGGGCTATAACATAAATATACAAGCCAACATCACTTTATGCCATAAAGAATCATGAAGGCCTTATGTAAAGAACCAAACCTTATGAGGACTAGTATATAAATGTACAACCCACCACTTTATGCATAGTACGTAATGAACTTCTTCCTAAAGAATCTTATATGAAAGGCCTTATAGAAAGAACCAAACCATAGGAGGATTGTTATACAAATGTACAAGCCAACTTTACTTTATGCCAACACATGGGCACATGGGTAGTACGTAGGTGGGTTTCAACCTTTTCTAAACCAAGGGAATGAGCGCCCCTTTACCAAGGCGCCATTCACTTAATTGAAGGCCCTTTGATGAGGCGCCATTTACCCTCTTGGGCCCCCATCCAAACACCATTATTATATGCACGTGAAGGACTTTCCTTCCCAAAAACTAAAGGAATGGACGCCCCTTTGCCAGGGCGCCATTCATTTAAGAAAAAGCCTTATACAAGTCGTCATTTAACCCTTGGGGCTACCATTCCACTACATTATTTCACGTATCTAAAGCCATGAAGAATGGGCACCCTCATGCATAGTCATCATTTACATGAATAGTACCACCTAGATTAAGGGACGTCCCCTTACAAGGGCGTCATTTCATCTATGTTTCTAGAAGATTGAGACACGAACAACCTCATTTAGCTGGCAAAGCACCATGTATAGGATCCTGTCCCTCAACCGGACCCGCAAGGCACTAAACCCATGCTGTGCGTTGGTAATTAGATATCCCATAACTATTCTCCTCCGTAGCACTGACAGAGGCTACTGCCATCATCAGTGCTGAAGGAGCGTCTTCTTCCCGCAGTCTACGTCCTGCTGTGATCCTGAAGCAGTTTCTTTATTCTATCCCTTGCAACCACGTCAAAAGGTAGGTGTTCTCAAGTCCTTGCCTAACTAGTAGCTAAATATGTTAACATAACCTGCATGCTTAGAGTTAAAATAACTCATCATCCATGCTAAATTACCTGGCTTTATCGTGATAAAAAATGACCAAGTATATACCATGTTACACTGATTTTAATAGCATGTTACACCTGTTATATATATATATATGGTTTTGTACACAATCTGTTACCATGATTTTATGAGTTTTGAACACAATCTATTATCATGATTTTATGAGTTTTGAACATATCTTATTACACTAGTTTTACAGCCTTAAATAATCATGTTTTAACCCCAGTATACAACCTCTGTTATAGGAGATACAGACCTGTTTTTAAAACCCATGAAAGCCAGCCCTCAGGTGAATAGCGCCCCCAGCCAGGGCGCTATTTCTTGAAGAGGCGCCCCAAACCAGGGTGCCAATTAATTGAAGACACTGCATAGTGTTGTCAATTCCATTTCTGGTAATTTCTGGAAATTATAATTCAACACATTCTAAACTCGATATCTATTAAACTAAACCATAAAAATTCTGCATGAATATATTTCTATGATCCTGACATTTTTCTCTACCTGCCCGTACCCTTACTTCCTGATTCGGAGAACTTTTCTACTGATGAATAGTGAACCACCCAGGGGAAATAGCGCCCCTGACCAGGGCGCCAATTCCCCAATTGAAGACTCCGTGCATGGTCGTCAATTAATTGAAGACACACTGTGCAGGCGTCAATTCCTTTTCTGTATATTTTAAACACCGAGATAGAAAATTTAATATAAATGATACTAGTCCACAATAATTTTTCATGAACATATTTCTAAACTCTCGAGAATTTTCACTACTTGTTCATGTCCTTACTTCCTATTTTCGAGAAACTTTTTTGAAATGAACAGTATTTTGAGTCACAAAACATACCTGGCTGGTCAAAATCACCCAATGAAATTGGCGCCCCAAGTCAGGGTGCCAATTCATTGAATAGCGGTAGCCAGGAAGTCTTCAATTAATTGAAGACTCCCTAAGCATGCGCCAATTCCATCTGTATATATATAATTTCTAAAAAATTGAAAATTTTAAAAGACTGGCCATATCCTAGGCGCCAATTCTTTGAAAGAAGGGCCATACACTTGGCGTCATTTACCTGAAAGGGGCGTCATACCCCAGGCGCCATTTCCCTTAAAGAGGGGTTACCCCCAGGGCGCCAATTGACTGAAAACATGCCTTACCCCCAGGCGCCAATTCAGTATATTGCATCTTCTGATTCTGATCTATCTCGTGGTTTGTACCGACACAACCCTAAGTCATTTTCTTGCATATTATGAGTCCTTGAACTCCATTCCATGAAAAATCTACCTTGTGTATATCCTATAATAGCAACCCTTGAAACTCCATATTGGCTATAAATGAGAGTGGATGTCAAATGTAATACATGAACTACTGTGCGTATAGGGCCCGGTCTGGTCCTGGGAGGAGCACCCGAAGGTACTTGTGCCCATGGGAGTTTATGGACCAAGGTGTTTGGCATTGCACCGAAGTACTTGTTTGCTTGACTTGAGACACTCCACACTTACTCTCTCTACTTACTTGACTTGACTTGCGTGGCCCGAAAAAGGGCAATATACTTGGTTGATTGAAATAGCCAATTCTATTGACACGTACTTGATATTACTTGCTAGAATATGAACTTTACTTGCTTGAACATGACTACTTGCTTGTACTTGAATTCTTGCTTGCCCGAGAAGTGGCATCTACATCTATAAGTTCTTGATATACTGCTTAATCAAATACTTGAAATCATGCAATACTTTCTTTATACAGTTCTTGATCTCTTATTGTTCATCGTGCATAGATTTACCTGTATACCTGATTTTTCTTTCGCGTACATCATGCATAGCCATACTGATAATACATGTAAACTATAAATCACTTAAAGATTGCTCGAACTTGAGATGTAATTCCTACTGAGCAATTCACTCATCCAGTTGCTTCCTAACATTTTCAGGTAATTCAGATAGCGACATCCACGTGAATGGGAATGAGACTGAGTGAAAAGTGCTAGAATCACCGTTCATCTACCGCCAACTAGTTGTGTCCTTTGTGTTTAGGTTCTACATTGTATTCTAGTTATGAATGGTCTAGTCGGTTGGAAATTTGTTAAGACTTGAAGAATAGTAATTGGGTTTGAATAATGTATGATCTTCATCAGTTGATTATTTGTAACAATTGTCACCTTGGACATTAGTATTGTTTGGAAATTTAAGTTTAGTTATGCATTAGATAAATTGCGCACTCCATATTTATGTCAAAAATTTTATCGCTTTAATGACACGATCTATATAGACGCGTCACGTATCCGAGTATCTTTCGCGCTCGGGGCGTGACAGTCTTCGTGGTATCTGAGCCTAGGATTTTAGTTCCTAGGTAAAACCCGAGTCCAAGGATAGATATGCCTTACCCGGTGAGATGGATAGAGCCATGGGTTAAGTTCTATAATGACTTTTGACCATATAATTAAACCCGATCTTTATTATGCTTAAACCCTTTTGCAGGATCGTGGCTATTGAAAGAGCATAATGGCGTGAGATGCAGCGCACCGTGCAAGGCCTTACACAGGCGCTACAACAAGTGGCGCAAGGCGGTGCTAACCGTGGAGCTGGTGATCTCCACAGGAGTTTCCGTAACATGAACCCACCAAGGTTGTCACGTCCCGAACTTTTATTACATCGAAAGATAATCTCGGGAATCGTGAACAGCCCGCATGGTAAGCCTCTTGCAAGCAAGAATAATCAGAGCGCAATAACAATCACACATAAAATGCAATTGCACAATAAGTTACTCAAACCTTTACTTTTATTAATAAGGAGAATAACTCAAATACATCAACTAGTCAACTCTTTCAAATCTACTTGACTCAATAAAAAGGAAGATTACATGGACTCGATCTAGACATTATCGACTCCTAAGTCTTCACTCTCAATTTCATGTGACTTTCATTCGCTCTCGGACCCATCACTTGAATAACTTGAATCCGAATCCGAACTACTTGCATCTCCTGAAAAGATTGAAAATAGGTAATGAGCACACTTGCCCAGTAGGTATCTTCGCATCAACATGATTGGCAATGTTAAAGTGATTAACATTTTAGCTCTAAAGAATAAGGTAAAATCATGCGAAATGCGGTAAATCACGTGAATAAAACAAGTAACAAGATATGATCAAGTTAAGGTATGATTGAATGAACATGATCAAGCAAGAATGAAATTACGGCTTTTCATGAACAAGAATGTACTAGAATGTCATGTAACAAGCAAGAATGTACTCTTCACTTAGTAGCAAGTACTTCATGAATTTCTATGGAATTTCATTTCACGAGCCGTAAATATTTCCGTGGTTGCCGTGGATATTTCACTTATTTATAAAGAAAGTGCTCCTAGCGCAATGCGACGCCAGTAGCATCATACCCCATGGTTTATAATAGTATGTTTCCGATAATCAGCCGAGGGGACTAGCATAGAGCCCCTTGAACACAATCAGTGCTCGATCCGCATCTTCAAGTATAAATCAAGCTACTTCCACGCATGTAAATAATGTGGCCAAGAATGTACCATTTCAACAATAGGTTAATGATAAAGTAATCAACAATAAGAATGCTTCTATTTGGAATAAGAAATTTCAATAAATACTTTAATGACTAGGTTATGCCATAGAAATAAATCGACAACATAACGGTACATTTCTTAACTTTAATAATTTAGTTAAATCATCTTGATAAAGGTGACATGTCCCAGAGATTTAATAGTCTTTCTAGGATCATAGAAATATTAACCCTTGGGTCAAACTTTAGGAAACATAGCGGCCTATAACTGGGCCGTCACATGACTATAGCGGTCTAGTTCTGGACTGTTAAGTACAAGATTGTCCGATAGTTGAAAAATAGGTTCCCTGCAGTCTTTGACGGTCAAAGGTAGATCCATCAAGGTCCCTTTAGCGGTCTATATAAGGCGCGCTAGAAGACTATGGCGGTCAATTATTGGGCCGCTAAGATCCAGAAATATAAAACATCGGTAGTGCTTTCTAGACAAATGGGCTTTAATGGTACAACCAACTCGGCGTCCTAGTGGGAATCCCAGGCTCGCGGAGAATTACGGAGGCCTTGAAACAAGATTTCCTAATCCATTGGAAGGAATATCTAAAGGAGAGGTTATCATGTCCAAGATTATGTTCCTATGGTGCAAAGTGTGTAACTAATGGTCATATACCGAAATATATGCCATGAACTTACAGAAAATTGACTCTGAGATAAGAATAGAATGTGTATAGTGAAAAATCAGCGTTAAATCTCGTCAGTATAAGTATTCAAACCATAATTTAATGCAAAATTATATGGTTTTTGGCACAAAATACTTTATGCTTAAAATAAGCCTAAGTACCATAAAGAAACATGAACTCACTATCTATGAATCAGGAATTAAAAATCAGAGTAATAAATACCATTAAAACAGGTTAGTATATAGTTTAACTAGGCTTAATTGTAAGATATATGGCTGTTCTTAAATCTATCTCGGGATGACAGAAAATAGCACAGTGGCGGTCTATCATAGAGCCGTTACAGGTCGCTGACGGTTTACCGTAAGGCCGCCAAAGTAACTTTAACGGTCTATTTCTGGTTCGTCAGAGGTTTCATGAAAACGAGATTACCAAGTGTCTAGCGGTTCATCGTAAGGCCGCTACAGAGAGATGGCGGTCAAAGTCTAAGCCGCTAGAGCACGACAGACAATAACTTAAATAAAAGGGTTCTATGGTTTTTAACTCACATCATGTCTGAAAATCATATATAAATTTTCCCTATCAGGATAAAACGAAGGTTAAGCTAACAATATGCATGGGTTTTCTGTGAATTGACAAGAAAGTTTCCTTTTAACTTAGTTAGAGCTAAGAATATGCATGCATATATACTAGATGCATAAAACATGAAATTCACGACCTATAAAGTATGAAATCAAGTGCAATAAGAGGACTTTTATCCCTAGATTGATGTTTTAGCCGTTCATGAGTGACCTACCTCTGCTAAAGCCTTTAAACTTCGAGTTTGATGCTAGATGCTACCCTTAGTCCCTTGCACTTCTTGTGACAAATCAGCGACTTCAAGCTATTCTAACTCCTTACTCTCTTAACCTATAGACGTGAAATTTGGAGGGTAAGAAGTTCTAAAGGCACTTAGGCTAAATACCTCTATTTGATTCTCTAATCCTTTGATCTTCACCGGACTCTTGCACAGTTTTCTGGGTCGCTAAGGTCACACCAGTAACTTTGTAGGCTTCTATCTCCTTGTGTGCTTGATCTCCTAGCATGAAATTTTGGGAGAAGTTAGTCCTATATATTGGCAATAAAAACTTCTAAAGAACCTACCTGAAATAATGTCATCTTACCTTGATCCACGCGAGCCAATGTAAGGGTCGTGTAGGTCAAAACTAGGTCCTATTTATAGGGTTTGAGGATTAGATCGATTCTAAAGTCCTTGTTAAACCTTAGATTGACTTCTGGGAGTCTTAAACATGATTACTAGTTCTTCCATCTCGATCTCTAAAGGATATCCTAGCAAAAATCCCATCTTTTTGCTCTTTCTTCAATTCACGGTACTGACAGGAAATAGCGGTTGAGGCTTGGTCTGCCAAATGCTTTTAGCGATTTTACGATACACCGCCACAGGTCCTGGGTACTGAATTTGAAGAAGTTCAAACTCTAATTTCATCTTATCCACTAAATTATCTAATTAATGGGTATTTATCCCTATAATTCATGAATAGGTTAATTAACATTCTAGAATATGGGCCAAACTTCATGGGCTTGGTCCTTAAGTCTTTTGGGCTTCATTTAAATAGTCTAGGTTAATGGTTTACCCTAATTAGGTCTTAATAATGATTTAATTAACCTAATATTTATTTATTAATCCATTTTGATCTTTTAAAATTCTCAGAAAATACTTAAATATTCTAGAAATAATTTATAAAAATTCTGGGGCATTACACCCTCCCCCACTTAAGAGAATTTGGTCCCCAAATTCAATATACGGATTGTGGAGAGTGTACTTACATTCAAATAATTCTAGAAATCTTTTGCGCATAGCCTCTTCAGTTTCCCATGTTTCTCCTTATTTTGTCCACTAGATTTTGACTACAGGAATAGTCTTATTCCGAAGTTGACATACCTCTCGTTCAAGGATTTTGATTGGTTTCTACTCATATGTCAAATCCTTCTTAATCTCCAGATTATCGTAGGTGATGACATGGAAAGGATCAGGAACATACTTCTTGAGCATCGAGACGTGAAATACATCATGAACTTCAGATAGTTGAGGAGGTAAAGTAATTCGATAAGCTACTTCACCGACTCTTTCCAGAATTTTAAAAGGACCAATAAATCTTGGAGTAAGCTTGCCCTTAATACCAAATCTTCGAATTCCTTGACCTGGAGAAATCTTAAGAAATACATGTTCTCCTACTTGAAACTCCAAGTCACGCCTTCGATTGTCAACATACGATTTCTGCCTATCTTGGGCCATCTGAAGTCTTTCTTGAATGAGTTTAATCTTCTCGGAAGTATCCCTAATAATATCGGGACCGAGAAATTGCCTCTCTCCTACTTCATTCCAACAGATAGGGGAACGGCAACTCCTTCCATAAAGAGCTTCAAACGGTGCCATTTGTATACTAGCCTGGTAGCTATTGTTGTATGCAAATTCCACTAGAGACAAGTGATCATGCCTACTTCCTCCAAAGTCAATAGCACAAGCCCTGAGCATATCTTCCACCACTTGATTCGTCCTCTCCGTTTGACCATCAGTTTGTGGATGGAATGCCGTGCTAAAGTTTAGTCGGGTCCCTAAAGAATGTTGTAGACCCTTCCAGAATTGCGATGTAAATTGAGGATCTCGGTCAGATATGATGCTGACAGGGACACCGTGCAATTTGACAATTTCCTTCATGTATAAGGCTGTTAGTACATCCACAGACCATCGACTTTTGAATGGTAGAAAATGTACAGATTTAGTCAACCGATCTATGATCACCCATATACCATCGTGTCCACCTCTTGTCTTAGGTAATCCCATGATGAAATCCATCCCTATACTCTCCCATTTCTATTTGGGAATATTTAAGGGGTGTAATTTACCTACAGGTCTTAAATGCTCTGCCTTTACTTGTTGACAAGTGAGACAGCGGGACACGAAATCTGCCACTTCTCTTTTCATGTTAGGCCACCAGAAGTTCCTTTTAAGATCCTGATACATTTTTGTACCACCGGGATGAATGGTATATTTGGAATTGTGAGCTTCTTCCAGAATCAGTTTCTTAGTATCAACATGATATGGTATACAAATTCGATCCCTGAATAATAATCTTCCATCATCGGAAATAGAGAAATCCGGCCTTTGCTCAATATTGGCTTTAATCTCCAGTAATACTGGATCATTGTCTTGTAGCTTGACCAGATCTGCTATTAATGTAGGTTGAGTTCAAATACTGGCCATAAAGCAATCTTCTTCCTTCATGTCAATATCTAAATTCAACTGAGCAAATTGAGGAATGAGATTAGTCATACTAATCATGAGACTTGATAGCTTTCCCATTGATTTTCTTCTGAGTGCATCCGCTATAGCATTAGCCTAGCCAGGATGATATTGAATAGTAAAATCAAAGTCCTTTAGGTATTCTAACCATATTCTTTACCTCATATTCAACCCCTTTTGGGAGAATAAATACTTCAAACTTTTGTGGTCTGAATAAACCGTAACTTTTTCTCCGTAAAGGTAGTGACGCCAATTTTTCAAGGCAAATATAACAGCCGCCAATTCTAAAGCATGCACAGGATAATTCTCTTCATGACGTTTCAATTATCTTGAAGAATAGCAAATTACCTTTCCATTTTGCATAAGAACGCACCCTAAGCCAATACCAGATGCATCTGTATATACTTCAAATCCACCACCCTCCATCGGCAGTGTTAAAATTGGTGCAGTAGTGAGGTGATCCTTAAGAGTTAAGAAACTCTCCTCGCAGTCTTTTGACCATATAAAAGGATTTTCTTTTCTTGTAAGTCTAGTCAAAGGAACAACGATCTTGAAGAAATCCTTAATAAATCTTCTGTAATAACCAGCCAGTCCCAAAAAGCTTCTAACTTCTGACACGGTCGTTGGCCGGCTCCAATTTTTGACAGCTTCCACTTTAGAAGGATCCATAGCGATTCCTTCCTTTGAAATAATATGTCCAAAAAATGAGACTTCCTTAAGCTAGAACTCACATTTACTAAGTTTGGTATAAAGCTTATGTTCTCTTAAAGTCTTCAAGGCTATCCTTAAATGTTCTTCATGTTCTTTCTTTATTTTGGAATATATAAGAATGTCATCAATAAATACGACCACAAATTGGTCGAGATAAGGCCTGAAGACGTTATTCATACGTTGCATAAATATGGCCGGGGCATTAGTTAACCCAAATGGCATTACCACAAATTCATAGTGGCCATAACGGCTCCGGAGCCGTATTGTATATGTCTTCATCCTTGATCTTGAGTTGATGATAACCTGACCTGAGGTCGATTTTGAAAAAATACTCTGCTCCCAAAATCTGATCAAAGAGCTCATCAATGCGCGACAACGGATACTTGTTCTTGATAGTAAGCTAATTTAGTCGCCGATAATCGATACATAACCTGAGAGATCCATCCTTCTTCTTGACAAAAAGAACAGGCGCACCCCAAGGGGATGTGCTAGGTCGAATAAAATGCTTATCTAGTAGCTCCTATAGTTGTCTCTTTAATTCCTTGAGTTCGGTGGGGGACATCCTGTAGGGAGCTATTGAAACATGTGCTGCTCCAAGAATGAGTTCAATGAAAAAGTTTACTTCCCTTTCGGGTGGTAAACTAGGTAAATCTGATGGAAATACATCCGAAAAATCATTGACAATCGGGATATCTTCTAAGATGATCTCCTCGGATTCGGTGAGGATAACGGAAGCAAGAAAAGCTACACATCCTTGCGAAATTAATTTGCAAGCGTGCAGAGATGAAATAATGGCAGGATGCTTCCTATACTTGATACCAAGGAAGGAAAATCTTGGAAGACCAGGTTTCCAAAAAGAGATAATCCTGTTGCGGCAATTGATGTAAGCATCATGGTCTACAAGACAATCTACGCCTAGAATAGCATCGTAGCCCTCCATATCAAGGCATACGAGATTTGCAGGAAGATTATGTCCTTCTACCCTTACCTCACTATTTAGATAATAGTTGGTGAGTTTGGTTCCGGGGCCTAAAGGCGTAGTAATAGTAAGGTCCGAAGGTAAAGGAACTGACGAAGTAGGCAAAGTTTTTGCGAAGGAAGTAGATATAAAAGAATGAGAAGCACCAGTATCGAATAGTACAAAAATAGGATACGAAAAAATGTGAATAGTACCTTCCATAAGCCCATCATCCCTAGGCACTTCATCATCATTCATGATGGCATTAAGACGAGCCTACCGTTTACGTCCACTTCCAGAAGATAGCTCCTTTATAAGGGGGCAATCCGGCATATGGTGCTCCCTGCTGTCACAATGGAGACAAGCACCAAGGTGCTTCCAGCATTCTTCGGCCGAATGACCGAACTTCTCACAGAAAGTACATGTCGTAGTGACCTGCTTGTCCTCTTCTTTGACCTTCTTGTTCTTGTGGTAGCCATTACCACTCTCATTTCGGGATCTTTTCTTGCTATCACGGGATTTGTAGGGTTTCGTGATGCTGAACTTTTTCTTCTTATCATGCCGATCAGACCTTCGGCTCGGCTCCTCTCCCTTTCCTTTTAATTTCTCTACCTTCTCTAAGGTCCTCTCGCATAGATGCGCCCGCTGGACCATCTCCGTATAAGTACAGATATTCTGACTCCCCAGTTGTAAATATACCCGGGCCTTAAACCATCCATAAATCGATTAGCCTTTAGCAAGTCGGTGCTAATCAAATGCGGAGCATATGGTGCCAGCCTGAAAAATTGAAGTTCATATTCCGCCACTGACATCATGCCCTGGCGAAGAGAAGCAAATTCCATAGCCTTCCGCTCTTTGATGTGCTCAGAAAAGTACTTGGCTCGAAAGAGCGTAAGGAAGCCTTCCCACGTGTGTGGTGCATCAGCTGGGGGTGTAGGAACGGACTTCCACCACGTACGGGCATCTTTATTCAATTGAAAAGTAGCAAGGTGAAACTTCTCTTGATCCGCACACTGCATAACTTCAAAAATACGGTTCATTTCATCTATCAAGTTTTCAGCTTCATCTGGATTTGGAAATAGGTGGATGAAGCACCCGCCCATGGGAGAGGAAAGATCAAAGAAACCTGCAGGTCAGCTGAAAGTAACGGCCAGAACCCTGTGCGTCACTTGGAAGTGACGGTCGCTCGATAGACCGCTGGAAGAATATGACGCGCCTGCACAAGACCGTCAAATAACCTGCAGTAACAAAACGTGAATCCTTTTAACCCAAACTCTTCCAGCCGGCTAGAAGACTTGGACCTCGTGCTGGTGGACCTGTAAACCTGCCAAAGACATGGAAAGCAAGAGAAAACAACCCAAATTAGCCCTTTAGACAATATAGCATCAATTCTTCAACAAACACAATATCATCAAAAGGAAAGGGAAATACCAAGAAGTTTTGGTTTTTTAACCCCTCTGCGTGTTTTAAAAGATTGGGAGGAAGTTCAGATGATGAAGACCAGTGAAAAACGTGGGGAAAGGAGAGAAATAATGCTTATGACGAAAGGGAGATGGAAAGGAATTCAATATGCAAATATGAACTTTAAAACCAAGAGGAACAGATACTCCCTTCACCAGGCAGCAAACGAACGTGAGAAGCACTTCTCCTTGATCAAACGTGACTCTAAAGTGCGGCAGCACTTCGACGCGAACTCCAGAATTTCCCCCCTTGAGCATGAAGTCAAGGGTTCTATTTATAGACCCTCAAACCTTCAGGTCGAGCAGAGGAAAATCCAGCAAGATAAAGGGATAACTCTTAACAAATCATTGAAGATAATATCACCAAGAGTCCATAGAATCAAACAGAAGGTCCTGAGGATCAGATTTGGAAGAGATATCGTCAATCCAAGTTCTTATCTCGACCACGGAGTAGCAGAGAAAAGGCCTGAACTGCCAGGACTCTCTGAAGGAAGTAACGGCTGCACGACAGACCGCCACAGTGAAATAACGCATCAAGGAACATCCGTTACTTTCAACCTTATCCCAAAGAGATAAGATCAACAGGAAGAAGATCAAAACAATAGGACTCTGTAAAGAAAGCAACGGCCAAGGCATGGGGCGTCACAATGAAACAACGGCTGCACGACAGACCGTTATATTCAACGTATAGGCCAAAGGATAAGCTTTGAAATCAAGACCTTAAGCTTCAGGACTCTTCAAGAAGTAACGGCCCAGGACCCATCCGTTAGAATGAAGAAACGCGCCTGGGACAGACCGTTATTATCAACGGAGTTCAAAAGAAGGAATGAAGGTTTTGCTAAGCTTTAGTCAAAATGGAATGCCACAAAGAGCCACATCCAATCAAGGAACCAACACCTAAGAAATGATCTTCAACTAAACAAAGAGACTCGATGAAAAGTGAACAACTCGGAGCATCATATAATGAATAAAGAGATGACCCGACTTATTGGTCATAAAACGGGTGACAACAGATGCCCCTCCTTAACGCCCTCTTTGCAGGGGAGCGAGCGGAGGCGAAGCGAAAATGAAATGGAACATGGAGATGAAGCGGAAGTGAAGTGGAGTGGATCAAAAAGTGGGCGTTAAGGTAAACGGCACCCGTTCTTTACCAACAAGCGATAGGAATTTTCTGTAAAACTTCGAACTGATCACAAGGAAATAGCCAACCAAAGGACGCATGTCTGGAGGAGCTAACAACTAAGGAAAGGAAACACGGCTAGCCGCCGGAGGCAACGGAAAGGAAAGAGAACTGACTAAACTCCAGACAGGAATCTTCAGCTAACCAAATCGAGCGACGAGATCAAAGGAAACCTTCTAATTCAGAATGGAATAATTCTCCTCATTCGAGATCAAGAACACAGCTATTCACCATCATCGATCTACCTTGAACAGATGAAGCACATGAATGCTCAAAAGATGCGCATGATGCATGCTGGGTTAAAGGAAAAGAAATCTTTAAAACAAATGTAAAGAAAGATGAAATATCAAGATACTCGAGAATAATATTGCTAAGCCGGAGAAACCAGGGTCAGGACACCATCTGCAACCACGGCCGGCGTGCAAGATAGAACCATCGTCCCCAAATTTTTGCAACCCAACGGCCTATCCAACGATTAAACATGTGAACTTAGATCATCATCATTTTTGTTTAAGGGGAACATCAGATCCCAGAACATATGAATGACCAGCCGGTTCTCGAGATAATATGTCATAAATAACATATAGTAATGCATTGAAGGATAAGGGAATGAGATATAATACCTGACTTACCTGCTTGACGAACGGCAGAGCGTGGCTTTGTTCATAAATTCCTTCATGGAAAGAGGTTAGCCAATAACAAGTATGAACACGAATTAAGGCATAACCATTTGTACGTGCGAGAGGCATCAATAATGAACAACATGGAAGAAAATGGAACCATTTTAACATTAATCAGACCATTTAATTCATCAAGAAACTTGCAAGTTTGTAACGGTCTAGTGTAAGGGCGTCACACAAAATAACGGACCAGCCCTGGGCCGTCATAAACCAGGCGGTTCACATTCTTCAATAAAACAGGGCCAACACATGTAACGGTCGAAAACAGACGCGTCAGAAGGATGTGACGGTCGGTCGATAGACCGTCACTTTTCCTGAGCGTTCAAAAAAATAAAACCCGAACGGTCACGGCCCATTCATTCCACATTCAACACCCCAAAAACACCAACCGAGAAACCCTCCGGCGATCACCAACTCCCACCACCACCATGGCCGGAGACGAGCCATCCCAGCCGCCTCCACAGAAGAGGGAGAGAGGAAAGAGGAAGGCAATACGGCAGTTCCACCGCCGGCTCGAACGGGAAGCAATCCCGCCGGTGGAAGAAGAACAAACGGCGAGAAGAGATCCAAGGGAGGAAGAGGAAGCTCCCACAGCTGCAGAGGACCAAGAAGAAGCCCCCTTGGGTGAAGAGGAACCCAAGGAACCAGCAAAAAAGAGGAGAAGGGGCATGGACCGTGAGGTAGGTCCCCTCGCCTTAATTTCAATTTTTGATTTTTTTGATTTTTATTATGTATGCACGCGGGGTTGAAGGGTAGAAATGGGTCTACGAACCCATTAGGATTGATTGTAGGCCATTTGGCCAAGGTGAGAGATCACGGGGATGCAAAGGGAAAAAAAAACCAATAGCAGACAATGTGACGGTCCTTCCAGCGACCGTCACACGCCTGACGCGCCACCCTGAGTGCGTCAGAGCCAAGTAACGCCCCACCCCAGGGCCGTTACATCTACTAGAGATCTAAACTATTTTTAGGGTTTTCTAATTTCTAAATTTTTGTTTTCTTTTCATTTTATAAATGTTTATGCAATGATTTTATGATGCAATCAACTAACCAATGACCTATATGAATGCAGGGAAAGAGGAGAACGCGGATCTCCTGGCTGCAGATCCGGGCAGTGTACCAGGCATTGCCCGATTACCAGAGGGAGAGACTGGCCAGGATGGGATTCGCCGAGGTGCTCAGCATCGAGGTGATCCGGATGGACACACCCTTGCTGTACGCGCTGCACGAGAGGTGGGACCCAATCAGCAGAGCCTTCATCTTCCCGTGGGGCCACATGATCCCCACACTAGAAGACATATCAAGGATTACGGGATTGAGAGTCCACGGAGCTGCAGTGACAGGATGGACGTACGGTGACTACCGGGAGATGGCACAGCAGCTGCTCGGACTGGATCTGATCAGGCCGGGACAGTCCTCATCTCAACTCTCGAGATCAGTACTGCAGGAGAGCTTGGGGTTGAGAGGAGCCGCCATCGCCGTAGGAGAGCTACCCGAGGAGCATCTGGGCAGAGTGATAGACTAGGTGCGCCCTTACGTGGCGGCGGAGGCAGGACCTGAGGGGGATAAAGTACTGCGACGCTTCCTGATGCTGCTATTCGGGAAGCTCCTCTTCGCGACTCGAGCGGACGTCATCAGCTGCAGGCTGCTTCCGATGATAGAAAACTTGCACAGAGTCGGAAGATATGCATGGGGAGAAGCAGTGCTCGCGTTCCTGTTCGAGTCCCTTAGCACGACAGACCGACAGACAATGCTGGGCGGCTTCTCGCCTTTTCTGCAGGTGAGTGCAATTTAAATGATTTCTATATTATGCAAAAAAATGTTTATGCCATGAAGATGCAATTTGACTGACTTAATTTCTAAAATGCAGATCTGGAGCTACATGTATCTCCCGGGCATCGGGAGAGGCACACTACTCCACCCCGGCCGCATTCTGATTGCGAGGCGATGGACGGTAGCGAGGGACACAGGGTCGATCATCAGACTGACCCAGACGATCCAGGACGACCTGGACTCCTACCCACACAGGTCGGTAAGTCCAGAACTCGAAATGATTTCTACATGCTTTTAAATGCTTCTATATGCCTTTAAATGCTTCTACATGATGAACTTCTATGCTGATGAATGGACTTAATGTTTCTAGGTGAGATGGACCCCGTACCGCGGCGAGGGTTACACGGGACAGCCGTGGGTAGAGGCGGCCTTGTCGTACAGGGGGTGAGACATATGGCTGCATTGCATCCACATCATCGAGCCTCTGCACTACAGGCTGATCCTTCGGACTCGGGGACTACACCAGCCCGAGGTGACCTTTCCGCGCCACAGTGATGACCACCCAGGCAAGTCGGCAAGGGGCATCAGTGGCAACGTGGATTGGTGCGCCCGGAAGGCGAAGTACGTCCACGACTGGAACAGGCGGGGCCGAGCGGTGAAGGAACGAGATGAGAGCGACGAGGCATATCTGAAGGCCTTCGCTCGACTCTACGGCGACCGGGTGTACCGAGGTACCCGACGACCAGTATGCAACTCTAAACCTTAAACCTCTTTATATGCAAAAAAGAATGCAATCCTATATGTAAATGACCCATATGTTTTCTAAATGCAGCTAGACCCTGAGGGACGGATAGCCGAGCTGGAGGGATTACTTCACTCCACCATCCAGCAGCGGGACGAGTACCGGACCGCCCTGGAGCTACTGGTGAGACTCTAAACTTAAATTTAAATGATTATGCTTATGAAGTGCTTAATGTGATTAATCATGACAATGCAGTGGGCCGAGGGAGCCCAACGAGTTGGATCGGATGCCCCATCGTCTTCCTCTCAGCCTGCGGGAGGCAGGGCGGAGCAGGATGCCGAGTTCGCTCGGGCGGTTGCTCGGGCCGAGGAGGCGGAGGCCACCCTCACAGAGCGGGTAAGATGTTAAAATGCTTATGCTCATGTTGATGCTAATTAAATGCCTTATGATTACCTATATGAAATGCAATCTACAGGCGAGAGAGGTAGCCGCAGCAGTGGCCGAGGCGAGGCAGGCTCGGTCAGAGGCAGAGCATCTCCAGGCGGAGATAGAGAGGAGCCGGGCCGAGATGGAGAGGGCCCGAGCAAAAACAGAGCTTGTGCGGGCGGAGATGGCCAGATTGCGAGCGGAGACCCCGCGACGCCCGGATGACGGAGAGGTGGAGCGACTCAGGGCCGACATCGCGCGTGTAAGAGGCGAGCGAGATCAGTTCCGAGTGCAGACCTTCGAGATGAAGGGCGCGATTGGGGCCTTGAAGGATGCACTCCGGCTTCTAGGGAAGAGGTCGGGGACGAGCAGCCGGAGCCAGAGCGTGGCCCCCATCAGCGGAGTTTGCGGGTATTTTACGAGTTCTTCCGGCCATCAGAGGAACGAGGAGGCGGACCAGAGACGGCAACCAGAGGGTGAGCACAGCGCCATGGGACCAATAGCCAGGCAGCCCGAGGGTACCGGAGATAGTGATGGCGGCCCGGGAGATAAGCCGGCCGAGTGATATTTATATTTTTTTTTGCCTTTTTGTTTATCACTTGTACATGACTTATATAGAAAAATGGAGTGAAAAAAGAAATTCTTTTTGGTCTTTTGTTATTTTGTGCAGGAATGTGTGTTTGTGCAACGCCAAAAACAAATGAAGGATTGTATGTGACGATGAATGTGTGTATGATGTGTGTATGAATGCATGTGTGTGATAAATGAAAAACAGTTGTGCATGAGAATGTGCGAAGAAGGAGGTGTAAAATGTGAAAGACCGCCGGGTCTGGGCAAGGGCAGAAAGGAATAGCCTCAATTCAGTAGCAGAGAATGTAACGGTCCAGGTTCAGACCGTCATAATCAAATAACGCGCTAGATAAGGGCCGTTAATCATGACAGTGGTCAACTTGTGGCTGGGGCTACAGGAAAAGTGACGATCAGAGGAAGGCGCGTCAAAGACAAATAACGGCCTAATGCTAGACCGTTGATCATGGCGGAGCGATGGTTTGCAGGGCAACTAGCAGGAAATGCGACGGCCCAAAGGAGATGCGTCAGGGTGAAGCAACGGCCTGACCAAGACCGTTGGGAAATGTTTTAGCCCAGAAGCCAAGGAGCTGAACAGCTGAGGGTGTAACGGCTCAGGGTTCACGCGTTACGAAGGAACGACGGTCAAACGCTGGACCGTCAGACTTCACAGAACAGGAACGGGCGAACTTGAACCTACAGGAAATGCGACGGCCCCATTCTGGCACGTCAGAGACAAATGACGGTCCCACGATGGACCGTTGGAGCCTGAGTTGTGTTCCAAGACGGATTGAGCCATGAGAGCCTAAACCCGAGACTTATCCACTTAATCTCCCACTAGAACTTATCTAGATTGAAGATAAGGCCTCCTAACTCAAGTCTTATCCTTTTAAAACCAAAATCAACCCTTTAAAACTTGGAAACTCAACCAAAAATCGTAGCTTTGCTGAAACCTCTGCTCTAGGGCTGAAAGACCACTCTGAAAGGTAGAAATCAAGATGAAGAGAAGCTTTGAAGTGATGGCTATGGAGGAGAAGGTCTACATCGGACCTAAGGCTGCAAGAAAGGAATACGGAGAACTTCAACGGCTAACCTCAATTCCCAAGCACCTAAGCTCTAATGCTCAAAGGGTGGTAAGTCCCAATAACCCAACCAAGTTCAGAATTTTTTGCACTTCAATTCCTTTCATGACTCCTTCTTCTTCTCCTTCTCAAGCCCCTTCCTAGCCCAAGATGCTATTCAAATTTGAAGTGGGTGGCTTCCATGGTAAAGGCACTCCCTATAGAAGTCACATCAATCCTTAAAGCATGGCACATTCAACCTCTCTTGGTTTTAGGCAAAAAGCTCCAGAAATTATCTTTAGATTGGCCAAGTATTTCAGCTCTTGTAGAACTATGGCATCCACAAACTCATACCTTCATCTTCCCTTCCATTGAAGCGACAGTCCTATTAGAAGAGGTAGAGACCTACCTAGCCCTTCCTAAGACTAAGGTGGGGGATGAAGACCGGGTTTGCTACACGGTTGAGCCTATTGACCCGTCCTTGATCTTGAGTGATTTTATCCATAATCAGAAGGACGTGAGGACCATGATCAGCCCACACCACATTCATTTGATACCCTTGGCACAATGGATAGTGTCCCATTGCAAGAACAAGTGGGAGAGACGAAGCAATAGCCAAGGCGGTGGCGGTGTGCTTATGCGGAGTCTTCCTTTTCACCACAACCGACCACCTTTTAGACACAAAAAATCTCAGCATTATTAGTGGGTTGTGGCGGGGAACGTCCATCTCTCAAGCGATCCTCTCATACCTCTATGAAGGACTAAGTTCAGCTTGCCTAGGAGGACCTTTGTTCGGCTCCATGATACTTCTTGAGTGTTGGATGGGAGTAAGAGTCAAATTCCAACCAAAGGAAGACATAACTTCGGCCAGCCGAATCTTCGGGAGCCACCCTCTCTTCTTCATTGGAGGGGCATTTGGATACTCTTCACAGGTTGAATGTAAGACGGGATGAATGGCCACCTACCTAGCCCTTCCTAAGAAAACTCGGGATGAATGGCGCCTCTTCTTCAACACTTTGCCAATAGACAAGTTCAATATGCGACCAAGAAACCTTCGAAGCACTCCTCTTAAAATACCGCGGCGTCAAGGCCTGGACCTCCAGCTAGTGGGGAACACTACAATGGCGATCTACAACCCGCACCGGTGCCATCTTCAGATCGGACTTCCAAGAACCCAAGCTCCTGCACTATCACACTACCCTCCCCTTCTATCTAGGAAGATGGGGACCGAGGAGGATGAAAGAGCGATCCGAACGCGCTGACCATGTGGGAGATCAGTAAAGTGCGCCCGTGGCAAGAAGAAGTTGACGAGAACGACGAAGCACGCCGAGGCTACGTGAAAGAGTTAAGGAAGTTCCGCCCTCTTGCAGATGAAAAACTTAATGTAGCTTAATTTATTTTTTTATTTATGAGAGATGTTGGTTGTATGACAAAAGGTTGGAATTTTTGTGAATTCATTTTTCATTAAGCCTGATTGAATGAGATGAGATTGTCTCATGTGAATGAGCAAGAGTTTTGTGGCTTGATCGTCTGGGATGATGTGAACAGGCAGAGCCTCTGGAGTATGTAACGGATGTGCACTGGGCCGCTACAAAGAAACGACGGCCTGACGATAGGCCGTCATAGTGGAAACACGAAGAACCCTGTTCTCTGAGGGATGTAACGGTCAAGACTCAGGCCGTTAGAGTAAGTAACGGTCCTAACCGTGGCCGTTAGAATGATGGCTGCTGAAAGAAAGAAAGCTTATGCAAGAAGAGGAGTGACGGTAGGGATATGACCGTTAGATGACTGTAGCGGTCTGGTGATGACGCGTTACAGCCTTTGAATCTGCATAATTGTGAGCTTCTCACTTTGATCTTGATCCTGTGTTCTGCGCACACTTTAAACATAAAACAAGTTAGATCTGCTCTTAGACTCAACCCCTTTCCTTGAAGCAAGTTAGATAATGACCGTTTCTCAATATTTGGTCAAGGGGTGGAGCCTTGTTAAAATAGGTGGAAAACATAATAAAAATAATGCAACGCATATGATTTTTTGGGGGTTTTGGAGAATATCTGATTTTTGGTGAGACTTTGAAAATATTTGATTTGTTTGGATTTTAAAAATATTTGATTTTTTTGGATTTTGGAAAATATTTTGATTTTTTTTGGGTTTCGGAAAATATTAAATTTGTTTGGATTTTGAAAATATTTAATTTTTTTGGATTTTGGAAGACCAGTGCGTCCCCAGCAGCGTGAGCCCTTCCTTGTTGATATCGAGAATCCCGAGGTTGGCGTGCAATGAGGTGACGACCCCTGGACAAGGTCCAATTGTCATGACGGTGTTTCTGCCTGGGCCATACCCAGGGTACTAATCTTGGTCCTAAAAGAAAAACAGAATGCGGGTAAGCTTTAGGCCAGATATAGAAGTTTTTAAGACTTGATTTCCTCTCCGTACAACCCATTAGAGACTTGGTCTGTTGTGCCGGGGATTTGAGTCCGTCATCGAACCTTAATCCACCCTAGGCATGCATGCGACCGGGCTAATAACGTCCCGTGGGGAACTGTACTGCCACTCTTGGCATGCCTAGCTTTTCTTGCTTTGCCTTTCTGGAGCTTTGGAATTCATAATTCATACTATATCGACTTTGAGGTGATGCTTTTTATTTTGTCATAGAGATTGCCCATTCCCTGTCTCTTTTGCTTCTTGTGGCGTCAGGTCATAACGGACTGCTCCTATTTGAGATCTCCTCTCGTGAGGGTGTTTGGATCGATTATCGCCTCTTTATTCACCTCTTGCCCCTGGTTTTAGCTGAAGGAAGAAACGGACAGGGACCTTGACTTTCCCCCAAAGCATGGCCAAGGAGAAACGTTGTCCTTTCTCAACGTGGAAAACCTGACCAGGGATGTCGTGTAGTGTGTGATTGCCTCACTCGGGACTCCTTTAGTGACAGGAGGAACATCTTGCTGCCGGGGTAGCACATGGTTAGACTCTAAGGAAAGAAACACTTAAGATACAACCCATTCCACGGGTGAGAGAGCTCCTCACCTTCCGCGTTTACTAAACGGTAAGCATTTCCTGGATAAGCTTCTTTTACGACAAACGGCCCTTCCCAATTAGGTTGTAATTTAGACCTAGGACCTGCAGACCGAATGAATTTTCGTTTCAAAACCATATCACCTTTTTGAAACTTACGTTCGATTACCTTCTTTTGAAAATAACGCGAAACCCTTTTTTGATAAACGGATACATGATCGGCCGCATTCATCCTCTTCTCATCTAGGAGTTCCAACTGAACCAGCAACGCCTCTCGACGTTCATCGAGATTAAGTTCCTTATCAAGCTGCACTCTAAGGGAAGGGATCAGGATCTCATATGGGAGCACCGCCTCCATCCCGTAGGTAAGAGAATAGGGAGTTTGTCCCGTAGGGGTACGGACGGAGGTGCGGTAAGCCCACAGAGCTTCCACTAATCTTTCTGGCCAATCAGAAAACTTATGAGCTTCACATGTTTTCTTGATGATTTTAAGAAGGATTTTATTAGTGGCCTCGGCTTGGCCGTTGCCTTGAGGATAATATGGAGATGAATGATGCAATGCAATATTGAGCTTCTTACATAGGTCCTTGAGCTCTTGAGAAATGAACTGGGATCCGTTGTCGGTGATGCTGCTGCTTGGCACTCCAAACCGTGAGATGATATTCTTCATAATAAAGCGGCACACCGTTGTAGCTTTGATCTCTGCGTACGCCTCGGCTTCAGCCCACTTGGTGAAGTACTTAGTGGCGGTAAGGATAAAGGATTTCTGCTTGATCTGGGAATTTGGATCACCGAGCGGGCCGACAACGTCAAAGGCCCACATAGAGAATGGCCAAGGAGCGGTCATAGGATGGAGAGACGAAGCTGGAGAATGAATTTTATCAGCGGGAAGTTGGCACTTAAGACACCTCCGGACATAGAGGGAGCAATCTTCCTCTAGAGTGGGCCAATAGTAGCCCTGCCTTAGGATCTTCTTCGCTCTACCTAGCCATTGACATGACCCCCACACTCACTAAAATGGGCTGCTTCAGCCACCTTCCAAGCTTCAACATCATCTAAGCATCTCATGAGCATCCCATTAGTAGTGCGCCTGTACAGTTCTCCTGCGATAATAGTATACCTTGCGGCGGCTCTTCTGATTGACTTGCGTTGCTCAGCAGTTGCCCCTTCTGGGAACAATCCCTCCTTACAAAACAACTCGATTTCATGATACCAAGACAACTCTTCTTCATCCAGGATCTCTTCTAGCTCTGTTAAAGATACTTCCTTAAGATCTCCCTTCTCAGCTCTTGCCTCTACAGACTTCCTAAGATTGATGAACCAAGGGTCCTGAAGAGAGGGTGCATCCAATCTCTGAACGACGATAGTCTTAGTGCTCCGACTGAGAGGGAAAGATAGGGAAGAAGCAAGGGATGCCAGAGCATCAGCTAGAATGTTCTGAGAACGGGGAGTATGGATATAGATCAGCTTATGGAATTGCCTGGCAAGGAGCGTGACCAGATCTTGATAAGGCTTGAGCTTGGGGTCACGAGTACGGTAAGTGGACAGAACTTGCCGTAGGACGAGCTGAGAATCTCCTATAATGTTTAAATAACGCACGCCTAGGAGATAGGCATGCTTCAATCCGGCGAGGGGAGCCTCATACTCAGCGATGTTGTTGGTAGCAGGAAACCGAAGTTGATAAGCAAAGGGAATGGTCACCCCCTCTGGAGTAAGCAGAACAGCACCAATCCCTCGGCCATGAGAATTGAGTGCACCGTCGAAGTGCAGAGACCAAAAGGGGTGATGAGAGATAACGGAAAGATGCTCATCAGGGAAATCGTCCTGGATGGAGTCAGTGTGAGGAATAGGGAGATGAGCGAGATGCTCAGCAATGGCATATCCTTTGACCGCCTTCTGAACAACAAAGGTGATGTCGAATTGAGAGAGGAAGCTCTGCCAGCGAGCTAACCTAGTAGAAAGGACGGGCTTTTCTAAGAGATAGCGAATCGGGTCCATTCTAGAGATCAACCTAACTGGGTGGGCAAGAAAATAGTGTTTAAGCTTCTGAGCTACCCACACTAAGGCGGCACAAGTCTTCTCCATAGCTGTGTATCTGGATTCAGCTGGGTTGAATAACCGAGAGAGGTAATACGCAGCCCGCACTTTTCCTTCATCATCCACTTGTGCTAAGACCGCCCTAGGGAGTTCTCAATGACCGAGATATATAGGATTAGGGGTTTCCGAGGGACAGGAGGTTGTAAAATCGGGGGATTGGACAGATATTCCTTTAAGTCCTCGTAGGCCTTTTGACAATCTTCATTCCATTCAAACTTAACCCCCGCCTTAAGTAATTCATAAAATGGACGGCACCTTTGAGAATGTTGGGATATGAATCTTCTAATGAATTGCAATCTACCAATCAATCCTCGAAGTTCCGTAATGTTCTTAGGTGGAGGCATATCCATGACGGCATGTGCTTTGTTAGAATCAATCTGGATCCCCCGTTTGCTTACTATAATGCCTAGCAGCTTCCCTGAGGAGACTCCGAATACACACTTCTTCAGATTCATCTTAAGCTTGTACTCCCTGGCTCTTTGAAGTACCTTAGCCAGAATAGAGGGGTGCTCTTCCTTAGTCCTTGACTTCACCAAAATGTCATCCACGTAAGCTTCCATATAGATATGCATCATGTCATAGAAGATGGCCATCATCGCCCTTTGATAGGTGGCGCCCGCGTTCTTCAGACCAAATGGCATAACCACATAACAGTACGTGCCCCAGGGCGTGGTGAAGGAAGTTTTCTCTTGATCTTCAGGAGCGAGACGGATTTGATTGTAGCCCGAATATCCATCCATGAATGATAGAGCTTCATACCCGGCGGTGTTGTCTACTAGGACGTCTATATGAGGTAGCGGGAAATCATCCTTGGGACATGCTTTATTGAGATCCCTGAAATCGATGCAAATACGCACCTTTCCATCCTTCTTGATAACAGGGACTATGTTTGCCACCCACTGACGATATAGAACAACTCTGATGAATCTGGCCTTATATAACTTGTCAACTTCTTCCTTAATCCTTAAGGCCATGTGGGGGTGAAATCTTCTTGACCGTTGTTTGACAGGTGTTGCCCCTGGTTTAAGCACGAGTCGATGTTCCACTAAAGAGGGGTCAAGACCTGGCATGTCCTCGTAAGACCAGGCAAAGGAATCGCTATACTCCCTTAGAACTTTGATTAAATCTTCTTCTACTTGTGGAGGGAGGTTAGCAGCAATAATGATGGGCCTTGGGTCTTCTTCAGTTCCCAAGTTGATTTCCTTTGTAGGTTCGTCCACTGCCGTCGACGGCTCGTCGAATTTCTTAAGTCCTTGCGCGTACAGATCAGCAGTGTCGTCTACGTCGCTGTCCTCATTAATCGGATCTTTTTCACCCAGGATTTCATAGACGCCAAGTCCGTCATCGCCCCACGCCCCTTCTATTTCTTCTTCATCCTCAATCGTAATTGCCGTAGCAACAAATTTCGGACATTTTAAAAGGGCATGACAGCGCTGAGCTAGGTCTTACAAGAACCTATCAAGAACAGATTTGGGAGGACGCGCAAGCGGGCACGGCTCAGAGGAGGAAGGGTTGGATGATCTAGAATAAGACCCTACTTCTTTAGACCTAACTAATTCTACTTCCCTAGACTCGATAGACCCTAATCCTAACCTAGGAGAAAGGAGACCTAGTGGAAGGGAAGGAGGAGGGGACTCGTGCCCCTGGGATAAGGATGGAGACAAGGTAGCATAATCTTCCACTGAAATCTCCATTTTGAATTTGACGTTTTTTTTTTGAGATCAGCAGAGACTATACAGCAAGATGGAGGAGGCGGGAGCTGCATAGGGAATAGCTCAGGGAAGATGCAGTCAAAGAAGGGATCGGAAGATGAGAACCACATCTCGTGGAGTTGGGCGTTGGGAGGAGGAGGAGTGAATAGAGTGGATAAATCAATGGGCGGGCAGTGCCCGTAAGCGCAAGGAATAAATAGAATCTCGGGCGGATCAACGACGGATGGATTTACCATGATAGGAGGAAGACGGGGTAAGAACTCCCATTGCTGGAGGAGAGATTGAAAGCGGGAGGGAGACTAAGAAAAGACAATCGGCGAGCTCCCCTCCTTCCGCGGATCATCGTCTGGCCGCTTCTTCGGTCTCCATTGCATGAGCCGAACCTCTTGCTTCTTTTGGCAGTCTTCTTCATGAAACAACCCCTAAAGGGTTTGACCATAATCAAGCATATCATGTTCTGGCCTTTTTAGTGCCGGCGGAGGACTGGCAATCGGACATACTGTACTTCTCTCTAGCTAAGCTGGCTGCAGAGCTAACGTGTCGGGCTGGAGAGGCCCTCGGACAAAGTGCTGACGGTAGTCCCAGGTGAGTGGCCCTGAATCACCCATCATAGATAATGCGGTTTCTTTGTAGCCAAGACCTCTCCTGCCCATCTTTCTTCCCTTGGGTATGGGCTTGGTCATTCCTTGTAATTATGCACCGAGGCCTCTCCCCGGTTGGTAGCCCAGTTTCAGTATAATGTTCCAGCCTTTTGAGTCTCGGATCTGGGGCTTCATCTTGATGTTGACTAGAGTAGTGATGGGCCTAGGAGGCGTATAAGCCCAAGGAAAGTTTAAATATAGCACTGATATGACGGGTCGGCTGCTTGGCCAAAGTGTAGGAAGAATCTGTTCTGAAATGGCCTTAACCGATTGCGCTGTAGATAGGCTTTTGACCTTGACGACCCTCCCTTGGAAAGGGAATTTGACGCACTGATGTGCGATGGAGGGTACGGCACCGAGCATATCCAGCCATGGACGACCCAAGATAGCCTTGAACATAGGGTCGATATATAGTACATAGAATTCTACAGCCATTATAAGGGGTCCAAGCTCTGCTTGGATAGTGATCACCCCGTGACATGCTCGCCTTGAGTTGTCATATGCTGCTATAGTGGTCGGGGTAGGTCGTAATAACTCTTTGGATATGATGCAAGCTCGTAGAGTGCTGAGTGGGCACACATTGATTGAAGCCACTGTGTCAACCAGTGCTGCTTCAATGCTGACTTTGTTCAGAGTGATTGTAATGCAGAGCGGCATTTGCCGAGCTTCCGGGAGCGCCAGCTCGGATTCTGAAAATGTGATTGCCGGCCCATTGGAAATAGTTGCTAGGGCCGTTGGTAAGCTGTCGACTGCCATATCTTCGCTGACCATTACCTTATGTAAGAAATCTCTCAGTGCATCCTGATGAAGGGTAGACCTTTTGATCTGCCCCAGCACAGATATTTTAACGGGCACTCGATCCAGATGATGCAGCAAGTCATATTGAGTACCCGGCAAAGGTTCAGTTTCTGCCTGCTCGACCGTCGGCTGAGAATATTGGGGATTAGAAGTAGTAGTGTAGTTCCGATGGAACATCTTCCCACTCCTTAAAGCACAACTTGTAGCGGCCGCGGCATCGGTGGATAGTATGATGGGCCCTGCGGGGTGGATGAGTGGTGTAGGCTGTGTAGGGGAGATGATTTGGTGGGGTGTGAGATTAGCGATGGTGGTGGGTGGTGGTGAGCGGATGATGAGTGAAGGATTGATGGAAGGCGGGATGGTGATTGTGACGACCCGAGGATCCGAGTACCGGAAAGGAACCGGCGCGTCTCAAATCTCGGCCCGCCAACCCACGAGTCCGAAGACTCGAAACGGTAGAAAGGAGTGGTGTGGGGGTACAAGAGAAGCTGCAACGACTACAGAGATAGCACAATAATCTAAAATAAAATGCACAGAATAATATAAATAAATAAACTGCTACAAGGTCCACAGTGTCACATGTCCAAAAGAAAGTACTGTCAACAGGAAAGACAAGTACAACTACACGGGGCATCCCCCGGAGTACAACTACACGAGGCATCCCCCGGCTCTGGCAGACTGGCGACTAACCCTGGCTAGAATAACCACGCTGAAACTCGGCCGCGCCTCCCGTCGATCCCGCCTCACCTGAAGAGCAGGGGTGAGCCTCATCTCATTGGCCCAGTAGGGATGCCGCGAATCCCCACCTCGCACGGAAAATGAGAAAGAAGAAGACTACCCTACCAAACAAGAGTACGGTAGAACCGACAAGCTAAAGTAAATAAACGGAAAAAGCCATCTACTCTAATAGTACCGTACTACGGAACCTCGGTCCAACAAAACACGAGTCCATGCCTGCCAGCGAACAGGAGCACCACCCACTAGAAGAACGACCGGATGTGTCCCCTGACGTCTTATACCGCGTCACAAGTGTCCAGCTACAACGCCCCAGGCGCGAGCCTCAGACACTCTCAGTAACCAGAAGTAACTGCAAAACAAGGACTAGCTGAGGTCACGCTCGTCAGCGCGGGTCCGAACCCTCAGCCTCATGTGCACACTCAGACCGTACGCCCTAGGCCTGTCCACTAGCTGGTATTTCCCCCTAAACCTGGACTCGGAAGTACGCGGGGGCCCTGCGGTAACCAGCCTACTCACCGCCTCTCTCGGGTATGCCGCTCAGCCACTCCCAGGCGAGCCAGCACACGCGTGCCGTGGGAAAGCTACGACTAGTGGTAGGGTCACTGGAAGTAAGGACTAACCCACGGAAACCACCGACCAAACACTGCAAAGCCACGGACTGCTGATCACTGGCCGACGACACCTGCTGTGACTGCCCCTTCTTACCCCGGCGTCTCCCGCCGAGGCCTACCTCCTTGAGTAACTTCTTGAGCCTCGAGCCAAAGGACGAAGACTCTGGCACAGGAGCCACAGACTCCGTCGCCACTGAACCACCGTGCCGAGAGCTGGACGGTACTCTGCTGCTGCACTACTAACGGCTGGCCAAAACCTGCCTGCACCTGACTAGCACTGCCCTGCCCTCGAACCTTCTACAAATCTCTCTCCAGTACCGATGTTGCCTTGCACGCTGCATCCAAAGTGGTCAATCCTGACGCAAGAAGATGATGCCTCAACTCTAGCCTCAAACCACCCACAAACTGATCGGTCCTGACCTCCTCATCTGCCACGATATGAGGAGCATAACGGCCCAACTCGATAAACCTGGCACGGTACTGCATCACCGTCATGTCACCCTGAGTCAACTCCATAAACTCACGCAACCTCTACGACCTGACAAAAGACGGGCAGAAGGCACTCTCGAAAGCCGTGACGAACTCCTGCCAAGTAATCTGTCGAAGAGGACGAGATCGGAACGCTGAACCCCACTGTGACGTCCACCAAGTATGGGCCGATCCCTGAAGACGATGAGTAGCCAGCGCCACCTGCTCCTCCTCGGGACACTCCATCGCACTGAAAATCTGCTGAACATCATCCAGCCACTCTCTGGCCACCTCAGGATCTGGCTGCCCACTGAAAGAAGGAGGCTGGAATAGCAAAAACTCCTTCAGTACACGACCATGACCACCACGAGCCCGGTCCTCACCAGCATCGCCACCCTGCTGCTGATGATCTCCCTACTGCTGACCTCCTTGCTGCCGCTGAAACACATACTCAAACATGCCTTGGAAGAAGTCGTCCATCCCTGGAGCTCTCGCATCTCCAGATACACCCTCGGAAACTGAAGCCCTGCTCTGCTCCTCTGGACCACCACTAGACTCTCCCTGCTGGGCACGAGTCCTCCTCCGTGGTGCCATAACACACCTGGCATCAAAGAAAAGCAACCGGAAATCAATAAAACACACGACCCTAAGCCAGTCGCCGACTGTACAGGACATTCATGGACCTTCTGGACCACTGCAATTTGTTCCAAGTTCCGATGCACCTCCACAACTTACGCTCTGATACCAGCTGTGACGACCCGAGGATCCGAGTACCGGAAAGGAACCGACGCGTCTCAAATCTCGGCCCGCCAACCCACGAGTCCGAAGACTCGGAAGGATAGAAAGGAGTGGTGTGGGGGTACAAGAGAAGCTGCAACGACCACATAGATAGCACAATAATCTAAAATAAAATGCACAGAATAATATAAATAAATAAACTGCTACAAGGTCCACAGTGTCACATGTCCAAAAGAAAGTACTGTCAACAGGAAAGACAAGTACAACTACACGGGGCATCCCCTGGCTCTGGCAGACTGGCGACTAACCCTGGCTAGAAGAACCACGCTGAAACTCGGCCGTGCCTCCCGTCGATCCCGCCTCACCTGAAGAGCAGGGGTGAGCCTCATCTCATTGGCCCAGTAGGGATGCCGCGAATCCCCACCTCGCACAGAAAATGAGAAAGAAGAAGACAACCCTACCAAACAAGAGTACGGTAGAACCGACAAGCTAAAGTAAATAAACGGAAAAAGCTGTCTACTCTAACAGTACCGTACTACGGAACCGCGGTACAACAAAACATGAGTCCATGCCTGCCAGCGAACAGGAGCACCACCCACTAGAAGAACGACCGGATGCGTCCCCTGACGTCTTATACCGCGTCACAAGTGTCCAGCTACAACGCCCCAGGCGCGAGCCTCAGACACGCTCAGTAACCAGGAGTAACTGCAAAATAAGGACTAGCTGAGGTCACGCTCGTCAGCGCAGGTCCGAACCCTCACCCTCGTGTGCACACTCAGACCGTACGCCCTAGGCCTGTCCTCTAGCTGGTATTTCCCCCTAAACCCGGACTCGGAAGTACGCGGGGGCCCTGCGGTAACCAGCCTACTCACCGCCTCTCTCGGGTACGCCGCTCAGCCACTCCCAGGTGAGCCAGCACACGCGTGCCGTGGGAAAGCTACGACTAGTGGTAGGGTCACTGGAAGTAAGGACTAATCCACGGAAACCACCGACCAAACACTAGCACAGACTCTCGATGACCATACGGTAAGTACGGATGCCGGGGACACATATGAGGTCTGATCGTCCCTCAAGTCACACGGCACCCCCACCGGTAACCGACCCTCCGGGGAATCTCGGGCGCCCCTGTGGCTCTCACTGGGTGCCCACGGCCACCCTCGGGCCACACGCCACACTGGGTCCCAAACTCACCCAACCGGAGGTCAAGCTACCCGAAAAAATGCTGATCAGGGGAGGGGGAAGGTCGCGCTAGGTACCCCTAGCGCGACACCGAAGAACGCGCTAGCTATGGCTAGCGCGATCTTTCAGGTCGCGCTGCCCAAGGCTAGCGCGTTCACACCTGAACGCGCTAGTCTTGGATAGCGCGATCATGAGATCGCGCTACCAGCACCAGGCGCGTTCCCAACCGCCTCACTGTTCGTCTTCTCGGACGAACGCGCTCGGTCGACACGGCGCGTTCATCAAGAACGCGCCACTGGACTATAGCGCGACAACGGGCCGAGCCCGGTTCGCGAATACGTCCAGAAAACGTAAAACCACGCTCATTCACCACCCCTGGTGAAAGGAAAACGACGGGGAATCACCCTACAACGTCCTAGCATGCATCTAGAGCCCCCAAATCGATCAAAAACACCCTGAATCGATGGATCCGGCGCTCAAACCCCAAGCATGAAAACGACCCTCCCGGCATGGATTTAACCCCAGTCGGCCTCCCCACGGCCTAGAAATCACGAGGAACGCTGTAAAGAGGGTAAGGATCCATCCCCCTACCTCGATGAAGCTCGAAATCCGCCGGAAAGTCGTCGATCTTCAAATCTAGCTCAACTACGAACTCCTCTCCCACGCGCCAATGGGGGCACCGTCACGATCCTCTCGCCACCGCCGTCGTCACCGTGTCGTCGCCGTCGTCCGCCACCCTTCGTCGGAGGAGGAAGGGATGCCGCGGGGTCCAACGGGCACGAAAGGGGGGGGGTGTCACCGTTGCGCTCACGGGGGAGGAAAGAAGAAAGAAGAAAAAGAGAAAGAAAAGGGAAAAAGAAAAAGGCTATAAATAGAAAATCCGAAAAATGCCAAAAATATCGAAAAATAGAAAAATACACCTCCTCGACCATCTCGAAGCGCTGATCGCAACGGTACCACTCGCGGGCTGGTGAATGACCCGGTTCACCCGCTACAGGGTTCCGAAGGATTTGCCGAAACCCACACGCGGAAATCGGAAAACACACATCGGAAAAGCCGCGGACACACTCCGGGCCTCCGAAGTGACTCCGGATAGCGCTGATCCGAACACGAAAGATGTCCGAAACAAAATTTCGGACACAACAGAGTCAGACACTTCGAGAAACCAAATCCGGGACCCACGAAGAAGGATCCGAAAGGTCCGGGACATTACAGCCCTCCCCCCTTAAATGAATTTCATCCTCGAAATTCAAGGACAAGGCACAAGAACGGGAGAAGACTCACACAAACAAATAAGGATACAACTCCCGCATCTCATCGTCGCGCTCCCAAGACGCTTCGCCGCCAGAATGACGCTGTCAGACCACCTTAACCAGAGGAATAACCTTATTCCGCAGGCGCTGCTCCTGCCGATCCTCAATGCGAACAGGAAACTCTGGAAGGGACAGATCTGGGGTCACCTCAGGCCAAACGGCACCCTCGAGAATATGAGAATCATCGGGCATGTACTTCCGAAGCATCGACACGTGGAACACATCATGCACGGCGGAAAGCTCCGGAGGTAGCTGCAACCGATAAGCAACTTCCCCAACACGCTCAACGATGGGAAAGGGGCCAATGTAGCGGGGACTCAGCTTCCCACGCCTACCGAAGCGCATCATGCCCTTCATGGGAGACACTCTCAAGAAAACTCGATCTCCCACAGCAAAGCTGAGAGGTCGCCTACTCTGATCGGCATAACTCTTCTGCCAGCTCTGAGCTGCCAACATCTTCTGCCGAACGAGATGCACCACCTCAACGCACTGCTGCACCAAATCTGGTCCGGTCAAGGCACGTTCGCCCACCTCGAACCAATCAAGCGGAGTCCGACAAGGTCGCCCATACAACGCCTCATAGGGAGCCATACCGATGCTCGAATGATAGCTGTTGTTGTAGGCAAACTCCACTAATGGCAGATGGTGGGTCCAACTCCCCTGCCACTCCAAGCAACATGCTCGCAACATATCTTCTAAAGTCTGAATGGTCCGCTCAGACTGACCGTCCGACTGAGGATGATAGGCCAAGCTGAATGCCAACTCAGTGCCTAGAGCTTTCTGGAAGCTACTCCAGAATCCAGAAGTAAAACGGGGGTCACGATAGGACACGATGGAGATAGGAACTCCATGCAACGGGACGATCCGCTCCACGTACAGACGAGCCAAACGCTACACGCTCCAACTGACCTTGACTGGCAGAAACCGCGCCGTCTTCGTCAGTCTATCCACTAGCAACCAGATACTATCCTCCCCGCTGGACGTCCTCGGCAATCTGACCACAAAATTAGTGGTCACGTGGTCCCACTTCCACGCGGGAATGTCCAAGGGCTGAAGTGTGCCTCCTGGTCGCTGGTGCTCAGTCTTCACCTGCTGATAGGTCAAACACCTGGCCACAAATTCCGCAACATCTCTCTTCATGCCAGGCCCCCAAAACTGCCTCTTCAGGTTCTGGTACATCTTGGCCGATCCGGGGTGCACGGCATACCGACTCCCATGAGCCTCACGCAATACATTACGCCGCACCTGCCCCTCGGCTGGCACATACAATCTACCTCTGAACCTCACAGCTCCATCCTCGCCAAACTCCACCTCGGCCATCGACAAAATATGAGGTAGCTCGGGGTCCGCTCGCTGGGCCTCAGTCACCTGTCGACGCACCGCGGGCGTGGCAGTCAGACTCGCAAGGACAGCTGAACCCTGGTCCTGAGGGACCTTGAGCCTAAAAGTCATGGTCGGGACCTGCTCCCAAAGCCTCCACTTCCTCAACAACATCTGACTGACCGTTACCCTCCTGCTCAGAGCATCAGCCACGACGTTTATCCTGCCAGGCTGATAGGACAGAGTGAAATCATAATCCTTCATGTACTCCATCCATCTCCTCTGCCTGAGGTTAAGGTCCTTCTGCGTAAACACATACCTCAAACTCTGATGGTCAGTGAAAAGCTCAAACCTCTCGCCGTACAAATAATGCCTCCAGATCTTCAGAGCGAAGATCACCGCTGCCAACTCAAGATCATGAGTAGGGTAGTTCGCCTCATGTGGCTTCAACTGCCGCGACGCATACGCCACAACTCTCCCATGCTGCATCAACACAGCACCGAGGCCTACCCCGGAAGCATCCGTACACACCACAAAATCACCGGAGCCAGATGGCAACACCAAAACCGGAGCAGTGGTAAGCAATCTCTTCAGCTCCATGAAGCTCCGCTCACACTCCTCCGTCCAGAAGAACGACACCTCTTTCCGCGTAAGCCTGGTCATCGGGGCCGCAATACGAGAGAAATCCTGAATAAACCTCCGATAATAACCTGCAAGCCCCAAGAAACTCCGAATCTCCATGATAGAACTCGGCCTCGGCCACTGCACCACCGCCTCGACCTTGGCCGGGTCCACGGAAACACCATCACCAGAAATAACATGCCCCAGAAAGTGCACCTCTCGGAGCCAGAACTCGCACTTGCTGTACTTGGCATACAACTGGTGATCGCACAGGGTCTGCAATACCGCTCTCAAATGCTACACATGCTCCTCAGCAGACCGCGAATACACAAGGATATCGTCCACAAACACGACCACAAACTGGTCCAAGTACGGACGAAACACCCTATGCATCAAATCCATGAATGCTGCGGGGGCATTGGTGAGCCCGAACGGCATCACCAAGAACTCATAATGCCCATACCTCGACCGAAAGGCCGTCTTCTCCACGTCCGACTCTCGGATCCGCAGCTGGTAATAACCCGATCTCAAATCGATCCTCGAAAACACCTGGGCCGACTGAAGCTGATCGAACAAGTCATCAATCCACGGCAACAGATACTTGTTCTTAACAGTCACCTGGTTCAACTGACGGTAGTCGATGCACAGTCTCAAACTACCATCCTTCTTCTTCACAAACAACACCGGCGCACCCCACGGGGAATAACTAGGACGAATATACCCCTTGGCCAGCAACTACTGTAATTGCGCCTTCAGCTCTCGCAACTCGGCAGGCGCCATCCGATAAGGGGCCCTCGACATAGGCGCCGTACCTGGCACCACCTCAACCACGAAATCAATCTCTCGTTGCGGTGGCAACCCTGGCAACTCCTCAGGAAAAACGTCGGGGAACTCGCACACGACAGGAACATTCTCTACCTCAGGACCCTGCCGCTCGACCAAAACCACGGACGCGAGAAAGCCCTGACAACCTGCATCAAGCAAACGACGCGCACGAATAGCCGAAATAAGCAAGCGGGAAGAGGAAGACCGAATACCTTGGAAATAGAAGGTGGGTCCACGAAGCTGTCGGAAGTGGACCTTCTTCGAGCCGCAATCTACCAAAGCATGATGAACCTCGAGCCAATCCATACCTAAAATCACATCAAAGTCCTGTAGCGGTAACGCGTAGAGTCTAGCCGGCAAGTTCCGCCCTTCCACCCACACAGGTACCTTCTCAAAGTAGTACGGGGTGATCATGAAGTCATCGGTAGGCAACTCTACGGCCAAGTCACAGGACACCTCGGTCACTGGGTCCTCCACGCTCTGGGCAAAATCCTCCAAGATGAACGAATGAGAAGCACCTAAATCAAACAAAACACGAGCCGCACAACCCAAAATCGAAAGAGTACCTTCCACCAAATGCGATGCCTCAGCCTCCGCCCTGGTCATGTGAGTCACTCTGCCTCGGGATCTCTGCCTCCCCCCAGTAGCTGACCGTGACAACTGAGGAAACTATCCCTGTTGATGGTACTGTTGCGGCTGTGTTGATGACTGCTGGGGCCGAAACTGCTGCTGCTACTGCTAAAACTCGTGCGGCTGGCGTGGTCTCTGCGGACAGTCACGTGCCATGTGCCCTGGCTGGTCGCACCTGAAGCAAATCACGGGCGCCGAACACGGTCTGCCTGGATGAGAACCACCGCACTTGGGACAACCGCCGCGAGCACCTGACACCGAACCCTGACGCTGCAAAGCCACGGACTGCTGATCACTGGCCGACGACTCCTGCTGTGACTGCCCCTTCTTACCCCGGCGTCTCCCGCCGAGGCCTACCTCCTTGAGTAACTTCTTGAGCCTCGAGCCAAAGGACGAAGACTCTGGCACAGGAGCCACAGACTGCGTCGCCACTGAACCACCGTGCCGAGAGCTGGATGGTACTCTGCTGCTGCACTACTAACGGCTGGCCAAAACCTGCCTGCACCTGACTAGCACTGCCCTGCCCTCGAACCTTCTACAAATCTCTCTCCAGTGCCGATGTTGCCTTGCACGCTGCATCCAAAGTGGTCAATCCTGACGCAAGAAGATGATGCCTCAACTCTAGCCTCAAACCACCCACAAACTGATCGGTCCTGACCTCCTCATCTGCC
This sequence comes from Amorphophallus konjac, assembly GCA_022559845.1. Taxonomy (NCBI): domain Eukaryota; kingdom Viridiplantae; phylum Streptophyta; class Magnoliopsida; order Alismatales; family Araceae; genus Amorphophallus; species Amorphophallus konjac. The sequence continues at coordinate 57,336,583 of CM040129.1, read as the reverse complement.
ACGATATGAGGAGCATAACGGCCCAACTCGATAAACCTGGCACGGTACTGCATCACCGTCATGTCACCCTGAGTCAACTCCATAAACTCACGCAACCTCTACGACCTGACAAAAGACGGGCAGAAGGCACTCTCGAAAGCCGTGACGAACTCCTGCCAAGTAATCTGTCGAAGAGGACGAGATCGGAACGCTGAACCCCACTCTGACGTCCACCAAGTACGGGCCGATCCCTGAAGACGATGAGTAGCCAGCGCCACCTGCTCCTCCTCGGGACACTCCATCGCACTGAAAATCTGCTGAACATCATTCAGCCACTCTCTGGCCACCTCAGGATCTGGCTGCCCACTGAAAGAAGGAGGCTGGAATAGCAAAAACTCCTTCAGTACACGACCATGACCACCACGAGCCCGGTCCTCACCAGCATCGCCACCCTGCTGCTGATGATCTCCCTGCTGCTGACCTCCTTGCTGCCGCTGAAACACATACTCAAACATGCCTTGGAAGAAGTCGTCCATCCCTGGAGCTCTCGCATCTCCAGATACACCCTCGGAAACTGAAGCCCTGCTCTGCTCCTCTGGACCACCACTAGACTCTCCCTGCTGGGCACGAGTCCTCCTCCGTGGTGCCATAACACACCTGGCATCAAAGAAAAGCAACCGGAAATCAATAAAACACACGACCCTAAGCCAGTCGCCGACTGTACAGGACATTCATGGACCTTCTGGACCACTGCAATTTGTTCCAAGTTCCGATGCACCTCCACAACTTACGCTCTGATACCAGCTGTGACGACCCGAGGATCCGAGTACCGGAAAGGAACCGACGCGTCTCAAATCTCGGCCCGCCAACCCACGAGTCCGAAGACTCGGAAGGATAGAAAGGAGTGGTGTGGGGGTACAAGAGAAGCTGCAACGACCACATAGATAGCACAATAATCTAAAATAAAATGCACAGAATAATATAAATAAATAAACTGCTACAAGGTCCACAGTGTCACATGTCCAAAAGAAAGTACTGTCAACAGGAAAGACAAGTACAACTACACGGGGCATCCCCTGGCTCTGGCAGACTGGCGACTAACCCTGGCTAGAAGAACCACGCTGAAACTCGGCCGTGCCTCCCGTCGATCCCGCCTCACCTGAAGAGCAGGGGTGAGCCTCATCTCATTGGCCCAGTAGGGATGCCGCGAATCCCCACCTCGCACAGAAAATGAGAAAGAAGAAGACAACCCTACCAAACAAGAGTACGGTAGAACCGACAAGCTAAAGTAAATAAACGGAAAAAGCTGTCTACTCTAACAGTACCGTACTACGGAACCGCGGTACAACAAAACATGAGTCCATGCCTGCCAGCGAACAGGAGCACCACCCACTAGAAGAACGACCGGATGCGTCCCCTGACGTCTTATACCGCGTCACAAGTGTCCAGCTACAACGCCCCAGGCGCGAGCCTCAGACACGCTCAGTAACCAGGAGTAACTACAAAATAAGGACTAGCTGAGGTCACGCTCGTCAGCGCAGGTCCGAACCCTCACCCTCGTGTGCACACTCAGACCGTACGCCCTAGGCCTGTCCTCTAGCTGGTATTTCCCCCTAAACCCGGACTCGGAAGTACGCGGGGGCCCTGCGGTAACCAGCCTACTCACCGCCTCTCTCGGGTACGCCGCTCAGCCACTCCCAGGTGAGCCAGCACACGCGTGCCGTGGGAAAGCTACGACTAGTGGTAGGGTCACTGGAAGTAAGGACTAATCCACGGAAACCACCGACCAAACACTAGCACAGACTCTCGATGACCATACGGTAAGTACGGATGCCGGGGACACATATGAGGTCTGATCGTCCCTCAAGTCACACGGCACCCCCACCGGTAACCGACCCTCCGGGGAATCTCGGGCGCCCCTGTGGCTCTCACTGGGTGCCCACGGCCACCCTCGGGCCACACGCCACACTGGGTCCCAAACTCACCCAACCGGAGGTCAAGCTACCCGAAAAAATGCTGATCAGGGGAGGGGGAAGGTCGCGCTAGGTACCCCTAGCGCGACACCGAAGAACGCGCTAGCTATGGCTAGCGCGATCTTTCAGGTCGCTCTGCCCAAGGCTAGCGCGTTCACACCTGAACGCGCTAGTCTTGGATAGCGCGATCATGAGATCGCGCTACCAGCACCAGGCGCGTTCCCAACCGCCACACTGTTCGTCTTCTCGGACGAACTCGCTCGGTCGACACGGCGCGTTCATCAAGAACGCGCCACTGGACTATAGCGCGACAACGGGCCGAGCCCGGTTCGCGAAATACGTCCAGAAAACATAAAACCACGCCCATTCACCACCCCTGGTGAAGGGAAAACGACAGGGAATCACCCTACAACGTCGGGCATGCATCTAGAGCCCCCAAATCGATCAAAAACACCCTGAATCGATGGATCTGGAGCTCAAACCCCAAGCATGAAAACGACCCTCCCGGCATGGATTTAACCCCAGTCGGCCTCCCCACGGCCTAGAAATCACGAGGAACGCTGTAAAGAGGGTAAGGATCCATCCCCCTACCTCGATGAAGCTTGAAATCCGTCGGAAAGTTGCCGATCTTCAAATATAGCTCAACTACGAACTCCTCTCCCACGCGCCAATGGGGGCACCGTCACGATCCTCTCGCCACCGCCGTCGTCACCGCGCCGTCGCCGTCGTCCGCCACCCGTCGCCGGAGGAGGAAGGGGCGCCGCGGGGTCCAACGGGCACAAAAGGGGGGGGGTGTGACCGTTGCGCTCACAGGGGAGGAAAGAAGAAAGAAGAAAAAGAGAAAGAAAAGGGAAAAAGAAAAAGGCTATAAATAGAAAATCCAAAAAATGCCAAAAATACCGAAAAATAGAAAAATACACCTCCTCGACCGTCTTGAAGCGCTGATCGCAACGGTAACACTCGCGGGCTGGTGAACGACCCGATTCACCCGCTACAGGGTTCCGAAGGATTCGCCGAAACCCACACGCGGAAATCAGAAAACACACATCGGAAAAGCCGCGGACACACTCCGGGCCTCCGAAGCGACTCCGGATCGCGCCGATCCGAACACGAAAGATGTCCGAAATGAAATTTCGGACACAACAGAGTCAGACACTCCGAGAAACCAAATCCGGGACCCACGAAGAAGGATCTGGAAGGTCCGAGACATTACAGTGATGGTGGGTGGTACGGATGGAGGGAGTGTTGGTGGAGGAGTCAAGACTGGTGATAGGTTAGGCGATGGCGTGATGATGGTGGCAGAGGTAAATGGCGAGGGGTATGACGGAGTGGTGGGTGGTAGTAAATTTGTTGGAGCGGGCGTAAACGGGAGGACAAGTGGAGAGGGTATTGGGTGTGAAGGAAGGACGAAAGAGGGGGTAAGAGGATTGCAGTGGTTGTGGTGGAGGGCCATGACTTGCGGTGTGGCGCCATCGTCATCAAAAGACCACTCGGCACTAGGGGCCGGGGGTTGAACTACGTTCACTTGAGCCGGTGTAGGCGGCTGAGGTTGCTGTAGAGCAGGCGAATGATTTGGCATCGGATTTTGATGGATCCCCAGATCCTGAGCTTGTTGTAGTTGCTGTTGCGGTAGTGGCTGCTGTGGCTGCGGTGCTTGTTGCTGCTGTGCTTGCTGCCTCGGCTACTGCCCTCTTTTCTCCTTGATTTCAACAATGGCCCGATGCATCGCGGCCCAATCGATTCTCTGTCCCTCATGGAGATCGTATACCAGATCCCGGAACTGATAACATCCTTCGATAGTGTGGCCTGGCTGCCTATGGAACATGCAATATTTCGTCTGATCAACGACTGGGTTCCAGTTAGGCCGTTCCGGAGGAAGTTGAATTGCATTCACCGACATAAGAGCCGAGAAGATATCCGTGAGGGTCTTTGGCAGTGGAGGATATTGTGCCCTCTTGGGAGCCGGGCGCTTGTTGCTTGGATTGTTGTTATAGCCGCTGGGCGGAAGGACATTATGGAATTACGGAGGTGGTGGTTGTTGCTGCGGAGCGATGAAGGTGTTTTGTGAAATGGTGAAGGCAGGCAGAGGGTTTTGTGGAGCGGCTTGAAAGTTCTGTGAAGCGGGATTTTGTGAAGTGCGGGGGTTTTGGGGGAAGCGGAATGGTGCGGCTTGGAATGGAAAGGCAACGGCTTGTACCTGTTCCTTGGGGTCTTTTGTTAGTTGGGTGGGTGCATGTTCATATTTAGGTGATATTTCCTCCATCCTCCCACTATTTTTGGTGTTTTACGGGATCTGGTTTTGTGACCGTCTTATGGTATACCATCACGGTCATATAACTGTCATTTGGTAGACCGTTACAGCTTCTGGCAGTCTTGCGCGCATGCTCACAGGGCCATATTCATCGGGGCATAACTTTTGATCCCCCGGAGTCCGATTGAGCTGATTCTTGTTGCGTTGGATAGCCCTTTGTATTGTCTTTCCATCCATATATCATTTGCATCATTTAGTTAACATTTTCATATTCTAATATTGTCTAACTTTTTGAGTTTTCTGCATAAGTTCTGCAGGCAGGCTCAAGGACAGGTTCACAGGTACATCTTTACTCAGTGATTTGACTACCTTCCCGGTGTCTGATTGCACTGATTTTTGTTCCATTGGATAGTCATTTGTATTGTCTTTCCATCCATAGCTTATTTGCATCATTTGGGTCTTATTTACTTAGTTAAAAATTGTCATCATTTTAGCATTTTGTCCATAAAATCTGCATGTGGTCTGCGCACAGGTTCACGGGGGCAACTTTGCTCAGTGATTTGATTGACCTCCCGGAGTCAGATTGATCTGTTCTTGGGCCCGTTGTGCAGACCTTTGTATTGTCTTTCCATCCATATACTATTTGTTTTAGTTGGATCATGTTTGCATAGTTTAATCTAGTCTTGATTTTCTAGTTTTAAGTTAGAAATTGCATGCACTCCGGTGCACATAGGGTCATACATTGCATATCATAGTTGCATTTCCTACCTTGGTAAGTGATCCTCTCGCTCCCATATTCCTTGGGCTCGACTAGGTGATCTTATCCGGGACCTCCATAAGTCCCCGCGAGCCGTGGATTCCCACACGGACTCCGGGCCGGTTGTACCTTTCCACACCTTAGGCTTGCATTTGCATACGTGTAAGGGAGTTAACCTTAGTCAACACAAAGTTTGGACCTTATTCCCATAGGATTCTTATCTTGAGGGAATTTTTCCTAATTCAAATCATTAAAAGGTCTATTAAAACCACTAAAATATTTCCCATCATATCAACTTGTTTGACTTGGGTGAAAACTCTCACATTGCATTGTTTGTGTTTTTTGGGCTTGTCCAAGCCCATTAGTGGTTTTTGTGTTGCATTCTTTCATCATCCATATGTTTTGTTATTGTTAGGCCCATTTAGCTTAGCCCATTTTGTGTGTCCATTATCTAGTCCATTGTCCCCTGATCCGTTGTCCATTAGTGGGTCAATCCCCTCTTGTCCTCGAGCCCATTAAGCCATTGCTTCCCCACTTGTATTCTCCTTGATATCCTTGTATTAAGTCTCCATTTGCCCTCATGGAGCAGTATTCTAACCGCTTGTATCATTCTTCTTCCCAATCTTCTTCTTATTCCCGCGTGGAATCCTCTTCTCACGCGGGCCCATCTTCCCGTGGTCCTTCTGATCCATCCGAGGAACATGCTAATCTCATGGCCCATCTTTCAAGCCTTGTTCGTCAAATGGACCCGGCCCAGGCCCAACGCATCATTACATCTCATCTTAATGGGCCTTCTTCTCATAATGGGCCATCTTCTGTTCATGGGCCTCTTTCTTCTCCTTCATATGCTACTGGCCCGATTTCTAATGGGACTTATTCTCTTAATGGGCCTCATCCTTCTGCCCATGTTGCTGCCAGCCCAATGGGTCCTTATGCTCATGCTTCTTCCAGGCCCACATATCCTTCCATTCTTGGAATGGGCCCTTCTTCTTCTCAGCCCGGATCCTCTTATCCGGCCCATTACCATCATACTGGTCCTAATTCACAACCTCTTGCTCAAGTTGGCCCATATTCTTCTCGATGTCTCCCTACCCAGGAGATGATTACTCAAACCCAACGCCAGCTTGATGAGCTTCAACGTCGAATCGATCCCAAATCCTCTTTAAGTGTTCCGTTCGCTTTTCAAGGTCTTTGGCTCCCACCTCCATCACAAATTCCCACATATCGCCGTTATAGTGGAGTCGGTGACCCGTATGTGCACTTGAAGGAGTTTGTTTATGAGTCGGCCCAATTTCGACATGACCAACACTTGATGGCTTATCTGTTTGGTCTGTCATTGGAAGGCCCGGCTCGGGATTGGTTCTTCTCTCTTCCGCAAGAGCAAGTCGTGAATTTTCAAGCCGTGCAAGGGAAATTTCTTCAGCAGTTTCAAGGCCAGGTTGGGCCCAAGTACTCTATTGTGGATCTGGCCCATGAGATGATGAAGCCCGAAGAGGAGTTTTCTACCTTTGCCGATCGTTGGCCTCGCCTTTCCGCGCAGGTCCCGGGGCACATACCGGAGGGAGAGCAAATCAAGATGCTGATATCCAATGCCGTGCCCGAGTATCGGTTCATCTTAGCCCTCAACGACATCACCTCCTGGCAACAATTATACAACCGAGCCCCCTTCATTCACCAACAAATCCAAGATTCCCTTGACCCCGAGTCTCCACCATCCACTTCCACATATCAACCTTTACCCTCAATGTGCCAACCGTACGCTCCCATGAGTCAGCCGGTCATGACTCAGCCTTCCACCACATATCCCTCCACGAGCCAACCTCCTGCCTCTACGTACCCATACACCTTCGCATATCAACCTTCCATGAGTCAACCTCCTGCGTCCGCATACCCGTCTCCATCTACACTTCCGGTCAAGGGAACACCACATCCCGAGCAAGTAGATGTTGTCTACATACCTCCCCACTCCGTTCCACAAATGCCATCACCAAAGCCCTCCACCACTAGCCACGCACTCCTACCTACGCAACATCCACTTCCGTCTCCACAACCTTCTCCACTATTACAAATCCTTCGGCATCCACCTTGCCCGAAGCAGGCTCCTCATCTTCCATTGCCGGAGTCTTTCACCGATATATTTCGGGCTTTGATGGCCACTCACGCGTTGCCGCCCTCTCCGATTGTGCCTTGCCGACCCGCGGTCGGGGATATGCTTCAGTTCTGTGATTTTCACCGTCAGCAGGGGCATTTGGTTGAGGATTGCCCCGAGTTCCGGGATTATGTTTATAATCTGGAAGCTAAGAAAAGGATTGATTGGGCCGCTATTCACAAAGTCATTTTACATCTTCGCAACCAACAGCAGCAGCAAGAAGTGCCGCCGGGGCAGCCGTCTCCGTTACTTCAAAGCCAGGGGCACCCCTGTGATTCCTCGTCTAGTGCTGCACTCGCTCCGTCACCTACTCCATTACCTCCGCCATCTCTTACCCCGGCTCCATTGCCGCCACAAACCCAAGCCTCTGCTCATGCTAGTGCCTCCCCTTCTTCTCCCACCGCCACTACCACTACTTCTATCCCTAACACCGCTCGACGCGTTATGTCGACACGTCGATGGTGGACACCACAACCTTCCTCTTCACCCTCTCCACCTCCATGTCCACTACCCCCATCACCATCATCTCTATCTCCACCACCATCCTCTCCATCGCCTACACCATCTCCACCCTCGCCTCCATCTCTGCCATCACCTTTGCCTGAGCCTGAGCAAGCCACACCTTTTCCTTTACCTCTACCCTTAGCCACGCTTTCACCTTCGCCTTTGTCGCCACCCGAGCCTATCATCGCCACATCGCCTGTGCCTTCACTTTACATCACCACTCCCGTTGGAGCCTCCATGCCTTACAAACCTTCACGTGTTCCACCCAAACATATTCCCTTTACTTCTCTAACCACTTCCACCCCATGGAGCGGGTGTGCGCTTCCTTTGGTGCCGCTCGGGTCTAATCCCCAGGGAGACAATAAGCCAAGTCAGGATGATTCAGTGTCGGCCTTGCATTTCAAGATTCAAGATTTTATCTGTCGGATGCCGGTTCGTGTCCTCGTCCCTGGTTATTTTGGGGATGATGCGCCTCTACTTTCAAAGATGAGAGTTGCTAAGAAGAGTTCCCTTGAGTTGATGCCAATTTCTTCCCGAGCGAGGCCGATGGCAATCTCCTTGCTCGCCGGAGAGTTCACCGTTGATGTTATTATTTCTCCTCGCTCTATTGCCGTTCAGATGACAGGCCAAGAAGGGTTCTCTACCCGTGTTGTGCTAACGCATACGGTCGCCAAGCAGATTATGCACTCTATGTTCAAAGGGCAATTGGCCGTATCTTCTATATTCACCAAGGACATTCTGCACATTCTATGCAATCTCCCTTTGTTCATTAGCAAGCCGGCCATGTCAATACCGCGCATTACTCTCCCTCAGTTTCGTCCTGCTCTTCTGGTAAGGGAGTTATGCTTCGTGCCCAGTTGCCGAGTGGAGATGCCGAATCTCATGCTACTTGTGCCTTTAACAAGACTCCATGGTTGTATGATATTCAACATTATGAGGAGTTAGTTGTTCAAGAATGTCCATCTACTGTTGTTAGCACTGGGTGTCTAGGGGCAACTGCCCTGATGAAGCTGCATATTCATGACCGGGCCAGGCCATCTGTCAGGTGGACCCGTTATCTGAGAAGGTATTACAGATTAAGAAGGCCGAAGGTCCGAGTCTGTGCCAGGCGAGTCCATGTTCAAGAAGTATCAGCTAAGAAGAGGCGGTGGCGTAAGTTTAAGGGCCGTCAATTGTGCACTCAGGGGTCCACTTCTCTTCCTTCTTCTTCATTTCACTCATCATTTCTTCTGCTCGGTTCTCACCCCTGGGTGGTGTATCTGCCCTCTCCTAATTCTCCCTCAACGATTCTCTCCTCCCATCTTAGATCCGCGAATCCCTGTTCTTTCTTTTCCTATCCGGAACCTCTGGACTTTCCATCTCCTCACCATTCTCGGCCTCAACCTATGTCTGATTCTCCTCCCCCGGTATCCTCGGGTTCGACTTCTCATTCTCTTTCCCCGACCCTGTCGGGTGACTCTCATTCCCCTTCCCCGACTCTGTCGGGTGGTCCTAGTTCCTTTTCTCCGACCACGTCGGATGATCACTCCTCTTCCCCCTTACCTTTTCCACATTCTTCTTATCATCTTTCTACTCATTCTTCTTCACCCTTTCAGGATCATTACCCTTTTTCTTGCTACTTTCGAGGCTTTAGTCCACCTTGATCTTGGCTAATCTGATTTCTTCTGTAATTGGTTCCTTGTTATCAAGGTCTCTGTGCCTTAACGAGGGAGTTCTAGCCCTCGTCTCTCTTCCTTTTTATCCTTATTCATCTAGTTTAATGTCTGCCGCTCCTCCATGTAGAGGAATCATTGATCCTTTGCTATCCTCTCTCTTTCGTCCTGTCAAGCAAGGAATATGAAGCTCGTGCTGCGCGAAGCTCGATGATCACGATTGTTTCAAGATGCTAGTTTCGTTCCGTGGATTTGCAAGGTATCTTTATTTTGTGCAAAGAACATGCTATTATTATCACTTATTTACTCCTGCACATTGTTAAGATTAACGTTGGTTCCTTACATGGTTAAGTGGCTTTTAGAAATTTGCTTAGTTCATTTAAAATGAGTTCACTTCTGCAGCATCCTTAGGCTGGTGATAGCTCCGCGCTGGGAGTCCAGTTCATTCCCCGATCATTGAGGGTGACCTTTGAGCATGGGTTTTTCACACACTACACGGCAAGCCATAGCCAATCTCTTTAGTGCAACACCGTTGATGCTTTGGCCATACTTTGGGTATGCACGAATGCGTTTTCTCTTCTCTACTCGGCCAAGTGTAGGGGCAAGATATGGATGGATGAGATGACCGACCTAGGTGCTCCCCAATACGAGAGAGGTCTCAAATAGGGGTAGTCTTGACCCTCGAAAGTGAGCTTTCATGCAATATCTAGCCAATAAGGGTTGTCAAAATCATATATGGATGAATCAATGATGAATCAAAAAGTAAGATTATGAATCAAAGGCATGGCAAGAGTGGTAGTACAGTTCCCCGCGGGACGCCATGAGCCCGGTCGCATGCATGTCTGATAAATATGAGTCTAAAAATCAAAGACACAAAGCCCCGACGCAACAGACCTACTCTTTGAGGGGTGGTGCCGTGGAAGGAATTCAAGTCCTGATGTCTCCCATCCTGCTTAAAGCTTGTCTCCAATTTTCTTCTGTACCTCCCTCTTAGGCTGGGTTGTATCCCGGGTATGGCCTTCGTAGGGGCACCGTTCTTTAGAGGCATTTGGTTGTGGTAAACCACCCTTACATGCACGCCCTGCTCAAGGGAAGTTTTTAATGAGAGGGGAGGGACGGCGATCCTTGGCCAGTAGTTCGAGCCTGTCTTTGGGTGCTGCAGATTGCTATTTCAAAATACCAAAAAAATGAGATATTGTCAAAAAACCAAAAAAATGAGATATTATCGAAAATCCAAAAAATGAGATATTTTTAAACAAATCCAAAAAAATGAGATATTGTCAAAAATCTAAAAAAATTTAGATATTGTTCAAAATCCAAAAAAAAATGAAATATCGTTAAAAAAAAATCAAATATTTTCAAAATCCAAAAAAATCAAGAAAATTGAAAATCTAAAAATATTTATCTTTTATTGTATTTTAAGAACAGATACGTAATCTGTTTGCTAAGTGTGCAGGCTGCAGGTTCAAGCTTTCCTTGCTCTATCTTTCACTCTGCCTCTGCTCATATTCTTCGATCTGTTCTCATCTCTTCAATCCTATCTTTGGATCTATTCTGAAGCTCATGGCCTTCTCAGCTTTCGCTTATCTACTTAATCATATCTCCATGAGAGGCATTGTCCCACGATTTTGAACCTGGCGGTTCCGCTTCATCTGATCTTGGGCTTTGATTGAAGAATGTGTTTGTTGTCTTTATCAGGTCTATGGTCTTCCATGTCTTTTGTCCCGATGTGTCCTTATCATATGTGTCTATGTCCTCTCGTGTTGGTCGTATCTTTATCCCGCCGTGTCATTCATCACGTGTGTCCCCATCCTGCCATATCATTCATCGCACGTGTCTTTGTCCTCCGTGGTATTGTCATCCCACGTGTCTTTGTCCCACCATGTCCTTATACCACTGCGTGTGCTGTCCCGCCGTGTGCGTATCTTCTTGTCCCACCGTGCCTTTAGTCACATGTATGCTTGCCATTTGTTTGTGTGTTATGTTTCATCCATCTTCGTTATGTTATGTTATGCCATGTTTCGTTCATATTTCTCTTATTATGTTGTGTTCATGTCATGCTTGTTCATATTCGTTCATATTCACATCATATCATGTCAAAGTGGTTGTTGTCTTATGATGAAAATCCATAAAAAGCAGAAATAAAAAATCTAAAAAAAAAATGCCGCTTCACCTGCACAAGTAAGTCAGGTATGGCTCTATATCCCTTCTCATTGTTGCATTACTATATGATATCTACCTTATTATAGCCTTTCAAGGACCGACTGGTTACCCGTGTGTTCTGGGATCTGATGTTCCCCTTTAACAAAAATGATGATGATCTAGGAGCATACGGTTAATCGTTGGATATGCCGCTTGGTTGAGCCGGATGGGGGACGATAGACTCTGTCTCGCACGCCGTGGTTGCAGGAAGACTCTTGACCCCATTTTGCTCAGTCTGGCAATATTATCCTTGAGTACTTTCTATTTTATCTTTCTTTGCATTCGTTTTGATGATTTCTTTATTTTAGCCCAGCATGCATCATGTCATTTTGAGCATTCACGTCTCGTGATCCGTTCAAGGATTTCTCCTCAGCAATGGTTGATTGCACTCAGTTCTCTTGGATAAGAGATTCTTCATTCCACTCTGAATTCAAATGATTTCTCTGATCTTGCCGCTTGGTCTGGTTGGTCAGCGTGATTCCTGTCTGGATTTTATCTCAATTTTATCTTTCCTTTTCCAGCTCTTATGCTGTGATCCTTCCGATCCACTCATTGTCCGTGGATTGTGTCCCCGATGAGGCTGGTCGTGTTTCCTTTTCCTCCTTTAGTTTAGTTCTCCAGACATGTCTCATCCTTGTCATCCATTTCAGGTGATTAGTTCGGCGTTTTCGGGAGAATTCCTGTCGCTTGTTGGCTGTGACGGGTGTCTTTTTACCTTGATGCCCGCTTTTCAGTTCTCTCCGCTTCATCTCCATTTCACGTCGCTGTCGCTTTCGCTCCATCTCCTTTCCATTTCGCCTCCGCGTCACTTTCGCTCGTTCCCTTGCAAAGCGAACATCAAGGAGGGGCATCTGTTGACACCCGTTTTAGCCCACAAGTTGTGTGATTTCTCTTATTCATCATTTTTGATGTCCCGGATTAGCCATTATTTTGGAGCTTTCTCGAATGGATTTCGAGCCCATTTTTACCATTTCATATCCTTTAAGTCTTGGAGATCATAATTTCTTAGAGCCCCGGAGCTTATCTTATCAAATTCCAACTTCCAAGTCAACTTTCGGCCCATTTAGGCCGGCTTCTCTCAAGTAATTGACTCTCTCTCACTGCGCAGTCCTAAAAAGTGGTTCTTTTTCACCCTCTTCCAGTCCTCTATTCAAAAAGTTATCTTCACCAAAGTTGTTCATCTTTCAAAGATCTACAATTTCTTCTTCTACGCCGTTGGCCAGTTCTGCCCCGTTTGTGAGTTATTCACTTTTTTCCAGCAGGCTGTGCTGTTCACCAACATCCTAGAATTTTCCTCTCTCTTCCAGCCCCATTTTCTCCCTCTTCTAATTATTTTCTCAAATTTTTTTCTTCATGAAAATTGTTCCTCTCTCAGTTATCTACAATTTCTTTTTCTACCACTTTCGCTAGTTCAGCCCCGTTTGAGAGATACGCTTCAATTTCTAAAGTCACGCGCAGTCTATCCAGAATCTGCCTCCATCAATGTGACGGCCCTATACAGGTGCGTTACATCAGTGTGACGGTCCTACGATAGACCGTCACACCGAAACTTGCCCGAAACACCCTGTTCAACCCCCAGAATGTGGCGGTCCTAGCCTAGACCGTTAGAGTACATGTGACGGTCTAGTATGGGTGCGTTACATTGAAACTTGCCCGAAATCGTCCCGTTCGACCCCCAGAGTGTGACGGACCTACCCTAGTCCGTTACATCATCTGACGGTCTTACGATAGACCGTTACATCACACTGAGAGTCCAATTTGTACTGGACTCTGCTCCGTTTCTATGCGCCGTGGCCCTCTTATAAAGTCCATAACTTCTTGAATTCTACTCCGAATTGTGCGCCGTTTGTTCCTATGGTTTATCCTTGGTATTATCTTGAATTCAGTCTGAAGAACTCCAAATTTAATTGGCTATCTTGCTCAGGATCTGGGTCGAAAGTTGAGAGTTTAGGTGTCCTGGTTCAACTCAAACTCTGCAGATTAAGCTCCGGGGCTCCCTTCTAGAAGCCATATCTTCCAGATCCTTCATCCAAATAGAGTCCTGTTTTCTCTTATGACTTATCTTGACTATTATCTCGAGATTGATCCATAGATCTAGAGATTTGATGGACTCTATCTCTTAAACTCGTGGAGGAAAGTTGGGGGTTTCATCACAACTCTATAAAAACTGCCCAGTTCGCATTCGCGACGGGGGCTCTTTCCAGACGTGGGGCGAAGTCATGCTGCAACTCCAACTCACAAATTTGACCCTATCTTGGAGAGGGAAGTATTAGCTTTCAATTCCATCCTTCTGGGCTTGATTTCATGATCTACACTCTTAGTTCTAGTCTCCTCAAAATCATAAATCATCACAGTTTTCTGCACTTTCTGCTACACATGCATTTTTCTCTGTTGTGCATCAATGATTTCTCTCTATTCTATCAATCAAATCTCGTGATTTTAAATCTCATGCATGCACAACACACCCACCTATCTTTTCCACCCTTCCACAGGGGTTAAAAACCTCCCCCCGGTGCGTTCTGCCCCTTTTATTCATGCATTTTTATCACTTTGGGTAGATTTCTACACTTCATGTTCTAATGGGTTTTTGCCTTTGTGTTTCATCTTTGTTTTGCAGGAGAGCATGAATACAACATGAGGCCCTCTTCATCTAGCCAGCTGGAAGGAGAGGAGATCGATCCCACACCATTCCCCGCATCCCGTTCTTAAGCGCGACCAAGTTTCTTTCCAAGATACACGGCGCCGTTGCACTCCTTTCTTCATCCTTGCGGCGTTGTTAATCCTTGGTGGCGATCACGGTTAGTATTTCTCATCCTTTCACCCCCCTTGTCTTTGATTCACATGCTTATACATGTATGTATTTAAAGGGGGCGGGATAGGAATCTAATTAAAAAAACAAATCAACAATTTTTTGGCGATCACGGTGGGACAACTTGTGCCAATTGTGCTTTTGATTCCTGTTAAACCTGCCATCATCTCTTGTGTTGTTCCCCTCCCATTTTCCTCTTATTTCCTGTTGATCCTGGTTTTCTGAGCGTTCTGACGGCCCTGTGTCCATGTGTTGGAGTCCTCTGACGCAGGGTCATTAGACCGCCACATCTGTTCTGCTGCGAGAGTTTTCACGGTCTTTTCCTGTTACTTCTGGTTGATTTTGGCTCTCTGGCTCATTTGACAGTCCTACCTCTCCGCGTTACATTACTTCTGGCGGTCTGGTCTTCGACCGTTATTTTATTCTGACGCAGGGTTCCTCGACCGTTATACTCCAGATAGGTACGCATCCGAGGTGCATTTATTTCCGCAGTTTCTGCTGTGACTCTTTGCTTGGGTGATACTTGACTTCCTCCTTGCTTTGTTTCATATCTCCATATCATTGCCTGCATCATTGTTTGTTAGATCATAGGCTCGACTTTGCATGCACTTCGGTGCACATAGGGGCATTCATACATTCATATCTTAGATTGCATTTTCCTATCTTGTTGTGAGGACCTCTTGTCTCCATATTCTTTGGGGCCGACTAGGAAATCACACCAGGGACCTCCATAAGTCCTCGCGAGCCGTGGATTCCCACACGGACGCCGGGCTGGTTGTACCTTTCCCACCCCGTGTCTAGGGTTGCAAAAGTGAAGGAGTGATTACACTTAGAGTCAAGCCAAGTCCCATACCCATCTCCTGTTAGGAACCCATTGTTGAGAGCACATTTTAATCAATTCACTAAAGTTCCGAAGGAGAAATCACAAGAATCTTGCTGCATCATCTAAAGCAAACTTGGTAGACATGGGGTGGGAAAGGTACAACCAGCCCGGCGTCCGTGTGGGAATCCACGGCTCGCGGGGACTTATGGAGGTCCCTGGTGTGATTTCCTAGTTGGCCCCAAGGAATATGGAGACGAGAGGTCCTCACAACAAGGTAGGAAAATGCAATCTAAGATATGAATGTATGAATGCCCCTATGTGCACCGAAGTGCATTCAAAGTCTAGCCTATGATCTAACAAACAATGATGCACGCAATGATATGGAGATATGAAACAAAGCAAGGAGGAAGTCGAGTATCACCCAAGCAAAGAGTCACAGCAGAAACTGCGGAAATAAATGCACCTCGGATGCGTACCTGTCTAGAGTATAACGGTCGAGGAACCCTGCGTCAGAATAAAATAACGGTCGAAGACCAGATCGCCAGAAGTAATGTAACGCGGAGAGGTAGGACCGTCAAATGAGCCAGAGAGCCAAAATCAACCAGAAGAAATAGGAAAAGACCGTGAAAACTCTCGCAACAGAACAGATGTGGCGGTCTAATGACCCTGCGTCAGAGGACTCCAACGCATGGACACAGGGCCGTCAGAACGCTCAGAAAACCAGGATTAACAGGAAATAAGAGGAAAACGGGAGGGGAACAACACAAGAGATGATGGCAGGTTTAACAGGAATCAAAAGCACGATTGGCACAAGTTGTCCCACCGTGATCGCCAAAAATTATCTGTTGATTTTATTTTGCTTCTCTATCTTCTTTTCCTTGGGGTCTTAGTGATGATATGTAGCAAGATGACAAGCAAATAATCAAAGATCTGCACTCAACCTATGAACATGTGATCATGAACCTAGGCAACCAAAGCAAGCTGTAGCATGGGCATGCTATCTCAATCAAACTAAGCAAAGGAATAAAGGAAAAAAACACGCGTCGGGGCGTGGAGCAAGAAGTAAATAGAAACACACCGCGAGGGTTGAAACAAGCAAGGAAATAAAAGATGTGAGATGCGAAAGAGAAAGCTAATGCCCAATACTTAAGAAAGATGTGATCGCCACCAAAGTAAAAACAAGCCAAAGACCTGAAAATACCTTGGAAATAGGTGGATGAAGCACCCGCCCACGGGAGAGGAAAGATCAAAGAAACCTGCAGGTCAGCTGAAAGTAACGGCCAGAACCCTGTGCGTCACTTGGAAGTGACGGTCGCTCGATAGACCGCTGGAAGAATATGACGCGCCTGCACAAGTCCGTCAAATAACCTGCAGTAACAAAACGTGAATCCTTTTAACCCCAACTCTTCCAGCCGGCTAGAAGACTTGGGCCTCGTGCTGGTGGACCTGTAAACCTGCCAAAGACATAGAAAGCAAGAGAAAATAACCCAAATTAGCCCTTTAGACAATATAGCATCAATTCTTCAAAAAACACAATATCATCAAAAGGAAAGGGAAATACCGGGAAGTTTTGGTTTTTTAACCCCTCTGGGCGTTTTAAAAGATTGGGAGGAAATTCAGATGATGAAGACCAGTGAAAAACTTGGGGAAAGGAGAGAAATAATGCTTATGACGAAAGGGAGATGGAAAGGAATTCAATATGCAAATATGAACTTTGAAACCAAGAGGAACAGATACTCCCTTCACCAGGCAGCAAACGAACGTGAGAAGCACTTCTCCTTGATCAAACGTGACTCTAAAGTGCGGCAGCACTTCGACGCGAACTCTAGAATTTCCCCCCCTAGAGCATGAAGTCAAGGGTTCTATTTATAGACCCTCAAACCCTCAGGTCGAGCAGAGGAAAATCCAGCAAGATAAAGGGATAACTCTTAACAAATCCTTGAAGATAATATCACCAAGAGTCCATAGAATCAAACAGAAGGTCCTGAGGATCAGATTTGGAAGAGATATCGTCAATCCGAGTTCTTATCTCGACCACGGAGTAGCAGAGAAAAGGCCTGAACTGCCAGGACTCTCTGAAGGAAGTAACAGCTGCACGAAAGACCGCCACAGTGAAATAACGCATCACGGAACATCCGTTACTTTCAACCTTATCCCAAAGAGATAAGATCAAAAGGAAGAAGATCAAAACAATAGGACTCTGTAAAGAAAGCAACGGCCAAGGCATGGGGTGTCACAATGAAACAACGGCTGCACGACAGACCGTTATATTCAACATATAGGCCAAAGGATAAGCTTTGAAATCAAGACCTTAAGCTTCAGGACACTTCAAGAAGTAACGGCCCAGGACCCATCCGTTAGAATGAAGAAACGCGCCTGGGACAAACCGTTATTATCAATGGAGTTCAAAAGAAGAAATGAAGGTTTTGCTAAGCTTTAGTCAAAATGGAATGCCACAAAGAGCCACATCCGATCAAGGAACCAAGACCTAAGAAATGATCTTCAACTAAACAAAGAGACTCGATGAAGAGTGAACAACTCGGAGCATCATATAATGAATAAAGAGATGACCCAACTTATTGGTCATAAAACGGGTGTCAACAGATGCCCCTCTTTAACGTCCTCTTTACAGGGGAGCGAGCGGAGGTGAAGCGGAAATGAAATGGAACATGGAGATGAAGCGGAAGTGAAGCGGAGTGGATCAAAAAGTGGGCGTTAAGGTAAACGACACCCGTTCTTTACCAACAAGCGATAGGAATTTTCTGGAAAACTTCGAACTGATCACAAGGAAATTGCCAACCAAAGGACGCATGTCTGGAGGAACTAACAACTAAGGAAAGGAAACACGGCTAGCCACCGGAGGCAACGGAAAGGAAAGAGAACTGACTAAACTCCAGACAGGAATCTTCAGCCAACCAAATCGAGCGACGAGATCAAAGGAAACCTTCTAATTCAGAATGGAATACTTCTCCTCATTCGAGATCAAGAACACAACTATTCACCATCATCGATCTACCTTGAACAGATGAAGCACATGAATGCTCAAAAGATGCGCATGATGCATGCTGGGCTAAAGAAAAAGAAATCTTTAAAACAAATGCAAAGAAAGATGAAATATCAAGATACTCGAGAATAATATTGCTAAGCCGGAGAAACCAGGGTCAGGACACCATCTGCAACCACGGCGTGCAAGATAGAACCATCGTCTCCAAATTTTTCCAACCTAACGGCCTATCCAACGATTAAATATGTGAACTTAGATCATCATCATTTTTGTATAAGGGGAACATCAGATCCCAGAACACATGAATGACCAGCCGGTTCTCGAGATAATATGTCATAAATAGCATATAGTAATGCATTAAAGGATAAGGGAATGAGATACAATACCTGACTTACCTGCTTGACGAACGACAGAGCGTGGCTTTGTTCATAAATTCCTTCATGGAAAGAGGTTAGCCAATAACAAATATGAACACGAATTAAGGCATAACCATTTGTACGTGCGAGAGGCATCAATAATGAACAACATGGAAGAAAATGGAACCATTTTAACATCAATTAGACCATTTAATTCATCAAAAAACTTGCAAGTTTGTAACGGTCTAGTGTAAGGGCGTCACACAAAATAACGGACCAGCCCTGGGCCGTCATAAACCAGGCGGTTCACATTCTTCAATAAAACAGGGCCAACACATGCAACGGTCGAAAACAGACGCATCAGAAGGATGTGACGGTCGGTCGATAGACCGTCACATTTCCTGAGCGTTCAAAAAATAAAACCCGAACGGTCACGGCCCATTCATTCCACATTCAACAACCCAAAACACCAACCGAGAAACCCTCCGGCGATCACCAACTCCCACCACCACCATGGCCGGCGACGAGCCATCCCAGCCGCCTCCACAGAAGAGGGAGAGAGGAAAGAGGAAGGCAATACGGCAGTTCCACCGCCGGCTCGAACGGGAAGCAATCCCGCCGGTGGAAGAAGAACAAACGGTGAGAAGAGATCCAAGGGAGGAAGAGGAAGCTCCCACGGCTGCAGAGGACCAAGAAGAAGCCCCCTTGGGTGAAGAGGAACCCAAGGAACCAGTAAAAAAGAGGAGAAGGGGCATGGACCGTGAGGTAGGTCCCCTCGCCCTAATTTCAATTTTTGATTTTTTTGATTTTTATTATGTATGCATGCGGGGTTGAAGGGTAGAAATGGGTCCACGAACCCATTAGGAATGATTGTAGGCCATTTGGCCAAGGTGAGAGATCACGGGGATGCAAAGGAAAAAAAAAACCAATAGCAGACAATGTGACGGTCCTGCCAGCGACCGTCACACGCCTGACGCGCCACCCTGAGTGCGTCAGAGCCAAGTAACGCCCCACCCCAGGGCCGTTACATCTACCAGAGATCTAAACTATTTTTAGGGTTTTCTAATTTCTGAATTTTTGTTTTCTTTTCATTTTATAAATGTTTATGCAATGATTTTATGATGCAATCAACTAACCAATGACCTATATGAATGCAGGGAAAGAGAAGAACGCAGATCTCCTGGCTGCAGATCCGGGCAGTGTACCAGGCATTGCCCGATTACCAGAGGGAGAGACTGGCTGGGATGGGATTCGCCGAGGTGCTCAGCATCGAGGTGATCCGGATGGACACGCCCTTGCTGTACGTGCTGCACGAGAGGTGGGACCCAATCAGCAGAGCCTTCATCTTCCCGTGGGGCCACATGATCCCCACACTAGAAGACATAGCGAGGATTATGGGATTGAGAGTCCACGGAGCTACAGTGACAAGATGGACGTACGGCGACTACCGGGAGATGGCACAGCAGCTGCTCGGACTGGATCTGATCAGGCCGGGACAGTCCTCATCTCAACTCTCGAGATCAGTACTGTAGGAGAGCTTGGGGTTGAGAGGAGTCGCAATCGCCGTAGGAGAGCTACCCGAGGAGCATCTGGGCAGAGTGATAGACCAGGTGCGCCCTTACGTGGCGGCGGAGGCAGGACCTGAGGGGGATAAAGTACTGCGACGCTTCCTGATGCTGCTATTCGGGAAGCTCCTCTTTGCGACTCGAGCGGACGTCATCAGCTGCAGGCTGCTTCCGATGATAGAAAACTTGTACAGAGTCGGGAGATATGCATGGGGAGCAGCAGTGCTCGCGTTCCTGTTCGAGTCCCTCAGCACGACGGACCGACAGACAATGCTGGGTGGCTTCTCGCCTTTTCTGCAGGTGAGTGCAATTTAAATGATTTCTATATTATGCAAAAAAAATGTTTATGCCATGATTATGCAATTTGATTGACTTAATTTCTAAAATGCAGATCTGGAGCTACATGTATCTCCCGGGCATCGGGAGAGGCACACTACTCCACCCCGGCCGCATCCCGATTGCGAGGCGATGGACGGGAGCGAGGGACACAGGGTCGATCATCAGACTGACCCGGATGATCCAGGATGACCTGGACTCCTACCCACACACGTCGGTAAGTCTAGAACTCGAAATGATTTCTACATGCTTTTAAATGCTTCTATATGCCTTTAAATGCTTCTACATGATGAACTTATATGCTGATGAATGGACTTAATGCTTCTAGGTGAGATGGACCCCGTACCGCGGCGAGGGTTACACGGGACAGCCGTGGGTAGAGGCGGCCTTGTCGTACAGGGGGCGAGACATATGGCTGCATTGCATCCACATCATCGAGCCTCTGCACTACAGGCTGATCCTGCGGACTCGGGGACTACACCAGCCCGAGGTGACCTTTTCGTGCCACAGTGATGACCACCCAGGCAAGTCGGCAAGGGGCATCAGTGGCAACGTGGATTGGTGAGCCCGGAAGGCGAAGTACGTCCACGACTGGAACAGGTGGGGCCGAGCGGTGAAGGAACGAGAAGAGAGCGACGAGGCATATCTGAAGGCCTTCGCTCGACTCTACGGCGACCGGGTGTACCGAGGTACCCGACGACCGGTATGCAACTCTAAACCTTAAACCTCTTTATATGCAAAAAAGAATGCCATGCTATATGTAAATGACCCATATGTTTTCTAAATGCAGCTAGACCCTGAGGGATGGATAGCCGAGCTGGAGGGATTACTTCACTCCACCATCCAGTAGCGGGACGAGTACCGGACCGCCCTGGAGCTACTGGTGAGACTCTAAACTTAAACTTAAATGATTATGCTTATGAAGTGCTTAATGTGATTAATCATGACAATGCAGCGGGCCGAGGGAGCCCAACGAGCTGGACCGGATGCCCTATCGTCTTCCTCTCAGCCTGCGGGAGGCAGGGCGGAGTAGGATGCCGAGTTCGCTCGGGCGGTTGCCCGGGCCGAGGAGGCGGAGGCCACCCTCACAGAGCGGGTAAGATGTTAAAATGCTTATGCTCATGTTGATGCTAATTAAATACCTTATGATTACCTATATGAAATGCAATCTACAGGCGAGAGAGGTAGCCGCAGCAGTGGCCGAGGCGAGGCAGGCTCGGTCGGAGGCAGAGCATCTCCAGGCGGAGATAGAGAGGAGCCGGGCCGAGATGGAGAGAGCCCGAGCAAAAACAGAGCTTGTGCGGGCGGAGATGGCCAGATTGCGAGCGGAGACCCCGCAACGCCCGGATGACGGAGAGGTGGAGCGACTCAGGGCCGACATCGCGCGTGTAAGAGGCGAGCGAGATCAGTTCCGAGTGCAGACCTTCGAGATGAAGGGCGCGATTGGGGCCTTGAAGGATGCACTCCGGCTTCTAGGGAAGAGGTCGGGGACGAGCAGCCGGAGCCAGAGCGTGGCCCCCATCAGCGGAGTTTGCGGGTATTTTACGAGTTCTTCCGGCCATCGGAGGAACGAGGAGGCGGACCAGAGACGGCAGCCAGAGGGTGAGCACAGCGCCATGGGACAAAAAGCCAGGCAGCCCGAGGGTACCGGAGATAGTGATGGCGGCCCGGGAGATAAGTCGGCTGAGTGATATTTATATTTTTTCTTTGCCTTTTTGTTTATCACTTGTACATGACTTATATAGAAAAATGGAGTGAAAAAAGAAATTCTTTTTGGTCTTTTGTTATTTTGTGCAGGAATGTGTGTTTGTGCAACGCCAAAAACAAATGAAGGATTGTATGTGACGATGAATGTGTGTATGATGTGTGTATGAATGCATGTGTGTGATAAATGAAAAACAGTTGTGCATGAGAATGTGCGAAGAAGGAGGTGTAAAATGTGAAAGACCGCCGGGTCTGGGCAAGGGCAGAAAGGAATAGCCTCAATTCAGTAGCAGAGAATGTAACGGTCCAGGTTCAGACCGTCATAATCAAATAACGCGCTAGATAAGGGCCGTTAATCATGACAGTGGTCAACTTGTGGCTGGGGCTACAGGAAAAGTGACGGTCAGAGGAAGGCGCGTCAAAGACAAATAACGGCCTAATGCTAGACCGTTGATCATGGCGGAGCGATGGTTTGCAGGGCAACTAGCAGGAAATGCGACGGCCCAAAGGAGATGCGTCAGGGTGAAGCAACGGCCTGACCAAGACCGTCGGGAAATGTTTTAGCCCAGAAGCCAAGGAGCTGAACAGCTGAGGGTGTAACGGCTCAGGGTTCACGCGTTACGAAGGAACGACGGTCAAACGCTGGACCGTCAGACTTCACAGAACAGGAACGGGCGAACTTGAACCTACAGGAAATGCGACGGTCCCATTCTGGCGCGTCAGAGACAAATGACGGTCCCACGATGGACCGTTGGAGCCTGAGTTGTGTTCCGAGATGGATTGAGCCGTGAGAGCCTAAACCTGAGACTTATCCACTTAATCTCCCACTAGAACTTATCTAGATTGAAGATAAGGCCTCCTAACTCAAGTCTTATCCTTTTAAAACCAAAATCAATCCTTTAAAACTTGGAAACTCAACCAAAAATCGTAGCTTTTCTGAAACCTCTGCTCTAGGGCTGAAAGACCACTCCGAAAGGTAGAAATCAAGATGAAGAGAAGCTTTGAAGTGATGGCTATGGAGGAGAAGAACTACATCGGACCTAAGGCTGCAAGAAAGGAATACGGAGAGCTTCAACGGCTAACCTCAATTCCCAAGCACCTAAGCTCTAATGCTCAAAGGGTGGTAAGTCCCAATAACCCAACCAAGTTCAGAATTTTCTGCACTTCAATTCCTTTCATGACTCCTTCTTCTTCTCCTTCTCAAGCCCCTTCCTGGCCCAAGATGCTATTCAAATTTGAAGTGGGTGGCTCCCATGGTAAAGGCACTCCCTATAGAAGTCACATCAATCCTTAAAGCATGGCACCTTCAACCTCTCTTGGTTTTAGGCAAAAACCTCCAGGAATTATCTTTAGATTGGCCAAGTATTTCAGCTCTTATAGAACTATGGCATCCACAAACTCATACCTTCATCTTCCCTTCCTTTGAAGCGACAGTCCTATTAGAAGAGGTAGAGCCCTACCTAGCCCTTCCTAAGACTAAGGTGGGGGATGAAGACCGGGTTTGCTACACGGTTGAGCCTATTGACCCGTCCTTGATCTTGAGTGATTTTATCCATAATCCGAAGGACGTGAGGACCATGATCAGCCCACACCACATTCATTTGATACCCTTGGCACAATGGATAGTGTCCCATTACAAGAACAAGTGGGAGAGACACGAAGCAATAGCCAAGGCGGTGGCGGTGTGATTATGCGGAGTCTTCCTTTTCACCACAACCGACCACCTTTTAGACACAAAAAATCTCAGCATTATTAGTGGGTTGTGGCGGGGAACGTCCATCTCTCAAGTGATCCTCTCATACCTCTATGAAGGACTAAGTTCAGCTTGCCTAGGAGGACCTTTGTTCGGCTCCATGATACTTCTTGAATGTTGGATGGGAGTAAGAGTCAAATTCCAACCAAAGGAAGACATAACTTCGGCCAGCCGAATCTTCGGGAGCCACCCTCTCTTCTTCATTGGAGGGGCATTTGGATACTCTTCACAGGTTGAATGCAAGACGGCGGATAAGAAAACTCGGGATGAATGGCGCCTCTTCTTCAACACTTTGCCAATAGACAAGTTCAATATGCGACCAAGAATCCTTCGAAGCACTCCTCTTAAAATACCGCGGCGTCAAGGCCTGGACCTCCAGCTAGTGGGGAACACTACAATGGCGATCTACAACCCGCACCGGTGCCATCTTCAGATCGGACTTCCAAGAACCCAAGCTCCTGCACTATCACACTACCCTCCCCTTCTATCTATGAAGATGGGGACCGAGGAGGATGAAAGAGCGATCCGGAACGCGCTGACCATGTGGGAGATCAGCAAAGTGCGCCCGTGGCAAGAAGAAGTTGACGAGAACGACGAAGCACGCCGAGGCTACGTGAAAGAGTTGAGGAAGATCCGCCCTCTTGTAGATGAAAAACTTAATGTAGCTTAATTTATTTTTTTATTTATGAGAGATGTTGGTTGTATGACAAAAGGTTGGAATTTTGTGAATTCATTTTTCATTAAGCCTGATTGAATGAGATGAGATTGTCTCATGTGAATGAGCAAGAGTTTTGTGGCTTGATAGTCTGGGATGATGTGAACAGGCAGAGCCTCTGGAGTATGTAACGGATGTGCACTGGGCCGCTACAAAGAAACGACGGCCTGATGATAGGCCGTCAGAGTGGCAGCACGAAGAACCCTGTTCTCTAAGGGATGTAACGGTCAAGACTCAGGCCGTTAGAGTAAGTAACGGTCCTAACCTTGGCCGTTAGAATGATGGCTGCTGAAAGAAAGAAAGCTTATGCAAGAAGAGGAGTGACGGTAGGGATATGACCTTTAGATGACTGTAGCGGTCTGGTGATGACGCGTTACAGCCTTTGAATCTGCATAATTGTGAGCTTCTCACTTTGATCTTGATCATGTGTTCTGCGCACACTTTAAACATGAAACAAGTTAGATCTGCTCTTAGACTCAACCCCTTGCCTTGAAGCAAGTTAGATAATGACCGTTTCTCAATATTTGGTCAAGGGGTGGAGCCTTGTTAAAATAGGGGGAAAACATAATAAAAATAATGCAATGCATGCAACGCATATGATGGTGTTTTTCGGGGGTTTTGGAGAATATCTGATTTTTTGTGAGGCTTTGAAAATATTTGATTTGTTTGGATTTTGAAAATATTTGATTTTTTTGGATTTTGGAAAATATTTGATTTTTTTTGGGTTTTGGAAAATATTAAATTTGTTTGGATTTTGAAAATATTTAATTTTTTTGGATTTTGGAAGACCAGTGCTTCCCCAACAGCGTGAGCCCTTCCTTGTTGATATCGAGAATCCCGAGGTTGGCGTGCAATGAGGTGACGACCCCTGGACAAGGTCCAATTGTCATGACGGTGTTTCTGCCAGGGCCATACCCAGGGTACTAATCTTGGTCCTAAAAGGAAAAAATAGAATGCGGGGGGGGGGGGGGTAAGCTTTAGGCCAGATATAGAAGTTTTTAAGACTTGATTTCCTTTCCGTACAACCCATTAGAGACTTGGTCTGTTGTGCCAGGGCTTTGAGTCCGTCATCGAACCTTAATCCACCCTAGGCATGCATGCGACCGGGCTCATAACGTCCCGCGGGGAACTGTACTGCCACTCTTGTCATGCCTAGCTTTTCTTGCTTTGCCTTTCTGGAGCTTTGGAATTCATAATTCATACTATATCGACTTTGAGGTGATGCTTTTGATTTTGTCATAGAGATTGCCCATTCGCTGTCTCTTTTGCTTCTTGTGGCGTTAGGTCATAACAGACTGCCCCTATTTGAGACCTCCTCTCGTGAGGGTGTTTGGATCGGTTATCGCCTCTTTATTCACCTCTTGCCCCTGGTTTTAGCTGAAGGAAGAAACGGACAGGGACCTTGACTTTCCCTCAAAGCATGGCCAAGGAGAAACATTGTCCTTTCTCAACGTGGAAAGCCTGACCAGGGATGTCGTGTAGTGTGTGATTGCCTCACTCGGGACTCCTTTAGTGACAGGAGGAACATCTTGCTGCCGGGGTAGCACATGGTTAGACTCTAAGGAAAGAAACGTTTAAGATACAACCCATTCCACGGGTAAGAGAGCTCCTCACCTTCCGCGTTTACTAAATGGTAAGCATTTCCTGGATAAGCTTCTTTTACGACAAACGGCCCTTCCCAATTAGGTTGTAATTTAGACCTAGGACCTGCAGACCGAATGAATTTTCGTTTCAAAACCATATCACCTTTTTGAAACTTGCGTTCGATTACCTTCTTTTGAAAATAACGTGAAACCCTTTTTTGATAAACGGATACATGATCGGCTGCATTCATCCTCTTCTCATCTAGGAGTTCCAACTGAACCAGCAACGCCTCTCGACGTTCATCGAGATTAAGTTCCTTATCAAGCTGCACTCTAAGGGAAGGGATCAGGATCTCATATGGGAGCACCGCCTCCATCCCGTAGGTAAGAGAATAGGGAGTTTGTCCCGTAGGGGTACGGACGGAGGTGCGGTAAGCCCACAGAGCTTCCACTAATCTTTCTGGCCAATCAGAAAACTTATGAGCTTCACATGTTTTCTTGATGATTTTAAGAAGGGTTTTATTAGTGGCCTCGGCTTGGCCGTTGCCTTGAGGATAATATGGAGATGAATGATGTAATGCAATATTGAACTTCTTACATAGGTCCTTGAGCTCTTGAGAAACGAACTGGGGTCCGTTGTCGGTGATGATGCTGCTTGGCACTCCGAACCGTGAGATGATATTCTTCATAATAAAGCGGCACACCGTTGTAGCTTTGATCTCTGCGTACGCCTCGGCTTCAGCCCACTTGGTGAAGTACTCAGTGGCGATAAGGATAAAGGATTTCTGCTTGATCTGGGAATTAGGATCACCGAGCGGGCCGACAACGTCAAAGGCCCACATAGAGAATGGCCAAGGAGCGGTCATAGGATGGAGAGATGAAGCTGGAGAATGAATTTTATCAGCGTGGAGTTGGCATTTAAGACACCTCCGGACATAGAGGGAGCAATCTTCCTCTAGAGTGGGCCAATAGTAGCCCTGCCTTAGGATCTTCTTCGCTAGAGCCTGACCATTGACATGACCCCCACACTCACTAGAATGGGCTGCTTCAGCCACCTTCCAAGCTTCAACATCATCTAAGCATCTCAGGAGCATCCCATTAGTAGCGCGCCTGTACAGTTCTCCTGTGACAATAGTATACCTTGCGGTGGCTCTTCTGATTGACTTGCGTTGCTCAGCAGTTGCCCCTTCTGGGAACAATCCCTCCTTACAAAATAACTCGATTTCATGATACCAAGGCAACTCTTCTTCGTCCAGGATCTCTTCTAGCTCTGTTAAAGATACTTCCTTAAGATCTCCCTTCTCAGCTCTTGCCTCTACAGACTTCCTAAGATTGATGAACCAAGGGTCCTGAAGAGAGGGTGCGTCCAATCTCTGAACGACGATAGTCTCAGTGCTCCGACTGAGAGGGAAAGATAGGGAAGAAGCAAGGGATGCCAGAGCATCAGCTAGAATGTTCTAAGAACGGGGAGCATGGATATAGATCAGCGTATGGAATTGCCTGGCAAGGAGCGTGACCAGATCTTGATAAGGCTTGAGCTTGGGGTCACGAGTACGGTAAGTGGACAGAACTTGCCGTAGGACGAGATGAGAATCTCCTATAATGTTTAAATAGCGCGCGCCTAGGAGATAGGCATGCTTCAATCCGGCGAGGAGAGCCTCATACTCAGCGATGTTGTTGGTAGCAGGAAACCAAAGTTGATAAGCAAAGGGAATGGTCACCCCCTCTGGAGTAAGCAGAACAGCACCGATCCCTCGGCCTTGAGAATTGAGTGCACCGTCGAAGTGCAGAGACCAAAAGGGGTGATGAGAGATAACGGAAAGATGCTCATCAGGGAAATCGTCCTGGATGGAGTCGGTGTGAGGAATAGGGAGATGAGCGAGATGCTTAGCAATGGCATATCCTTTGACCGCCTTCTGAACAACAAAGGTGATGTCGAATTGAGAGAGGAAGCTCTGCCTGCGAGCTAACCTACTAGGAAGGACGGGCTTTTCTAAGAGATAGCGAATCGGGTCCATTATAGAGATCAACCTAACTGGGTAGACAAGAAAATAGTGTTTAAGCTTCTGAGCTACCCACACTAAGGCGGCACAAGTCTTCTCCGTAGCTGTGTATCTGGATTCAGCTGGGTTGAATAACCGAGAGAGGTAATACGCAGCCCGCTCTTTTCCTTCATCATCCACTTGTGCTAAGACCGCCCCTAGGGAGTTCTCAATGACCGAGATATATGGATTAGGGGTTTCCCAGGGACAGGAGGTTGCAAAATCGGGGGATTGGACAAATATTCCTTTAAGTCCTCGTAGGCCTTTTGACAATCTTCATTCCATTCAAACTTAACCCCCACCATAAGCAATTCATAAAATGGACGGCACCTTTGAGAATGTTGGGATATGAATCTTCTAATGAATTACAATCTACCAATCAATCCTCGAAGTTCCGTAATGTTCTTAGGCGGAGGCATATCCATGACGGCCTGTGCTTTGTTAGGATCAATCTGGATCCCCCATTTGCTTACTATAAAGCCTAGCAGCTTCCCTGAGGAGACTCCGAATACACACTTCTTCGGATTCATCTTAAGCTTGTACTCCCTGGCTCTTACCTTAGCCAGAATAGAGGGGTGCTCTTCCTTAGTCCTTGACTTCACCAAAATGTCATCCACATAAGCTTCCATATAGATATGCATCATGTCATGGAAGATGGCCATCATCGCCCTTTGATAGGTGGCGCCCGCGTTCTTCAGACCAAATGGCATAACCACATAACAGTACGTGCCCCAGGGTGTGGTGAAGGAAATTTTCTCTTGATCTTCAGGAGCGAGACGGATTTGATTGTAGCCCGAATATCCATCCATGAATGATAGAGCTTCATACCCGGCGGTGTTATCTACTAGGACGTTTATATGAGGTAGCGGGAAATCATCCTTGGGACATACTTTATTGAGATCCCTGAAATCGATGCAAATACGCACCTTTCCATCCTTCTTGATAACAGGGACTATGTTTGCCACCCACTGAGGATATAGAACAACTCTGATGAATCTGGCCTTATATAACTTGTCAACTTCTTCCTTAATCCTTAAGGCCATGTGGGGGTGAAATCTTCTTGACCGTTGTTTGACAGGTGTTGCCCCTGGTTTAAGCATGAGTCGATGTTCCACTAAAGAGGGGTCAAGACCTGGCATGTCCTCGTAAGACCAGGCAAAGGAATCGCTATACTCCCTTAGAACTTTGATTAAATCTTCTTCTACTTGTGGAGGGAGGTTAGCATCAATAATGATGGGCCTTGGGTCTTCTTCAGTTCCCAAGTTGATTTCCTTTGTAGGTTCGTCCACTGCCGTCGACGGCTCGTCGAATTTCTTAAGTCCTTGCGCGTACAGATCAACAGTGTCGTCTACGTCGCTGTCCTCATTAACCGGATCTTTTTCACCCAGGATTTCATAGACGCCGAGTCCGTCATCACCCCACGCCCCTTCTATTTCTTCTTCATCCTCAATCGTAATTGCCGTAGCAACAAATTTCAGACATTTTAAAAGGGCATGACAGCGCTGAGCTAGGTCTTACAAGAACCTATCAGGAACAAATTTGGGAGGATGCGCAAGCGGGCGCGGCTCAGAGGAGGAAGGGTTGAATGATCTAGAACAAGACCCTACTTCTTTAGACCTAACTAATTCTACTTCCCTAGACTCGATAGACCCTAATCCTAACCTAGGAGAAAGGAGACCTAGTGGAAGGGAAGGAGTAGGGGACTCGTGCCCCTGGGATGAGGATGGAGACAGGGTAGCATAATCTTCCACTGAAATCTCCATTTTGAATTTGAGGATTTTTTTTAGAGATCAGCAGAGACTATACAGCAAGATGGAGGAGGCGGGAGCTGCATAGGGAATAGCTCAGGGAAGATGCAGTCAAAGAAGGGATCGGAAGATGACAACCACATCTCGTGGAGTTGGGCGTTGGGAGGAGGAGGAGTGAATAGAGTGGATAAATCAATGGGCGGGCAGTGCCCGCAAGCGCAAGGAACAAATAGAATCTCGGGCGGATCAACGAAGGATGGATTTACCATGGTAGGAGGAAGACGGGGTAAGAACTCCCATTGCTGGAGGAGAGATTGAAAGCGGGAGGGAGACCAAGAAAAGACAATCGGCGAGCTCCCCTTCTTCCGCAGATCATCGTCTGGCTGCTTCTTCGGTCTCCATTGTATGAGCCGAACCTCTTGCTTCTTTTGGCAGTCTTCTTCATGAAACAACCCCTGAAGGGTTTGACCATAATCAAGCATATCATGTTCTGGCCTTTTTAGTGCCGGCGGAGGACTGGCAATCAGACATACTGTACTTCTCTCTAACTGAGCTGGCTGTAGAGCTAACGTGCCGGGCTGGAGAGGCCCTCGGACAAAGTGCTGACGGTAGTCCCAGGTGAGTGGCCCTGAATCACCCATCATAGATAATGCGGTTTCTTTATAGCCAAGACCTCTCCTACCCATCTTTCTTCCCTTGGGTATGGGCTTGGTCATTCCTTGTAATTGTGCACCGAGGCCTCTCCCCGGTTGGTAGCCCAGTTTCAGTATAATGTTCCAGCGTTTTGAGTCTCGGATCTGGGGCTTATCTTGATGTTGACTGGAGTAGTGATGGGCCTAGGAGGCATATAAGCCCAAGGAAAGTTTAAATCCAGCACTGATATGACGGGTCGGCTGCTTGTCTAAAGTGTAGGAAGAATCTGTTCTGAAATGGCCTTAACCGATTGCACTATAGATAGGCTTTTGACCTTGACGACCCTCCCTTGGAAAGGGAATTTGACGCACTGATGTGCGGTGGAGGGTACGGCACCGAGCGTATCCAGCCATAGACGACCCAAGATAGCCTTGAACATAGGGTCGATATCTAGTACATAGAATTCTACAGCCATTGTAAGGGGTCCGAGCTCTGCTTGGATAGTGACCACCCCGTGACATGCTCGCCTTGAGTTGTCATATGCTGCTATAGTGGTCGGGGTAGGTCGTAATAACTCTTCGGATATGTTGCAAGCTCTTAGAGTGCTGAGTGGACACACATTGATTGAAGCCCCTGTGTCAACCAGTGCTGCTTCAATGCTGACTTTGTTCAGAGTGATTGTAATGCAGAGCGGCATTTGCCGAGCTTCCGGGAGTGCCAGCTTGGATTCTGAAAATGTGATTGCCGGCCCTTTTGAAATAGTTACTAGGGCCGTTGGTAAGCTGTCGACTGCCATATCTTCACTGACCATTACCTTCTGTAAGAAATCTCTCAGTGCATCCTGATGAAGGGTAGACCTTTTGATCAGCTCCAGCACAGATATTTTAGCGGGCACTCGATCCAGATGATGCAGCAAGTCATATTGAGTACCCGGTAAAGGTTCAGTTTCTGCCTGCTCGACCGTCGACTGAGAATACTGGGGATTAGAAGTAGTAGGGTAGTTCCGATGGAACATCTTCCCGCTCCTTAAAGCACAACTTGTAGCGGCCGCGGCATCGGTGGATAGTATGATGGGCCCTGCGGGGTGGATGAGTGGTGTAGGCTGTGTAGGGGAGATGATTTGGTGGGGTGTGAGGTTAGCGATGGTGGTGGGTGGTGGTGAGCGGATGATGAGTGAAGGATTGATGGAAGGCGGGATGGTGATGGTGGGTGGTACGGATGGAGGGAGTGTTGGTGGAGGAGTCAAGATAGGTGATAGGTTAGGCGATGGCGTGATGATGGTGGCATAGGTAAATGGCGAGGGGTATGACGGAGTGGTGGGTGGTAGTAAATTTGTTGGAGCGAGCGTAAACGGGAGGACAAGTGGAGAGGGTATTGGGTGTGAAGGAAGGACGAAGGAGGGGGTAAGAGGATTGCGGTGGTTGTGGTGGAGGGCCATGACTTGCGGTGTGGCGCCATCGTCATCAAAAGACCACTCGGAACTAGGGGCCGGGGGTTGAACTACGTTCACTTGAGCCAGTGCAGGCGGCTGAGGTTGCTGTAGAGCTGGCGGATGATTTGGCATCGGATTTTGATGGATCCCCAGATCCTGAGCTTGTTGTAGTTGCTGTTGCGGTAGTGGCTGCTGCAGCTGCGGTGCCTGTTGCTGTTGTGCTTGCTGCCTCGGCTGCTACCCTCTTTTCTCCTTGATTTCAACAATGGCCCGATGCATCGCGGCCCAATCGATTCTCTTTGATTCTATATACTCTTGGTGATATTATCTTCAAGGATTTGTTAAGAGTTATCCCTCTATCTTGCTGGATTTTCCTCTGCTCGACCTGAGGGTTTGAGGGTCTATAAATAGAACCCTTGACTTCATGCTCTGGGGGGAAAATTCTGGAGTTCGCGTCGAAGTGCTGCCGCACTTTAGAGTCACGTTTGATCAAGGAGAAGTGCTTCTCACGTTCGTTTGCTGCCTGGTGAAGGGAGTATCTGTTCCTCTTGGTTTCAAAGTTCATATTTACATATTGAATTCCTTTCCATCTCCCTTTCGTCATAAGCATTATTTCTCTCCTTTCCCCACGTTTTTCACTGGTCTTCATCATCTGAATTTCCTCCCAATCTTTTAAAACGCCCAGAGGGGTTAAAAAATCAAAACTTCCCGGTATTTCCCTTTCCTTTTGATGATATTGTGTTTGTTGAAGAATTGATGCTATATTGTCTAAAGGGCTAATTTGGGTTATTTTCTCTTGCTTTCCATGTCTTTGGTAGGTTTACAGGTCCACCAGCACGAGGCCCAAGTCTTCTAGCCGACTGGAAGAGTTGGGGTTAAAAGGATTCACGTTTTGTTACTGCAGGTTATTTGACGGTCTTGTGCATGCGCGTCATATTCTTCCAGCGGTCTATCAAGCGACCGTCACTTCCAAGTGACGCACAGGGTTCTGGCCGTTACTTTCAGCTGACCTGCAGGTTTCTTTGATCTTTCCTCTCCCATGGGCGGGTGCTTCATCCACCTATTTCCAAGGTATTTTCAGGTCTTTGGCTTGTTTTTACTTTGGTGGCGATCACATCTTTCTTAAGTATTGGGTATTAGCTTTCTCTTTCCCATCTCACATCTTTTATTTCCTTGCTTGTTTCACCCCTCGCGGTGTGTTTCTATTTACTTCTTGCTCCACGCCCCGGCGTGTGTTTTTTTCCTTTATTCCTTAGCTTAGTTTGATTGAGATAGCATGCCCATGCTACAGCTTACTTTGGTTGCCTAGGTTCATGATCACATGTTCATAGGTTGAGTGTAGATCTTTGATTATTTACTTGTCATCTTGCTACATATCATCACTAAGACCCCAAGGAAAAGAAGATAGAGAAGCAAAATAAAATCAACAGATAATTTTTTGGCGATCATGGTGGGACAACTTGTGCCAATCGTGCTTTTGATTCCTGTTAAACCTGCCATCGTCTCTTGTGTTGTTCCCCTCCCGTTTTCCTCTTATTTCCTGTTGATCCTGGTTTTTTGAGCGTTCTGACGGCCCTGTGTCCATGCGTTGGAGTCCTCTGACGCAGGGTCATTAGACCGCCACATATGTTCTGCTGCGAGAGTTTTCACGGTCTTTTCCTGTTACTTCTGGTTGATTTTGGCTCTCTGGCTCATTTGATGGTCCTACCTCTCCGCGTTACATTACTTCTGGCGGTCTGGTCTTCGAGTGACGCAGGGTTCCTCGACCGTTATACTCCAGACAGGTACGCATCCGAGGTGCATTTATTTCCGCAGTTTCTGCTTTGACTCTTTGCTTGGGTGATACTTGACTTCCTCCTTGCTTTGTTTCATATCTCCTTATCATTGCGTGCATCATTGTTTGTTAGATCATAGGCTAGACTTTGCATGCACTCCGGTGCACATAGGGGCCTTCATACATTCATATCTTAGATTGCATTTTCCTACCTTGTTGTGAGGACCTCTCGTCTCCATATTCCTTAGGGCCGACAAAGGAATCACACCAGGGACCTCCATAAGTCCCCGCGAGAAGTGGATTCCCACACGGACGCCGGGCTGGTTGTACCTTTCCCACCCCGTGTCTAGGGTTGCATAAGTGAAGGAGTGATTACACTTAGAGTCAAGCCAAGTCCCATACCCATCTCCTGTTAGGAACCCATTGTTGAGAGCACATTTTAATCAATTCACTAAAGTTTCGAAGGAGAAATCACAAGAATATTGCTGCATCATCTAAAGCAAACTTGGTTGACTTTGGGTGTCTTCATCTTTTATCACTTACATCGTTTGTTAAAACATCCGAGTTTGGTTGCTCATTGTGTGATTGTTTGTGTTGATTGTTTGCATCGTCAAGGTTGTCCGTTGCATGTGGAGTTGTTTTTGTCCATCCGAACCATCTCCTCAAGTCAATTCCTTCTTCACGTTCTATTCCAATCCTCTCTTCGAGCCCACCATGGCATCATTCAATCCTCCCCGTTCCCAAGAGGACTCTCTTCCTCAAGGCTCCTTGAAAACCCTCCTAGGGTTATCACCTTTTCTTCTGGAGAGGGGACTACCCCTCTTCCATCCTCCACTTCTATAGAAGGTGGTCAAGCTACCCCTTCTCTCTCCACTCCTTCCGCGGGCTCCATTCTTCAGATGATGGCCCAATTGGATCCGACCCAACTTCAAGTTCTTTATCAGACCATGCAAGGGTCCAACCCATCTCCTTCTAAATCCAACCCTCCTATCGATTCATCCAGAATCAGTGGGCCCTCTGTCCAGCCCACTCCGATTGATCTCACCCCGGTCCAACCTTGGACCATCACTTTTACAGGCATGGAGACGGGCCAATCTTCCAACTCAGCCTATCAATCTTTTGATAAAGGGAAGTCACCAGTCCCTTCCTTTGCTCAGGTGGATCATCATACATCGGGCCCGATGGCTCCGCAAGTTCTCATGGGCCCTTCAGATTTCTTGCACCCTCAGCAAGGGGTGGCTCAAGCCCATTCTAATCTGGGCCAGTCTCAGGCCCAATATCCTTCTTATGGGCCCCCCATTTCCACTGTCTATCCTTCTGCTCCTGCCTATGGGCTCCCACCTTCTGCCACAATCATCCCATCTGCTCCTCAAATTCAATTAGCGTCCTTCACTACCCCTGCTCCCTCCCGAGAGCAGGACTTGCTTGATAAATGGGCCACCATGCAGCAACAACTCGATTTCCTCCAGAAGCGGGTGGGCCCACAATCTTTGGCAGATGTTCCTGTCCAGAGCTTTCAGAACATTCGGTTCCCTCCGCAATCGGAACTCCCTAACTACCGCAAGTACGATGGGAACGGCAATCCCTTCATTCATGTGAGGGATTTTCTATACGAGTCGGCGCAGTTCCAATATGATGATCGCCTTATGGCGTACTTATTCCACCGATCTTTGGATGGTGTTGCTCTGGAGTGGTTCTACTCTTTGCCGCTAGAAGAAGCTGAAAGTTTCAAGGTAGTAAATTTATCCAGCGGTTCCAAGACAGGGTTGGCCCGGAATACTCATTTACAGATCTAGTAGCCGAGAAGATGAAGCTAGATGAGGAGTTCCCCACTTATGCAGACAGGTGGAGACAGATGGATGCTAGAGTGCCTGGCCACATTCCGGAGGAAGAGAAGGTCAAGCTGCTCATTTCAAATGCTACCCCGACCTTCAGGAACATCCTGGCAATGAATGATATAGCTAACATGCATCAACTCTACAGCCGGGTGCGCTTCATACAAACCCAGTTCAAGGATTCTCCCATACACACCCTACTTGAAAACCAAAAGCCCAAATATCACAAGAAACCACAAGGGCCGGTTACCGAGGGGGTCCAGACAAACGAACAGGTACAAGCCGTTGTCTTTCCATTCCAAGCCGCACCATTCTGCTTCCCCCAAAACCCCCGCACTCCACAAAATCCCGCTTCACAGGCGGTTGGGATGGCTCGTCGCCGGCCATGGTGGTGGTGGGAGTTGGTGATCGCCGGCGGGTTTCTCAGTTGGTGTTTTGGGGTGTTGAATGTGGAATGAATGGGCCGTGACCGTTCGGGTTTTATTTTTTGAACGCTCACGAAATGTGACGGTCTATCGACCAACCGTCACATCCTTCTGACGCGTCTGTTTTCGACCGTTGCATGTGTTGGCCCTGTTTTATTGAAGAATGTGAACCGCCTGGTTTATGATGGCCCAGGGCTGGTCCGTTATTTTGTGTGACGCCCTTACACTAGACCGTTACAAACTTGCAAGTTTATTGATGAATTAAATGGTCTAATTGATGTTAAAATGGTTCCATTTTCTTCCATGTTGTTCATTATTGATGCCTCTCGCACGTACAAATTGTTATGCCTTAATTCATGTTCATATTTGTTATTGGCTAACCTCTTTCCATGAAGTAATTTATGAACAAAGCCACGCTCTGCCGTTCGTCAAGCAGGTAAGTCAGGTATTGTATCTCATTCCCTTATCCTTTAATGCATTACTATATGTTATTTATGACATATTATCTCGAGAACCGGCTGGTCATTCATGTGTTCTGGGATCTGATGTTCCCCTTAAACAAAAATGATGATGATCTAAGTTCACATGTTTAATCGTTGGATAGGCCGTTAGGTTGGAAAAATTTGGGGACGATGGTTCTATCTTGCACGCCATGGTTGCAGATGGTGTCCTGACCCTGGTTTCTCCGTCTTAGCAATATTATTCTCGAGTATCTTGATATTTCATCTTTCTTTGCATTTGTTTTAAAGATTTCTTTTTCTTTAGCCCAGCATGCATCATGCGCATCTTTTGAGCATTCATGTGCTTCATCTGTTCAAGGTAGATCGATGATGGTGAATAGCTGTGTTCTTGATCTCGAATGAGGAGAATTATTCCATTCTGAATTAGAAGGTTTCCTTTGATCTCGTCGCTCGATTTGGTTGGCTGAAGATTTCTGTCTGGAGTTTAGTCAGTTCTCTTTCCTTTCCGTTGCCTCCGGCGGCTAGCCGTGTTTCCTTTCCTTAGTTGTTAGTTCCTCCAGACATGCGTCCTTTGGTTGGCTATTTCCTTGTGATCAGTTCAAAGTTTTCCAGAAAATTCCTATCGCTTGTTGGTAAAGAACGGGTGTCGTTTACCTTAACGCCCACTTTTTGATCCACTCCGCTTCGCTTCCGCTTCATCTCCATGTTCCATTTCATTTCCGCTTCACCTCCGCTCGCTCCCCTGCAAAGAGGACGTTAAGGAGGGGCATCTGTTGACACCCGTTTTATGACCAATAAGTCGGGTCATCTCTTTATTCATTATATGATGCTCCGAATTGTTCACTCTTCATCGAGTCTCTTTGTTTAGTTGAAGATCATTTCTTGTGTCTTGGTTCCTTGATCGGATGTGGCTCTTTGTGGCATTCCATTTTGACTAAAGCTTAGCAAAACCTTCATTCCTTCTTTTGAACTCCATTGATAATAACGGTCTGTCCCAGGCGCGTTTCTTCATTCTAACGGATGGGTCCTGGGCCGTTACTCCTTGAAGAGTCCTGAAGCTTAAGGTCTTGATTTCAAAGCTTATCCTTTGGCCTATACGTTGAATATAACGGTCTATCGTGCAGCCGTTGTTTCATTGTGACGCCCCATGCCTTGGCCGTTGCTTTCTTTACAGAGTCCTATTGTTTTGATCTTCTTCCTATTGATCTTATCTCTTTGGGATAAGGTTGAAAGTAACGGATGTTCCTTGATGCGTTATTTTACTGTGGCAGTCTGTCGTGCAGCCATTACTTCCTTCAGAGAGTCCTGGCAGTTCAGGCCTTTTCTCTGCTACTCCGTGGTCGAGATAAGAACTTGGATTGACGATATCTCTTCCAAATCTGATCCTCAGGACCTTCTGTTTGATTCTATGGACTCTTGGTGATATTATCTTCAAGGATTTGTTAAGAGTTATCCCTTTATATTGTTGGATTTTCCTCTGCTCGACCTGAAGGTTTGAGGGTCTATAAATAGAACCCTTGACGTCATGCTCAAGGGGGGAAATTCTGGAGTTCGCGTCGAAGTGTTGCCGCACTTTAGAGTCACGTTTGATCAAGGAGAAGTGCTTCTCACGTTCGTTTGCTGCCTGGTGAAGGGAGTATCTGTTCCTCTTCGTTTCAAAGTTCATATTTGCATATTGAATTCCTTTCTATCTCCCTTTTGTCATAAGCATTATTTCTCTCCTTCCCCACGTTTTTCACTGGTCTTCATCATCTGAATTTCCTCCCAATCTTTTAAAATGCCCAGAGGGGTTAAAAAACCAAAACTTCCCGGTATTTCCCTTTCCTTTTGATGACATTGTGTTTTTTGAAGAATTGATGCTATATTGTCTAAAGGGCTAATTTGGGTTGTTTTCTCTTGCTTTCCATGTCTTTGGTAGGTTTACAGGTCCACCAGCACGAGGCCCAAGTCTTCTAGCCGGCTGGAAGAGTTGGGGTTCAAAGGATTCACGTTTTGTTACTGCAGGTTATCTGACGGTCTTGTGCAGGCGCGTCATATTCTTCCAGCGGTCCATCGAGCGACCGTCACTTCCAAGTGACGCACAGGGTTCTAGCCGTTACTTTCAGCTGACCTGCAGGTTTCTTTGATCTTTCCTCTCCCGTGGGTGGGTGCTTCATCCACCTATTTCCAAGGTATTTTCAGGTCTTTGGCTTGTTTTTACTTTGGTGGCGATCACATCTTTCATAAGTATTGGGCATTAGCTTTCTCTTTCGCATCTCACATCTTTTATTTCCTTGCTTGTTTCACCCCTCGCGGTGTGTTTCTATTTACTTCTTGCTCCACGCCCCGACGTGTGTTTTTTTCCTTTATTCCTTAGCTTAGTTTGATTGAGATAGCATGCCCATGCTACAACTTGCTTTGGTTGCCTAGGTTCATGATCACATGTTCATAGGTTGAGTGCAGATCTTTAATTTTTTGCTTGTCATCTTGCTACATATCATCACTAAGACCCCAAGGAAAAGAAGATAGAGAAGCAAAATAAAATCAACATATAATTTTTTGGCCCCAGGACCCATCCGTTATAAGGAAGCAACGCGCCTGGGACAGACCGTTATTATCAATGGAGTTCAAAAGAAGGAATGAAGGTTTTGCTAAGCTTTAGTCAAAAATGAAATGCCACAAAGAGCCACATCCGACCAAGGAGTCAAGACCCAAGAAATGATCTTCAACTAAACAAAGAGACTCGATGAAGAGTGAACAATTCGGAGCATCATATAATGAATAAAGAGATGACCCGACTTATTGGTCATAAAACGGGTGTCAACAGATGCCCCTCCTTAACGTCCTCTTTGCAGGGGAGCGAGCAGAGGTGAAGCGGAAATGAAATGGAACATGGAGATGAAGCGGAAGTGAAGCGGAGTGGATCAAAAAGTGGGCGTTAAGGTAAACGACACCCGTTCTTTACCAACAAGCGATAGGAATTTTCTGGAAAACTTCGAACTGATCACAAGGAAATAGCCAACCAAAGGACGCATGTCTGGAGGAACTAACAACTAAGAAAAGGAAACACGGCTAGCCACCGGAGGCAACGGAAAGGAAAGAGAACTGACTAAACTCCAGACAGGAATCTTCAGCCAACCAAATCGAGCGACGAGATCAAAGGAAACCTTCTAATTAGAATGGAATAATTCTCCTCATTCGAGATCAAGAAGACAGCTATTCACCATCATCGATCTACCTTGAACAGATGAAGCACATGAATGCTCAAAAGATGCGCATGATGCATGC
Source organism: Amorphophallus konjac (assembly GCA_022559845.1). Taxonomy (NCBI): domain Eukaryota; kingdom Viridiplantae; phylum Streptophyta; class Magnoliopsida; order Alismatales; family Araceae; genus Amorphophallus; species Amorphophallus konjac. The sequence continues at coordinate 57,296,851 of CM040129.1, read as the reverse complement.
TGGGCTAAAGAAAAAGAAATCTTTAAAACAAATGCAAAGAAAGATGAAATATCAAAATACTCGAGAATAATATTGCTAAGCCGGAGAAACCAGGGTCAGGACACCATCTGCAACCACGGCGTGCAAGATAGAACCATCGTCTCCAAATTTTTCCAACCTAACGGCCTATCCAACGATTAAACATGTGAACTTAGATCATCATCATTTTTGTTTAAGGGGAACATCAGATCCCAGAACACATGAATGACCAGCCGGTTCTCGAGATAATATGTCATAAATAACATATAGTAATGCATTAAAGGATAAGGGAATGAGATATAATACCTGACTTACCTGCTTGACGAACGGCAGAGCGTGGCTTTGTTCATAAATTCCTTCATGGAAAGAAGTTAGCCAATAACAAATATGAACACGAATTAAGGCATAACCATTTGTACGTCCGAGAGGCATCAATAATGAACAACATGGAAGAAAATGGAACCATTTTAACATCAATTAGACCATTTAATTCATCAAGAAACTTGCAAGTTTGTAACGGTCTAGTGTAAGGGCGTCACACAAAATAACGGACCAGCCCTGGGCCGTCATAAACCAGGCGGTTCACATTCTTCAATAAAACAGGGCCAACACATGCAACGGTCGAAAACAGACGCGTCAGAAGGATGTGACGGTCGGTCGATAGACCGTCACATTTTCTGAGCGTTCAAAAAATAAAACCCGAACGGTCACGGCCCATTCATTCCACATTCAACACCCCAAAACACCAACCGAGAAACCCTCCGGCGATCACCAACTCCCACCACCACCATGGCCGGCGACGAGCCATCCCAGCCGCCTCCACAGAAGAGGGAGAGAGGAAAGAGGAAGGCAATACGACGGTTCCACCGCCGGCTCGAACGGGAAGCAATCCCGCCGGTGGAAGAAGAACAAACGGCGAGAAGAGATCCAAGGGAGGCAGAGGAAGCTCCCACGGCTGCAGAGGACCAAGAAGAAGCCCCCTTGGGTGAAGAGGAACCCAAGGAACTAGCAAAAAAGAGGAGAAGGGGCATGGACCGTGAGGTAGGTCCCCTCGCCCTAATTTCAATTTTTGATTTTTTTTGATTTTTATTATGTATGCATGCGGGGTTGAAGGGTAGAAATGGGTCCACGAACCCATTAGGAATGATTGTAGGCCATTTGGCCAAGGTGAGAGATCACGGGGATGCAAAGGAAAAAAAAACCAATAGCAGACAATGTGACGGTCCTGCCAGCGACCGTCACATGCCTGACGCACCACCCTGAGTGCGTCAGAGCCAAGTAACGCCCCACCCTAGGGCCGTTACATCTACCAGAGATCTAAACTGTTTTTAGGGTTTTCTAATTTCTGAATTTTTGTTTTCTTTTCATTTTATAAATGTTTATGCAATGATTTTATGATGCAATCAACTAACCAATGACCTATATGAATGCAGGGAAAGAGAAGAACGCGGATCTCCTGGCTGCAGATTCGGGCAGTGTACCAGGCATTGCCCGATTACCAGAGGGAGAGACTGGCCGGGATGGGATTCGCCGAGGTGCTCAGCTCGAGGTGATCCGGATGGACACGCCCTTGCTGTACGCGCTGCACGAGAGGTGGGACCCAATCAGCAGAGCCTTCATCTTCCCGTGGGGACACATGATCCCCAAACTAGAAGAGATAGCGAGGATTATAGGATTGAGACTCCACGGAGCTGCAGTGACAGGATGGACGTACGACGACTACCGGGAGATGGCACAGCAGCTGCTCGGACTGGATCTGATCAGGCCGGGACAGTCCTCATCTCAACTCTCGAGATCAGTACTGCAGGAGAGCTTGGGGTTGAGAGGAGCCGCGATCGCCGTAGAGAGCTACCCGAGGAGCATCTGGGCAGAGTGATAGACCAGGTGCGCCCTTACGTGGTGGCGGAGGCAGGACCTGAGGGGGATAAAGTACTGCGACGCTTCTGATGCTGCTATTCGGGAAGCTCCTCTTCGCGACTCGAGCGGACGTCATCAGCTGCAGGCTTCTTCCGATGATAGAAAACTTGCACAGAGTCGGGAGATATGCATGGGGAGCCGCAGTGCTCGCGTTCCTGTTCGAGTCCCTCAGCACGACGGACCGACAGACAATGCTGGGCGGCTTCTCACCTTTTCTAGAGGTGAGTGCAATTTAAATGATTTCTATATTATGCAAAAAAAATGTTTATGAGATGATTATGCAATTTGACTGACTTAATTTCTAAAATGCAGATCTAGAGCTACATGTGTCTCCCGGGCATCGGGAGAGGCACACTACTCCACCCCGGCCGCATCCCGATTGCGAGGCGATGGACGGTAGCGAGGGACACAGGGTCGATCATCAGACTGACCCGGACGATCCAGGACGACCTAGACTCCTACCCACACACGTCGGTAAGTCCAGAACTCGAAATGATTTATACATGCTTTTAAATGCTTCTATATGCCTTTAAATGCTTCTACATGATGAACTTATATGCTGATGAATGGACTTAATGTTTCTAGGTGAGATGGACCCCGTACCGCGGTGAGGGTTACACGGGACAGCCGTGGGTAGAGGCGGCCTTGTCGCACAGGGGGTGAGACATATGGCTGCATTGCATCCACATAATCGAGCCTCTGCACTACAGGCTGATCCTTCGGACTCGGGGACTACACCAACCCGAGGTGACCTTTCTGTGCCACAGTGATGACCACCCAGGCAAGTCGGCAAGGGGCATCAGTGGCAACGTGGATTGGTGCGCCCGGAAGGCGAAGTACGTCCACGACTGGAATAGGCGGGGCCGAGCGGTGAAGGAACGAGATGAGAGCAACGAGGCATATCTGAAGGCCTTCGCTCGACTCTACGGCGACCGGGTGTACCGATGTACCCGACGACCGGTATGCAACTCTAAACCTTAAACCTCTTTATATGCAAAAAAGAATGCAGTGCTATATGTAAATGGCCCATATGTTTTCTAAATGTAGCTAGACCCTGAGGGACGGATAGCCGAGCTGGAGGGATTACTTCACTCCACCATCCAGCAGCGGGACGAGTACCGGTCCGCCCTGGAGCTACTGGTGAGACTCTAAACTTAAACTTAAATGATTATGCTTATGAAGTGCTTAATGTGATGAATCATGACAATGCAGCGGGCCGAGGGAGCCCAACGAGCTGGACCGGATGCCCCATCGTCTTCCTCTCAGCCTGCGGGAGGCAGGGCAGAGCAGGATGCCGAGTTCGCTCGGGCGGTTGCCCGGGCCGAGGAGGCGGAGGCCACCCTCACAGAGCGGGTAAGATGTTAAAATGCTTATGCTCATGTTGATGCTAATTAAATGCCTTATGATTACCTATATGAAATGCAATCTACAGGCGAGAGAGGTAGCCACAGCAGTGGCCGAGGCGAGGCATGCTCGGTCAGAGGCAGAGCGTCTCCAGGCGGAGATAGAGAGGAGCCGAGCCGAGACAGAGAGAGCCCGAGCAGAAACAGAGCTTGTGCGGGCGGAGATGGCCAGATTGCGAGCGGAGACCCCGCGACGCCCGGATGACGGAGAGGTGGAGCGACTCAGGGCCGACATCGCGCGTGTAAGAGGCGAGCGAGATCAGTTCCGAGTGCAGACCTTCGAGATGAAGGGCGCGATTGGGGCCTTGAAGGATGCACTCTGGCTTCTAGGGAAGAGGTCGGGGACGAGCAGCCGGAGCCAGAGCGTGGCCCCCATCAGCGGAGTTCACGGGTATTTTACCAGTTCTTCCGGCCATCGGAGGAACGAGGAGGCGGACCAGAGACGGTAGCCAGAGGGTGAGCACAGCGCCATGGGACCAATAGCCAGGCAGCTCGAGGGTACCGGAGATAGTGATGGCGGCCCGGGAGATAAGTCGGCCGAGTGATATTTATATTTTTTCTTTGCCTTTTTGTTTATCACTTGTACATGACTTATATAGAAAAATGGAGTGAAAAAAAGAAATTCTTTTTGGTCTTTTGTTATTTTGTGCAGGAATGTGTGTTTGTGCAATGCCAAAAACAAATGAAGGATTGTATGTGACGATGAATGTGTGTATGATGTGTGTATGAATGCATGTGTGTGATAAATGAAAAATAGTTGTGCATGAGAATGTGCGAAGAAGGAGGTGTAAAATGTGAAAGACCGCCGGGTCTGGGCAAGGGCAGAAAGGAATAGCCTCAATTCAGCAGCAGAGAATGTAACGGTCCAGGTTCAGACCGTCATAATCAAATAACGCGCTAGATAAGGGCCGTTAATCATGACAGTGGTAAAATTGTAGCTGGGGCTACAAGAAAAGTGACGGTCAGAGGAAGGCGCGTCAAAGACAAATAACGGCCTAATGCTAGACCGTTGATCATGGCGGACCGATGGTTTGCAGGGCAACTAGCAGGAAATGCGACGGCCCAAAGGAGATGCGTCAGGGTGAAGCAACGGTCTGACCAAGACCGTCGGGAAATGTTTTAGCCCAGAAGCCAAGGAGCTGAACAACTGAGGGTGTAATGGCTCAGGGTTCACGCGTTACGAAGGAACGATGGTCAAACGCTGGACCGTCAGACTTCACAGAACAGGAAAGGGCGAACTTGAACCTACAGGAAATGCGACGGCCCCATTCTGGCGCGTCAGAGACAAATGACGGTCCCACGATGGACCGTTGGAGCCTGAGTTGTGTTCGAGACGGATTGAGCCGTGTGAGCCTAAACCCGAGACTTATCCACTTAATCTCCCACTAGAACTTATCTAGATTGAAGATAAGGCCTCCTAACTCAAGTCTTATCCTTTTAAAACCAAAATCAAACCTTTAAAACTTGGAAACTCAACCAAAAATCGTAGCTTTGCTGAAACCTCTGCTCTAGGGCTGAAAGACCACTCCGAAAGGCAGAAATCAAGATGAAGAGAAGCTTTGAAGTGATGGCTATGGAGGAGAAGGTCTACATCGGACCTAAGGCTGCAAGAAAGGAATACGGAGAGCTTCAACGGCTAACCTCAATTCCCAAGCACCTAAGCTCTAATGCTCAAAGGGTGGTAAGTCCCAATAACCCAACCAAGTTCAGAATTTTCTGCACTTCAATTCCTTTCATGACTCCTTCTTCTTCTCCTTCTCAAGCCCCTTCCTGGCCCAAGATGCTATTCAAATTTGAAGTGGGTGGCTCCCATGGTAAAGGCACTCCCTATAGAAGTCACATCAATCCTTAAAGCATGGCACCTTCAACCTCTCTTGATTTTAGGCAAAAACCTCCAGAAATTATCTTTAGATTGGCCAAGTATTTCAGCTCTTGTAGAACTATGGCATCCACAAACTCATACCTTCATCTTCCCTTCCTTTGAAGCGACAGTCCTATTAGAAGAGGTAGAGACCTACCTAGCCCTTCCTAAGACTAAGGTGGGGGATGAAGACCGGGTTTGCTACACGGTTGAGCCTATTGGCCCGTCCTTGATCTTGAGTGATTTTATCCATAATCCGAAGGACGTGAGGACCATGATCAGACCACACCACATTCATTTGATACCCTTGGCACAATGGATAGTGTCCCATTGCAAGAACAAGTGGGAGAGACACGAAGCAATAGCCAAGGCGGTGGCGGTGTGCTTATGCCGAGTCTTCCTTTTCACCACAACCGACAACCTTTTAGACACAAAAAATCTCAGCATTATTAGTGGGTTGTGGCGGGGAACGTCCATCTCTTAAGCGATCCTCTCATACCTCTATGAAGGACTAAGTTCAGCTTGCCTAGAAGGACCTTTGTTTGGCTCCATGATACTTCTTGAGTGTTGGATGGGAGTAACAGTCAAATTCCAACCAAAGGAAGACATAACTTCGGCCAGCCGAATCTTCGGGAGCCACCCTCTCTTCTTCATTGGAGGGGCATTTGGATACTCTTCACAGGTTGAATGCAAGACGGCGGATAAGAAAACTCAGGATGAATGGCGCCTCTTCTTCAACACTTTGCCAATAGACAAGTTCAATATGCGACCAAGAATCCTTCGAAGCACTCCTCTTAAAATATCGCGGCGTCAAGGCCTGGACCTCCAGCTAGTGGGGAACACTACAATGGTGATCTACAACCCACACCGGTGCCATCTTCAGATCGGACTTCCAAGAACCCAAGCTCCGACACTATCAGACTACCCTCCCCTTCTATCTATGAAGATGGGGACCGAGGAGGATGAAAGAGCGATCCGGAACGCGCTGACCATGTAGGAGATCAGCAAAGTGCACCCGTGACAAGAAGAAGTTGACAAGAACGACGAAGCACGCCGAGGCTACGTGAAAGAGTTGAGGAAGATCCGCCCTCTTGCAGATGAAAAACTTAATGTAGCTTAATTTATTTTTTTATTAATGAGAGATGTTGGTTGTATGACAAAAGGTTGGAATTTTTGTGAATTCATTTTTCATTAAGCCTGATTGAATGAGATGAGATTGTCTCATGTGAATGAGCAAGAGTTTTGTGGCTTGATCGTCTGGGATGATGTGAATAGGCAGAGCCTCTGGAGTATGTAACGGATGTGCACTGGGCCGCTACAAAGAAACGACGGCCTGACGATAGGCCGTCAGAGTGGAAGCCCGAAGAACCCTGTTCTCTGAGGGATGTAACGGTCAAGACTCAGGCCGTTAGAGTAAGTAACGGTCCTAACCTTGGCCGTTAGAATGATGGCTGCTGAAAGAAAGAAAGCTTATGCAATAAGAGGAGTGACGGTAGGGATATGACTGTTAGATGACTGTAGCGGTCTGGTGATGACGCGTTACAGCCTTTGAATCTACATAATTGTGAGCTTCTCACTTTGATCTTGATCATGTGTTCTGCGCACACTTTAAACATGAAACAAGTTAGATCTGCTCTTAGACTCAACCCCTTGCCTTGAAGCAAGTTAGATAATGACCGTTTCTCAATATTTAGTCAAGGGGTGGAGCCTTGTTAAAATCGGCGGAAAACATAATAAAAATAATGCAATGCATGCAACACATATGATGGTGTTTTTCGGGGGTTTTGGAGAATATCTGATTTTTTGTGAGACTTTGAAAATATTTGATTTGTTTGGATTTTGAAAATATTTGATTTTTTTGGATTTTGGAAAATATTCTGATTTTTTTTGGGTTTTGGAAACTATTAAATTTGTTTAGATTTTGAAAGTATTTAATTTTTTTAGATTTTGGAAGACCAGTGCTTCCCCAGCAGCGTGAGCCCTTCCTTGTTGATATCGAGAATCCCGAGGTTGGCGTGCAATGAGGTGACGAACCCTGGACAAGGTCCAATTGTCATGACGGTGTTTCTGCCAGGGCCATACCCAGGGTACTAATCTTGGTCCTAAAAGAAAAACAGAATGCGGGGGGTAAGCTTTAGGCCAGATATAGAAGTTTTTAAGACTTGATTTCCTTTCCGTACAACCCATTAGAGACTTGGTCTATTGTGCCGGGGCTTTGAGTCCGTCATCGAACCTTAATCCACCCTAGTCATGCATGCGATCGGGCTCAAAACGTCCCGCGGGGAACTGTACTGCCACTCTTGTCTTGCCTAGCTTTTCTTGCTTTGCCTTTCTGGAGCTTTGGAATTCATAATTCATACTATATTGACTTTGAGGTGATGCTTTTGATTTTGTCATAGAGATTGCCCATTCGCTGTCTCTTTTGTTTCTTGTGGCGTCAGGTCATAACGGACTGCCCCTATTTGAGACCTCCTCTCGTGAGGGTGTTTGGATCGGTTATCACCTCTTTATTCACCTCTTGCCCCTGGTTTTAGCTGAAGGAAGAAATGAACAGGGACCTTGACTTTCCCCCAAAGCATGGCCAGGGAGAAACGTTATCCTTTCTCAACGTGGAAAACCTGACCAGGGATGTCGTGTAGTGTGTGATTGCCTCACTCGGGACTCCTTTAGTGATAGGAGGAACATCTTGCCGTCGGGGTAGCACATGGTTAGACTCTAAGGAAAGAAACGCTTAAGATACAACCCATTCCACGGGTGAGAGAGCTCCTCACCTTCCGCATTTACTAAAAAGTAAGCATTTCCTGGATAAGCTTCTTTTACGACAAACGGCCCTTCCCAATTAGGTTGTAATTTAGACCTAGGACCTGCAGACCGAATGAATTTTCGTTTCAAAACCATATCACCTTTTTGAAACTTACGTTCGATTACCTTCTTTTGAAAATAACGTGAAACCCTTTTTTGATAAACGGATACATGATCGGCCGCATTCATCCTCTTCTCATCTAGGAGTTCCAACTGAACCAGCAACGCCTCTCGACGTTCATCGAGATTAAGTTCCTTATCACGCTGCACTCTAAGGGAAGGGATCAGGATCTCATATGGGAGCACCGCCTCCATCCCGTAGGTAAGAGAATAGGGAGTTTGTCCCGTAGGGGGACGGACGGAGGTGCGGTAAGCCCACAGAGCATCCACTAATCTTTCTGGCCAATCAGAAAACTTATGAGCTTCACATGTTTTCTTGATGATTTTAAGAAGGGTTTTATTAGTGGCCTCAGCTTGGCCGTTGCCTTGAGGATAATATGGAGATGAATGATGCAATGCAATATTGAACTTCTTACATAGGTCCTTGAGCTCTTGAGAAACGAACTGGAGTCCGTTGTCGGTGATGATGCTGCTTGGCACTCCGAACCGTGAGATGATATTCTTCATAATAAAGCGGCACACCATTGTAGCTTCGATCTCTGTGTACGCCTCGGCTTCAGCCCACTTGGTGAAGTACTCAGTGGCGGTAAGGATAAAGGATTTCTGCTTGATCTGGGAATTAGGATCACCGAGCGGGCCGACAACGTCAAAGGCCCACATAGAGAATGGCCAAGGAGCAGTCATAGGATGGAGAGACGAAGCTGGAGAATGAATTTTATCAGCGTGGAGTTGGCACTTAAGACACCTCCGGACATAGAGGGAGCAATCTTCCTCTAGAGTGGGCCAATAGTGCGCCTTAGGATCTTCTTCGCTAGAGCCTGGCCATTGACATGACCCCCACACTCACTAGAATGGGCTGCTTCAGCCACCTTCCAAGCTTCAACATCATCTAAGCATCTCATGAGCATCCCATTAGTAGCGCGCCTGTACAGTTCTCCTGCGACAATAGTATACCTTGCGGCGGCTCTTCTGATTGACTTGCGTTGCTCAACAGTTGCCCCTTCTGGGAACAATCCCTCCTTACAAAACAACTCGATTTCATGATACCAAGGCAACTCTACTTCGTCCAGGATCTCTTCTAGCTTTGTTAAAGATACTTCCTTAAGATCTCCCTTCTCAGCTCTTGCCTCTACAGACTTCCTAAGATTGATGAACCAAGGGTCCTGAAGAGAGGGTGCGTCCAATCTCTGAACGACGATAGTCTCAGTGCTCCGACTGAGAGGGAAAGATAGAGAAGAAGCAAGGGATGCCATTGCATCAGCTAGAATGTTCTGAGAACGGGGAGTATGGATATAGATCAGCTTATGGAATTGTCTGGCAAGGAGCGTGACCAGATCTTGATAAGGCTTGAGCTTGGGGTCACGAGTACGGTAAGTGGATAGAACTTGCCGTAGGACGAGCTGAGAATTTCCTATAATGTTTAAATAACGCGCGCCTAGGAGATAGGCATGCTTCAATCCGACGAGGAGAGCCTCATACTCAGCGGTGTTGTTGGTAGCAGGAAATCGAAGTTGATAAGCAAAGGGAATGGTCACCCGCTCTAGAGTAAGCAGAACAGCACCGATCCCTCGGCCTTGAGAATTGAGTGCACCGTCGAAGTGCAGAGACCAAAAGGGGTGATGAGAGATAACGGAAAGATGCTCATCAGGGAAATCGTCCTGGATGGAGTCGGTGTGAGGAATAGGGAGATGAGCGAGATGCTCAGCAATGGCATATCCTTTGACCGCCTTCTGAACAACAAAGGTGATGTCGAATTGAGAGAGGAAGCTCTGCCAGCGAGCTAACCTACTAGAAAGGATGGGCTTTTCTAAGAGATAGCGAATCGGGTCCATTCTAGAGATCAACCTAACAGGGTGGGCAAGAAAATAGTGTTTAAGCTTCTGAGCTACCCACACTAAGGCGGCACAAGTCTTCTCCATAGCGGTGTATCTGGATTCAGCTGGGTTGAATAACCGAGAGAGGTAATACACAGCCCGCTCTTTTCCTTCATGATCCACTTGTGCTAAGACCGCCCCTAGGGAGTTCTCAATGACCGAGATATATAGGATTAGGGGTTTCCCAGGGACAGGAGGTTGCAAAATCGGGGGATTGGACAGATATTCTTTTAAGTCCTCGTAGGCCTTTTGACAATCTTCATTCCATTCAAACTTAACCCCCGCCTTAAGCAATTCATAAAATGGACGGCACCTTTGAGAATGTTGGGATATGAATCTTCTAATGAATTGTAATCTACCAATCAATCCTTGAAGTTCCGTAATGTTCTTAGGCGGAGGCATATCCATGACGGCCTGTGCTTTGTTAGGATCAATTTGGATCCCTCGTTTGCTTACTATAAAGCCTAGCAGCTTCCCTGAGGAGACTCCGAATACACACTTCTTCGGATTCATCTTAAGCTTGTACTCCCTGGCTCTTTGCAGTACCTTAGCCAGAATAGAGAGGTGCTCTTCCTTAGTCCTTGACTTCACCAAAATGTCATCCACGTAAGCTTCCATATAGATATGCATCATGTCATGGAAGATGGCCATCATCGCCCTTTGATAGGTGGCGCCCGTGTTCTTCAGACCAAATGGCATAACCACATAACAGTACGTGCCCTAGGGCGTGGTGAAGGAAGTTTTCTCTTGATCTTCAGGAGCAAGACGGATTTGATTGTAGCCCGAATATCCATCCATGAATGATAGAGCTTCATACCCGGCGGTGTTGTCTACTAGGACATCTATATGAGGTAGCGGGAAATCATCCTTGGGACATGCTTTATTGAGATCCCTGAAATCGATGCAAATACGCACCTTTCCATCCTTCTTGATAACAAGGACTATGTTTGCCACCCACTGAGGATATAGAACAACTCTGATGAATCTGGCCTTATATAACTTGTCAACTTCTTCCTTAATCCTTAAGGCCATGTGGGGGTGAAATCTTCTTGACCGTTGTTTGACAGGTGTTGCCCCTGGTTTAAGCACGAGTCGATGTTCCACTAAAGAGGGGTCAAGACCTGGCATGTCCTCGTAAGACCAGGCAAAGGAATCGCGATACTCCCTTAGAACTTTGATTAAATCTTCTTCTACTTGTGGAGGGAGGTTAGCAGCAATAATGATGGCGCTGTGCTCACCCTCTGGCTGCCGTCTCTGGTCCGCCTCCTCATTCCTCCAATGGCCGGAAGAACTGGTAAAATACCCACGAACTCCGCTGATGGGGGCTACGCTCTGGCTCCGGCTACTCATCCCCAACCTCTTCCCTAGAAGCTGGAGTGCATCCTTCAAGGCCCCAATCGCGCCCTTCATCTCGAAGGTCTGCACTCGGAACTGATCTCGCTCACCTCTTACACGCGCGATGTCGGCCCTGAGTCGCTCCACCTCTCCGTCATCCAGGCGTCGCGGTGTCTCCGCTCGTAATCTGGCCATCTCCGCCCGCACAAGCTCTGTTTCTGCTCGGGCTCTCTCCGTCTCGGCCCGACTCCTCTCTTTCTCCGCCTGGAGACGCTCTACCTCCGACCGAGCCTGCGTCGCCTCGGCCACTGCTGCGGCTACCTCTCTCGCCTATAGATTGCATTTCATATAGGTAATCATAAGGCATTTAATTAGCATCAACATGAGCATAAGCATTTTAACATCTTACCCGCTCTGTGAGGGTGGCCTCCGCCTCCTCAGCCCGGGCAACCGCCCGAGCGAACTCGGCATCCTGCTCCGCCCTGCCTCCCGCAGGCTGAGAGGAAGACGATGGGGCATCTGGTCCAGCTCGTTGGCCTCCCTCGGCCCGCTGCATTGTCATGATTAATCACATTAAGCACTTCATAAGCATAATCATTTAAGTTTAAGTTTAGAGTCTCACCAGTAGCTCCAGGGCGGTCCGGTACTCGTCCCGCTGCTGGATGGTGGAGTGAAGTAATCCCTCTAGCTCGGCTATCCGTCCCTCAGGGTCTAGCTGCATTTAGAAAACATATGGGCCATTTACATATAGCATTGCATTCTTTTTTGCATATAAAGAGGTTTAAGGTTTAGAGTTGCATACCGGTCGTTGGGTACCTCTGTACACCCGGTCGCCGTAGAGTCGAGCGAAGGCCTTCAGATATGCCTCGTCGCTCTCATCTCGTTCCTTCACCGCTCGGCCCCGCCTGTTCCAGTCGTGGACGTACTTCACCTTCCGGGTGCACCAATGCACGTTGCCACTGATGCCCCTTGCCGACTTATCTGGGTGGTCATCACTGTGGCGCGGAAAGGTCACCTCGGGCTGGTGTAGTCCCCGAGTCCGCAGGATCAGCCTGTAGTGCAGAGGCTCGATGATGTGGATGCAATGCAGCCATATGTCTCGCCCCCTGTACGACAAGGCCGCCTCTACCCACGGCTGTCCCGTGTAACCCTCGCCGCGGTACGGGGTCCATCTCACCTAGAAACATTAAGTCCATTCATCAGCATGTAAGTTCATCATGTAAAAGCATTTAAAGGCATATAGAAGCATTTAAAAGCATGTAGAAATCATTTCAAGTTCTGGACTTACCGACGTGTGTGGGTAGGAGTCCAGGTCGTCCTGGATCGTCCGGGTCAGTCTGATGATCGACCCTGTGTCCCTCGCTACCGTCCATCGCCTCGCAATCGGGATGCGGCCGGGGTGGAGTAGTGTGCCTCTCCCGATGCCCGGGAGATACATGTAGCTCCAGATCTGCATTTTAGAAATTAAGTCAGTCAAATTGCATAATCATGGCATAAACATTTTTTTTGCATAATATAGAAATCATTTAAATTGCACTCACCTCTAGAAAAGGTGAGAAGCCGCCCAGCATTGTCTGTCGGTCCATCGTGCTGAGGGACTCGAACGGGAACGCGAGCACTGCTGCTCCCCATGCATATCTCCCGACTCTGTGCAAGTTTTCTATCATCGGAAGCAGCCTGCAGCTGATGACATCCGCTCGAGTCGCGAAGAGGAGCTTCCCGAATAGTAGCATCAGGAAGCGTCGCAGTACTTTATCCCCCTCAGGTCCTGCCTCCGCCGCCACGTAAGGGCGCACCTGGTCTATCACTCTGCCCAGATGCTCCTCGGGTAGCTCTCCTACGGCGATCGTGGCTCCTCTCAACCCCAAGCTCTCCTGCAGTACTGATCTCGAGAGTTGAGATGAGGACTGTCCCGGCCTGATCAGATCCAGTCCGAGCAGCTGCTGTGCCATCTCCCGGTAGTCGCCGTACGTCCATCCTGTCACTGCAGCTCCGTGGACTCTCAATCCCGTAATCCTCGCTATGTCTTCTAGTGTGGGGATCATGTGGCCCCACGGGAAGATGAAGGCTCTGCTGATTGGGTCCCGCCTCTCGTGCAGCGCGTACAGCAAGGGCGTGTCCATCCGGATCACCTCGATGCTGAGCACCTCGGCGAATCCCATCCCGGCCAATCTCTCCCTCTGGTAATCGGGCAATGCCTGGTACACTGCCCGGATCTACATCCAGGAGATCCGCGTTCTTCTCTTTCCCTGCATTCATATAGGTCATTGGTTAGTTGATTGCATCATAAAATCATTGCATAAACATTTATAAAATGAAAAGAAAACAAAAATTCAGAAATTAGAAAACCTTAAAAATAGTTTAGATCTCTGGTAGATGTAACGGCCCTGGGGTGGGGCGTTACTTGGCTCTGACGCACTCAGGGTGGCGCGTCAGGCGTGTGACGGTCGCTGGCAGGATCGTCACATTGTCTGCTATTGGTTTTTTTTTCCCTTTGCATCCCCGTGATCTCTCACCTTGGCCAAATGGCCTACAATCATTCCTAATGGGTTCGTGGACCCATTTCTACCCTTCAACCCCGCGTGCATACATAATAAAAATCAAAAAAATCAAAAATTAAAATTAGGGCGAGGGGACCTACCTCACGGTCCATGCCCCTTCTCCTCTTTTTTGCTGTTTCCTTGGGTTCCTCTTCACCCAAGGGGGCTTCTTCTTGGTCCTCTGCAGCCGTGGGAGCTTCCTCTTCCTCCCTTGGATCTCTTCTCGCCGTTTGTTCTTCTTCCACCGGCGGGATTGCTTCCCGTTCGAGCCGGCGGTGGAACCGCCGTATTGCCTTCCTCTTTCCTCTCTCCCTCTTCTGTGGAGGCGGCTGGGATGGCTCGTCGCCGGCCATGGTGGTGGTGGGAGTTGGTGATCGCCGGAGGGTTTCTCGGTTGGTGTTTTGGGGTGTTGAATGTGGAATGAATGGGCCGTGACCGTTCGGGTTTTATTTTTTGAATGCTCAGGATATGTGACGGTCTATCGACCGACCGTCACATCCTTCTGACGCGTCTGTTTTCGACCGTTGCATGTGTTGACCCTGTTTTATTGAAGAATGTGAACCGCCTGGTTTATGACGGCCCAGGGCTGGTCCGTTATTTTATGTGACGCCCTTACACTAGACCGTTACAAACTTGCAAGTTTATTGATGAATTAAATGGTCTAATTGATGTTAAAATCGTTCCATTTTCTTCCATGTTGTTCATTATTGATGCCTCTCGCACGTACAAATGGTTATGCCTTAATTCGTGTTCATATTTGTTATTGGCTAACCTCTTTCCATGAAGTAATTTATGAACAAAGCCACGCTCTGCCGTTCGTCAAGCAGGTAAGTCAGGTATTGTATCTCATTCCCTTATCCTTTAATGCATTACTATATGTTATTTATGACATATTATCTTGAGAACCGGCTGGTCATTCATGTGTTCTGGGATCTTATGTTCCCCTTAAACAAAAATGATGATGATCTAAGTTCACATGTTTAATCGTTGGATAGGCCGTTAGGTTGGAAAATTTTGGGGACGATGGTTCTATCTTGCACGCCGTGGTTGCAGATGGTGTCCTGACCCTGGTTTCTCCGGCTTAGCAATATTATTCTCTAGTATCTTGATATTTCATCTTTCTTTGCATTTGTTTTAAAGATTTCTTTTTCTTTTGCCCAGCATGCATCATGCGCATCTTTTGAGCATTCATGTGCTTCATCTGTTCAAGGTAGATCGATGATGGTGAATAGTTGTGTTCTTGATCTCGAATGAGGAGAATTATTCCATTCTGAATTAGAAGGTTTCCTTTGATCTCGTCGCTCGATTTGGTTGGCTGGAGATTCATGTCTGGGGTTTAGTCAGTTCTCTTTCCTTTTCGTTGCCTCCGGCGGCTAGCCGTGTTTCCTTTCCTTAGTTGTTAGTTCCTCCAGACATGCGTCCTTTGGTTGGCTATTTCCTTGTGATCAGTTCGAAGTTTTCCAGAAAATTCATATCACTTGTTGGTAAAGAACGGGTGTCGTTTACCTTAACGCCCACTTTTTGATCCACTCCGCTTCACTTCCGCTTCATCTCCATGTTCCATTTCATTTTCGCTTCACCTCCACTCGCTCCCCTGCAAAGAGGACGTTAAGGAGGGGCATCTGTTGACACCCGTTTTATGACCAATAAGTCGGGTCATCTCTTTTTTCATTATATGATGCTCCGAATTGTTCACTCTTCATCGAGTCTCTTTGTTTAGTTGAAGATCATTTTTTGGGTCTTGGTTCCTTGATCGGATGTGGCTCTTTGTGGCATTCCATTTTGACTAAAGCTTAGCAAAACCTTCATTCATTCTTTTGAACTCCATTGATAATAACGGTCTGTCCCAGGCGCGTTTCTTCATTCTAACGGATGGGTCCTGGGCCGTTACTCCTTGAAGAGTCCTGAAGCTTAAGGTCTTGATTTCAAAGCTTATCCTTTGGCCTATACGTTGAATATAACGGTCTGTCGTGCAGCCGTTGTTTCATTGTGACGCCCCATGCCTTGGCCGTTGCTTTCTTTACAGAGTCCTATTGTTTTGATCTTCTTCATGTTGATCTTATCTCTTTGGGATAAGGTTGAAAGTAACGGATGTTCCTTGATGCGTTATTTCACTGTGGCGGTCTGTCGTGCAGCCGTTACTTCCTTCAGAGTGTCCTAGCAGTTCAGGCCTTTTCTCTGCTACTCCGTGGTCAAGATAAGAACTTGGATTGATGATATCTCTTCCAAATCTGATCCTCAGGACCTTCTGTTTGATTCTATGGACTCTTGGTGATATTATCTTCAAGGATTTGTTAAGAGTTATCCCTTTATCTTGCTGGATTTTCCTCTGCTCGACCTGAAGGTTTGAGGGTCTATAAATAGAACCCTTGACTTCGTTCGTTTGCTGCCTGGTGAAGGGAGTATCTGTTCCTCTTAGTTTCAAAGTTCATATTTGCATATTGAATTCCTTTCCATCTCCCTTTCGTCATAAGCATTATTTCTCTCCTTTCCCCACGTTTTTCACTGGTCTTCATCATCTGAATTTCCTCCCAATCTTTTAAAACGCCCAGAGGGGTTAAAAAACCAAAACTTCCCGGTATTTCCCTTTCCTTTTGATGATATTGTGTTTGTTGAGGAATTGATGCTATATTGTCTAAAGGGCTAATTTGGGTTGTTTTCTCTTGCTTTCCATGTCTTTGGCAGGTTTACAGGTCCACCAGCACGAGGCCCAAGTCTTCTAGTCGGCTGGAAGAGTTGGGGTTAAAAGGATTAACGTTTTGTTACTGTAGGTTATTTGACGGTCTTGTGCAGGCGCGTCATATTCTTCCAGCGGTCTATCGAGCGACCGTCACTTCCAAGTGACGCACAGGGTTCTGGCCGTTACTTTCAGCTGACCTGCAGGTTTCTTTGATCTTTCCTCTCCCGTGGGCGAGTGCTTCATCCACCTATTTCCAAGGTATTTTCAGGTCTTTGGCTTATTTTTACTTTGGTGGCGATCACATCTTTCTTAAGTATTGGGCATTAGCTTTCTCTTTCGCATCTCACATCTTTTATTTCCTTGCTTGTTTCACCCCTCGCGGTGTGTTTCTATTTACTTCTTGCTCCACGCCCCGGCGTGTGTTTTTTCCTTTATTCCTTAGCTTAGTTTGATTGAGATAGCATGCCCATGCTACAGCTTGCTTTGGTTGCCTAGGTTCATGATCACATGTTCATAGGTTGAGTGTAGATCTTTGATTATTTACTTGTCATCTTGCTACATATCATCACTAAGACCCCAAGGAAAAGAAGATAGAGAAGCAAAATAAAATCAACAGATAATTTTTTGGCGATCACGATGAGACAACTTGTGCCAATCGTGCTTTTGATTCCTGTTAAACCTACCATCATCTCTTGTGTTGTTCCCCTCCCGTTTTCCTCTTATTTCCTGTTAATCCTGGTTTTCTGAGCGTTCTGACGGCCCTGTGTCCATGCGTTGGAGTCCTCTGACACAGGGTCATTAGACCGCCACATCTGTTCTGTTGCGAGAGTTTTCACGGTCTTTTCCTGTTTCTTCTGGTTGATTTTAGCTCTCTGGCTCATTTGACGGTCCTACCTCTCCGCGTTACATTACTTCTGGCGGTCTGGTCTTCGACCGTTATTTTATTCTGACGCAGGGTTCCTCGACCGTTATACTCCAGACAGGTACGCATCCGGGGTGCATTTTTTTCCGCAGTTTCTACTGTGACTCTTTGCTTGGATGATACTTGACTTCCTCCTTGCTTTGTTTCATATCTCCATATCATTGCGTGCATAATTGTTTGTTAGATCATAGGCTAGACTTTGCATGCACTCGGTGCACATAGGGGCATTCATACATTCATATCTTAGATTGCATTTTCCTACCTTGTTGTGAGGACCTCTCGTCTCCATATTCCTTGGGGCCGACTAGGAAATTACAGCAGCGACCTCCATAAGTCCCCGCGAGCCGTGGATTCCCACACGGACACCGGGCTGGTTGTACCTTTCCCACCCCGTGTCTAAGGTTGCATAAGTGAAGGAGTTGTTGTGACCCCTCTATGTTGATGATGTTGACCCTTGCTCTATTCTTTGGAAACACCATTGTTTTGATTGATTGGCAACTGAGTTTGATTTGATAAAATTGCTCCATCAGATTGACTATGTGTTCTTGGCTTTTAATACACTGCTGTCTGCAATTCTTACTGTCATAAGTCCATACACTGCATCTCAATTAAAGTGATTATGTGTGCACAGTGTCAACGCATCATGTTACAGCGTCAACGCATAAGTCCACACACTGCATCACAATTAAAGTGATTATGTGTGCACAGCGTCAACGCATCATGTTACAGCGTCAACGCATAAGTCTACACACTGCATCTCAATTAAGTTGATTATGTGTGTGCAGCGTCAACGCATCAATGTTACAGCGTCAACGCACCGTTGGCTTTGAACCTCAGAGTCTGTACATCCGAATTGCCCTTGATCTGGTGAAATGTATACACTCATTCACTGTAGCCCTCACACATTAAAGTCCATACATTCATCAATTACTTTTCACTCAAGGCAAAGTCTATACACTGGGGTCTTTTCCCTACGTGTCTTAGGCGAAGTCTGAACATTCGATTCTGAAGCCTGAAGTCTATACAGTCCAGCCTAGTCCTATGATCAAGGCTTTAGCTACACTCAACGCTATACATTGGCTTCGCTTCATGAAGTCTGTACACTGCTTCAGGAGCTTCAAGTCCACACATCGCTCAAAGTCTGTACAGAGTCCAGCATCTCAGTTAGCGTCTCATACACTTGAGCAAAGTCTGTACATTCACAGTGTTACTCAAAGTCTAAACATTAATCTTCTAATCCAAAGTCTATAAAATGGTCTTCACACTTGAAGTCCATACATTCGATGTGCAGAGTTGATGTCTATACTGTGTCCTTGTTGTTCAAGTCTATACACTGACGGCTGAACTAAGAACCCTATACATCGTCTGTCTGCACTAGAGTCTCATGGAGTCTATACATTGCACTCATCTTCTAAAGTCTATACACTGAAGTCTTCACATTCGCGTGCATAACTTGAAGTCCATAAGTGGGCAAAGTCTGTACACTGTCCATGCTTCATGCAGCGTCAACTCATCCTTCATGCTGCGTCAACTCCTCAAGTATATACAATGCTTTCCTTCGCATGAAGCCTTTAAGTGCATTACGTCTATACAATGCCACTAGGATTTAAAGTCTATACAGCCGTTGCCTCCCTTGTTGAAGTCAACACTTTGGGCAAGTCTGTACGTTGCATTCTGCCTTTACAAGTCTATACAACGATGTATATATAATGCAATGTACATACTTAACTCTTATGTCTTTATTCTTGTTGCTGAAGGGACAGGGTCGACGCCTGGAGCTTAAAGCGTCGACGCATCAGTAGACGAAGCTTTCACGATGTCTTCTATTACGTCAACGCCACATGAAAGCAGCGTCGACGCAGCAGTTGAAGAAGCATTTGTCTTCACAGGTCATTCCACTGCGTCAACGCCACATGCAAGCAGCGTCGACGCAGTAGCTAAAGAAACGAGGCAAATGGCTACTGGAATGCCTCACTGCGTTAACGCCATTAAGCGAAAGCGTCGACGCAGCAAGTCAGATTGATGTCTTTGAGCACGTGAACGGAGAACTCTATACATCGGACTGAAGAAGCTAATGAGGGGCACGTGACCCCAGGTACCTGGCTCGTGATCCGAAAAGGACTAGGTATCCAGATGAGGACACGTGTACTGACACTCCATTGCATGCTGCCACGTGGTCCAAATTACTGGGCGGGAAACGTGGAGAGCACACGCCTGCTGCTGTCGCTGCTATATATACAAGCCTTCTTCCACAGAAGAAAGCTGATCGACGGAGAAGAAGAAAAAGTCTATACACTCAGCAGCAGTGAGCCTTCGATCCATAGAGAGAAAAGAGAGAAGAAGAAGATACAGAGAAGAAGAAGAAGAAATAGAGAAGAAGGAGAAAAGAGAGAGAGTGAGGTGAGAGAGAGCTGATTGAGAGTGATAGTGAGAGTGTTTGTATCTCAGTCTCGTGGTTCAAAACCAAAGCTGAGCTTTGCTCTTTAAGAGCTACATTACTTTTGGGTTTTTATTTTTCGTTTTGATTCTGTCTTTCATTTCGAATGCTATTTCTTCAAGCTGTGTGTCAGCGGTCTTGCAGTGGTGGTCTCCACTGGACGGGTTAAGCTGTATTTCCCCAGCGGTTGCAGAGGATCAGATCCTCTGGTCAGCAAGCTGTAGTGCCCAGCGAAGCTGTGTATCAGCGGGTTGTTTGGCCAAGCTGTAAAGCCCAGCGGACGCAAGCTGTGCTTCGCAGCAGGAAGCCATACTCGGTTGAGTGTGGGGTGGACGTAGGTCGTTGACCGAACCACCTAAAAATTGTGTGTGCAGTGTGTTTGTGTTTTTGTGTGATCTGTGTGCGATGGGATTTCTTGCTTAGCTTGTTTGATTGCATCGCTTATGATCATGTCTAGCTTTCTACCTTTTGCTTAGCACTTTTCATTTATATTTATTGATGCTTGCCTAAATTCCGCTCTAGAACTTACAATAGTTTTAAATTAGGTAAGTTGATCTATTCACCCCCCTCTAGATCCACACTTAGTGGAGATAGACTGCGTCCATCTAACCCAACACTTGGTATCAGAGCCTAACTCTTCTGTAGGGACTCATCGCCCGAAGAGAATAGGCAGAGATGGATGCTCGAGGGATGACTGTCGAAGGTCACTCAACAACGAAGCCCCCATTCTTTGATGGATCAAACTACGCATACTGGAAGAATCGTATGCAAGTGTTCCTCAGGGCTAAGGATTACGAGATTTGGAAGATTGTCAGCAAGGGACCTTATGAGCTGTCCCCGAATGAAGATGTATGGACCAAGGAGGAGATCAGAAGGTCCACGCTGAATTGGAGTGCTATTAATGCTATCCAGTGCACTCTGCATCCTACAGAATTCTCCCGTGTGTCTGCTTGCAAATCAGCTAAGGAAATGTGGGATGCGTTGGAAGTAATTCATGAAGGTACATCTCAAGTAAGAGAGCAGAAAGCCAATCTTCTTGTATCTGAGTATGAAGCCTTCAAGATGAAGTAGAACGAGTCCATTAGCGAAATGTACGCTCGGCTGACTGTAATAACCAATGGCCTCAGAGGTTTTGGGAAACCTCAGGCAGAGTATGATGTAGTGAGGAAAATTCTGCGCTCCCTGACTCCAAATTGGCACACCAAAGCAACTGTGATGGAGGAGTCAAGGGACTTGCGTAATACTAAATCTGATGAGCTAATCGGATCACTAATGGCATATGAGATAAACATGCCAAGGATAGATGAAGCCGAGAGGAAGAAGAAGCCGATAGCGCTGAAGGCTAGTTCCAGTAAATCAACAAGATCCAGCTCCAGCAGCTCTTCATCATCAGAAGAGAATCTAAATGAAGAGGAAGATGTGACTCGATCTGAGATAGCCATGATGACT
The DNA here is from genome assembly GCA_022559845.1 of Amorphophallus konjac. NCBI lineage: Eukaryota > Viridiplantae > Streptophyta > Magnoliopsida > Alismatales > Araceae > Amorphophallus > Amorphophallus konjac. The sequence continues at coordinate 57,275,493 of CM040129.1, read as the reverse complement.
AGAGAGTTCAAGCGATTTCTCAGAAAGGGAGCATGACGGTTCGGTCAGAAGAAATACAGTGGTGACCGAAAGGATAAAAGGTATAAATCTAAACCTGTAAAGAAAAATGAAGCTAATGTTTGTTATCAATGCAGGAAACCAGGGCATCTGAAAATTGACTGTCCAGACATTCAGAAACATAAGGACAGGTCAAAGAAGAAAATCAAGAAGGGAAGAGCTATGATCACCACATGGAGTGATGAAGATGAAGGCTCTTTCAGCAACAACTCAGATAGTGAAGCCGAATCTGAACAGCCCATTTGCCTTATGGCAACAAGCTCCGAAGATAGAGAGGAGGATACATATAAGGTAATCACTAGATTTGAAAACTTCACAATTGCTGATTGGGTAGATGCTTATCATGACATAGCTGATAGAGCTGATGATATTAGAAAAAAGAATAGGCATCTTAGAAGAAAAATCAATTCCATGCAAAATGATAAAACACTAACTGATAAAATTGCATGTTTGGAATCTGAGATTGATGAATTGAAACTCACATGCTCTGAAGAAGATGAAATCAAAAATGAGTTAAAAGCTTCTAAGGAAGAGAATCTAAGGCTTGAAAATGAAATTGATGAATGGAAGCTGAAGATTCAGAAATGTGAAAGTGAAGTCAAAATTATCTCTGAAAAATATGAAGTTGTCCTCAATGTCAACAATGAGCTGAAAAAGGCTATTGATGAACTTCAGAAAGACAATGAAGATAAAATGAAAACCATTGAGAAAATGACCCAAGGAACAGATAACTTAAATGCTTTGTTAGGGTCAAAGGTTAATTTCAGAAAAGAGGGCCTAGGTTTTAATTCTAGTGCAACAAAAACATTCGGAATGAAAACAATTTCATTTGTTGCTCAAAAGGAAAAGGGACCTCTAATTAACATGAACTCAACAAATTTGATGAACAAAACTGCTAATCTGAAAAAGTCCAGTGCTGAGGAGAAGGGCAAACGAAAGGTTAATGAGCCTAGTAGAGCTAGCACATCTAAGCAGAATCCTAGGGCTCAGACTCAGGTAAGGGGTCAACCTACACAGTCTGGTAAACCCCAGGTCAAGGTAACCAAGTCTCCACCAACACCTCCACCTCTGAAGAAGACCCAATACAAACCTGTGTATAGGTCAGCAGGGTCCAAAGTACAGGGGAGACAAAGTGCTGCTAGGAGTCAACCCAATTATTTTTATCAACCCAGAGCTCAGACCCACTACAATGCACAGCCAACCTACCTCAATAGGTCGAATTGGTCTAGAACTCAGGATAGGTTTACAGGTCTTGCACATCAGGGTGCTAAATATCAAAGACCTCACAGTAGAAATTGGGTCAATGGGTATGGTTACTGGACATCTAGAAATCAATATTTTCATAGCCAGCCCAGGAACTACTATGGCCAAAATTTTGTGAACACACCCTGGCCAAGGCACTGGCACAGAAATAACAATACTGTCAATAATTATGCTGCTGCCAATAAGAAAAAGAACAACAGAAGAAAATCTGTAGGATCCACTGAACAAAACACATTTAAACAAATGTGGATTCCGAAACATTTGCTTTCCTGTTTTGCTTCTAGTTCATTTACATTGGAGCCCAATCAGTCTTGGGTTCCAAACTTCTCTACCTAATTGTGTATGCAGGTATGCCTGGCAGCCAAGAACAACTTGTGGTACATGGATAGCGGCTGCTCCAGGCATATGACAGTAGATAAGGCCAAATTTTGCATACTGACTGAGAAAGTAGAAGGCCTTGTCACCTTTGGAAGCAACACAAAGGGTAGGATTATCGGATCAGGTAAGGTAGGTAAGTGTTCTACCTGCTGCATTGATGATGTTATGCTGGTTGAAGGGTTAGTCTATAATCTACTTAGCATTAGCCAGTTATGTGATAAAGGTTACAATATTTTATTCAATTCTCAATGCTGCAAGGTTTTTAAACCTGATTCTGATATTGTCAAATTTTCTGGAAAAAGAATAAATAATACTTACATGATAAATTTAGATGAAATTCAACACACTAACCTTTGCCTTACTACCAGTAGAGAAGACATAGCATTTTTATGGCATCGTAGGTTAGGTCATGCTAGCTACACTGTTTTGCACAAATTAAATAAGCATGGCATGGTTAGAGGACTTCCTGAAGTCTCATTCAAGAAAGAAAATAAAATCTGTGATGCATGCACTCAATCAAAGATAACTAGAAAGTCATTTAAGTCTAGAACTGAAAATCTGTCTTCCAAACCCTATGAGCTGATACATATGGACCTTTTTGGGCCAACTAGATCTGTCAGCCTATCAGGGAGGAGGTATGGGTTTGTCATGGTAGATGACTTTTCTAGGTATACTTGGGTTTATTTCTTATCTAATAAGAGTGATGCTTTCTTAGAATTTCAGGAGTTCTATGTTAAAACAAATCAGAAAATTGAAAACATTTTATCTGATCATGGAGGTGAGTTTGAAAACTCACAATTTGATGAATTCTGCAGGTCGAATGGAATCAACCACAGGTACTCCTCTCCAAGGACACCTGAGCAGAATGGAGTTGTGGAGAGAAGGAACAGAACCCTAGTGGAAATGGGTCGTACACTTCTCGTCGAAGGGGGTCTACCAAGGAAGTTTTGGGCTGAAGCAGTGAACACTGCCTGTTATGTAATTAACAGAGCCATGGTAAGACCTTCTACCCAGCAAACACCATATGAGATATTAAAAGGTAAGAAACCTTCTATTGCTCACTTCAAGGTTTTTGGTTGTAAATGTTTCATTCACATAAATGATAAAAAGGACCTTGATAAATTTGAACCTAAAGGAGAACCAGGAATTTTTCTTGGTTATTCTGAAAACACCCGAGCATACAGAGTGTACAATCTGAACTCTAAAACTGTTGAAGAATCTCCACACATAATTTTTGATGAATCCTTGGCAAATTCTAATGCTGGTAAATGCAGGAATGAAACCAATGGTGAAATCCTGAAGGAAGGAGATCCTGCAGACAAATCCGAGGATGAAGAAGAACATAAAGAGCTTAATGAAGAGGAGCCTACAGTTCAGGGGGAGGTAAATCAAGTTCATGATACTCCAATTGTAAATTTTAGATATCTTAAGGATCATCCTGTAGATAATATTATTGGAAATCTGCATGACCCCCCTAGGACTAGAGGCCACTTAAGAATTCAACATGAACTGAATGCGTATGCTTTTGTATCAAACATAGAACCCAAGTCCATTGACTGTGCTCTCCAAGATGTGCATTGGATTAATGCCATGCATGAGGAGCTCAATCAGTTTGACAGGAATAAGGTGTGGCATTTGGTTCCACCTCCTGATCATGAAACAGTCATAGGGACTAAATGGGTATTTAGAAACAAAACTGAGGAAGCGGGGAATGTTATTAAAAATAAAGCCAGACTTGTAGCTCAGGGGTACAATCAGGAATTTGGAATAGACTTTGAAGAGACTTTTGCCCCTGTAGCTAGATTAGAAGCAATAAGAATTTTATTGGCTTATGCATATTCCCTAGGAATAAACCTTCAGCAGATGGATGTGAAATCTGCTTTTCTAAATGGGGAAATTAATGAGGATGTCTATGTGAGACAGTCTCCTGGGTTTGAATGTTTAGATTTTCCTAATCATGTTTACAAGCTCAATAAAGCTCTCTATGGGTTAAAGCAAGCTCCTAGAGCTTGGTATGACAGGTTGAGCAAATTTCTCACCGACAAGAACTTCACAAGAGGTATAGTGGATCAAACATTATTTACCAAGGTAAGCCATCCAGATATTCTTATCATTCAGATTTATGTGGATGACATTGTGTTTGGGTCAACTAACCCCAAATTGTGTGAGGAATTCTCTCAAATAATGACTGATGAATTTGAAATGAGCTCAATGGGTGAGCTCAAACTATTTCTTGGACTGCAGGTTACACAAACAGAAGATGGCATCTTCATCTCTCAGTCCAAGTATGTAAAGAACTTATTGAAGAAGTACAAAATGGACAACCTCAAGGAAATAGCTACTCCAATGGGTACATCAACCAGTTTGGATGAAGACTCTAAAGGTAAACCTGTGGACCAAAGGATATACAGAGGTATGATCGGATCTCTTCTCTATCTTACAGCATCTAGGCCTGATATACAATTTGCTGTGTGTTTATGCTCTAGATTTCAGGCCAGTCCTAAAGAAAATCACTTTAAGGCTGTGAAAAGAATTTTTAGGTATTTACTAGGCACCCAAGAACTAGGTCTCTGGTATCCTGCTAAGTGTGAGTTAGAGCTTCTAGCCTACACTGATGCAGACTATGCTGGGTGTCGAGTAGATAGAAAAAGTACTAGTGGCTACTGTCAATTCCTTGGTGGCTGTCTAGTGTCTTGGGCATCTAAGAAGCAACACACTGTAGCATTATCCACAGCTGAAGCTGAGTATGTTGCAGCATGCAATTGTGCAGCCCAAGTACTTTGGATTAAGCACCAACTGGCTGACTATCAGATAAATCTGGGATGTATTCTACTTTTATGTGATAATACTAGTGCTATTTGCCTTGCTAAAAATCCTGTTCACCATTCTAGGACTAAGCATATAGAGATAAAACATCATTTTCTTAGAGATGCTGTAAATAAAAAGGAGATTGAAATGAACTTCATAGAAACTGAAAAATAAATTGTTGATATTTTTACTAAGCCTCTTGGGAATGAAAATTTTAAGTTTCTTAGAAGAGAACTTGGCTTATGTAAATTTCAGCATGATGAATGATTGTTTAATTGCTGTGAATAAAATCTCTGATGTGGACTTGTTTTTGATTACTTGGATAAATCATGTGGATGTGAATGTGGATGTAGAACTGTCCTGCATTGCATATATTCAGGGGGAGCTTGTTGTGTCTTTGCATGTCTTTGCATATCATTCATTCATGACCTATGCATAAGCTCTCTCTCAATTAATTCTTGCCATGCTGCATGCATATAGACAGGGGGTGTATTGCTAAGAAAAATCAGAGTGGTTTCAACTTTCTTGAAGTCATTCAACCATTAACTCTGAATACTTGTCTCTGTCATTATGGCAATCTGTTGGTCAGTTCTGATTTCTAAGCAGTAGAAAATAGACTTCTTCATTTATAAGAATTTGAATTGTTCAAAGACTGATGTAATGGTTTAAATCTTATAATGGTTGGAGTTTAAAGATTACAATCAGTATATAAGTAAGTTAAAAATTGATAAAACTCTAAACCTCTTTCTTATTTCATGTCAGACAAAGCTATTCATATCTGAAATCTGAAAACTTATCTGAAATCATGTCGGAGAGATTAAGTATGTGTATTGTTCTTAAACAAGTCATTCTGAAACATAAAAAGGACAGCTAAGAAAGATACTGAAAAACATTGAGAATCATTGAAAATATATATATTGACTGGTAATCACTGAGAAACTGAGTGATCCATCATAGAAGTGGACAACGCTCATGTCATGAAGTGTATCAACTATCTCTGTTTAAAATGTTCAAAACAGCAGGCTGGTTTCACTGAGTACCTGGGGGTAACTGGCGTCTGATAAACGTGTACCCTCACACAAAAAGGTGTAACTCAGCTCTGTTGAATTTGATCATAGGCAGAATGGTCCATCTTGTTGAATATCTAGGGGTATTAGCGTCTTATAAACGTATACCCTTAAGCAGAAAGACTTGTGGTACCTGAATGCTCACAATGATCTAATATTGATAATGCTGCTCCCTCAAAAGAAAAGTTCATGAGTGTCAATTTGTTTAGTTTCAATACATGACTTGGGTTCTCTCAAATTTTTTAGACTATGAAAGTAAGATATCATGAAACTGAATCTTTCATGCAAATGTGATTCTGGTTTTTTTGTTTTATCATGCACAGTGAACTTATCCATTGGTTGTAGTGCATGAACTCCAAATTTTATCATATTTAAACCAGCACTCTTTCTGACAGCAGTTTCTAATTTCATATGACTGAAGACTCTATGCTTTAGAATGCTTATTCATGAACCACCTATTCAGAATGCCAGTCAGTTCTTCTCTTGATTCCTCCATTGTATTTAATTTTTTCCCTCCTCTTTGTTGATGGCAAAGGGGGAGAATATTGTCTAGAGGATGTCTAGTGGGAGAATACATATATGTCTGAATTCTAAAGTCATTTCTGAATTAATTCCAAGGGAGAGTTTGAGGCAGTGAGTTGCATGCATTCATAGCATCATCTGCATGTCAATCTGCATAACACATCATGTCTTTCATCAAACATATATATCTATGACAGGTTGTTGCTACTCTACTTCATATGGGGTTGCCATCATCAAAAAGGGGGAGATTGTTGTGACCCCTCTATGTTGATGATGTTGACACTTGCTCTATTCTTTGGCAACACCATTGTTTTGATTGATTGGCAACTGAGTTTGATTTGATAAAATTGCTCCATCAGATTGACTATGTGTTCTTTGCTTTTAATACACTGCTGTCTGCAATTATTACTGTCATAAGTCCACACACTGCATCTCAATTAAAGTGATTATGTGTGCACAGCGTCAACGCATCATGTTACAGCGTCAACGCATAAGTCCACACACTGCATCTCAATTAAAGTGATTATGTGTGCACAGCATCAACGCATCATGTTACAGCGTCAACGCATAAGTCCACACACTGCATCTCAATTAAGTTGATTATGTGTGTGCAGCGTCAACGCATCAATGTTACAGCGTCAACGCACCGTTGGCTTTGAACCTCAGAGTCTGTACATCAGAATTGCCCTTGATCTGGTGAAATGTATACACTCATTCACTGTAGCCCTCACACATTAAAGTCCATACATTCATCAATTACTTTTCACTCAAGGCAAAGTCTATACACTGGGGTCTTTTCCCTACGTGTCTTAGGTAAAGTCTGAACATTCGATTCTGAAGCCTGAAGTCTATACAGTCCAGCCTAGTCCTACGATCAAGGCTTTAGCTACACTCAACGCTATACATTGGCTTCGCTTCATGAAGTCTGTACACTGCTTCAGGAGCTTCAAGTCCACACATCGCTCAAAGTCTGTACAGAGTCCAGCATCTCAATTAGCGTCTCATACACTTGAGCAAAGTCTGTACATTCACAGTGTTACTCAAAGTCTAAACATTAATCTTCTAATCCAAAGTCTATACAATGGTCTTCACACTTGAAGTCCATACATTCGATGTGCAGAGTTGATGTCTATACTGTGTCCTTGCTGTTCAAGTCTATACACTGACGGCTGAACTAAGAACCCTATACATCGTCTGTCTGCACTAGAGTCTCATGGAGTCTATACATTGCACTCGTCTTCTAAAGTCTATACACTGAAGTCTTCACATTCGCGTGCATAACTTGAAGTCCATAAGTGGGCAAAGTCTGTACACTGTTCATGCTTCATGCAGCGTCAACTCATCCTTCATGCTGCGTCAACTCCTCAAGTATATACAATGCTTTCCTTCGCATGAAGCCTTTAAGTGCATTACGTCTATACAATGCCACTAGGATTTAAAGTCTATACAGCCATTGCCTCCCTTGTTGAAGTCAACACTTTGGGCAAGTCTGTACGTTACATTCTGCCTTTACAAGTCTATACAACAATGTATATATAATGCAATGTACATACTTAACTCTTATGTCTTTATTCTTGTTGCTGAAGGGACAGGGTCGACGCCTGGAGCTTAAAGCATCGACGCATCAGTAGACGAAGCTTTCACGATGTCTTCTATTACGTCAACGCCACATGAAAGCAGCGTCGACGCAGCAGTTGAAGAAGCATTCATCTTCACAGGTCATTCCACTGCGTCAACGCCACATGCAAGCAGCGTCGACGCAGCAGCTAAAGAAACGAGGCAAATGGCTACTGGAATGCCTCACTGCGTTAACGCCATTAAGCGAAAGCGTCGACGCAGCAAGTCAGATTGATGTCTTTGAGCACGTGAACGGAGAACTCTATACATCAGACTGAAGAAGCTAATGAGGGGCACGTGACCCTAGGTACCTGGCTCGTGATCCGAAAAGGACTAGGTATCCAGATGAGGACACGTGTACTGACACTCCATTGCATGCTGCCACGTGGTCCAAATTGCTGGGCGGGAAACGTGGAGAGCACACGCCTGCTGCTGTCGCTGCTATATATACAAGCCTTCTTCCACAGAAGAAAGCTGATCGACGGAGAAGAAGAAAAAGTCTATACACTCAGCAGCAGTGAGCCTTCGATCCATAGAGAGAAAAGAGAGAAGAAGAAGATACAGAGAAGAAGAAGAAGAAATAGAGAAGAAGGAGAAAAGAGAGAGAGTGAGGTGAGAGAGAGCTGATTGAGAGTGAGAGTGAGAGTGTTTGTATCTCAGTCTCGTGGTTCAAAACCAGAGCTGAGCTTTGCTCTTTAAGAGCTACATTGCTTTTGGGTTTTTATTTTTCGTTTTGATTCTGTCTTTCATTTCTAAATGCTATTTCTTCAAGCTGTGTGTCAGCGGTCTTGCGGTGGTGGTCTCACTGGACGGGTGAAGCTGTATTTCCCCAGCGGTTGCAGAGGATCAGATCCTCTGGTCGGCAAGCTGTAGTGCCCAGCGAAGCTGTGTATCAGCGGGTTGTTTGGCCAAGCTGTAAAGCCCAGCGGACGCAAGCTGTGCTGCGCAGCAGGAAGCCATACTCGGTTGAGTGTGGGGTGGACGTAGGTCGTTGACCGAACCACCTAAAAATTGTGTGTGCAGTGTGTTTGTGTTTTTGTGTGATCTGTGTGCGATGGGATTTCTTGCTTAGCTTGTTTGATTGCATCGCTTATGATCATGTCTAGCTTTCTACCTTTTGCTTAGCACTTTTCATTTAGATTTATTGATGCTTGCCTAAATTCCGCTCTAGAACTTACAATAGTTTTAAATTAGGCAAGTTGATCTATTCACCCCCCTCTAGATCCACACTTAGTGGAGATAGACTGCGTCCATCTAACCCAACAGGAGTGATTACACTTAGAGTCAAGCCAAGTCCCATACCCATCTCCTGCTAGGAACCCATTATTGAGAGCACATTTTAATCAATTCACTAAAGTTCTGAAGAAGAAATCACAAGAATCTTGCTGCATCATCTAAAGCAAACTTGGTTGACTTTGTGTGTCTTCATCTTTTATCACTTACATCGTTTGTTAAAACATCCGAGTTTGGTTGCTCATTGTGTGATTGTTTGTGTTGATTGTTTGCATCGTCAAGGTTGTCCGTTGCATGTGGAGTTGTTTTCGTCCGTCCGAACCATCTCCTCAAGTCAATTCCTTCTTCATGTTCTATTCCAATCCTCTCTTCGAGTCCGCCATGGCATCATTCAATCCTCCCCGTTCCCAAGAGGACTCTCTTCCTCAAGGGCTCCTTGAAAACCCTCATAGGGTTATTACCTTTTCTTCTGGAGAGGGGACTACCCCTCTTCCATCCTCCACTTCTATAGAAGGTGGTCAAGCTACCCCTTCTCTCTCCACTCCTTCCGCGGGCTCCATTCTTCAGATGATGGCCCAATTGGATCCGACCCAACTTCAAGTTCTTTATCAGGCCATGCAAGGGTCCAACGCATCTCCTTCTAAATCCAACCCTCCTATCGATCCATCTAGAATTAGTGGGCCCTCTGTCCATCCCACTCCGATTGATCTCACCCCGGTCCAACCTCGGACCATCACTTTTACAGGCATGGAGACGGGCCAATCTTCCAACTCAGCCTATCAATCTTTTGATAAAGGGAAGTCACCAGTCCCTTCCTTTGCTCAGGTGGATCATCATACATCGGGCCCGATGGCTCCGCAAGTTCTCATGGGCCCTTCAGATTTCTTGCGCCCTCAGCAAGGGGTGGCTCAAGCCCATTCTAATCTGGGCCAGTCTCAGGCCCAATATCCTTCTTATGGGCCCCCCATTTCCACTGTCTATCCTTCTGCTCCTGCCTATGGGCTCCCACCTTCTGCCACAATCGTCCCATCTGCTCCTCAAATTCAATTAGCGTCCTTCACTACCCCTGCTGCCTCCCGAGAGCAGGACTTGCTTGATAAATGGGCCACCATGTAGCAACAACTCGATTTCCTCCAGAAGCGGGTGGGCCCGCAATCTTTGGCAGATGTTCCTGTCCCGAGCTTTTAGAACATTCGGTTCCCTCCGCAATCGGAACTCCCTAACTACCGCAAGTACGATGGGAACGGCAATCCCTTCATTCATGTGAGGGATTTTCTATACGAGTCGGCGCAGTTCCAATATGATGATCGCCTTATGGCGTACTTACTCCGCCGATCTTTGGATGGTGTTGCTCTGGAGTGGTTCTACTCTTTGCCGCTAGAAGAAGCTGAAAGTTTCAAGGTAGTAAAGGACAAATTTATCCAGCGGTTCCAAGACAGGGTCGGCCCGGAATACTCATTTACAGATCTAGTAGCTGAGAAGATGAAGCTAGATGAGGAGTTCCCCACTTATGCAGACAGGTGGAGACAGATGGCTGCTAGAGTGCCTGGTCACATTCCGGAGGAAGAGAAGGTCAAGCTGCTCATTTCAAATGCTACCCCGACCTTCAGGAACATCCTGGCAATGAATGATATAGCTAACATGCATCAACTCTACAGCCGGGCGCGCTTCATACAAACCCAGTTCAAGGATTCTCCGATACACGCCCTATTTGAAAACCAAAAGCCCAAATATCACAAGAAACCACAAGGGCCGGTTACCGAGGGGGTACAGACAAACGAACAGGTACAAGCCGTTGCCTTTCCATTCCAAGCCGCACCATTCCGCTTCCCCCAAAACCCCCGCACTCCACAAAATTCCGCTTCACAGAACTTTCAAGCCGCTCCACAAAACCCTCCGCCTGCCTTCACCGTACCACAAAACGCCTTCATCGCTCCGCAGCAACAACCACCACCTCCGCAATTCCATAATGTCCCTCCACCCAGCGGCTATAACAACAATCCAAACAACAAGCGCCCAGCTCCCAAGAGGGCACAATATCCTCCACTGCCAGAGACCCTCACGAATATCTTCTCGGCTCTTATGTCGGTGAATGCAATTCAACTTCCTCCGGAACGGCCTAACTGGAACCCAGCCGTTGATCAGACGAAATATTGCATGTTCTATAGGTAGCCAGGCCACACTATCGAAGGATGTTATCAGTTCCGGGATCTGGTATACGATCTCCATGAGGGATAGAGAATCGATTGGGCCGCGATGCATCGGGCCATTGTTGAAATCAAGGAGAAAAGAGGGCAGCAGCCGAGGCAGCAAGCACAGTAGCAACAAGCACCGCAGCCGCAGCAGCCACTACCGCAACAGCAACTACAACAAGCTCAGGATCTGGGGATCCATCAAAATCCGATGCCAAATCATCCGCCTGCTCTACAGCAACCTCAGGCGCCTGCACCAGCTCAAGTGAACGTAGTTCAACCCCCGGCCCCTAGTGCCGAGTGGTCTTTTGATGACGATGGCGCCACACCGCAAGTCATGGCCCTCCACCACAACCACCGCAATCCTATTACCCCCTCCTTCGTCCTTCCTTCACACCCAATACCCTCTCCACTTGTCCTCCCGTTTACGCCCGCTCCAACAAATTTACTATCACCCACCACTCCGTCATACCCCTCGCCATTTACCTCTACCACCATCATCACGCCATCGCCTAACCAATCACCTGTCTTGACTCCTCCACCAACACTCCCTCCATCCGTACCACCCACCATCACCATCCCGCCTTCCATCAATCCTTCACTCATCATCCGCTCACCACCACCCACCACCATCGCTAACCTCACACCCCACCAAATCATCTCCCCTACACAGCCTACACCACTCATCCACCCCGCAGGGCCCATCATACTATCCATCGATGCCGCGGCCGCTACAAGTTGTGCTTTAAGGAGCGGGAAGATGTTCCATCGGAACTACCCTACTACTTCTAATCCCCAGTATTCTCAGCCGACGGTCGAGTAGGCAGAAACTGAACCTTTGCCGGGTACTCAATATGACTTGCTGCATCATCTGGATCGAGTGCCCGCTAAAATATCTGTGCTGGAGCTGATCAAAAGGTCTACCCTTCATCATGATGCACTGAGAGATTTCTTACAGAAGGTAATGGTCAGCGAAGATATGGCAGGCGACAGCTTACCAACGGCCCTAGCAACTATTTCCAAAGGGCCGGCAATCACATTTTCAGAATCCAAGCTGGCGCTCCCGAAAGCTCGGCAAATGCCGCTCTGCATTACAATCACTCTGAACAAAGTCAGCATTGAAGCAGCACTGGTTGACACAGGGGCTTCAATCAATGTGTGCCCACTCAGCACTCTACGAGCTTGCAACATATCCGAAGAGTTATTACGACCTACCCCGACCACTATAGCAGCATATGACAACTCAAGGCGAGCATGTCACGGGGTGGTCACTATCCAAGCAGAGCTCGGACCCCTTACAATGGCTGTAGAATTCTATGTACTAGATATCGACCCTATGTTCAAGGCTATCTTGGGTCGTCCATGGCTGGATACGCTCGGTGCCGTACCCTCCACCGCACATCAGTGCGTCAAATTCCCTTTCCAAGGGAGAGTCGTCAAGGTCAAAAGCCTATCTACAGTGCAATCGGTTAAGGCCATTTCAGAACAGATTCTTCCTACACTTTGGCCAAGCAGCCGACCCGTCATATCAGTGCTATATTTAAACTTTCCTTGGGCTTATGCGCCTCCTAGGCCCATCACTACTCCAGTCAACATCAAGATGAAGCCCCAGATCCGAGACTCAAAAGGCTGGAACATTATACTGAAACTGGGCTACCAACCGGGGAGAGGCCTCGGTGCACAATTACAAGGAATGACCAAGCCCATACCCAAGGGAAGAAAGATGGGCAGGATAGGTCTTGGCTACAAAGAAACCGCATTATCTATGATGGGTGATTCAGGGCCACTCACCTGGGACTACCGTCAGCACTTTGTCCGAGGGCCTCTCCAGCCCGACGTGTTAGCTCTGCAGCCAGCTCAGTTAGAGAGAAGTACAGTATGTCCGATTGCCAGTCCTCCGCCGGCACTAAAAAGGCCAGAACATGATATGCTTGATTATGGTCAAACCCTTCAGGGGTGGTTTCATGAAGAGGACTGCCAAAAGAAGCAAGAGGTTCGGCTCATGCAATGGAGACCGAAGAAGCGGCCAGACGATGATCCGCGGAAGGAGGGGAGCTCGCCGATTGTCTTTTCTTGGTCTCCCTCCTGCTTTCAATCTCTCCTCCAGCAATGGGAGTTCTTACCCCGTCTTCCTCCTATCATGGTAAATCCATCCTTCGTTGATCCGCCCGAGATTCTATTTGTTCCTTGCGCTTGTGGGCACTGCCCGCCCATTGATTTATCCACTCTATTCACTCCTCCTCCTCCCAACGCCCAACTCCACGAGATGTGGTTCTCATCTTTCGATCCCTTCTTTGACTGCATCTTCCCTGAGCTATTCCCTATGTAGCTCCAGCCTCCTCCATCTTGCTGTATAGTCTCTGCTGATCTCCAAAAAAAAATGTCAAATTCAAAATGGAGATTTCAATGGAAGATTATGCTACCATGTCTCCATCCTCATCCCAGGGGTACGAGTCCCCTGCTCCTTCCCTTCCACTAGGTCTCCTTTCTCCTAGGTTAGGATTAGGGTCTATCGAGTCTAGGGAAGTAGAATTAGTTAGGTCTAAAGAAGTAGGGTCTTGTTCTAGATCATCCAACCCTTCCTCCTCTGAGCCGCGCCCGCTTGCGCGTCCTCCCAAATCTGTTCCTGATAGGTTCTTGCAAGACCTAGCTCAGCGCTGTCATGCCCTTTTAAAATGTCTGGAATTTGTTGCTACGGCAATTACGATTGAGGATGAAGAAGAAATAGAAGGGGCGTGGGGCGATGACGGACTCGGCGTCTATGAAATCCCGGGTGAAAAAGATCCAGTTAATGAGGACAGCGACGTAGACGACACTGCTGATCTGTACGCGCAAGGACTTAAGAAATTCGACGAGCCGTCGACGGCAGTGGACGAACGTACAAAGGAAATCAACTTGGGAACTGAAGAAGACCCAAGGCCCATCATTATTGCTGCTAACCTCCCTCCACAAGTAGAAGAAGATTTAATCAAAGTTCTAAGGGAGTATCGCGATTCCTTTGCCTGGTCTTACGAGGACATGCCAGGTCTTGACCCCTCTTTAGTGGAACATCGACTCGTGCTTAAACCAGGGGCAACACCTGTCAAACAACGGTCAAGAAGATTTCACCCCCACATGGCCTTAAGGATTAAGGAAGAAGTTGACAAGTTATATGAGGCCAGATTCATCAGAGTTGTTCTATATCCTCAGTGGGTGGCAAACATAGTCCCTGTTATCAAGAAGGATGGAAAGGTGCGTATTTACATCGATTTCAGGGATCTCAATAAAGCATGTCCCAAGGATGATTTCCCGCTACCTCATATAGACGTCCTAGTAGACAACACCGCCGGGTATGAAGCTCTATCATTCATGGATGGATATTCGGGCTACAATCAAATCCGTCTCGCTCCTGAAGATCAAGAGAAAACTTCCTTCACCACGCCCTGGGGCACGTACTATTATGTGGTTATGCCATTTGGTCTGAAGAATGCAGGCGCCACCTATCAAAGGGCGATGATGGCCATCTTCCATGACATGATGCATATCTATATGGAAGCTTACGTGGATGACATTTTGGTGAAGTCAAGGACTAAGGAAGAGCACCCCTCTATTCTGGCTAAGGTACTGCAAAGAGCCAGGGAGTACAAGCTTAAGATGAATCCGAAGAAGTGTGTATTCGGAGTCTCCTCAGGGAAGCTGCTAGGCTTTATAGTAAGCAAACGGGGGATCCAGATTGATCCTAACAAAGCACAGGCTGTCATGGATATGCCTCCGCCTAAGAACATTACGGAACTTCGAGGATTGATTGGTAGATTGCAATTCATTAGAAGATTCATATCCCAACATTCTCAAAGGTGCCGTCCATTTTATGAATTGCTTAAGGTGGGGGTTAAGTTTGAATGGAATGAAGATTGTCAAAAGGCCTACGAGGACTTAAAGGAATATATGTCCAATCCCCCGGTTTTGCAACCTCCTGTCCCGGGGAAACCCCTAATCCTATATATCTCGGTCATTGAGAACTCCCTAGGGGCGGTCTTAGCACAAGTGGATGATGAAGGAAAAGAGCGGGCTGCGTATTACCTCTCTCGGTTATTCAACCCAGCTGAATCCAGATACACCGCTATGGAGAAGACTTGTGCCGCCTTAGTGTGGGTAGCTCAGAAGCTTAAACACTATTTTCTTGCCCACCCAGTTAGGTTGATCTCTAGAATGGACCCGATTCGCTATCTCTTAGAAAAGCCCGTCCTTTCTAGTAGGTTAGCTCGCTGGCAGAGCTTCCTCTCTCAATTCGACATCACCTTTGTTGTTCAGAAGGCGATCAAAGGATATGCCATTGCTGAGCATCTCGCTCATCTCCCTATTCCTCACACCGACTCCATCCAGGATGATTTCCCTGATGAGCATCTTTCCGTTATCTCTCATCACCCCTTTTGGTCTCTGCACTTCGACGGTGCACTCAATTCTCAAGGCCGAGGGATCGGTGCTGTTCTGCTTACTCCAGAGGGGGTGACCATTCCCTTTGCTTATCAACTTCGATTTCCTGCTACCAACAACATCGCTGAGTATGAGGCTCTCCTCGCCGGATTGAAGCATGCCTATCTCCTAGGCGCGCGTTATTTAAACATTATAGGAGATTCTCAGCTCGTCCTACGGCAAGTTCTGTCCACTTACCGTACTCGTGACCCCAAGCTCAAGCCTTATCAAGATCTGGTCACGCTCCTTGCCAGGCAATTCCATAAGCTGATCTATATCCATACTCCCCGTTCTCAGAACATTCTAGCTGATGCTCTGGCATCCCTTGCTTCTTCCCTATCTTTCCCTCTCAGTCGGAGCACTGAGACTATCGTCGTTCAGAGATTGGACGCACCCTCTCTTCAGGACCCTTGGTTCATCAATCTTAGGAAGTCTGTAGAGGCAAGAGCTGAAAAGGGAGATCTTAAGGAAGTATCATTAACAGAGCTAGAAGAGATCCTGGACGAAGAAGAGTTGCCTTGGTATCATGAAATCGAGTTGTTTTGTAAGGAGGGATTATTCCCAGAAGGGGCAACTGCTGAGCAACGCAAGTCAATCAGAAGAGCCGCCGCAAGGTATACTATTGTCGCAGGAGAACTATACAGGCGCGCTACTAATGGGATGCTCATGAGATGCTTAGATGATGTTGAAGCTTGGAAGGTGGCTGAAGCAGCCCATTCTAGTGAGTGTGGGGGTCATGTCAATGGCCAGGCTCTAGCGAAGAATATCCTAAGGCAGGGATACTATTGGCCCACTCTAGAGGAAGATTGCTCCCTCTATGTCCGGAGGTGTCTTAAGTGCCAACTCCACGCTGATAAAATTCATTCTCTAGCTTCGTCTCTCCATCCTATGACCGCTCCTTGGCCATTCTCTATGTGGGCCTTTGATGTTGTCGGCCCGCTCGGTGATCCTAATTCCCAGATCAAGCAGAAATCCTTTATCCTTACCGCCACTGAGTACTTCACCAAGTGGGCTGAAGCCGAGGCGTACGTAGAGATCAAAGCTACAACGGTGTGCCGCTTTATTATGAAGAATATCATCTCACGGTTCGGAGTGCCAAGCAGCATCATCACCGACAACGGACCCCAGTTCGTTTCTCAAGAGCTCAAGGACCTATGTAAGAAGTTCAATATTGCATTGCATCATTCATCTCCATATTATCCTCAAGGCAACGGCCAAGCCGAGGCCACTAATAAAACCCTTCTTAAAATCATCAAGAAAACATGTGAAGCTCATAAGTTTTCTGATTGGCCAGAAAGATTAGTGGAAGCTCTGTGGGCTTACCGCACCTCCGTCCGTACCCCTACGGGACAAACTCCCTATTCTCTTACCTACGGGATGGAGGCGGTGCTCCCATATGAGATCCTGATCCCTTCCTTTAGAGTGCAGCTTGATAAGGAACTTAATCTTGATGAACGTCGAGAGGCGTTGCTGGTTCAGTTGGAACTCCTAGATGAGAAGAGGATGAATGCGGCCGATCATGTATCCGTTTATCAAAAAAGGGTTTCGCATTATTTTCAAAAGAAGGTAATCGAACGTAAGTTTCAAAAAGGTGATATGGTTTTGAAACGAAAATTCATTCGGTCTGTAGGTCCTAGGTCTAAATTACAACCTAATTGGGAAGGGCCGTTTGTCGTAAAAGAAGCTTATCCAGGAAATGCTTACCGTTTAGTAAACGCGGAAGGTGAGGAGCTCTCTCACCCGTGGAATGGGTTGTATCTTAAGCGTTTCTTTCCTTAGAGTCTAACCATGTGCTACCCTGGCAGCAAGATGTTCCTTCTGTCACTAAAGGAGTCCCGAGTGAGGCAATCACACACTACACGACATCCCTGGTCAGGTTTTCCACGTTGAGAAAGGACAACGTTTCTCCTTGGCCATGCTTTGGGGGAAAGTCAAGGTCCCTGTCTGTTTCTTCCTTCAGCTAAAACCAGGGGCAAGAGGTGAATAAAGAGGCGATAACCGATCCAAACACCCTCACGAGAGGAGGTCTCAAATAGGGGCAGTCCGTTATGACCTGACGCCACAAGAAGCAAAAGAGACAGCGAATGGGCAATCTCTATGACAAAATCAAAAGCATCACCTCAAAGTCGATATAATATGAATTATGAATTCCAAAGCTCCAGAAAGGCAAAGCAAGAAAAGCTAGGCATGACAAGAGTGGCAGTACAGTTCCCCGCGGGATGTTATAAGCCCGGTCGCATGCATGCCTAGGGTGGATTAAGGTTCGATGACGGACTCAAAGCCCCGGCACAACAGACCAAGTCTCTAATGGGTTGTACGGAAAGGAAATCAAGTCTTAAAAACTTCTATATCTGGCCTAAAGCTTACCCCCCCCCGCATTCTGTTTTTCTTTTAGGACCAAGATTAGTACCCTGGGTATGGCCCTGGCAGAAACACCGTCATGACAATTGGACCATGTCCAGGGGTCGTCACCTCATTGCACGCCAACCTCGGGATTCTCGATATCAACAAGGAAGGGCTCACGCTGTTGGGGAAGCACTGGTCTTCCAAAATACAAAAAAATTAAATATTTTCAAAATCCAAACAAATTTAATATTTTCCAAAACCAAAAAAAAATTGGAATATTTTCCAAAATCCAAAAAAATCAAATATTTTCAAAATCCAAACAAATCAAATATTTTCAAAGTCTCACAAAAAATCAGATATTCTCCAAAACCCCCGAAAAACACCATCATATGCGTTGCATGCATTGCATTATTTTTATTATGTTTTCCGCCTATTTTAACAAGGCTCCACCCCTTGACCAAATATTGAGAAACGGTCATTATCTAACTTGCTTCAAGGAAAGGGGTTGAGTCTAAGAGCAGATCTAACTTGTTTCATGTTTAAAGTGTGCGCAGAACACATGATCAAGATCAAAGTGAGAAGCTCACAATTATGTAGATTCAAAGGCTGTAACGCGTCATCACCAGACCGCTACAGTCATCTAACGGTCATATCCCTACCGTCACTCCTCTTCTTGCATAAGCTTTCTTTCTTTCAGCAGCCATCATTCTAACGGCCAAGGTTAGGACCGTTACTTACTCTAACGGCCTGAGTCTTGACCGTTACATCCCTCAGAGAACAGGGTTCTTCGTGCTTCCACTCTGACGGCCTATCGTCAGGCTGTCGTTTCTTTGTAGCGGCCCAGTGCACATCCGTTACATACTCCAGAGGCTCTGCCTGTTCACATCATCCCAGACGATCAAGCCACAAAACTCTTGCTCATTCACATGAGACAATCTTATCTCATTCAATTAGGCTTAATGAAAAATGAATTCACAAAAATTCCAACCTTTTGTCATACAACCAACATCTCTCATAAATAAAAAAATAAATTAAGCTACATTAAGTTTTTCATCTGCAAGAGGGCGGATCTTCCTCAACTCTTTCACGTAGCCTCGGCGTGCTTCGTCGTTCTCGTCAACTTCTTCTTGCCACGGGCGCACTTTGCTCATCTCCCACATGGTCAGCGCGTTCCGGATCGCTCTTTCATCCTCCTCGGTCCCCATCTTCCTAGATAGAAGGGGATGGTAGTGTGATAGTGCAGGAGCTTGGGTTCTTAGAAGTCCGATCAGAAGATGGCACCGGTGCGAGTTGTAGATCGCCATTGTAGTGTTCCCCACTAGCTGGAGGTCCAGGCCTTGACGCCGCGGTATTTTAAGAGGAGTGCTTCGAAGGATTCTTGGTCGCATATTGAACTTGTCTATTGGCAAAGTGTTGAAGAAGAGGCGCCATTCATCCTGAGTTTTCTTATCCGCCGTCTTGCATTTAACCTGTGAAGAGTATCCAAATGCCCCTCCAATGAAGAAGAGAGGGTGGCTCCCGAAGATTCGGCTGGCCGAAGTTATGTCTTCCTTTGGTTGGAATTTGACTCTTACTCCCATCCAACACTCAAGAAGTATCATGGAGCCGAACAAAGGTCCTCCTAGGCAAGCTGAACTTAGTCCTTCATAGAGGTATGAGAGGATCACTTGAGAGATGGACGTTCCCCGCCACAACCCACTAATAATGCTGAGATTTTTTGTGTCTAAAAGGTGGTCGGTTGTGGTGAAAAGGAAGACTCCGCATAAGCACACCGCCACCGCCTTGGCTATTGCTTCGTGTCTCTCCCACTTGTTCTTGCAATGGGACACTATCCATTGTGCCAAGGGTATCAAATGAATGTGGTGTGGGCTGATCATGATCCTCACGTCCTTCGGATTATGGATAAAATCACTCAAGATCAAGGACGGGTCAATAGGCTCAACCGTGTAGCAAACCCGGTCTTCATCCCCCACCTTAGTCTTAGGAAGAGCTAGGTAGGTCTCTACCTCTTCTAAAAGGACTGTCGCTTCAAAGGAAGGGAAGATAAAGGTATGAGTTTGTGGATGCCATAGTTCTACAAGAGCTGAAATACTTGGCCAATCTAAAGATAATTTCGGGAGGTTTTTGCCTAAAACCAAGAGAGAAAACAAAAATTCAGAAATTAGAAAACCCTAAAAATAGTTTAGATCTCTGGTAGATGTAACGGCCCTGGGGTGGGGCGTTACTTGGCTCTGACGCACTCAGGGTGGCGCGTCAGGCGTGTGACGGTCGCTGGCAGGACCGTCACATTGTCTGCTATTGGTTTTTTTCCCTTTGCATCCCCGTGATCTCTCACCTTGGCCAAATGGCCTACAATCATTCCTAATGGGTTCGTGGACCCATTTCTACCCTTCAACCCCGCGTGCATACATAATAAAAATCAAAAAAATCAAAAATTGAAATTAAGGCGAGCGGACCTACCTCACGGTCCATGCCCCTTCTCCTCTTTTTTGCTGGTTCCTTGGGTTCCTCTTCACCCAAGGGGGCTTCTTCTCGGTCCTCTGCAGCCGTGGGAGCTTCCTCTTCCTCCCTTGGATCTCTTCTCGCCGTTTGTTCTTCTTCCACCGGCGGGATTGCTTCCCGTTCGAGCCGGCGGTGGAACCGCCGTATTGCCTTCCTCTTTCCTCTCTCCCTCTTCTGTGGAGGCGGCTGGGATGGCTCGTTGCCGGCCATGGTGGTGGTGGGAGTTGGTGATCGCCGGAGGGTTTCTCGGTTGGTGTTTTTGGGGTGTTGAATGTGGAATGAATGGGCCGTGACCATTCGGGTTTTATTTTTTTGAACGCTCAAGAAAAGTGACGGTCTATCGACCGACCGTCACATCCTTCTGACGTGTCTGTTTTTGACCGTTACATGTGTTGGCCCTGTTTTATTGAAGAATGTGAACCGCCTGGTTTATGACGGCCCAGGGCTGGTCCGTTATTTTGTGTGACGCCCTTACACTAGACCGTTACAAACTTGCAAGTTTCTTGATGAATTAAATGGTCTGATTAATGTTAAAATGGTTCCATTTTGTTCCATGTTGTTCATTATTGATGCCTCTCGCACGTACAAATGGTTATGCCTTAATTCGTGTTCATATTTGTTATTGGCTAACCTCTTTCCATGAAGGAATTTATGAACAAAGCCACGCTTTGCCGTTCGTCAAGCAGGTAAGTCAGGTATTGTATCTCATTCCCTTATCCTTTAATGCATTACTATATGTTATTTATGACATATTATCTCGAGAACCGGTTGGTCATTCATGTGTTCTGGGATCTGATGTTCCCCTTAAACAAAAATGATGATGATCTAAGTTCACATGTTTAATCGTTGGATAGGCCGTTGGGTTGGAAAAATTTGGGGACGATGGTTCTATCTTGCACGCCGTGGTTGCAGATGGTGTCCTGACCCTGGTTTCTCCGGCTTAGCAATATTATTCTCGAGTATCTTGATATTTCATCTTTCTTTGCATTTGTTTTAAAGATTTCTTTTCCTTTAGCCCAGCATGCATCATGCGCATCTTTTGAGCATTCATGTGCTTCATCTGTTCAAGGTAGATCGATGATGGTGAATAGCTGTGTTCTTGATCTCGAATGAGGAGAATTATTCCATTCTGAATTAGAAGGTTTCCTTTGATCTCGTCGCTCGATTTGGTTGGCTGAAGATTCCTGTCTGGAGTTTAGTTAGTTCCT
Source organism: Amorphophallus konjac (assembly GCA_022559845.1). NCBI lineage: Eukaryota > Viridiplantae > Streptophyta > Magnoliopsida > Alismatales > Araceae > Amorphophallus > Amorphophallus konjac. Next base: position 57,253,848 of record CM040129.1, on the reverse strand, counting down.
TGGGGTCTTAGTGATTATATGTAGCAAGTTGACAAGCAAATAATCAAAGATCTGCACTCAATGATATGAAAAATTTGCTTGTCATAATCTCAACATTGTTAAAGATTGGCACGATTGTTTTGCTAAAACGGGTGTCATAAGCAAAGAGTCATATCATCTACCCTTCATCAGGATGCACTGAGAGATTTCTTACAGAAGGTAATGGTCAGCGAATATATGGCTTTCCATTACCGTCACACCTCCGCATATCAACCTTCCATGAGCCAACCTCCTGCGTCCGCATACCCCTAACCTTGGACATCAAAAAGTAAGATTATGAATCAAAGGCATGGCAAGAGTGGCAGTACAGTTCCCCACGGGACGCTATGAGCCCGGTTGCATGCGTGCTTGATAAATATGGGTCTCAAAATCAATGACACAAAGCCCCAGCACAATAGACCTACTCTTTGAGGGGTGGTGCCCTAGAAGGAATTCAAGTCTTGATGTCTCCCATCCTGCATAAAGTTTGTCTCCAATTTTTCTTCTATTTCTCTCTTTTAGGCTAGGTTGTATCCCGGGTATGGCCTTAGTAGGGGCACCGTTCTTTAGAGGCGGTTGGTTATGGTAAGTCACCCTAACATGCACGCCCTACTTAAGGGAAGTCTTTAATGAAAGGGGTAGGAACGACGATCCCTGGACAGTAGTTTGAGCCCGTCTTTGGGTGCTGCAGATTGCTTTGTCAACATCAAAAAAAATGAAATATTATCAAAATCTAAAAAAAATGAAATATTATCAAAATTCGAAAAAACAAATATGTCAAAATTCTAAAAAAAAAATCAAATATGTCAAAATTCCAAAAAAGAAATCAAATATGTCAAAAAATCCCAAAATTTTGAATATGGCAAAAAAATCAGAAATATAAAAAATCTAAACTAACTTCTTTTTTGTTCCTTTTATTTTATCTTGAGGATAGATACGTAATCTGTTTGCTAAGTGTGCAGACTGCAGGTTCAAGCTTTCCTTGCTCTATCTTTTCGCTCTGCCTCCTGCTCTTATTCTTCGATCTATTCTTATCTCTTCAATATCTATTCTGAAGCTCATGGCCTTCTCAGCTTTCGCTTATCTACTTAATCATATCTCCATGAGAGGCATTGTCCCACGATTTTGAACCTGGTGGTTTCGCTTCGTCTGATATTGGGCTTTGATTGAAGAATGTGTTTGTTGTCTTTATCATGTCTATGGTCCTCCATGTCTTTTATCTCGATGTGTCCTTGTCATATGTGTCTATGTCCTCTCGTGTTGGTCGTATCTTTATCCCGCCGTGTCATTCATCACGCGTGTCCCCATCCTGCCATATCATTCATCGCACGTGTCTTTGTCCTCCGTGGTATTGTCATCCCACGTGTCTTTGTCCCGCCATGTCCTTATACCACCGTGTGTGCTGTCCCATCGTGTGCATGTTGTCTTGTCCCACCGTGCCTTTAGTCACATGCATGTTTGCCATTTGTTTGTGTGTTATGTTTCATCCATCTTCGTTATGTTATGTTGTGCCATGTTTCGTTCATATTTCTCTTATTATGTTATGGTCATGTCATGCTCATTCATATTAGTTCATGTTCACATCATGGTCATTCATATTGTTGTCTTATTTGAAAATCCATAAAAATCAGAAATCGAAAATCTAAAAAAAATGCCATTTCGCTTGGCAGGTAAGTCAGGTATGGCTCTCTATCCCTGCTCATTGTTGCATTACTATATGGCATCTACGTTATTATAACCTCTCAAGGACCGGCTGGTTGCCCGTGTGTTCTGGGATCTGATGTTCCCCTTTAACAAAAACGATGATGATCTAGGAGCATACGGTTAATCATTGGATAGGCCGCTCGGTTGAGTCAGGTGGGGGACGATGGACTCTGTCTCGCACGCCGTGGTTGCAAGAAGACACTTGACCCCATTTTGCTCAGTCTAGCAATGTTATCATTGAGTACTTTCTACTATATCTTTCTTTGCATTCGTTTTAATGATTTCTTTATTTTAGCCCAGCATGCATCATGTCATTTTGAGCATTCACGTCTCATGATTCTTTCATGATTTCTCCTCAGCAATGGTTAATTGTACTTAAGCTCTCTTGGATAAGAGATTCTTCATTCCACTCTGAATTCAAACGATTTCTCTGATCTTGACGCTTGGTCTGGTTGTCCAGCGTGATTCCTGTCTGGATTTTATCTCAGTTTTCTTATCTCTCCTTTTCCTGCTCTTATGCTGTGTTTCCTTCCGACCCACTCATTGTCCGTGGATTGTGTCCCCGATGAGGCTGGTCGTGTTTCCCCTCCCTTAGTTAGTTCTCCAGACATGTCTCATCCTTGTCATCCATTTCAGGTGGTTAGTTCGGCATTTTCGGGAGAATTCCTACCGCTTGTTGGTTGTGACGGGTGTCTTTTTGCCTTGATGCCCGCTTATCAGTTCTCTCCGCTTCATCTCCATTTCACGTCGCTATTGCTTTCACTCCATCTACTTTCCATTTCACCTCCGCATCACTTTCGCTCGCTCCCTTGCAAAGCGGACATCAAGGAGGGACATCTGTTGACACCCGTTTTAGCCCACAAGTTGTGTCGTTTCTCTTATTCATCATTTTTTATGTCCCGAATTAGCCATTATTTTGGAGTTTTTTCGGATGCATTTCGAGCCCATTTTTACCATTTCATATCCTTTAACTCTTGGAGATCATGATTTCTTAGAGCCCTGGAGCTTATCTTATCAAATTCCAACTTCCAAGTCAACTTACGGCCCATTTAGGCCGGCTTCTCTCAAGTAATCGGCTCTCTCTCACTGCACAGTCCTGAAAGTTATTCTTTTTCACCCTCTTCCAGTCCTATATTCAAAAAGTTGTCTTCACCAAAGTTGTTCCTATTTCAAAGATCTACAACTTCTTCTTCTACGCCGTTGGCCAGTTCTGCCCCGATTGTGAGCTATCCACTTTTTTCCGGCGTGCTGTGCTGTTCACCAACATCCCAAAATTTTCCTCTCTCTTCCAGCCCCATTTTCTCCCTCTTATGATCATTTTCTCAACTTGCTTTCTTCATAAAAATTGTTCCTCTCTTAGTTATCTACAATTTCTTCTTCTACCACTTTCGCTAGTTCTGCCCCGTTTGAGAGATACGCTTCAACCTATGTCTGATTCTCCTCCCCCGGTATCCTCGGGTTCGACTTCTCATTCTCTTTCCCTGACCCTGTCAGGTGACTCTCATTCCCCTTCCCCGACTCTGTCAGGTGGTCCTAGTTCCTTTTCTCTGACCACGTCGGATGATCACTCCTCTTCCCCCTTACCTTTTCCACATTCTTCTTATCATCTTTCTACTCATTCTTCTTCACCCTTTCAGGATCATTACCCTTTTTCTTGCTGCTTTCGAGGCTTTAGTCCGCCTTGATCTTGGCTAATCTAGTTTCTTCTGTAATTGGTTCCTTGTTATCAAGGTCTCTGTGCCTTAACGAGGGAGTTCTAGCCCTCGTCTCTCTTCCTTTTTATCCTTATTCGACTAGTTTAATGTCTGCCACTCCTCCATGTAGAGGAATCTTTGATCCTTTGCTATCCTCTCTCTTTCATCCTGTCAAGCAAGGAATATGAAGCTCATGCTGCGAGAAGCTTGATGATCACGATTGCTTCAGGATGCTAGTTTCGTTCCGTGGATTTGCAAGGTATCTTTATTTTGTGCAAAGAACATGCTATTATTATCACTTATTTACTCCTGCACATTGTTAAGATTAACGTTGGTTCCTTACATGGTTAAGTGGCTTTTAGAAATTTGCTTAGTTCATTTAAAATGAGTTCGCTGCTGCAGCATCCTTAGGCTGGTGATAGCTCCGCGCTGGGAGTCCAGTTCATTCCCCGATCGTTGAGGGTGACCTTTGAGCATGGGTTTTTCACACACTACACGGCAAGCCATAGCCAATCTCTCTAGTGCAACACCGTTGATGCTTTGGCCATACTTTGGGTATGCACGAAGGTGTTTTCTCTTCTCTACTCGGCCAAGTGTAGGGGCAAGAGATGGATGGATGAGATGACCGACCTAGGTGCTCCCCAATACGAGAGAGGTCTCAAATAGGGGTAGTCTTGACCCTCGAAAGTGAGCTTTCATGCAATATCTAGCCAATAAGGGCTGTCAAAATCATATATGGATGAATCAATGATGAATCAAAAAGTAAGATTATGAATCAAAGGCATGGCAAGAGTGGCAGTACAGTTCCCCGCGGGACGCCATGAGCCCGGTCGCATGCATGTCTGATAAATATGGGTCTAAAAATTAAAGACACAAAGCCCCGGCGCAACAGACCTACTCTTTGAGGGATGGTGCCGTGGAAGGAATTCAAGTCCTGATGTCTCCCATCCTGCTTAAAGCTTGTCTCCAATTTTCTTCTATACCTCCCTCTTAGGCTGGGTTGTATCCGGGTATGGCCTTAGTAGGGGCACCGTTCTTTAGAGGCAGTTGGTTGTGGTAAACCACCCTCACATGCACGCCCTGCTCAAGGGAAGTCTTTAATGAGAGGGGAGGGACGGCAATCCCTGGCCAGTAGTTCGAGCCTGTCTTTGGGTGCTGCAGATTGCTATTTCAAAATACCAAAAAAATGAGATATTGTCGAAAAACCAAAAAAATGAGATATTGTCAAAAATCCAAAAAAATTGAGATATTGTTCAAAATCCAAAAAAAAATGAAATATCGTTAAAAAAAATCAAATATTTTCAAAATCTAAAAAAATCAAGAAAATTGAAAATCTAAAAATATTTATCTTTTATTGTATTTTAAGAACAGATACATAATCTGTTTGCTAAGTGTGCAGACTGCAGGTTCAAGCTTTCCTTGCTCTATCTTTCACTCTGCCTCTGCTCATATTCTTCGATATGTTCTCATCTCTTCAATCCTATCTTTGGATCTATTCTGAAGCTCATGGCCTTCTCAGCTTTCGCTTATCTACTTAATCATATCTCCATGAGAGGCATTGTCCCACGATTTTGAACCTGGCGGTTCCGCTTCATCTGATCTTGGGCTTTGATTGAAGAATGTGTTTGTTGTCTTTATCAGGTCTATGGTCTTCCATGTCTGTTGTCCCGATGTGTCCTTGTCATATGTGTCTATGTCCTCTCGTGTTGGTCGTATCTTTATCCCGCCGTGTCATTCATCACGTGTGTCCCCATCCTGCCATATCATTCATTGCACGTGTCTTTGTCCTCCGTGGTATTGTCATCCCACGTGTCTTTGTCCCACCATGTCCTTATACCACTGCGTGTGCGGTCCCGCCGTGTGCGTATCTTCTTATCCCACCGTGCCTTTAGTCGCATGTATGCTTGCCATTTGTTTGTGTGTTATGTTTCATCCATCTTCGTTATGTTATGTTGTGCCATGTTTCGTTCATATTTCTCTTATTATGTTGTGTTCATGTCATGCTTGTTCATATTCGTTCATATTCACATCATATCATGTCAAAGTGGTTGTTGTCTTATAATGAAAATCCAAAAAAAGTAGAAATAGAACATCCAAAAAAAATGCCGCTTCACCTGCACAGGTAAGTCAGGTATGGCTCTATATCCCTTCTCATTGTTGCATTACTATATGATATCTACCTTATTATAGCCTCTCAAGGACCGGCCGGTTACCCGTGTGTTCTGGGATCTGATGTTCCCCTTTAACAAAAATGATGATGATCTAGGAGCATACGGTTAATCATTGGATAGGCCGCTTGGTTGAGCCGGGGGGGGGGGGGGGGGGACGATAGACTCTGTCTCGCACGCCGTAGTTGCAGAAAGATTCTTGACCCCATTTTGCTCAGTCTGGCAATATTATCCTTGAGTACTTTCTATTTTATCTTTCTTTGCATTCGTTTTGATGATTTCTTTATTTTAGCCCAGCATGCATCATGTCATTTTGAGCATTCACGTCTCGTGATCCGTTTAAGGATTTCTCCTCAGCAATGGTTGATTGCACTCAGTTCTCTTGGATAAGAGATTCTTCATTCCACTCTGAGTTTGAATGATTTCTCTGATCTTGCCGCTTGGTCTGGTTGGCCAGCGTGATTCCTGTCTGGATTTTATCTCAGTTTTCTTTATCCTTTTCCAGCTCTTACGCTGTGTTCCTTCCGACCCACTCATTGTCCGTGGATTGTGTCCCCGATGAGGCTGGTCATGTTTCCTTTCTTTTCTTAGTTTAGTTCTCCAGACATGTCTCATCCTTGTCAATCATTCCTTGTGGTTAGTTCGGCATTTTCGGAAGAATTCCTATCGCTTGTTGGTTATGACGGGTGTCTTTTTGCCTTGATGCCCACTTATCAATTCTCTCCGCTTCATCTCCATTTCACGTCGCTGTCGCTTTCGCTCCATCTCCTTTCCATTTCACCTCCGCGACACTTCCGCTCGTTCCGTTGCAAAGCGGACATCAAGGAGGGGCATCTGTTGACACCGGTTTTAGCCCGCAAGTTGTGTCATTTCTCTTATTCATCATTTTTGATGTCCCGAATTAGCCATTATTTTGGAGCTTTCTTGGATGGATTTCAAGCCCATTTTTACCATTTCATATCCTTTGAGTCTTGAAAATCATAATTTCTTAGAGCCCTGGAGCTTATCTTATCAAATTCTGGCTTTTAAGTCGACTTACGGCCCATTTAGGTCGGCTTCCCTCAAGTAATCGACTCTCTCTCACTACGTAGTCCTGAAAGTGGTCCTTTTTCACCCTCTTCCAGTCCTCTACTCAAAAATTTGTCTTCACCAAAATTATGCGTATTTCAAAGATCTACAATTTCTTCTTCTACACCGTTGACCAGTTCTGCCCCGTTTGTGAGCTATTCACATATTTCCAGCAGGCTGTGCTGTTCACCTATTTTCCAGAATTTTCCTCTCTTTTCCAGCCCCATTTTCTCCATCTTCTGATCATTTTCTCAAAATGCTTTCTTCATGAAAGTTGTTCCTCTCTCCGTTATCTACAATTTCTTCTTCTACCACTTTCACTAGTTCGGCCCCGTTTGAGAGATACGCTTCAAATTCTGAAGTCGCGCGCAGTCTACCCAGAATCTGCCTCCATCAATGTGATGGCCCTATACAGGTGCGTTACATCAGTGTGACGGTCCTACGATAGGCCGTCACACCGAAACTTGCCCGAAACACCTTGTTCAACCCCCAGAATGTGGCGGTCCTACCCTAGACCATCAGAGTCCATGTGACGGTCTAGTATGGGTGCGTTACATCGAAACTTACCCGAAATCATCCCGTTCGACCCCCAGAGTGTGACGGACCTACCCTAGTCCGTTACATCATCTGACGGTCTTACGATAGACCGTTACATCACACTGAGAGTCCAATTTGTACTGGACTCTGCTCCGTTTCTGTGCGCCGTGGCCCTCTTATAGAGTCCATAACTTCTTGAATTCTACTCCGAATTGGGCGCCGTTTGTTCCTATGGTTTCTCCTTGGTATTATCTTGAATTCAGTCCAAAGAACTTAGAATTTCATTGGCTATATCTCTCAAGATCTGGGTCACAAGATCAGGATTTAGGTGTCCTGGTTCAACTCAAACTCTGCAGATAAGGCTCCGGGGCTGCCTTCCAAGCTCCATATCTTCTAGAATCCTCCTCCGAATTGATCCCCATTTGTTCCTATCTCTTGTCCTTAGTATTATCTCGAGTTTGATCTAAAGAACTCGATTTATCTTGGACTCTATCTCCAGGAATCATGATAATAAGATGAGGCTTTCTTACAAAACTCTATAAAAACTGCCCAGTTCGCAGTCGCGACGGGGGGGCTCTTTCCGGACGTGGGGCGAAGCCATGCTGCACCGCTGACTCACAACTTCGACCCCATCTTGAAGAGAGAAGTATTAGCTTTCAATTCCATCCTTCTGGGCTTGATTTCATGGTCTCCTCAAAATCACAAATCATCACAATTTTCTGCACTTTCTGCTACACATGTGTTTTTCTCCGTTTTGCATCAATGATTTCTCTCTATTCTCTCAATCAAATTCTGTGATTTCAAATCCTATGCATGCACAACACACCCACCTATTAATCTTGCCGCTTGGTCTGGTTGGCCAGCGTGATTCCTGTCTGGATTTTATCTCAATTTTATCTTTCCTTTTCCAGCTCTTATGCTGTGATCCTTCCGACCCACTCATTGTCCGTGGATTGTGTCCCCGATGAGGCTGGTCGTGTTTCCTTTTCCTCCTTTAGGTTAGTTCTCCAGACATGTCTCATCCTTGTCATCCATTTCAGGTGATTAGTTCGGCATTTTCGGGAGAATTCCTGTCGCTTGTTGGTTGTGACGGGTGTCTTTTTGCCTTAATGCCCGCTTTTTAGTTCTCTCCGCTTCATCTCCGCTTCATCTCCATTTCACGTCGCTATCGCTTTCGCTCCATCTCCTTTCCATTTCACCTCCGCGTCACTTTCGCTCGTTCCCTTGCAAAGCGAACATCAAGGAGGGGCATCTGTTGACACCCGTTTTAGCCCACAAGTTGTGTCATTTCTCTTATTCATCATTTTTGATGTCCAGGATTAGCCATTATTTTGGAGCTTTCTCGAATAGATTTCGAGCCCATTTTTACCATTTCATATCCTTTAAGTCTTGGAGATCATGATTTCTTAGAGCCCCGGAGCTTATCTTATCAAATTCCAACTTCCAAGTCAACTTTCGGCCCATTTAGGCCGGCTTCTCTCAAGTAATCGACTCTCTCTCACTGCGTAGTCCTAAAAAGTGGTTCTTTTTCACCCTCTTCCAGTCCTCTATTCAAAAAGTTATCTTCACCAAAGTTGTTCATCTTTCAAAGATCTACAATTTCTTCTTCTACGCCGTTGGCCAGTTCTGCCCCGTTTGTGAGTTATTCACTTTTTTTCAGCAGGCTGTGCTGTTCACCAACATCCCAGAATTTTCCTCTCTCTTCCAGCCCCATTTTCTCCCTCTTCCAATCATTTTCTCAAATTTTTTTCTTCATGAAAATTGTTCCTCTCTCAGTTATCTACAATTTCTTCTTCTACCACTTTCGCTAGTTCTGCCCCGTTTAAGAGATACGCTTCAATTTCTAAAGTCGCACGCAGTCTGCCCAGAATCTACCTCCATCAATGTGACGGCCCTATACAGGTGCGTTACATCAGTGTGACGGTCCTACGATAGACCGTCACACCGAAACTTGCTCGAAACATCCTGTTCAACCCCCAGAATGTGGCGGTCCTAGCCTCGACCGTTAGAGTCCATGTGACGGTCTAGTATGGGTGCATTACATTGAAACTTGTCCGAAATCATCCCGTTCGAGCCCCAGAGTGTGACGGACCTACCCTAGTCCGTTACATCATCTGACGGTCTTACGATAGACCGTTACATCACACTGAGAGTCCAATTTGTATTGGACTCTGCTCCGTTTCCGTGCACCGTGGCCCTCTTATAGAGTCCATAACTTCTTGAATTCTACTCCGAATTGAACGCCGTTTGTTCCTATGGTTTATCCTTGGTATTATCTTGAATTAAGTCTGAAGAACTCAAAATTTAATTGGCTATCTTGCTCAGGATCTGGGTCGAAAGTTGAGAGTTTAGGTGTCCAGGTTCAACTCAAACTCTGCAGATTAAGCTCCGGGGCTCCCTTCTAGAAGCCATATCTTCCAGATCAATAGGACTCTGTAAAGAAAGCAACGGCCAAGGCATGGGGCGTCACAATGAAACAACGGCTGCACGACAGACCATTATATTCAACGCATAGGCCAAAGGATAAGCTTTGAAATCAAGACCTTAAGCTTCAGGACTCTTCAAGGAGTAACGACCCAGGACCCATCCGTTAGAATGAAGAAACGCGCCTGGGACAGACCGTTATTATCAATGGAGTTTAAAAGAAGGAATGAAGGTTTTGCTAAGCTTTAGTCAAAATGGAATGCCACAAAGAGCCACATCCGATCAAGGAACCAAGATCCAAGAAATGATCTTCAACTAAACAAAGAGACTCGATGAAGAGTGAACAATTCGGAGCATCATATAATGAATAAAGAGATGACCCGACTTATTGGTCATAAAACGGGTGTCAACAGATGCCCCTCCTTAACGTCCTCTTTGCAGGGGAGCGAGCGGAGGTGAATCGGAAATGAAATGGAACATGGAGATGAAGCGGAAGTGAAGCGGAGTGGATCAAAAAGTGGGTGTTAAGGTAAACGACACCCGTTCTTTACCAACAAGCGATAGGAATTTTCTGGAAAACTTCGAATTGATCAAAAGGAAATAGCCAACCAAAGGACGCATGTCTGGAGGAACTAACAACTAAGGAAAGGAAACACGGCTAGCTGCCAGAGGCAACGGAAAGGAAAGAGAACTGACTAAACTCCAGACAGGAATCTTCAGCCAACCAAATCGAGCGACGAGATCAAAGGAAACCTTCTAATTCAGAATGGAATAATTCTCCTCATTCGAGATCAAGAACAGAGCTATTCACCATCATCGATCAACCTTGAACAGATGAAGCACATGAATGCTCAAAAGATGCGCATGATGCATGCTGGGCTAAAGAAAAAGAAATCTTTAAAACAAATGCAAAGAAAGATGAAATATCAATATACTCGAGAATAATATTGCTAAGCCGGAGAAACCAGGGTCAGGACACCATCTGCAACCACGGCGTGCAAGATAGAACCATCGTCCCCAAATTTTTCCAACCTAACGGCCTATCCAACGATTAAACATATGAACTTAGATCATCATCATTTTTGTTTAAGGGGAACATCAGATCCCAGAACACATGAATGACCAGCCGGTTCTCGAGATAATATGTCATAAATAACATATAGTAATGCATTAAAGGATAAGGGAATGAGATACAATACCTAACTTACCTGCTTGACGAACGGCAGAGCGTGGCTTTGTTCATAAATTCCTTCATGGAAAGAGGTTAGCCAATAACAAATATGAACACGAATTAAGGCATAACCATTTGTACGTGCGAGAGGCATCAATAATGAACAACATGGAAGAAAATGGAACCATTTTAACATCAATTAGACTATTTAATTCATCAAGAAACTTGCAAGTTTGTAACGGTCTAGTGTAAGGGCGTCACACAAAATAACGGACCAGCCCTGGGCCGTCATAAACCAGGCGGTTCACATTCTTCAATAAAACAGGGCCAACACATGCAACGGTCGAAAACAGACGCGTCAGAAGGATGTGACGGTCGGTCGATAGACCGTCACATTTCCTGAGCGTTCAAAAAATAAAACCCGAACGGTCACGGCCCATTCATTCCACATTCAACACCCCAAAACACCAACCGAGAAACCCTCCGGCGATCAGCAACTCCCACCACCACCATGGCCGGCGACGAGCCATCCCAGCTGCCTCCACAGAAGAGGGAGAGAGGAAAGAGGAAGGCAATACGGCGGTTCCACCGCCGGCTCGAACGGGAAGCAATCCCGCCGGTGGAAGAAGAACAAACGGCGAGAAGAGATTCAAGGGAGGAACAGGAAGCTCCCATAGCTGCAGAGGACCAAGAAGAAGCCCCCTTGGGTGAAGAGGAACCCAAGGAACCAGCAAAAAAGAGGAGAAGGGGCATGGACCGTGAGGTAGGTCCCCTCGCCCTAATTTCAATTTTTGATTTTTTTGATTTTTATTATGTATGCATGCGGGTTTGAAGGGTAGAAATGGGTCCACGAACCCATTAGGAATGATTGTAGGCCATTTGGCCAAGGTGAGAGATCACGGGGATGCAAAGGGAAAAAAAACCAATAGCAGACAATGTGACGGTCCTGCCAGCGACCGTCACACGCCTGACACGCCACCCTGAGTGCGTCAGAGCCAAGTAACGCCCCACCCCAGGGCCGTTACATCTACCAGAGACGGCAGCCAGAGGGTGAGCACAGCGCCATGGGACCAATAGCCAGGCAGCCCGAGGGTACCAGAGATAGTGATGGCGGCCCGGGAGATAAGCCGGCCGAGTGATATTTATATTTTCTCTTTGCCTTTTTGTTTATCACTTGTAAATGACTTATATAGAAAAATGGAGTGAAAAAAGAAATTCTTTTTGGTCTTTTGTTATTTTGTGCAGGAATGTCTGTTTGTGCAATGCCAAAACAAATGAAGGATTGTATGTGACGATGAATGTGTGTATGATGTGTGTATGAATGCATGTGTGTGATAAATGAAAAATAGTTGTGCATGAGAATGTGCGAAGAAGGAGGTGTAAAATGTGAAAGACCCCCGGGTCTGGGCAAGGGCAGAAAGGAATAGCCTCAATTCATCAGCAGAGAATGTAACGGTCCAGGTTCAGACCGTCATAATCAAATAACGCGCTAGATAAGGGCCGTTAATCATGACAGTGGTCAACTTGTGGCTGGGGCTACAGGAAAAGTTACGGTCAGAGGAAGGCGCGTCAAAGACAAATAACGGCCTAATGCTAGACCGTTGATCATGGCGGAGCGATGGTTTGCAGGGCAACTAGCAGGAAATGCGACGGCCCAACGGAGACGCGTCAGGGTGAAGCAACGGTCTGACCAAGACCATCGGGAAATGTTTTAGCCCAGAAGCCAAGGAGCTGAACAGTTGAGGGTGTAACGGCTCAGGGTTCACGCGTTACGAAGGAACGACGGTCAAACGCTGGACCGTCAGACTTCACAGAACAGGAACGGGCGAACTTGAACCTACAGGAAATGCGACGGCCCCATTCTGGTGCGTCAGAGACAAATGACGGTCCCACGATGGACCGTTGGAGCCTGAGTTGTGTTCCGAGACGGATTGAGCCGTGAGAGCCTAAACCTGAGACTTATCCACTTAATCTCCCACTAGAACTTATCTAGATTGAAGATAAGGCCTCCTAACTCAAGTCTTATCCTTTTAAAACCAAAATCAATCCTTTAAAACTTGGAAACTCAACCAAAAATCATAGCTTTGCTGAAACCTCTGCTCTAGGGCTGAAAGACCACTCCGAAAGGCAGAAATCAAGATGAAGAGAAGCTTTGAAGTGATGGCTATGGAGGAGAAGGTCTACATCGGACCTAAGGCTACAAGAAAGGAATACGGAGAGCTTCAACGGCTAACCTCAAGTCCCAAGCACCTAAGCTCTAATGCTCAAAGGGTGGTAAGTCCCAATAACCCAACCAAGTTCAGAATTTTCTGCACTTCAATTCCTTTCATGACTCCTTCTTCTTCTCCTTCTCAAGCCCCTTCCTGGCCCAAGATGCTATTCAAATTTGAAGTGGGTGGCTCCCATGGTAAAGGCACTCCCTATAGAAGTCACATCAATCCTTAAAGCATGGCACCTTCAACCTCTCTTGGTTTTAGGCAAAAACCTCCAGAAATTATCTTTAGATTGGCCAAGTATTTCAGCTCTTGTAGAACTATGGCATCCACAAACTCATACCTTCATCTTCCCTTCCTTTGAAGCGACAGTCCTATTAGAAGAGGTAGAGACCTACCTAGCCCTTCCTAAGACTAAGGTGGGGGATAAAGACCGGGTTTGCTACACGGTTGAGCCTATTGACCCGTCCTTGATCTTGAGTGATTTTATCCATAATCCGAAGGACGTGAGGACCATGATCAGCCCACACCACATTCATTTGATACCCTTGGCACAATGGATAGTGTCCCATTGCAAGAACAAGTGGGAGAGACACGAAGCAATAGCCAAGGCGGTGGCGGTGTGCTTATGCGGAGTCTTCCTTTTCACCACAACCGACCACCTTTTAGACACAAAAAATCTTAGCATTATTAGTGGGTTGTGGCGGGGAACGTCCATCTCTCAAGCGATCCTCTCATACCTCTATGAAGGACTAAGTTCAGCTTGCCTAGGAGGACCTTTGTTCGGCTCCATGATACTTCTTGAGTGTTGGATGGGAGTAAGAGTCAAATTCCAACCAAAGGAAGACATAACTTCGGCCAGCCGAATCTTCGGGAGCCACCCTCTATTCTTCATTGGAGGGGCATTTGCATACTCTTCACAGGTTGAATGCAAGACGGCAGATAAGAAAACTCGGGATGAATGGCGCCTCTTCTTCAACACTTTGCCAATAGACAAGTTCAATATGCGACCAAGAATCCTTCGAAGCACTCCTCTTAAAATACCGCGGCGTCAAGGCCTGGACCTCCAGCTAGTGGGGAACACTACAATGGCGATCTACAACCCGCACCGGTGCCATCTTCAGATCGGACTTCCAAGAACCCAAGCTCCTGCACTATCACACTACCCTCCCCTTCTATCTAGGAAGATGGGGACCGAGGAGGATGAAAGAGCGATCCGGAACGCGCTGACCATGTGGGAGATCAGCAAAGTGCGCCCGTGGCAAGAAGAAGTTGACGAGAACGACGAAGCACGCTGAGGCTACGTGAAAGAGTTGAGGAAGATCCACCCTCTTGCAGATGAAAAACTTAATGTAGCTTAATTTATTTTTTTATTTATGAGAGATGTTGGTTGTATGACAAAAGGTTGGAATTTTTGTGAATTCATTTTTCATTAAGCCTGATTGAATGAGATGAGATTGTCTCATGTGAATGAGCAAGAGTTTTGTGGCTTGATCGCCTGGGATGATGTGAGCAGGCAGAGCCTCTGGAGTATGTAACGGATGTGCACTGGGCCGCTACAAAGATACGACGGCCTGACGATAGGCCGTCAGAGTGGAAGCACGAAGAACCCTATTCTCTGAGGGATGTAACGGTCAAGACTCAGGCCGTTAGAGTAAGTAACGGTCCTAACTTTGGCCGTTAGAATGATGGCTGTTGAAAGAAAGAAAGCTTATGCAAGAAGAGGAGTGACGGTAGGGATATGACTGTTAGATGACTGTAGCGGTCTGGTGATGACGCGTTACAGCCTTTGAATCTGCATAATTGTGAGCTTCTCACTTTGATCTTGATCATGTGTTCTGCGCACACTTTAAACATGAAACAAGTTAGATCTGCTCTTAGACTCAACCCCTTGCCTTGAAGCAAGTTAGATAATGACCGTTTCTCAATATTTGGTCAAGGGGTGGAGCCTTGTTAAAATAGGCGGAAAACATAATAAAAATAATGCAATGCATGCAACGCATATGATGGTGTTTTTCGGGGGTTTTGGAGAATATCTGATTTTTTGTGAGACTTTGAAAATATTTGATTTGTTTGGATTTTGAAAATATTTGATTTTTTTGGATTTTGAAAAATATTCTGATTTTTTTTGGGTTTTGGAAAATATTAAATTTGTTTGGATTTTAAAAATATTTAATTTTTTTGGATTTTGGAACACCAGTGCTTCCCCAGCAGCGTGAGCCCTTCCTTGTTGATATCGAGAATCCCGAGGTTGGCGTGCAATGAGGTGACGACCCCTGGACAAGGTCCAATTGTCATGACGGTGTTTCTGCCAGGGCCATACCCAGGGTACTAATCTTGGTCCTAAAAGAAAAAATAGAATGCGGGGGTAAGCTTTAGGCCAGATATAGAAGTTTTTAAGACTTGATTTCCTTTCCGTACAACCCATTAGAGACTTGGACTGTTGTGCCGGGGCGTTGAGTCCGTCATCGAACCTTAATCCACCCTAGGCATGCATGCGACCGGGCTCATAACGTCCCGCGGGGAACTGTACTGCCACTCTTGTCATGCCTAGCTTTTCTTGCTTTGCCTTTCTGGAGCTTTGGAATTCATAATTCATTCTATATTGACTTTGAGGTGATGCTTTTGATTTTGTCATAGAGATTGCCCATTCGCTGTCTCTTTTGTTTCTTGTGGCGTCAGGTCATAACGGACTGCCCCTATTTGAGACCTCCTCTCGTGAGGGTGTTTGGATCGGTTATCGCCTCTTTATTCACCTCTTGCCCCTGGTTTTAGCTGAAGGAAGAAATGGACAGGGACCTTGACTTTCCCCCAAAGCATAGCCAAGGAGAAACGTTGTCCTTTCTCAACGTGGAAAACCTGACCAGGGATGTCGTGTAGTGTGTGATTGCCTCACTCGGGACTCCTTTAGTGATAGGAGGAACATCTTGCCGCCGGGGTAGCACATAGTTAGACTCTAAGGAAAGAAACGCTTAAGATACAACCCATTCCACGGGTGAGAGAGCTCCTCACCTTCCGCATTTACTAAACGGTAAGCATTTCCTGGATAAGCTTCTTTTACGACAAACGGCCCTTCCCAATTAGGTTGTAATTTAGACCTAGGACCTGCAGACCGAATGAATTTTCGTTTCAAAACCATATCACCCTTTTGAAAATAACGCGAAACCTTTTTTTGATAAACGGATACAGGATCGGCCGCATTCATCCTCTTCTCATCTAGGAGTTCCAACTGAACCAGCAACGCCTCTCGACGTTCATCGAGATTAAGTTCCTTATCAAGCTGCACTCTAAGGGAAGGGATCAGGATCTCATATGGGAGCACCGCCTCCATCCCGTAGGTAAGAGAATAGGGAGTTTGTCCCGTAGGGGTACGGACGGAGGTGCGGTAAGCCCACAGAGCTTCCACTAATCTTTCTGGCCAATCAGAAAACTTATGAGCTTCACATGTTTTCTTGATGATTTTAAGAAGGGTTTTATTAGTGGCCTCGGCTTGGCCGTTGCCTTGAGGATAATATGGAGATGAATGATGCAATGCAATATTGAACTTCTTACATAGGTCCTTGAGCTCTTCAGAAACGAACTGGGGTCCGTTGTCGGTGATGATGCTGCTTGGCACTCCGAACCGTGAGATGATATTCTTCATAATAAAGCGGCATACCGTTGTAGCTTTGATCTCTGCGTACGCCTCGGCTTCAGCCCACTTGGTGAAGTACTCAGTGGCGGTAAGGATAAAGGATTTCGGCTTGATCTGGGAATTAGGATCACCGAGTGGGCCGACAACGTCAAAGGCCCACATAGAGAATGGCCAAGGAGCGGTCATAGGATGGAGAGACGAAGCTGGAGAATGAATTTTATCAGTGTGGAGTTGGCACTTAAGACACCTCCGGACATAGAGGGAGCAATCTTCCTCTAGAGTGGGCCAATAGTAGCCCTGCCTTAGGATATTCTTCGCTAGAGACTGGCCATTGACATGACCCCCACACTCACTAGAATGGGCTGCTTCAGCCACCTTCCAAGCTTCAACATCATCTAAGCATCTCATGAGCATCCCATTAGTAGCGCGCCTGTATAGTTCTCCTGCGACAATAGTATACCTTGCGGCGGCTCTTCTGATTGACTTACGTTGCTCAGCAGTTGCCCCTTCTGGGAACAATCCCTCCTTACAAAACAACTCGATTTCATGATACCAAGGCAACTCTTCTTCGTCCAGGATCTCTTCTAGCTCTGTTAAAGATACTTCCTTAAGATCTCCCTTCTCAGCTCTTGCCTCTACAGACTTCCTAAGATTGATGAACCAAGGGTCCTGAAGAGAGGGTGCATCCAATCTCTGAACGACGATAGTCTCAGTGCTCCGACTGAGAGGGAAAGATTGGGAAGAAGCAAGGGATGCCAGAGCATCAGCTAGAATGTTCTGAGAATGGGGAGTATGGATATAGATCAGCTTATGGAATAGCCTGGCAAGGAGCGTGACCAGATCTTGATAAGGCTTGAGCTTGGGGTCACGAGTACGGTAAGTGGACAGAACTTGCCGTAGGACGAGCTGAGAATCTCCTATAATGTTTAAATAACGCGCGCCTAGGAGATAGGCATGCTTCAATCCGGCGAGGAGAGCCTCATACTCAGCGATGTTGTTGGTAGCAGGAAACCGAAGTTGATAAGCAAAGGGAATGGTCACCCCCTCTGGAGTAAGCAGAACAGCACCGATCCCTCGGCCTTGAGAATTGAGTGCACCGTCGAAGTGCAGAGACCAAAAGGGGTGATGAGAGATAACAGAAAGATGTTCATCAGGGAAATCGTCCTAGATGGAGTCGGTGTAAGGAATAGGGAGATGAGCGAGATGCTCAACAATGGCATATCCTTTGACCACCTTCTGAATAACAAAGGTGATGTCGAATTGAGAGAGGAAGCTCTGCCAGCGAGCTAACCTACTAGAAAGGACGGACTTTTCTAAGAGATAGCGAATCGGGTCCATTCTAGAGATCAACCTAACTGGTGGGCAAGAAAATAGTGTTTAAGCTTCTGAGCTACCCACACTAAGGCGGCACAAGTCTTCTCCATAGCGGTGTATCTGGATTCAGCTGGGTTGAATAACCGAGAGAGGTAATACGCAGCCTGCTCTTTTCCTTCATCATCCACTTGTGCTAAGACCGCCCCTAGGGAGTTCTCAATGACCGAGATATATAAGATTAGGGGTTTCCCAAGGACAGGAGGTTGCAAAACCGGGGGATTGGACATATATTCCTTTAAGTCCTTGTAGGCCTTTTGACAATCTTCATTCCATTCAAACTTAACCCCCGCCTTAAGCAATTCATAAAATGGACGGCACCTTTGAGAATGTTGGGATATGAATCTTCTAATGAATTGTAATCTACCAATCAATCCTCGAAGTTCCGTAATATTTTTAGGCGGAGGCATATCCATGACGGCCTGTGCTTTGTTAGGATCAATCTGGATCCCCCGTTTGCTTACTATAAAGCCTAGCAGCTTCCCTGAGGAGACTCCGAATAAACACTTCTTCGGATTCATCTTAAGCTTGTACTCCCTGGCTCTTTGCAGTACCTTAGCCAGAATAGAGGGGTGCTCTTCCTTAGTCCTTGACTTCACCAAAATGTCATCCACGTAAGCTTCCATATAGATATGCATCATGTCATGGAAGATGGCCATCATCGCCCTTTGATAGGTGGCGCCCGCATTCTTCAGACCAAATGGCATAACCACATAACAGTACGTGCCCCAGGGCGTGGTGAAGGAAGTTTTCTCTTGATCTTCAGGAGCGAGACGGATTTGATTGTAGCCCGAATATCCATCCATGAATGATAGAGCTTCATACCCGGAGGTGTTGTCTACTAGGACGTCTATATGAGGTAGCGGGAAATCATCCTTGGGACATACTTTATTGAGATCCCTGAAATCGATGCAAATACGCACCTTTCCATCCTTCTTGATAATAGGGACTATGTTTGCCACCCACTGAGGATATAGAACAACTCTGATGAATCTGGCCTTATATAACTTGTCAACTTCTTCCTTAATCCTTAAGGCCATGTGGGGGTGAAATCTTCTTGACCGTTGTTTGACAGGTGTTGCCCCTGGTTTAAGCACGAGTCGATGTTCCACTAAAGCGGGCGCGGCTCAGAGGAGGAAGGGTTGGATGATCTAGAACAAGACCCTACTTCTTTAGACCTAACTAATTCTACTTCCCTAGACTCGATAGACCCTAATCCTAACCTAGGAGAAAGGAGACCTAGTGGAAGGGAAGGAGCAGGGGACTCGTGCCCCTGGGATGAGGATGGAGACAGGGTAGCATAATCTTCCACTGAAATCTCCATTTTGAATTTGACGTTTTTTTTTGGAGATCAACAGAGACTATACAGCAAGATGGAGGAGGCGGGAGCTGCATAGGGAATAGCTCAGGGAAGATGCAGTCAAAAAAGGGATCGGAAGATGAGAACCACATCTCGTGGAGTTGGGCGTTGGGAGGAGGAGGAGTGAATAGAGTGGATAAATCAATGGGCGGGCAGTGCCCGCAAGCGCAAGGAACAAATAGAATCTCGGGCGGATCAACGAAGTATGGATTTACCATGATAGGAGGAAGACGGGGTAAGAACTCCCATTGCTGGAGGAGAGATTGAAAGCGGGAGGGAGACCAAAAAAAGACAATCAGTGAGCTCCCCTCCTTCCGCGGATCATCGTCTGGCCGCTTCTTCGGTCTCCATTGCATGAGCCGAACCTCTTGCTTCTTTTGGCAGTCTTCTACATGAAACAACCCCTGAAGGGTTTGACCATAATCAAGCATATCATGTTCTGGCCTTTTTAGTGCCGGCGGAGGACTGGCAATCGGACATACTGTACTTCTCTCTAACTGAGCTGGCTGCAGAGCTAACGTGTCGGGCTGGAGAGGCCCTCGGACAAAGTGCTGACGGTAGTCCCAGGTGAGTGGCCCTGAATCACCCATCATAGATAATGTGGTTTCTTTGTAGCCAAGACCTCTCCCGCCCATCTTTCTTCCCTTGGGTATGGGCTTGGTCATTCCTTGTAATTGTGCACCGAGGCATCACCCCGGTTGGTAGCCCAGTTTCAGTATAATGTTCCAACCTTTTGAGTCTCGGATCTGGGGCTTCATCTTGATGTTGACTGGAGTAGTGATGGGCCTAGGAGGCGTATAAGCCCAAGGAAAGTTTAAATCCAGCACTGATATGACGGGTCGACTGCTTGGCCAAAGTGTAGGAAGAATCTGTTCTGAAATGGCCTTAACCGATTGCACTGAAGATAGGCTTTTGACCTTGACGACCCTCCCTTGGAAAGGGAATTTGACGCACTGATGTGCGGTGGAGGGTACGGCACCGAGCGTATCCAGCCATGGACGACCCAAGATAGCCTTGAACATAGGGTCGATATCTAGTACATAGAATTCTACAGCCATTGTAAGGGGTCCGAGCTCTGCTTGGATAGTGACCACCCCGTGACATGCTCACCTTGAGTTGTCATATGCTGCAATAGTGGTCGGGGTAGGTCGTAATAACTCTTCGGATATGTTGCAAGCTCATAGAGTGCTGAGTGGGCACACATTGATTGAAGCCCCCGTGTCAACCAGTGTTGCTTCAATGCTGACTTTGTTCAGAGTGATTGTAATGCAGAGCGGCATTTGCCGAGCTTCTTAATTTACAACATATTCTAAGTGTAGGGGATTGTTTTGTGCGTCCAATACGAGGACAAGCAAATAATCAAAGACAGCTCACAATTGGGGTAGAACTGGCCAACGACGTAGAAGAAGAAGTTGTAGATCTTTGAAAGAGGAACAACTTTAGTGAAGACAACTTTTGGAAAATAGGAACATAAGGAGATGAAAAAGGATCACTTTCAGGACCGCACAGTGAGAGAGAGCCGATTACTTGAGAGAAGTCGACCTAAATGGGCTGTAAGTTGACTTGGAAGCCGGAATTTGATAAGATAAGCTCCAGGGCTATAAGAAATCATGATCTCCAAGATTCAAAGGATAGGGAATGGTAAAAATGGGCTCAAAATCCATCCAAAGAAGCTCCAAAATAATGGCTAATTCGGGACATCAAAAAATGATGAATAAGAGAAATGACCCAACTTGTGGGCTAAAACGAGTGTCAACATATGTCCCTCCTTAATGTCCGCTTTGCGAGGGAATGAGCGAAAGTGACGCGAAGGCAAAATAGAATAGAAAGGAGGTGGAGCGAAAGCGATAGCGACGTGAAATGGAGATGAAGCGGAGATGAAGCGGAGAGAACTGATAAGCGGGCATCAAGGCAAAAAGACACCCGTCACAACCAACAAGCGACAGGAATTCTCCTGAAAACGTCGAACGCACCACTTGGAATGGATGACAAGGATGAGACATGTCTGGAGAACTAACTAAGGGAGGAAAGGAAACACGACCAGTCTCATCGGGGACACAATCCACGGACAATGAGTGGGTCGGAAGGAACACAGCATAAGAGCTGGAAAAGGAGAGATAAAACTGAGATAAAATCCAGACTGGAATCACGCTAGCCAACCAGACCAAGCGGCAAGATCAGAGAAATCGTTCAAATTTAGAGTGGAATGAGAATCTCTTATCGAAGTGAGTTGAAGTGAAATTAACCATTTCTGAGGAGAAATCCTTGAACGGATCATGAGACATGAATGCTCAAAATGACATGATGCATGCCGGGCTAAAAATAAAGAAATCATTAAAACGAATGCAAAGAAAGATAAAATAGAAAGTACTCAAGGATAATATTGATAGAATGAGCCAGGACGGGGTCAAGAGTCTTCTTGCAACCACAGCGTGCGATACAGAGTCTATCGTCCCCCACCCGACTCAACCGAGCGGCCTATCCAACGATTAACCGTATGCTCCTAGATCATCATCATTTTTGTTAAAGGGGAACATCAGATCCCAGAACACACGGGCAACCAGCCGGTCCTTGAGAGGCTATAATAAGGTAGATACCATATAATAATACAACAATGAGAAGGGATAGAGAGCCATACCTGACTTACCTGTGCAGGCGACACAACATTTTTTGGAATTTTTGATTTCTACTTTTTATGGATTTTCATCATAAGACAACAACCACATGACATGACATGATGTGAACATGAACGAGCATGATATGAACATAACATAATAAGAGAAATATGAACAAAACATGGCACAACATAACATAACGAAGATGGATGAAACATAACAAACAACAAATGGTAAGCATACATGCGACTAAAGGCACGGTGGGACAAGACAACACGCAAGCGGTGGGATAGCACACTTGGTGGTATAAGGACATGGTGGGACAAAGACACGGTTGGGAAAAGAACATGGGACATAAAGGGATGACTAACAACATGTGCAAGACAACCAACAATATGTGGTAAGGAACAAAATAACATGCGTGGGATAACACGGTGGGATATAGACACGGCGAGACGAGGACACGGCGGGACAAAAGACATAAACAAATATGCCCTTCAATCAAAACCCAAGATCAGCCGAAGTAGAACCGCCAGGTTCATAGTCGTGTGGTAAAGTCCTCTCTTATAGATATAATCATTGCAAACAAAAGCTGAGAAGGACACAAGCTTCAGAACAGGTCGAGAGATTTGAAGAAGGAAACATATTAGAAGATGTGGACAGGAGACAGAGCACAAAGATATAGTAAGGAATGCCTGAGTACCTGCAACCTACACACTTAGTAAACAGATTACGTATCTATTCTCAAAATAAAATGTAAAAGATAAATATTTTTAGAATTATCAATTTTCTTGATTTTTTTAGATTTTGAAAATATTTGATTTTTTTAACAATATTTCATTTTTTTTGGATTTTGAACAATATCTCATTTTTTTAGATTTTTGACAATATCTCTTTTTTTTGGTATTTTGAAATAGCAATCTGCAGCACTCAAAGACAGGCTCGAACTACTGGCCAGGGATCGCCGTCCCTCCCCTCTCACTAAAGACTTCCCTTGAGCAGGGCGTGCATGTGAGGGAGGCTTACCACAACCAACCGCCTCTAAAGACCGGTGCCCCTACTAAGGCCATACCCGGGATACAACCTAGCCTAAGAGGGGAGGAACAGAAGAAAAATTAGAGATAAGCTTTATGCAGGATGGGAGACATCAGGATTTGAATTCCTTCCAGGGCACTACCCCTCAAAGAGTAGGTCTGTTGCGCTGGGGCTTTGTGTCTTTGATTTTGAGACCCATATTTATCAAGCACGCATGCGACCGGGCTCATGACGTCCCGCGGGGAACTGTACTGCCACTCTTGCCATGCCTTTGATTCATAATTTTGCATATTTATTCGTCCATTTATTTTTGACAGCCCTTGTTTGGCTAGATATAGCATGAAATCTCACTTTCGAGGGTCAAGACTACCCCTATTTGAGGCCTCTCTCGTATTAGGGAGCGCCTAGGTTGGTCATCTCATCCATCCATCTCTTGCCCCTGCACTTGGCCGAGTAGAGAAAAGAAAAAGACCTTTGTGCATACCCAAAGTATGGCCAAAGTAGCAACGGTGTTGCTCAGAGGGATCGGCTATGGCTTGCCGTGTAGTGTGTGAAAAACCCATGCTCAAAGGTCACCCTCAACGATCGGGGAATGAACTGGACTCCCAGCGCGGAGCTATCACCAGCCTAAGGATGCTATAGAAGCGAACTCATTTTAAATGAACTAAGCAAATTTCTAAAAGCCACTTAACCATGTAAGGAACCAACGTTAATCTTAACAATGTGCAGGAGTAAATAGGTGATAATAATAGCATGTTCTTTGCACAAAATAAAGATACCTTGCAAATCCACGGAACGAAACTAGCATCCTGAAGCAATCGTGATCATCGAGCTTCGCTCAGCACGAGCTTCATATTCCTTGCTTGACAGGACAAAAGAGAGAGGATAGCAAAGGATCAAAGATTCCTCAACATGGAGGAGCGACAGACATTAAACTAGACGAATAAGGATAAAAAGGAAGAGAGACGAGGGCTAGAACTCCCTCGTTAAGGCACAGAGACTTTGATAACAAGGAACCAATTACAGAAGAAACCAGATTAGCCAAGATCAAGGCGGACTAAAGCCTCGAAAGCAGCAAGAAAAAGGGTAATGATCCTGAAAGGGTGAAGAAGAATGAGTAGAAAGATGATAAGAAGAATGTGGAAAAGGTAAGGGGGAAGAGGAGTGATCATCCGACGTGGTCGGAGAAAAGGAACTAGGACCACCCGACAGAGTCGGGGAAGGGGAATGAGGGTCACCCGAAAGGGTCGGGGAAAGAGAATGAGAAGTCGAACCCGAGGATACCGGGGGAGGAGAATCAGACATAGGTTGAGGCCGAGAATGGTGAGGAGATGGAAAGTGCAGAGGTTCCGGATAGGAAAAGGAAGAACAGGGATTCGCGGACCCGAGATGGGAGGAGAGAATCGTGGGGGGAGAATTAGGAGAAGGCAGATACACCACCCAGGGGTGGGAACCGAGCAGAAGAAATGATGAGTGAAATGAAGAATAAGGAAGAGAAGTGGACCCCTGAGTGCACAACTGACGGCCCTTAAACTTACGCCGCCGCCTCTTCTTAGCTGATACTTCTTGAACATGGACTCGCCTGGCGCGGGCTCGAATCCTACGGCACCTTGCCTTGCAATATCTTCTCAAATAGCGAGCCCATCTAGTAGATGGCCTTGCCCGACTATGGACATGCAGCTTCATCGGGGCGGTTGCCCCTAGACTCCCAGAGCTAACAATAGTAGGACGTTCTTGAACAACTAACTCCTCATAATACTGAATATCATAAAACCATGGAGTCTTGTTACTTGGCACAAGTAGCATGAGATTCGGCAACTCCACTCGGAACTCAGCCTTGAAGCACAACTCCCTTGGTAAAAGAGACGGGTGAAGCTGAGGGAGAGTAATACATGGCATTGACATGGCCGGTTTGCTAATAAACCGAGGAAGATTGCATAACAAGTGCAGAATATCCTTGGAAAGTGTAGAAGATACAGCCAATTGCCCCTTGAACATAGAATCCATAATCTGCTTGGCGGCCGTATGCGTTAGCACAACACGGGTAGAGAACCCTTCTTGGCCTGTCATCTGAACAGTAATAGAGAGAGGAGAAATAATAGCATCAATGGTGAACTCTCCGGCGAGCAAAGAGATTGCCACCGGCCTCGCTTGGGAAGAAACTGGCACTAGTGCCTGGGAACTCTTTTTAGCAACTGTCACCTTTGAGAGTAGAGGCGCATCATCCCCAAAATAACCAGGGACGAGGACACGAACCGGCATCCGACAGATAAAATCTTGAATCTTGAAATGCACAGCCGACACTGAATCACCCTGACTTGGCTTATTGTCTCCCTGGGGATTAGACCCGAGGGGCACCAAAGGAAGCACACACCCGCTCCTTCGGGTGGAAGTGGTTGGAGAAGTAAAGGGAATATGTTTGGGTGGAACATGTGAAGGTTTGGAAGGCATGGAGGCTCCAATGGGAGTGGTGATGGAAAGTGAAGGCGCAGGCGATGTGGCGATGATAGGCTCGGGTGGCGACAAAGGCGAAGGTGAAGGCGTGGCTGAGGGTAGAGGTAAAGGAAAAGGTGTGGCTTGCTCAGGCTCAGGCAAAGGTGATGGCAGAGATGGAGGTGAGGGTGGAGAAGGTGTAGGCGATGGAGAGGATGGTGGTGGAGATAGAGATGATGGTGATGGGGGTAGTGGACATGGAGGTGGAGAGGGTGAAGAGGAAGGTTGTGGTGTCCACCGTCGACGTGTCGACATAACGCATCGAGCGGTGTTAGGGTTAGAAGTAGTGGTAGTGGCGGTGGGAGAAGAAGGGGAGGCACTAGCATGAGCAGAGGCTTGGGTTTGTGGCGGCAATGGAGCCGGGGTAAGAGATGGCGGAGGTAATGGAGTAGGTGACGGAGCGAGTGCAGCACTAGACGAGGAATCACAGGGGTGCCCCTGGCCTTGAAGTAACGGAGACGGCTGCCCCGGCGGCACTTCTTGCTGCTACTATTGGTTGCGAAGATGTAAAATGACTTTGTGAATAGCGGCCCAATCAATCCTATTCTTAGCTTCCAGATTATAAACATAATCCCAGAACTCGGGGCAATCCTCAACCAAATGCCCCTGCTGGCGGTGAAAATCACAGAATTGAAGCATATCCCCGACCGCGGGTCGGCAAGGCACAACCGGAGAGGGCGGCAACGCGTGAGTGGCCAACAAAGCCCAAAATATATCGGTGAAACACTCCGGCAACGAAAGATGAGGAGCCAGCTTCGGTCAAGGTGGATGCCGAAGGATATGTAATAGTGGAGAAAGTTGTGGAGACGGAAGTGGATGTTGCATAGGCAGGAGTGCGTGGCTAGTGGTGGAGGGCTTTGGTGATGGCATGTGTGGAATGGAGTGGGGAAGTATGTAGACAACATCTACTTGCTCGGGATGTGGTGTTCCCTTGACCGGAAGTGTAGATGGAGACGGGTATGCGGACGCAGGAGGTTGACTCATGGAAGGTTGATATGCGGAGGTGTATGGGTACGTAGAGGCAGGAGGTTGGCTCGTGGAGGGATATGTGGTGGAAGGCTGACTCATGACCGGCTGACTCATGGGAGCGTAGGGTTGGCACATGGAGGGTGAAGGTTGATATGTGGAAGTGGATGGTGGAGACTCGGGGTCAAGGGAATCTTGGATTTGTTGGTGAATGAAGCGGGCTCGGCTGTATAATTGTTGCCAGGAGGTGATGTCGTTGAGGGCTAAGATGAACCGATACTCGGGCACGGCATTGGATATCAGCATCTTGATTTGCTCTCCCTCCGGTATGTGCCCCGGGACCTGCGCGGCAAGGCGACGCCAACGATCGGCAAAGGTAGAAAACTCCTCTTCGGGCTTCATCATCTCATAGGCCAGATCCACAATAGAGTACTTGGGCCCAACCTGGCCTTGAAACTGCTGAAGAAATTTCCCTTGCACGGCTTGAAAATTCACGACTTGCTCTTGTGGAAGAGAGAACAACCAATCCCGAGCCGGGCCTTCCAATGACAGACCAAACAGATAAGCCATCAAGTGTTGGTCATGTCGAAATTGGACCGACTCATAAACAAACTCCTTCAAGTGCACATACGGGTCACCGACTCCACTATAACGGTGATATGTGGGAATTTGTGATGGAGGTGGGAGCCTAAGACCTTGAAAAGTGAACCAGCAGCAACATGGGCAGAATAATGAGGCCCATTAAGAAAATAAGTCCCATTAGAAATCGGGCCAGTAGCATATGAAGGAGAAGAAAGAGGCCCATGAACAGAAGATGGCCCATTATGAGAAGAAGGCCCATTAAGATGAGACGTAATGATGCATTGGGCCTGGGCCGGGTCCATTTGACGAACAAGGCTTGAAAGATGGGCCATGAGATTAGCATGTTCCTCGGATGGATCAGAAGGACCACGGGAAGATGGGCCCGCGTGAGAAGAGGATTCTACGTGGGAATAAGAATGATACAAGCGGTTCGAATACTGCTCCATGAGGGCAAATGGAGACTTAATACAAGGATATCAAGGAGAATACAAGTGGGGAAGTAATGGCTTAATGGGCTCGAGGACAAGAGGGGACTGACCCACTAATGGACAACGGATCAGGGGACAATGGACTAGATAATGGACACACAAAATGGGCTAAGCTAAATGGGCCTAACAACAACAAAACATATGGATGATGAAAGAATGCAACACAAAAATCACTAATGGGCTTGGACAAGCCCAAACAACACAAACAATGCAATGTGAGAGTTTTCACCCAAGTCAAACAAGTAGATATGATGGAAAATTTTTTAGTGGTTTTAATAGACCTTTTAATGATTTGAATTAGGAAAAATTCCCTCAAGATAGGAATCCTATGGGAATAAGGTCCAAACTTTGTGTTGACTAAGGTTAACTCCCTTACACGTATGCAAATGCAAGCCTAAGGTGTGGAAAGGTACAACCGGCCCGGCGTCCGTGTGGGAATCCACGGCTCGCGGGGACTTATGGAGGTCCCGGATAAGATCACCTAGTCGAGCCCAAGGAATATGGGAGCGAGAGGATCACTTACCAAGGTAGGAAATGCAACTATGATATGCAATGTATGACCCTATGTGCACCGGAGTGCATGTAATTTCTAACTTAAAACTAGAAAATCAAGACTAGATTAAACTATGCAAACATGATCCAACTAAAACAAATATTATATGGATGGAAAGACAATACAAAGATCTACACAACGGGCCCAAGAACAGATCAATCTGATCCCGGGAGGTCAATCAAATCACTGAGCAAAGTTGCCCCCGTGAACCTGTGCGCAGACCACATGCAGATTTTATGGACAAAATGCTAAAACGATGACAATTGTTAACTAAGCAAATGAGACCCAAATGATGCAAATAAGCTATGGATGGAAAGACAATACAAATGACTATCTAATGGAACAAAAATCAGTGCAATCAGACACCGGGAAGGTAGTCAAATCACTGAGTAAAGATGTACGTGTGAACCTGTCCCTGAGCCTGCCTGCAGAACTTATGCAGAAAACTCAAAAAGTTGGACAATATTAGAATATGCAACTGTTAACCAAATGATGCAAATGATATATGGATGCAAACACAATACAAAGGGCTATCCAATGCAACACGAATCGGCTCAATCGGACTCCGGGATCAAAAGTTATGCCCCGATGAATATGGCCCTGTAAGCATGCGCGCAAGACTGCCAGAAGCTGTAACGGTCTACCAAATGACCGTTATATGAAAGTGACGGTCTACCATAAGACCGTCACATAACCAGAGCCCGTAAAACACCAAAAATAGTGGGAGGATGGAAGAAATATCACCTAAATATGAACATGCACCCACCCAACTAACAAAAGAGCATGAAAACAAGCGTGATGGGCATTGGTGTCCCACCGTGATCGCCAAAAAACTGTTGATTTATTTTTTTAATTAGATTCCTATCCCGCCCCCTTAAATACATACATGCATAAACATGTGAATCAAAAATAAGGAGGATGAAAGGATAGAAATACTAACCGTGATCGCCACCAAGGTTCCAGCAACGCCAAAGGATGAAGAAGTGTAAAGAACGGCGCCGTGTATCTTGGAAAGAAAACTTGATCGCGCTTGAAACGGGGTGCGGGGAACTTGTGGATTCAAACCTCCTCTCCTTCCAGCCGGCTAGAGGAAGAGGGCCTCACGTTGTATTCATGCTCTCCTGCAAAACAAAGATGAAACACAAAGGTAAAAACCCATTAGAACATGAAGTGTAGAAATCTGCCCAAAGTGATAAAATAGGGGTAGAAATTGAGGGCAAACTCACCGGGGGGAGGTTTTTAACCCCTGTGGAAGGGTGGAAGAGATAGGTGTGTGTGTTGTGCATGCATAGGATTTGAAATCACGAAATTTGATTGAGAGAATAGAGAGAAATCGTTGATGCAAAACGGGAAAAAATGCATGTGCAGCAGAAAGTGCAGAAAACTGTGATGATTTGTGATTTTGAGAGGACTAGAACTAAGAGTATAGACCATGAAATCAAGCCCAGAATGATGGAATGAAAAGCTAATACTTTCCTCTTCAAGATAGGGTCGAAGTTGTGAGTCGGCGTTGCAGCATGGCTTCGCCGCACGTCCGAAAAGAGCCCCCCGTTGCGACTGCGAACTGGGCAATTTTTATAGAGTTTTGTAAGAAAGCCTAATCTTCTTATCACGATTCCCAGAGATAGAGTCCAAGATAAATCAAGTTCTTTAGATCAAACTCGAGATAATACTAAGGACAAGAGATAGGAACAAACGGGGATCAATTCGGAGGAGGATTCTTGAAGATATGGCTCTTGGAAGGTAGCCCCGGAGCCTTATCTGCAGAGTTTTAGTTGAACTAGGATACTTAAATCCTGATCTTGCGACCCAGATCCCGAGAGATATAGCCAATGAAAATTTAGAGTTCTTTGGACTGAATTCAAGATAATATAAAGGGCTAGAAGTTGGAAAAAACGGGGATCAATTCGGAGTAGAATTTAAGAAGTTATGGACTCTTCAAGAGGGCCACGATGCACAGAAACGGAGCAGAGTCCAACATGAATTGAACTCTCAGGTGTGTGTAACGGTCTATCTTAGGACCGTCAGAGTTATGTAACAGACTAAGGAAGCTCCGTCACACTCTGGGTGTTGAACGGGGTGATTTCGGGCAAGTTTCGATGTAACGCACTCATACTAGGCCGTCACATGGACTCTAACGGTCTAGGGTAGGACCGCCACATTCAGGGTGTTGAACAGGGTGTTTCGGGTAAGTTTCGGTGTGACGGTCTATCGTAGGACCGTCACACTGATGTAACGCACCTATGTAGGGCCGTCACATTGATGGAGGAAAAAAATTGAGCAGACTGCGCGCGACTTTAGAAATTGAAGCGTATCTCTCAAACGGGGCAGAACTAGAGAAAGTGATAGAAGAAGAAATTGTAGATAACTGAGAGAGGAACAATTTTAATGAAGAAAAAAAGTTGAGAAAATGATCAGAAGAGGGAGAAAATGGGGTTAGAATATAGAGGAAAATTCTGGTATGTTGGTAAACAGCACAGCACGCCGAAAAAATGCGAATAGCTCACAATCGGGGTAGAACTAGCCAACGGCGTAGAAGAAGAATTTGTAGATCTTTGAAAGAGGAACAACTTTAGTGAAGACAACTTTTTGAAAATAGGAACATAAGGAGATGAAAAAGGACCACTTTCAGGACCGCACAGTGAGAGAGAGCCGATTACTTGAGAGAAGTCGGCCTAAATGGGCCGTAAGTTGACTTGGAAGCCGGAATTTGATAAGATAAGCTCCAGGGCTCTAAGAAATCATGATCTCCAAGACTCAAAGGATAGGGAATGGTAAAAATGGGCTCAAAATCCATCCAAGGAAGCTCCAAAATAATGGCTAATTCGGGACATCAAAAATGATGAATAAGAGAAATGACACAACTCTTGGACTAAAACGGGTGTCAACAGATGCCCCTTCTTGATGTCCGCTTTGCAAGGGAATGAGCGAAAGCGACGCGAAGGTGAAATGGAATAGAAAGGAGATGGAGCGAAAGCGATAGCGACGTGAAATGGAGATGAAGCGGAGATGAAGCGGAGAGAACTGATAAGCGGGCATCAAGGCAAAAAGACACCCGTCACAACCAACAAGCGGTAGGAATTCTCCCGAAAATGCCGAACTAACCACCTGAAATGGATGACAAGGATGAGACATGTCTGGAGAACTAACTAAGGGAGGGGAAACACGACCAGCCTCATCGGGGACACAATCCACGGACAATGAGTGGGTCGGAAGGAAACACAGCATAAGAGCAGGAAAAGGAGAGATAAGAAAACTGAGATAAAATCCAGACAGGATTCACGCTCGACAACCAGACCAAGCGGCAAGATCAGAGAAATCGTTTGAATTCAGAGTGGAATGAAGAATCTCTTATCCAAGAGAGCTTAAGTACAATTAACCATTGCTGAGGAGAAATCATGAAAGAATCATGAGACGTGAATGCTCAAAATGACATGATGCATGCTGGGCTAAAATAAAGAAATCATTAAAACGAATGCAAAGAAAGATAAAGTAGAAAGTACTCAATGATAACATTGCTAGACTGAGCAAAATGGGGTCAAGTGTCTTCTTGCAACCACGGCGTGCGAGACAGAGTCCATCGTCCCCCACCGGACTCAACCGAGCGGCCTATCCAATGATTAACCGTATGCTCCTAGATCATCATCGTTTTTGTTAAAGGGGAACATCAGATCCCAGAACACACGGGCAACCAGCCGGTCCTTGAGAGGTTATAATAACGTAGATGCCATATAGTAATGCAACAATGAGCAGGGATAGAGAGCCATACCTGACTTACCTGCCAAGCGAAATGGCATTTTTTTAGATTTTCGATTTCTGATTTTTATGGATTTTCAAATAAGACAACAATATGAATGACCATGATGTGAACATAAACTAATATGAACGAGCATGACATGACCATAACATAATAAGAGAAATATGAACGAAACATGGCACAACATAACATAACGAAGATGGATGAAACATAACACACAAACAAATGGCAAACATGCATGCGACTAAAGGCACGGTGGGACAAGACAACATGCACACGATGGGACAGCACACACGGTGGTATAAGGACATGGCGGGACAAAGACACGTGGGATGACAATACCACGGAGGACAAAGACACGTGCGATGAATGATATGGCAGGATGGGGACACGCGTGATGAATGACACGGCGGGATAAAGATACGACCAACACGAGAGGACATAGACACATATGACAAGGACACATCGAGATAAAAGACATGGAGGACCATAGACATGATAAAGACAACAAACACATTCTTCAATCAAAGCCCAATATCAGACGAAGCGAAACCACCAGGTTCAAAATCGTGGGACAATGCCTCTCATGGAGATATGATTAAGTAGATAAGCGAAAGCTGAGAAGGCCATGAGCTTCAAAATAGATATTGAAGAGATGAGAATAGATCGAAGAATAAGAGCAGGAGGCAGAGCGAAAAGATAGAGCAAGGAAAGCTTGAACCTGCAGTCTGCACACTTAGCAAACAGATTACGTATCTATCCTCAAGATAAAATAAAAGGAACAAAAAAGAAGTTATTTTAGATTTTTTATATTTCTGATTTTTTTGCCATATTCAAATTTTTGGGATTTTTTGACATATTTGATTTCTTTTTTGGAATTTTGACATATTTGATTTTTTTTTAGAATTTTGACATATTTGTTTTTTCGAATTTTGATAATATTTCATTTTTTTTAGATTTTGATAATATTTCATTTTTTTTGATGTTGACAAAGCAATCTGCAGCACCCAAAGACGGGCTCAAACTACTGGCCAGGGATCGTCGTTCTTACCCCTTTCATTAAAGACTTCCCTTAAGTAGGGCGTGCATGTTAGGGTGACTTACCATAATCAACCGCCTCTAAAGAACGGTGCCCCTACTAAGGCCATACCCGAGATACAACCTAGCCTAAGAGGGAGAAATAGAAGAAAAATTAGAGACAAGCTTTATGCAGGATGGGAGACATCAGGACTTGAATTCCTTCCAGGGCACCACCCCTCAAAGAGTAGGTCTGTTGCGCCGGGGCTTTGTGTCTTTGATTTTGAGACCCATATTTATCAAGCATGCATGCGACCGGGCTCATAGCGTCCCGCGGGGAACTGTACTGCCACTCTTGCCATGCCTTTGATTCATAATCTTACTTTTTGATTCATCATTGATTCGTCCATATATGATTTTGACAGCCCATATTGGCTAGATATTGCATGAAAGCTCACTTTCGAGGGTCAAGATTACCCCTATTTGAGACCTCTCTCGTATTGGGGAGCACCTAGGTCGGTCATCTCATCCATCCATCTCTTGCCCCTACACTTGGCCGAGTAGAGAAGAGAAAACGCCTTTGTGCATACCCAAAGTATGGCCAAAGCAGCAACGGTGTTGCACTAGAGAGATTGGCTATGGCTTGCCGTGTAGTGTGTGAAAAATCCATGCTCAAAGGTCACCCTCAACGATCGGGGAATGAACTGGACTCCCAGCGCGGAGCTATCACCAGCCTAAGGATGCTGCAGAAGCAAACTCATTTTAAATGAACTAAGTAAATTTCTAAAAGCCACTTAACCATGTAAGGAACCAACATTAATCTTAACAATGTGCAGTAGTAAATAAGTGATAATAATAGCATGTTCTTTGCACAAAATAAAGATACCTTGCAAATCCACAGAACGAAACTAGCATCCTGAAGCAATCGTGATCATCGAGCTTCGCGCAGCACGAGCTTCATATTCCTTGCTTGACAGGACGAAAGAGAGAGGATAGCAAATGATCAAAGATTCCTCAACATGGAGGAGCGGCAGACATTAAACTAGACGAATAAGGATAAAAAGGAAGAGAGACGAGGGCTAGAACTCCCTCGTTAAGTCACAGAGACCTTGATAACAAGGAACCAATTACAGAAGAAACCAGATTAGCCAAGATCAAGGCGGACTAAAGCCTCGAAAGCAGCAAGAAAAAGGGTAATGATCTTGAAAGGGTGAGGAGGAGAGAGTAGAAAGATAATAAGAAGAATCATCCGATGTGGTCGGAGAAGAGGGACGAGAATCATCCGATAGTGTCGGAGAAGGAGAATGGGAGACACTCGACAAGGTCGGAGAATAAGAAGGAGAACTCGGAGATACCAGAGGAGAAGAATCAGAGGAGGACATAGACTGAGGCCGAGAATGGTGAGGAGATGGAAAGTTCGAAGGTTCCGGATAGGAAAAGGAAGAACGGGGATTCACGGATCTAAGATGGGAGGAGAGAATCGTTGAGGGAGAATTAGGAGAGGGCAGATACACCACCCAGGGGTGGGAACCGAGCAGAAGAAATGATGAGTGAAATGAAGAAGAAGGAAGAGAAGTGGACCCCTGAGTGCACAATTGACGGCCCTTAAACTTACGCCACCGCCTCTTCTTAGCTGATACTTCTTGAACATGGACTCGCCTGGCGCGGACTCGGACCTTCGGCCTTCTTAATCTGTAATACCTTCTCAGATAACGGGTCCACCTGACAGATGGCCTGGCCCGGTCATGAATATGCAGCTTCATTAGGGCAGTTGCCCCTAGACACCCAGTGCTAACAACAGTAGATGGACATTCTTGAACAACTAACTCCTCATAATGTTGAATATCATATAACCATGGAGTCTTGTTACTTGGCACAAGTAGCATGAGATTCGGCATCTCCACTCGGCAACTGGGCACGAAGCATAACTCCCTTACCAGAAGAGCAGGACGAAACTGAGGGAGAGTAATGCGCGGCATTGACATGGCCGGCTTGCTAATGAACAAAGGGAGATTGCATAGAATGTGCAGAATGTCCTTGGAGAATATAGAAGATACGGCCAATTGCCCTTTGAACATAGAGTGCATAATCTGCTTGGCGACCGTATGCATTAGCATAACACAGGTAGAGAACCCTTCTTGACCTATCATCTGAACAGCAATAGAGCGAGGAGAAATAATAACATCAACGGTGAACTCTCCGGCGAGCAAGGAGATTGCCACCGGCCTCGCTCGGGAAGAAACTGGCATCAACTCAAGGGAACTCTTCTTAGTAACTCTCATCTTTGAAAGTAGAGGCGCATCATCCCCAAAATAACCAGGGACGAGGACACGAACCGGCATCCGACAGATAAAATCTTGAATCTTGAAATGCAAGGCCGACACTGAATCATCCTGACTTGGCTTATTGTCTCCCTGGTAGGAATGTAAATGGATCGGATTCAGCTCGGGTAGACAAATACCATACCCTATCCGTGAAAATTTTATAAATACCATACCCGGATAATACCCTATTATTTTGACGGGTATGGATACGGATATATCCATCACGGGTATGGATATATCCGTGGATATTCGTATCCGTCCATAAAGCACGAGTCTACATCAACCTCCAAGAAAATGTGAGATTTATGAGACTTAAAAAAATAGAAATTCGATAAATTCTTTCCTTTCTAAAGTAATTTTTATGTTTTATAAAAACGTCTCTACAATTTAGCAAGAAGTCCAAACTCACAAACTCAACAAGACGAACAACGGGTTAAGTTCATATCAAAATCATAGGCCTAACATGCCTGATAAGTTATTAAGAGCGGGTTCGGATCGGGTATGGATTCGGGTGCACTAAATCTATACCCTATCCGAATATGAAACGGCTATTTTAAACATATCCGAACCCGAATCCATATCCATTTATTCGGGTATTACCCTACCCATCACGGGTCGGGTGATACGGATAATCTGGTTTGCGGGTATTTTTGACATCCCTACTCCCTGGGGATTAGACCCGAGGGGCACCAAAGGAAGCACACACCCGCTCCGTGGGGTGGAAGTGGTTGGAGAAGTAAAGGGAATATGTTTGGGTGGAACACGTGAAGGTTTGTAAGGCATGGAGGCTCCAACGGGAGTGGTGATGTAAATTGAAGGCGCAGGCGATGTGGCGATGATAGGCTCGGGTGGTGACAAAGGCGAAGGTGAAAGCGTGGCTAAGGGTAAAGGTAAAGGCAAATGTGTGGCTTGCTCAGGCTCGGGCAAAGGTGATGGCGGAGATGGGGGCAAGGGTGGAGATGGAGGTGGTGATGGAAGCACTGGTGGTGGAGATGGAGATGATGGTGATGGCAATGGAGATGGTGAGGATAGTGATGAAGGCGATGGGGGTAGTGGACATGGAGGTGGAGAGGGTGAAGAGGGAGGTTGTGGTGTCCACCGTCGATGTGTCGATACAACGCGTCGAGCGGTGTTGGGGATAGAAGTAGTGGTAGTGGCGGTGGGAGAAGAAGGGGAGGCACTAGCATGAACAGAGGCTTGGGTTTGTGGCGACGATGGAGCCAGGGTAAGAGATGGCGGAGGTAATGGAGTAGGTGATGGAGCGAGTGCAGCACTAGACGAGGAATCACAGGGGTGCCCCTGGCCTTGAAGTAATAGAGACGGCTACCCCGGCGGCACTTCTTGCTGCTGCTGTTGGCTACGAAGATGTAAACTGACTTTATGAATAGCGGCCCAATCAATCCTTTTCTTAGCTTCCAGATCATAAACATAATCCCGGAACTCGGGGCAATCCTTAACCAAATGACCCTGCTGGCAGTGGAAATAACAGAACTGAAGCATATCCCCGACCGCGGGTCGGCAGGGCACAGCCGGAGAGAACGGCAATGCGTGAGTGGCCATCAAAGCCCGAAATATATCTGTGAAACACACTGGCAACGGAAGATGAGAAGCCTGCTTCGGGCAAGGTGGATGCCGAGGGATATGTAATGGTGGAGAAGGTTGTGGAGACGGAAGTGGAGGTTGCGTAGGCAATAGTGTGTGGCTAGTGGTGGAGGGATTTGGTGAAGGCATATGTGGAACGGAGTGGGGAGGTATGTAGACGGCATCCACCTGCTCGGGATGTGGTGTTCCCTTGATCGAAAGTGTAGATGGAGACGGGTATGCGGATGCAGGAGGTTGACTCATGGAAGGTTGATATGCGGAGGCGTATGGGTATGTAGAGGCAAGAGGTTTGCTCGTGGAGGGATATGCGGCGGAAGGCTGACTCATGGCAGGCCGACTCATGGGAGCGTAGGGTTGGCACGTGGAGGGTGAAGGTTGATATGTGGAGGTGGATGGTGGAGACTCGGGGTCAAGGGAATCTTGGATTTGTTGGCGAATGAAGCGGGCTCGACTGTATAATTATTGCCAGGAGGTGATGTCGTTGAGGGCTAAGATGAACCGATACTCGGGCACGGCATTGGATATCAGCATCTTGATTTGCTCTCCCTCCGGTATGTGCCCCGGGACCTGCGCGGCAAGGCGACGCCAACGATCGGCAAAGGTAGAAAACTCCTCTTCGGGCTTCATCATCTCATGGGCCAGATCCACAATAGAGTACTTGGGCCCAACCTGGCCTTGAAACTGCTGAAGAAATTTCCCTTGCACGGCTTGAAAATTCACAACTTGCTCTTGTGGAAGAGAGAAGAACCAATCTCGAGCCGGGCCTTCCAATGACAGACCAAACAGATAAGCCATCAAGTGTTGGTCATGTCGAAATTGGGCCGACTCATAAAAAAACTCCTTCAAGTGCACATACGGGTCACCGACTCCACTATAACGGCGATATGTGGGAATTTGTGATGGAGGTGGGAGCCTAAGACCTTGAAAAGTGAACGGAACACTTAAAGAGGATTTGGGATTAATCCGACGTTGAAGCTCATCAAGCTGGCGTTGGGTTTGAGCAATCATCTCCTGGGTATGGAGAGATCGAGAAGAATATGGGCCAGCTTGAGCAAGAGGTTGTGAATTAGGACCAGTAGCATGGTATTGGGCCGGATAAGAGGATCCAGGCTGAGAAGAAAAAGGGCCCATTCTGGGAATGGAAGGGTGAGCGGGCCTGGAAGAGATGTTGGAACATGGGTTGAATGGGCCTGCAGCAACATGGGCAGAATAATGAGGCCCATTAAGAGAATAATGCCCATTAGCAATTGGGCCAGCAACATATGAAGGAGAAGGAGGAGGCCCATGAATAGAAGATGGCCCATTATGAGAAGAAGGCCCATGAAGATGAGATGCAATAAGACGTTGGGTCTGGGCCGGGTCCATTTGGTGAACAAGGCTTGAAAGATGGGCCATGAGATTAGCATGTTCCTTGGATGGATCAGAAGGACCACGGGAAGATGGGCCCGCATGGGAAGAGGATTCCATGCGGGAATAGGAAGAAGATTGAGAAAAAGAATGATACAAGGCGTTAGAATGATACTCCATCAGGGCAAATGGAGACTTAATACAAGGAGATCAAGGACAATACAAATGGGGAAGCAAGGGCTTAATGGGCTTGAGAACAAGGGGGGCTGACCCACTAATGCAAAGACAAATGGACAATAGACCACGGGACAATGGACTGGACAATGAACCAACAAAATGGACTGACTTAAGTGGGCCTAACAACAACAAAACATGTGGATGCAGCACAAAACACCACTAATGGGCTTGGACAAGCCCAAACAACATAAACAATGCAATATGAAAGTTTTCACCCAAGTCAAACAAGTTAATATGATGGGAAATCTTTTAGGGGTTTTAATAGACCTTTTAATGATTTGAATTAGGAAAAATTCCCTCAATATAGGAATCCTATGGGAATAAGGTCCAAACTTTGTGTTGACTAAGGTTAACTCCCTCACACGTATGCAAATGCAAGCCTAAGGTGTGGAAAGGTACAACCGGCCCAGTGTCCGTGTGGGAATCCACGGCTCATGGGGACTTATGGAGGTCCCGGATAAGATCACCTAGTCGACTCCAAGGAATATGGAGGCGAGAGGATCACTTACCAAGGTAGGAAATGGAACTATGATATGCGATGTATGGCCCTATGTGCACCGGAGTGCATGCAAATTCTAGCTTAAAACTAGAAAATCAAGACTAGATTAAACTATGCAAACATGATCCAACTAAAACAAATAGTATATGGATGGAAAGACAATACAAAGGTCTACACAACGGGCCCAAGAACAGATCAATCTGACCCCGGGAGGTCAATCAAATCACTGAGCAAAGTTGACCCCGTGAACCTGTGCGCAGACCACATGCAGATTTTATGGACAAAATGCTAAAATGATGACAATTTTTAACTAAGTAAATGAGACCCAAATGATGCAAATAAGCTATGGATGGAAAGACAATACAAATGACTATCCAATGGAACAAAAATCAGTGCAATCAGACACCGGGAAGGTAGTCAAATCACTGAGTAAAGATGTACCTGTGAACCTGTCCCTGAGCCTGCCTGCAGAACTTATGCAGAAAAATCAAAATGTTGGACAATATTAGAATATGAAAATATTAACTAAATGATGCAAATAATATATGGATGGAAAGACAATACAAAGGGCTATCCAACGCAACAAGAATCAGCTCAATCGGACTCCGGGATCAAAAGTTATGACCCGATGAATATGGCCCTGTGAGCATGCGTGCAAGACTGCCAGAAGCTGTAACGGTCTACCAAATATTTTTCTGCATGGAAGTAAACCCAATGCCCATCAACTTGCTACATAAGCACTAGGTCCAATGTAACTATGAACCCAATGCCCATCACGCTTGTTTTCATGCTATTTTGTTAGTTGGGTGGGTGCATGTTCATATTTAGGTGATATTTCCTCCATCCTCCCACTATTTTTGGTGTTTTACGGGATCTGGTTATGTGACGGTCTTATGGTATACCGTCACGGTCATATAACGGTCATTTGGTAGACCGTTACAGCTTCTGGCAGTCTTGCGCGCATGCTCACAGGGCCATATTCATCGGGGCATAACTTTTGATCCCGGAGTCCGATTGAGCTGATTCTTATTGCGTTGGATAGCCCTTTGTATTGTCTTTCCATCCATATATCATTTGCATCATTTAGTTAATATTTTCATATTCTAATATTGTCCAACTTTTTGAGTTTTCTGCATAAGTTCTGCAGGCAGGCTCAGGGACAGGTTCACAGGTACATCTTTACTCAGTGATTTGACTACTTTCCCGGTGTCTGATTGCACTGATTTTTGTTCCATTGGATAGTCATTTGTATTGTCTTTCCATCCATAGCTTATTTGCATCATTTGGGTCTCATTTGCTTAGTTAAAAATTGTCATCATTTTAGCATTTTGTCCATAAAATCTGCATGTGGTCTGCGCACAGGTTCACGGGGGCAACTTTGCTCAGTGATTTGATTGACCTCCCGGGGTCAGATTGATCTGTTCTTGGGCCCGTTGTGCAGATCTTTGTATTGTCTTTCCATGCATATACTATTTGTTTTAGTTGGGTCATGTTTGCATAGTTTAATCTAGTCTTGATTTTCTAGTTTTAAGTTAGAAATTGCATGCACTCCGGTGCACATAGGGCCATACATTGCATATCATAGTTGCATTTCCTACCTTGGTAAGTGATCCTCTCGCTCCCATATTCCTTGGGCTCGAATAGGTGATCTTATCCGGGACCTCCATAAGTCCCCGCGAGCCGTGGATTCCCACACGGACGCCGGGCCGGTTGTACCTTTCCACACCTTAGGCTTGCATTTGCATACGTGTAAGGGAGTTAACCTTAGTCAACATAAAGTTTGGACCTTATTCCCATAGGATTCCTATCTTGAGGGAATTTTTCCTAATTTAAATCATTAAAAGGTCTATTAAAACCACTAAAAGATTTCCCATCATATCAACTTGTTTGACTTGGGTGAAAACTCTCACATTACATTGTTTGTGTTGTTTGGGCTTGTCCAAGCCCATTAATGGTTTTTGTGTTGCATTCTTTCATCATCCATATGTTTTGTTGTTGTTAGGCCCATTTTGTGTGTCCATTATCTAGTCCATTGTCCCCTGATCCGTTATCCATTAGTGGGTCAGTCCCCTCTTGTCCTCGAGCCCATTAAGCCATTGCTTCCCCACTTGTATTCTCCTTGATATCCTTGTTGTTGTGCCCCTGTGGTTTTGATGATGGTTTTGTTGATTGATTGTTGGTGTGAGTTAATCAAATGTTCAGTCATCCTGCTGCTCAATTTAGAGTCATATTTGATGATCAGTCATGCTACATGTTAAACTGATGCATAAAGCATTCATTGCTGTGGTTTTAATGATTGATTTGGTTTTGATGATTGGTGTTTGATGTGAGTCACTGTGAGTCATCCTGTTGAAATGTTCATTCAGGCTTTCATATGCTCAGTCAGTTTATTTGTTTACACTGTGAATCATTGTAATTGAACTTTAAGACTGTTATCTGCCACATAAAGCTTTCATATACATTTACAGTCTATGCATTGACATGAATGGGACAATGTAAGAAGATTTGTTAAGCGTGCTTCCGTTCGTGCATACTTAACCCCGTGCACATTTTTGGTTGCCACAATGTTCGTGCATTTCTTGCTTTGAACAATGTCCGTGCACAGTCTGTCCACCTCATGGTGTTTTCACAATTGTGTCTTCATAGAACATTGTGTATCTGTTCTACGTGTTGTCTCTCCTCACAAACACGAAAAGACTTCGTGTCGTTTAAGTTTATAACACTTCGTGTTGATCTTGTCTATTACCAGGAAATCTGCTAAGAGGTAGTACATTGTGTGTCTATACTGTTACTGTCTTCCTGTTGGTTGGCACTTCGTCTTGTTTGAGTATAACACGCAGTGTTGTACTGCTTGTCTTCATGTCGTGTGTCCGTTTTGTCTCCACTATATCTCGTATCACTTACTGTTGTTCCTCGAGTCGTTCGTAAGTTCGAGCAGTCCTGTCCTCGAGTCGTTTTTTTTTCTTTTGTGTCCTTAAGTCCTCTAAGGATTAAGTGTCGTCTCACTTCGTGTCATTCTCACTCTATGACCATTCTTCGTGATGGTTTTTGATCTGTCTCCGTGTCGTTTCACCACGTGTCAATTACTGTTCTGTCTTCGTGTTGTTTACTGTAGCAGCTCGATTTGTTCTGATGAACTTCGAGTCGTTTCCCAGTAAACCCCGTGTCATTTTGACTCCGTGTCAATGACTGTTTCTATCTTTGTTTTGTCTTCAACACGTGTTAGTTCTGTTCAGTTCGTATCGTTGTCAGTCTTTGTTGTTTTCATCGCGTGTCATTTACTGTTGCTCTTCGTGTCGTTTTTCCTTCTCAGGTCTTCGTGTCGTGTTCCTGAAGCTGCTCTAAAAGTTCTGATGAACTTCGAGTAGTTTTCCTGTAGACCTCGAGTCGTTCCTACTTAGTAACCACACTTCGTGTCGGTCACTGTTTGTCCACGTATTCGTGTTGATATGTCTTCGTGTTGGTTTTATGTACTCCATGTCGTTTTCACTCCGTGTCAACTTCGTCTTAAGTGTTGTTTCATGTCTTCGTGTTGCTTTCTGTGTCACCACCTCGTGTCGTTCTCTGTGTAGTGTGTGTTTTTGTCACCACTATACTTCGTGTCGTTGTTATTCACTTCGTGCTGATTACACCGTCTTCGTGTTGGTCTTTCTCATTAGACCTCGTGTCGTTCTCGCTTTGACCACACTTCGTGTTGCTTTACGTAGACCTCGTGTCTTGCTTGTTTGCAACCACTTCATGTCGGTTTCTGTTGCCAGTCCATGTTGTTCTCGAGCCGTTCTCTTTGATGTTTATTACGTCGTGTCGTTTTCTTTACTTCGTGCCTTTGTCATCGTATGTATCTCGTAACGTTCTCCTTGTTGCCATTTCGTGTCATTCTTG
Source organism: Amorphophallus konjac (assembly GCA_022559845.1). NCBI lineage: Eukaryota > Viridiplantae > Streptophyta > Magnoliopsida > Alismatales > Araceae > Amorphophallus > Amorphophallus konjac. Next base: position 57,211,089 of record CM040129.1, on the reverse strand, counting down.
TTTCACTTCGTGTCGGTCTCTTCGTTGTGTCTGTTCTGTCACAATGTATCTCGTGTCGTCCTTCTTATTACCTCGTGTTGTTTTCATCTTCTTCGTGTCGTTCTCAGTGCATCTAGAATTACTACTACATACTTCGTGCAGATTTAGTTATTGTGGCCCTCAGTTTGTAATGGTTTTCATCTCCTTGCAGGTCCGAGGAAGAAATATTCCCAAGTGACCTGAGCAGCACGTGATCCGAGGCTGGAATGAAGCCTGCTGAGAGACTGCCACGTGGTCCGAATTCTTAGGGCTGGAAATGTGGAGGTCACACGTCGTGGCTGATGCTGCTGCTGCTGCTATATATATGAGACCTTCGTCCACAGATGAAGGTGATCGAGTTGGCGAGAAGAAAAGCGTATACAGAGAGCCACGATCCAGATAGAAGAAGAAAAGAGAAAGAAGAAGAGCAGAAGGAGAAGAAGAGAGGTAGAGAGCTCGAGAAGAGTGTGAAGAGAAGAAGAAGCAGAGAGTGAGAGGAGAGCAGAAGAAAGAGAAAGAAAGATAGAGAGTGAGCGAGAGAGCTCGTGGAGAAGAAGGAAGATCTTACCTGAAGATCCGTCTACTGGACCGTGGATCAAATCCAGGCCAGTCAGCTCCGTTGAGAGCCACATTATGTGTTTCGTTTTTCAGCTTTCTGTTTTGCTGAAGTCATTTTTCGTTTACTGTTCTTTCCTTTGTTTTCTGGTTTGCTGTGTTTCCGATACTCTGTAGAGTGGTCAGGGTTCCTCCTGTTAGTTCAGGAGAAGGGAGATTGACATCTCCGGTTGCAAGTAGCTGGGTGCTACTTGTGGGTTCCCTCCGGTTTGGAGGAAGGGAGATCTGATCTCCAGTTGCAAGTAGTTGGGAGCTACTTGTTGATCCCCTCCGGTTTGGAGGAAGGGAGACTTGTCTCCGGTTCTGGGCTTGTGGATTCAAGTCCAGGGGTTCCCTCCAGGTGTGGAGGAAGAGAGACCTTGTGTCTCTGGTTTGCTAGTGACTGGTGTCACTAGTGGTTCCCTCCGGTTGGGAGGAAGAGGGGAGGTTGTTCCCCTGGTCAAGCTGTTTGGCAGCGTTTGTTGCAGACTGAGTCTGCTGTTTCTAGCGTGAGCTAGTGGAAGCCACACTCGGTTTGAGTGTGGGGTGGATGTAGGTCTGGAGGACCGAACCACCTAAAAATCCTCTGTGCAGTGGTCTGATTTCTCTATATGTTTTGCTTCCGCTAGATGTTTGCATAGGGGCGCTCCAAGTGGTTGATCAGATCTTGTTCTGAGTGTTTAATCCGTTGAGTGAGCGAAAGTTTATTTGAGTGGAAGAATGGTGCTACTGCTAATTAGTCTTTCAGATTTGATACATCTGTCTAGTTAGCACTCTAGATAGTTAGTGAGCATCATAACCTTTTAATTGGGTAAAGGTTTTTAAAGGGTTATATTCATTCACCCCCCCCTCTGAATACTGCACCGAACCTAACAATTGGTAATTCTCCTATCAATTGGTATCATTTGGCTTCAGAATTCTATCAGTCTTTCATGAAGATTTCGATGGGCTATCTCGATCATAAATCTGAAAATCTTAAACTAGAAATCTTCTATTATACGTTTTTATGAATGACTGAAATAACTCGTGTGGTTTAAGCTTAATGTATTCATGGAGTTTAACTTCAAAATCTCTTAACATATCTGAATCATGTTTAATAAATCTTAACCAACTGTTTCATGCTATCTCTTGTAAAAACTTCTGAAATCTGCACTTTTGAATACATGACTTTAATTGGTTAAGTACATGAGATTAATATTGTTTTGAAGCAAATGAATGTTTCTGAAATGTCTAAAGGGTAATATCTGTCAGAGCAATGACATTGGTCACTGAGAAACACAAGTCCAAAGGACTGTGTCATGAGGTGCCTTAGTTAACTCTGTAAAATGAGAATTCATTGAAAATCAGGCAGAGCAATGGCATGCACACTGAGAAATACAATTCACTCATTAAAAATTGAGCTGTAGTGTGTCATGATGTGTAAATGCTAACTCTGTTTACATAAGGCATGACAGTTAGTCACACTAAGGGCTTAGGGATATTGGCCTCTGATCAAGGTATATCCTCTAGTTACAAGGTGTGTACTAAACTAGAAAGCACGTAAAATTTGTAGCAAGGAAAATTGTTGAATAAATTGAAAATATCTGAATATTGATGCCAAAAATCAAATTGCTACAACCCTAGACAAAATCATATGACTTCATAATTGCTTGATTTCAATACTAGTACATGTAATTCTGAAAGAAGTCAATAGATTTGATTGTGTAAGACAAAGGGAGGATAATCAAGATAAATATGAGGGCTTGGTTCACTTTTATTAAACCATGGTTTTAGATATCAATACAGAATTTTATTGATAAACTCTGCATACATCATGTTTAAACCATGCTGTTCAATAAATGTCATTCATAAGCCCTTATGATAGAAGATTTTGAAAACTTATGTTTCAGATTTATGAGATTGATATCTCTTTGAAAATCTGGCTGAATTTCTTATGTTTGGAGCATCCTTGAAAAATTTGTTAACTGAATTTCTTCTGCTCATGTCATTGGCTCAATGACCTGAACTTCTCCTTGTTTGCCCCTGTGGTCTCCTTCTCATTTATCTCATAAGAGTCCATTTATTGAGGGGGAGCTTCCATGTCATGCATCACTTGCATATCAATTGGCATCTGCTCAGGGGGAGCATTCCTAGTCGTGCTGAAACATGTTCATATCATTTGTGACCTTGCATTCATATACTCAGGGGGGAGTATTGCATTTCTCTAACTCATGCTTTTGCTGAAACTATTAAAGGGGGAGAATCATGTTCTTGCAAGGGGGAGAATTTGATTGAACTTTTATACATGCTTTAATTTCTCAAATTATTTTCTTTTTGATGAAGTCAAAGGGGGAGAATAATTTGAGTCTTCAGAATGCCTCACATCATCAGAATGACTCAATATATTGAAAGTGTTGCCATCATCAAAAAGGGGGAGATTGTTGTGCCCCTGTGGTTTTGATGATGGTTTTGTTGATTGATTGTTGGTGTGAGTTAATCAAATGTTCAGTCATCCTGCTGCTCAATTTAGAGTCATATTTGATGATCAGTCATGCTACATGTTAAACTGATGCATAAAGCATTCATTGCTGTGGTTTTAATGATTGATTTGGTTTTGATGATTGGTGTTTGATGTGAGTCACTGTGAGTCATCCTGTTGAAATGTTCATTCAGGCTTTCATATGCTCAGTCAGTTTATTTGTTTACACTGTGAATCATTGTAATTGAACTTTAAGACTGTTATCTGCCACATAAAGCTTTCATATACATTTACAGTCTATGCATTGACATGAATGGGACAATGTAAGAAGATTTGTTAAGCGTGCTTCCGTTCGTGCATACTTAACCCCGTGCACATTTTTGGTTGCCACAATGTTCGTGCATTTCTTGCTTTGAACAATGTCCGTGCACAGTCTGTCCACCTCGTGGTGTTTTCACAATTGTGTCTTCATAGAACATTGTGTATCTGTTCTACGTGTTGTCTCTCCTCAAAAACACGAAAAGACTTCGTGTCGTTTAAGTTTATAACACTTCATGTTGATCTTGTCTATTACCAGGAAATCTGCTAAGAGGTAGTACATTGAGTGTCTATACTGTTACTGTCTTCCTGTTGGTTGGCACTTCGTCTTGTTTGAGTATAACACGCAGTGTTGTACTGCTTGTCTTCATGTCGTGTGTCCGTTTTGTCTCCACTATATCTCGTATCACTTACTGTTGTTCCTCGAGTCGTTCGTAAGTTCGAGCAGTCCTGTCCTCGAGTCGTTTTTTTTTTTTTGTGTCCTTAAGTCCTCTAAGTATTAAGTGTCGTCTCACTTCGTGTCATTCTCACTCTATGACCATTCTTCGTGATGGTTTTTGATCTGTCTCCGTGTCGTTTCACCACGTGTCAATTACTGTTCTGTCTTCGTGTTGTTTACTGTAGCAGCTCGATTTGTTCTGATGAACTTCGAGTCGTTTCCCAGTAAACCCCGTGTCATTTTGACTCCGTGTCAATGACTGTTTCTATCTTTGTTTTGTCTTCAACACGTGTTAGTTCTGTTCAGTTCGTATCGTTGTCAGTCTTTGTTGTTTTCATCGCGTGTCATTTACTGTTGCTCTTCGTGTCGTTTTTCCTTCTCAGGTCTTCGTGTCGTGTTCCTGAAGCTGCTCTAAAAGTTCTGATGAACTTCGAGTAGTTTTCCTGTAGACCTCGAGTCGTTCCTACTTAGTAACCGCACTTCGTGTCGGTCACTGTTTGTCCACGTATTCGTGTTGATATGTCTTCGTGTTGGTTTTATGTACTCCATGTCGTTTTCACTCCGTGTCAACTTCGTCTTAAGTGTTGTTTCATGTCTTCGTGTTGCTTTCTGTGTCACCACCTCGTGTCGTTCTCTGTGTAGTGTGTGTTTTTGTCACCACTATACTTCGTGTCGTTGTTCTTCACTTCGTGCTGATTACACCGTCTTCGTGTTGGTCTTTCTCATTAGACCTCGTGTCGTTCTCGCTTTGACCACACTTCGTGTTGCTTTACGTAGACCTCGTGTCTTGCTTGTTTGCAACCACTTCGTGTCGGTTTCTGTTGCCAGTCCATGTTGTTCTCGAGCCGTTCTCTTTGATGTTTATTACGTCGTGTCGTTTTCTTTACTTCGTGCCTTTGTCATCGTATGTATCTCGTAACGTTCTCCTTGTTGCCATTTCGTGTCATTCTTGTTTCACTTCGTGTCGGTCTCTTCGTTGTGTCTGTTCTGTCACAATGTATCTCGTGTCGTCCTTCTTATTACCTCGTGTTGTTTTCATCTTCTTCGTGTCGTTCTCAGTGCATCTAGAATTACTACTACATACTTCGTGCAGATTTAGTTATTGTGGCCCTCAGTTTGTAATGGTTTTCATCTCCTTGCAGGTCCGAGGAAGAAATATTCCCAAGTGACCTGAGTAGCACGTGATCCGAGGCTGGAATGAAGCCTGCTGAGAGACTGCCACGTGGTCCGAATTCTTAGGGCTGGAAATGTGGAGGTCACACGTCGTGGCTGATGCTGCTACTGCTGCTATATATATGAGACCTTCGTCCACAGATGAAGGTGATCGAGTTGGCGAGAAGAAAAGCGTATACAGAGAGCCACGATCCAGATAGAAGAAGAAAAGAGAAAGAAGAAGAGCAGAAGGAGAAGAAGAGAGGTAGAGAGCTCGAGAAGAGTGTGAAGAGAAGAAGAAGCAGAGAGTGAGAGGAGAGCAGAAGAAAGAGAAAGAAAGATAGAGAGTGAGCGAGAGAGCTCGTGGAGAAGAAGGAAGATCTTACCTGAAGATCTGTCTACTGGACCGTGGATCAAATCCAGGCCAGTCAGCTCCGTTGAGAGCCACATTATGTGTTTCGTTTTTCAGCTTTCTGTTTTGCTGAAGTCATTTTTCGTTTACTGTTCTTTCCTTTGTTTTCTGGTTTGCTGTGTTTCCGATACTCTGTAGAGTGGTCGGGGTTCCTCCTGTTAGTTCAGGAGAAGGGAGATTGATATCTCCGGTTGCAAGTAGCTGGGTGCTACTTGTGGGTTCCCTCCGGTTTGGAGGAAGGGAGATCTGATCTCCAGTTGCAAGTAGTTGGGAGCTACTTGTTGATCCCCTCCGGTTTGGAGGAAGGGAGACTTGTCTCCGGTTCTGGGCTTGTGGATTCAAGTCCAGGGGTTCCCTCCAGGTCTGGAGGAAGAGAGACCTTGTGTCTCTGGTTTGCTAGTGACTGGTGTCACTAGTGGTTCCCTCCGGTTGGGAGGAAGAGGGGAGGTTGTTCCCCTGGTCAAGCTGTTTGGCAGCGTTTGTTGCAGACTGAGTCTGCTGTTTCTAGCGTGAGCTAGTGGAAGCCACACTCGGTTTGAGTGTGGGGTGGATGTAGGTCTGGAGGACCGAACCACCTAAAAATCCTCTGTGCAGTGGTCTGATTTCTCTATATGTTTTGCTTCCGCTAGATGTTTGCATAGGGGCGCTCCAAGTGGTTGATCAGATCTTGTTCTGAGTGTTTAATCCGTTGAGTGAGGGAAAGTTTATTTGAGTGGAAGAATGGTGCTACTGCTAATTAGTCTTTCAGATTTGATACATCTATCTAGTTAGCACTCTAGATAGTTAGTGAGCATCATAACCTTTTAATTGGGTAAAGGTTTTTAAAGGGTTATATTCATTCACCCCCCCCCTCTGAATACTGCACCGAACCTAACACTTGTATTAAGTCTCCATTTTCCCTCATGGAGCAGTATTCTAACCGCTTGTATCATTCTTATTCCCGCGTGGAATCCTCTTCTCACGCAGGCCCATCTTCCCGTGGTCCTTCTGATCCATCCGAGGAACATGCTAATCTCATGGCCCATCTTTCAAGCCTTGTTCATCAAATGGACCCGGCCCAGGCCCAACGCATCATTACGTCTCATCTTAATGGGCCTTCTTCTCATAATGGGCCATCTTCTGTTCATGGGCCTCTTTCTTCTCCTTCAATGTTAAAATGGTTCCATTTTCTTCCATGTTGTTAGGTCATTGGTCTAATTTTGAGAGGACTAGTGATTTTAAAAGAGCCAATAAATTTGTACTAGACTCTGCTCCGTTTCTGTGCGCCGTGGCTCTCTTATAGAGTCCATAACTTCTTGAATTCTACTCCGAATTGAGCGTCGTTTATTCCTATGGTTTATCCTTGGTATTATCTTGAATTCAGTCTGAAGAACTCCAGATTTAATTGGCTATCTTGCTCAGGATCTGGGTCGAAAGTTGAGAGTTTAGGTGTCCTGGTTCAACTCAAACTCTACACATTAAGCTCCGGGGCTCCCTTCTAGAATCCATATCTTCCAGATCCTTCATCCAAATAGAGTCCTGTTTTCTCCTATGACTTTTCTTGACTATTATCTCGAGATTGATCCATAGATCTCGAGATTTGATGGACTCTATCTCTTAAACTCGTGGAGGAAAGTTGGGGGTTTCATCACAACTCTATAAAAACTGCCCAGTTCGCATTCGCGACGGGGGGCTCTTTCCGGACGTGGGGCGAAGCCATGCTGCAACTCCAACTCACAACTTTGACCCTATCTTGGAGAGGGAAGTATTAGCTTTCAATTCCATCCTTCTGGGCTTGATTTCACGATCTACACTCTTAGTTCTAGTCTCCTCAAAATCATAAATCATCACAGTTTTCTGCACTTTCTGCTACACATGCGTTTTTCTCTGTTGTGCATCAATGATTTCTCTCTATTCTCTCAATCAAATCTCGTGATTTTAAATCTCATGCATGCACAACACACCCACCTATCTTTTCCACCCTTCCACAGGGGTTAAAAACCTCCCCCCGGTGCGTTCTCCCCCTTTTATTCATGCTATTTTATCACTTTGGGCAGATTTCTACACTTCATGTTCTTATGGGTTTTTGCCTTTGTGTTTCATCTTTGTTTTGCAGGAGAGCATGAATACAACGTGAGGCCCTCTTCATCTAGCCGACTGGAAGGAGAGGAGGTCGATCCCACACCATTCCCCGCATCCCGTTCTTAAGCGCGATCAAGTTTTCTTTCCAAGATACACGGCGCCGTTGCACTCCTTTCTTCATCCTTGCGGCGTTGTTAATCCTTGGTGGCGATCACAGTTAGTATTTCTCATCCTTTCACCCCCCTTGTCTTTGATTCACATGCTTATACATGTATGTATTTAAAGGGGGCGGGATAGGAATCTAATTAAAAAAACAAATCAACAGTTCCTTGGCGATCACGGTTAGTATTTCTCATCCTTTCATCCCCCTTGTCTTTGATTCACATGTTTATGCATGTATGTATTTAAACTGCGGAAATAAATGCATATAGGGCCATACATCGCATATCATAGTTCCATTTCCTACCTTGGTAAGTGATCCTCTCGCCTCCATATTCCTTGGAGTCGACTAGGTGATCTCCTGCGGTACAAATTAAGATGGGATCCATAGAAATGGAGCAGAGTCCAGTACAAATTGGACTCTCAGTGTGATGTAACGGTCTATCGTAAGACCGTCAGATGATGTAACAGACTAGGGTAGGTCCGTCACACTCTGGGGGTCGAACGGGACGATTTCGGGCAAGTTTCAATGTAATGCACCCATAGTAGACCGTCACATGGACTCTAACGGTCTAGGCTAGGACCGCCACATTCTGGGGGTTGAACAGGGTGTTTCGGGCAAGTTTCAGTGTGACGGTCTATCGTAGGACCGTCACACTGATGTAACGCACCTGTATAGGGCCGTCACATTGATGGAGGCAGATTCTGGGCAGAATGCGTGCAACTTTAGAAATTGAAGCTTATCTCTCAAACGGGACAGAACTAGCGAAAGTGGTAGAAGAAGAAATTGTAGATAACTGAGAGAAGAACAACTTTCATGAAGAAAGAAAGTTGAGAAAATGATCATAAGAGGGAGAAAATGGGGCTGGAAGAGTGAGGAAAATTCTGGGATGTTGGTGAACAGCACAGCCTGCTGGAAAAATACGAATAACTCACAAACGGGGCAGAACTGGCCAACGGCATAGAAGAAGAAATTGTAGATCTTTGAAAGATGAACAACTTTGATGAAGACAACGTTTTAAGTAGAGGATTGGAAGAAGGTGAAAAAGGACCACTTTCAGGACTGCACAGTGGGAGAGAGCTGATTACTTGAGGGAAGCTGGCCTAAATGGGCCGAAAGTCGACTTTGAAGCCGGAATTTGATAAGATAAGCTCCAAGGCTCTCAGAAATCATGATCTCCAAGACTCAAAGGATAGGGAATGGTAAAAATGGGCTCAAAAGTCTATCCAAGGAAGCTCCAAAATAATGGCTAATTCGGGACATCAAAAATGATGAATAAGAGAAACGACACAACTTGTGGGCTAAAACGGGTGTCAACAGATGCCCCTCCTTGATGTCCGCTTTGCAAGGGAACGAGCGAAAGTGACGCGGAGGCGAAATGAAAAGGAGATGGAGCAAAAGTGATAGCGACGTGAAATGGAGATGAAGCGGAGATGAAGCGGAGAGAACTGATAAGCGGCCATCAAGGCAAAAGGACACTCGTCGCAACCAACAAGCGATAGGAATTCTCCCGAAAATGCCGAACTAACCACCTGAAATGGATGACAAGGATGAGACATGTCTGCAGAACTAACTAAGGGAGGGGAAACACGACTAGCCTCATCGGGGACACAATCCACGGACAATGAGTGGGTCGGAAGGAACACAGCATAAGAGCTGGAAAAGGAAAGTTAAGAAAACTGAGATAAAATCTAGACAGGAATCACGCTGGCCAACCAGACCAAGCGGCAAGATCAGAGAAATCGTTTGAATTTAGAGTGGAATGAAGAATCTCTTATCCAAGAGAACTGAGGTGCAATCAACCATTGCTGAGGAGAAATCGTTGAACGGATCACGAGACATGAGTGCTCAACAATGACATGATGCATGCTGGGCTAAAATAAAGAAATCATCAAAACGAATGCAAAGAAAGATAAAATAGAAAGTACTCAAGGATAATATTGCTAGACTGAGCAAAATGGGGTCAAGAGTCTTCTTGCAACCACGGCGTGCGAGACAGAGTCCATCGTCCCCCACTCGACTCAACCGAGCGGCCTATCCAACGATTAACCGTATGCTCCTAGATCATCATCATTTTTGTTAAAGGGGAACATCAGATCCCAGAACACACGGGTAACCAGCCGGTCCTTGAGAAGCTATAATAAGGTAGATATCATATAGTAATGCAACAATGAGAAAGGATATAGAGCTACCTGACTTACCTGTCAAGCGAAACGGCATTTTTTTTGGAATTTTTGATTTCTACTTTTTATGGATTTTCAAATAAGACACAACCACATGACATGATAAACAAGCATGAACACAACATAATAAGAGAAATATGAACGAAACATGGCACAACATAACATAACGAAGATGGATGAAACATAACACACAAACAAATGGTAAGCATGCATGCGACTAAAGGCACGGTGGGACAAGACAACACGCACACGGTGGAACAGCACATGCGGTGGTATAAGGACATGGTGGGACAAAGACACGTGGGATGACAATACCACGGAGGACAAAGACACGTGTGATGTATGACACGGCGGGACAGGGACACGTGTGACGAATGACACGGCGGGACAAAACATACGACCAACATGAGAGGACATAGACACATATGACAAGGACACAATGGGACAAAAGACATGGAGGACCATAGACATGATATAGACAACAAACACATTCTTCAATCAAAGCCCAAGATCAGATGAAGCGGAACCGCCAGGTTCAAAATCATGAGACAATGCCTCTCATGGAGACATGATTAAGTAGATAAGCGAACGCTGAGAAGGCCATGAGTTTCAGAATAGATATTGAAGAGATGAGAATAGATCGAAGAATACGAGCAGGAGGCAGAGCGAACGATAGAGCAAAGAAAGCTTGAACCTGCAGCCTGCACACTTAGCAAACAGATTACGTATCTGTCCTCAAGATAAAATAAAAGGAACAAAAAAGAAGTATTTTTGGATTTTTTATATTTCTGATTTTTTTGCCATATTCAATTTTTTTGGGATTTTTTGACATATTTGATTTCTTTTGGAATTTTGACATATTTGATTTTTTTTTAGAATTTTGACATATTTGTTTTTTTCGAATTTTGATAATATTTCATTTTTTTGGATTTTTGACAATATCTCATTTTTTGTGGTTTTTCGACAATATCTCATTTTTTTGATATTTTGAAATAGCAATCTGCAGCACCCAAAGACAGGCTCGAGCTACAGGCCAGGGATCGCCGTCCCTCCCCTCTCACTAAAGACTTCCCTTGAGCATGGCGTGCATGTGAGGGTGGTTTACCACAATCAACTGCCTCTAAAGAACGGTGCCCCTACTAAGGCCATACCCGGGATACAACCCAGCCTAAGAGGGAGGAACAAAGAAAATTGGAGACAAGCTTTAAGCAGGATGGGAGACATCAGGACTTGAATTCCTTCCACGGCACCACCCCTCAAAGAGTAAGTCTGTTGCGCCGGGGCTTTGTGTCTTTGATTTTTAGACCCATATTTATCAGGCATGCATGCGACCGGGCTCATGGCGTCCCGCGGGGAACTGTACTGCCACTCTTGCCATGCCTTTGATCCATAATCTTGCTTTTTGATTCATCATTGATTTTGAAAGCCCTTATTGGCTAGATATTACATGAAAGCTTTCTTTCGAGGGTCAAGACTGCCCCTATTTGAGACCTCTCTCGTATTGGGGAGCACCTAGGTCGGTCATCTCATCCATCCATCTCTTGCCCCTACACTTGGCCGAGTAGAGAAGAGAAAACGCCTTCGTGCATACCCAAAGTATGGACAACTTAGAATATGTTCCATTTTGGTTGAAAGACAGCTTGCTTTGGTTGCCTAGGTTCATGATCACATGTTCATAGGTTGAGTGCAGATCTTTGATTATTTGCTTGTCATCTTGCTACATATCATCACTAAGACCCCAAGGAAAGAAGATAGAGAAGCAAAATAAAATCAACAGATACTTTTTTGGCGATCTTGTGCAGGCGGGGGGTTTCATCACAAAGGGAAATTCTGGAGTTATATCTCAATTCGACACGCCCACAAGTTGTGTCATTTCTCTTATTCATCATTTTTGATATCCCGAATTAGCCATTATTTTGGAGCTTCCTTGGATGGATTTCGAGCCCATTTTTACCATTCCCTATCCTTTGAGTCTTGAAGATCATGATTTTTTAGAGCCCTGGAGCTTATCTTATCAAATTTCGGCTTCCAAGTCAACTTACGGCCCTTTTAGGCCGGCTTCTCTCAAGTAATCGGCTCTCTCTCACTGCGCAGTCCTGAAAGTGATTCTTTTTCACCCTCTTCCAGTCCTATATTCAAAAATTTATCTTCACTAAAGTTGTGCGTCTTTCAAAGATCTACAATTTTCTCTTCTACACCGTTGGCCAGTTCTACTCGTTTGTGAGCTATTCGCATATTTCCAGCAGGCTGTGCTGTTCACCTGTTTTCCAGAATTTTCCTCTCTCTTCCAGCCCCATTTTCTTCATCTTCTGATCATTTTCACAAATATATTTCTTCATAAAAGTTGTACCCCTCTCAGTTATCTATAATTTCTTCTTCTACCTCATTCGCAAGTTCTGCCCCGTTTGAGAGATACGCTTCAATTTCTGAAGCCGCGCGCAGTCTGCCCATAATCTGCCTCCATCAATGTGACGGCCCTATACAGGTGCGTTACATCAGTGTGACGGTCCTACGATAGACCGTCACACCGAAACTTGCCCGAAACACCCTGTTCAACCCCCAGAATGTGGCGGTCCTACCCTAGACCGTTAGAGTCCATGTGACGGTCTAGCATGGGTGCGTTACATCGAAACTTGCCCGAAATCGCCCCGTTCAACCCCCAGAGTGTGACGGACCTACCTTAGTCCGTTACATAACTCTGACGGTCCTAAGATAGGCCGTTACACATACCTGAGAGTCCAATTCGTGTTGGACTCTGCTACGTTTCTGTGCGTCGTGGCCCTCTTGAAGAGTCCATAACTTCTTGAATTCTACTCCGAATTGATCCCCATTTTTTCCTACTTCTAGCCCTTTATATTATCTTGAATTCAGTCCAAAGAACTCCAAATTTTCATTGGCTATATCTCTCGGGATCTGGGTCGCAAGATCAGGATTTAAGTATCCTAGTTCAACTAAAACTCTACAGATAAGGCTCCGGGGCTACCTTCCAAGAGCCATATCTTCTAGAATCCTCCTCCGAATTGATCCCCGTTTGTTCCTATCTCTTGTCCTTAGTATTATCTAGAGTTTGATCTAAAGAACTTGATTTATCTTGAACTCTATCTCAGGAATCATGATAAGAAGATGAGGCTTTCTTACAAAACTCTATAAAAATTGCCCAGTTCGCAGTCGCAACGGGGGGCTCTTTCCGGACGTGCGGCGAAGCCATGCTGCAACGCCGACTCACAACTTCGACCCTATCTTGAAGAGGGAAGTATTATCTTTTCATTCCATCCTTCTGGACTTGATTTCATGGTCTATACTCTTAGTTCTAGTCCTCTCAAAATCACAAATCATCACAGTTTTCTGCACTTTCTGCAGCACATGCATTTTTTCCCGTTTTGCATCAACGATTTCTCTCTATTCTCTCAATCAAATTTCGTGATTTCAAATCCTATGCATGCACAACACACACACATATCTCTTCCACCCTTCCACAAGGGTTAAAAACCTCCCCCCGGTGAGTTTGCCCTCAATTTCTACCCCTATTTTATCACTTTGGGCAGATTTCTACACTTCATGTTCTAATGGGTTTTTACCTTTGTGTTTCATCTTTGTTTTGCAGGAGAGCATGAATACAACGTGAGGCCCTCTTCCTCTAGTCGGCTGGAAGGAGAGGAGGTTTGAATCCACAAGTTTCCCGCACCCCGTTTCAAGCGCGATCAAGTTTTCTTTCCAAGATACACGGCGCCGTTCTTTACACTTCTTCATCCTTTGGCGTTGTTGGAACCTTGGTGGCGATCACGGTTAATATTTCTATCCTTTCATCCTCCTTGTTTTTGATTCACATGTTTATGCATGTATGTATTTAAGGGGACGGGATAGGAATCTAATTAAAAAACAAATCAACAGTTTTTTTGGCGATCACGGTGGGACACCAATGCCCATCACGCTTGTTTTCATGCTCTTTTGTAGGTTGGGTGGGTGCATGTTCATGTTTAGGTAGTATTTCCTCTATTCTCCCACTATTTTTGGTGATTTACGGGCTCTGGTTATGTGACGGTCTTATGGTAGACCGTCAATGTCATATAACGGTCATTTGGTAGACCGTTACAGCTTCTGGCAGTCTTTCACACATGCTCACAGGGCCATATTCATCGAGGCATAACTTTTGATCCCGGAGTCCGATTGAGCTGATTCTTGTTGCGTTGGATAGCACTTTGTATTGTCTTTCCATCCATATATCATTTGCATCATTTGGTTAACATTTGCATATTCTAATATTGTCCAACTTTTTGAGTTTTTTGCATAAGTTCTGCAGACAGGCTCAGGGACAAGTTACAGGTACATATTTACTCAGTGATTTGAATGCCTTCCCAATGTCTGATTGCACCGATTATTGTTTCATTGGATAGTCCTTTGTATTGTCTTTCCATCCATACACTACTTGCATCATTTGGGTCACGTTTGCTTAGTTAAAAATTGTCATCATTTAAATTGAGATATTGTTCAAAATCCAAAAAAATGAAATATCGTTAAAAAAAATCAAATATTTTCAAAATCTAAAAAAATCAAGAAATTTGAAAAATCTAAAAATATTTATCTTTTATTGTATTTTAAGAACAGATACGTAATCTGTTTGCTAAGTGTGCAGGCTGCAGGTTCAAGCTTTCCTTGCTCTATCTTTCACTCTGCCTCTGCTCATATTCTTCGATCTGTTCTCATCTCTTCAATCCTATCTTTGGATCCATTCTGAACCTCATGGCCTTCTCAGCTTTCACTTATCTACTTAATCATATCTCCATGAGAGGCCTTGTCCCACGATTTTGAACCTGGCGGTTCCGCTTCATCTGATCTTGGGCTTTGATTGAAGAATGTGTTTGTTATCTTTATCAGGTCTATGGTCTTCCATGTCTTTTGTCCCGATGTGTCCTTGTCATATGTGTCTATGTCCTCTCGTGTTGGTCGTATCTTTATCCCGTCGTGCCATTCATCACGTGTGTCCCCATCCTGCCATATCATTCATCGCACGTGTCTGTGTCCTCCGTGGTATTGTCATCCCATGTGTCTTTGTCCCACCATGTCCTTATACCACTGCGTGTGCTGTCCCGTCGTGTGCGTATCTTCTTGTCCCACCGTGCCTTTAGTCGCATGTATGCTTGCCATTTGTTTGTGTGTTATGTTTCATCCATCTTCGTTATGTTATGTTGTGCCATGTTTCATTCATATTTCTCTTATTATATTGTGTTCATGTCATGCTTGTTCATATTCGTTCATATTCACATCATATCATGTCAAAGTGGTTGTTGTCTTATGATGAAAATCCATAAAAAGTAGAAATAGAAAATCCAAAAAAAAATGTCGCTTCACCTGCACAGGTAAGTCAGGTATGGCTCTATATCCCTTCTCATTGTTGCATTACTATATGATATCTACCTTATTATAGCCTCTCAAGGACCGGCTGGTTACCCGTGTGTTCTGGGATCTGATGTTCCCCTTTAACAAAAATGATGATGATCTAGGAGCATACGGGTAATCGTTGGATAGGCCGCTCGGTTGAGTCGGGTGGGGGACGATAGACTCTGTCTCGCACGCCGTGGTTGCAAGAAGACTCTTGACCCCGTCCTGGCTCATTCTAGCAATATTATCCTTGAGTACTATCTATTTTATCTTTCTTTGCATTCGTTTTAATGATCTCTTTATTTTTAGCCCGGCATGCATCATGTCATTTTGAGCATTCATGTCTCATGATCCGTTCAAGGATTTCTCCTCAGAAATGGTTAATTGCACTTCAACTCACTTCGATAAGAGATTCTCATTCCACTCCGAATTTGAACGATTTCTTTGATCTTGCCGCTTGGTCTGGTTGGCTAGCGTGATTCCTGTCTAGATTTTATCTCAGTTTTATCTCTCCTTTTCCAGCTCTTATGCTGTGTTCCTTCTGACCCACTCATTGTCCGTGGATTGTGTCCCCGATGAGGCTGGTCGTGTTTCCTTTCCTCCCTTAATTAGTTCTCCAGACATGTCTCATCCTTGTCATCCATTCCTGGTGGTGCGTTCGACATTTTCAGGAGAATTCCTGTCGATTGTTGGTTGTGACGGGTGTCTTTTTGCCTTGATGCCCGCTTATCAGTTCTCTCGACTTCATCTCCGCTTCATCTCCATTTCACGTCGCTATCGCTTTCGCTCCACCTCCTTTCTATTCCATTTCTCCTTCGCGTCGCTTTCGCTCATTCCCTTGCAAAGCGGACATCAAGGAGGGGCATCTGTTGACATCCGTTTTAGCCAACAAGTTGTGTCATTTCTCTTATTCATCATTTTTTGATGTCCCGAATTAGCCATTATTTTGGAGCTTCTTTAGATGGATTTTGAGCCCATTTTTACCATTCCCTATCCTTTGAGTCTTAGAGATCATGATTTCTTAGAGCCCTGGAGCTTATCTTATCGAATTCCGGCTTCCAAGTCAACTTACGGCCCATTTAGGCCGACTTCTCTCAAGTAATCGGCTCTCTCTCACTGTGCGGTCCTGAAAGTGGTCCTTTTTCATCTCCTTATGTTCCTATTTTCAAAAAGTTGTCTTCACTAAAGTTGTTCCTCTTTCAAAGATCTACAACTTCTTCTTCTACGCCGTTGGCCAGTTCTACCCCGATTGTGAGCTATTCGCATTTTTTCGGCGTGCTGTGCTGTTTACCAACATCCCATAATTTTCCTCTATATTCCAACCCCATTTTCTCCCTCTTCTGATCATTTTCTCAACTTTTTTTCTTCATTAAAATTGTTCCTCTCTCAGTTATCTATAATTTCTTTTTCTACTACTTTCGCTAGTTCTGCCCCGTTTGAGAGATACGCTTCAATTTCTAAAGTCACGCGCAGTCTACCCAGAATCTGCCTCCATCAATGTGACGGCCCTATACAGGTGCGTTACATCAGTGTGACGGTGTGGACGCACTTTTCGTTTAACAGTTATTTTTTTCGTTTGTTGGATTATTAAGTGCGTGGGCGTGCCAGTCACCGGAGTGACAATTTATTCGGGCTCCGAAGAGCCCATGGTGCGCTCGATCTGACTTCGTCAGACGATTGTGTGGTTCGTGTCAGGACCGAATCCCGTCGCGCCATGAAGGTCGCGACGTCATTTACATCCCCCATACGAGGGAATACCCTTCATTAATTGCCGAAATTAGGGGCCCCGCGGCCGAAAAGAATAATACTAGTTGTGCAAGAGAGATAAGGAAGGATCACACTGAGGGCTGTATTCAGACCACAAACCGTCGGTCATGTCGGCCACTCGTGGGCCTTTTCATGTTCGGACATGGGTCCGTGAGGTGAAACACAACGAGAAAACCGGGATGAATCCATTCAAATGTCTGCCGAGCACCCGGCAATTTTTTGTGATGACTCGGAGGGCGTCCGGAACGAGGAACAAACCCGGTCTGATTGAGATGTCGGCCCGAGACTAGGTCGGGACCGGACCATGTCGGGATGACTCCCAAGATCCAAGCCCGGCCTGAGAGGGCGGCATTATTGTTCCTTTTACCCCGGGTCCCCGGGGGAGATAGGGCTGCGGTGTGGGCCCCGGCATCTTTTATCTGGAATTCTCTTGGTTATGTACTCCAATTTCTGGCCTACGGTTTATTATTTCCTTAGGTGTTTGTCCCGGATGATTCTTCTTCTTTTACTCATTGTTATCATTATCATTATTATTTATTTATTATATTTTTTTTTATCTTCTTATTGCCCCTCCCGCCTCTTTTATTATGATTAATGTTGCACATTCGGAGTCCTTTAATGAGCACATTTTCTTTTGATTTATTTGCCATTAAAATGCACCGTTGAAGGGCCAATCGGAACGTGGTGGTGGAGGTTCGATCAGTTTTCGATTATTTATTTTAAGGCTTTTCTTTTCTTCTTGTCTTAACCCTTGTGTAGTTTCATATAAAATTCCTCCCGTGTTTGTTCTCTTGGTTCGGTTCGGTCTCTTTTCTTGCGGGTCGGGTTTTCGGGCGGCCAGGTGGTTAATTAGCTTAGTTCAATTCCCGTCGGGGTGCCGGCAGTAATTTGATGAGTTGGAAGGTTTCATTAGTTATTCTGCTCGTTTGTTGCCTCCTTTTGCCTCTTTTAATTGTTTATTAATATCTCACAAAAAATTCGGCAGCATCTCCCCTTAACCCGGGGCGTAAGGGAGATAAAGGGAGCGCGCCCACATGGAGTGGCGGAACCCGACAACTGGAGGTGGGCCCCCGGGGGAGCAACACCTTTATAGAACCTCAGAAAACGTGAAGAAAGGGGCTCGGAGGCGAGGCCAAGGAGTGGGCTGCTGAGAGGCTGAAGGGTGTGCCACTGAAGGCCATAAGGTGCGTGTACCGGCCAAGGGGTAACAGAGTGTGGGTGTACCGCTGAGGGCAGAAAGGAGTGTGCCGCTGGGGGCAAATAGGGGTGTACCGCTATTGGGGTGTACCGGCCAAGGGGCGACTGGGTGTGCCGGCGAGGGTCAAATAGCATGTGTACCGGCCAAGGGAGCCAAAGGTGTGTCGGCCAGTGGCTAAATGGGAGGTGTGCCGCTGAAGGCCAAAGGAGGTGTGCCGGCCAAGGTTAGAGGTGTGTGCTTCTAAGGGCCAAAACTGATGTGCCTGCCAGGGGCCGGAGGGGTGCATCGCTGGAGAGTCAAAGGGGGTTAAGTATGTGGGCTGGGAGATCTGTGGGCCATCCAGGAGCATGGGAGAGGGATTGAAGGCCGGGGGAGAAGCCACTTAGCTGTGGTGCACTGGGAGAGAGGGTGAGGGTCTCCCTCCTTCCTAAACCAGTGGTCATAGCAGAGGGCCACGGAAGGAATCGAAGGGCCTATACGGCTAAGGATCGTGGGAGGACGGTCATATAGACGCGGAGGCCCCAAGAACACCAGAGAAATGGGGAGACGGAGGGAAGAACGGACAACCCGTTGGAAACCGCGAGGACTAGCATAAGCCAACGAAATCAAAGAGAAAACCCAAGAGGAACAACTTTCATTCATGGGAATCGAGAGGGCACGGCCCTATATACATATCATAGCAAAAAGAATGCCAAAGATAATGCCATGGCCGAGAAAGGGAAAAAGGCCCCAGAAAAGAAAGAATACATAAAAGGAAAGGGGGGGGAACGGAGGGCAGGAGGGAGGTCAGCCGCCCCTAACTCTCTCCCCATTACATCGAACCCTCCCTCCCTTACTCTTGCTCTCTTCCGGTGGTGGTGGTCGTCGAAGGAAGCTCCCGGCAGGGAGGGAGCCTCTTCTTCTTCTTCTCTCTTCTTCTCTTTTCTTCCGCGTGTATGTGTCTATCCGTCTGCCTCTTGTCTTTTCCCTCTCTTCCCTCTTTTGTTCGAAACGAAGGGGAGGGGTTTTTATACCCCGGACGGCGGGAGTCTTCGTGCAGGGGCGTCGAAGCGGGAAGTGGCCCGTGATCATGAGGTTTGACCTGCCTGTCCTGGCTGTCAGTGGACTAGGCCACGTGGCCCAACGATCGGCTGCCACCTCAGACGGCTCCACTGCGAGCCAAGGATGTGTAGGGCATGGGCCTCATGTCGCCCGTTGAAAGAGCTTCACCGCTGTGCCGTTGAAGGGCTGAACAAGCATGCCGCTGTGGTGCCAAAAGAGCGTACCGCTGGAGCCCCGGATGGGCGTGCCGCTGAACGGCCTGAAGGGCGTGCCGCTGAAGCCCCAAAGGGCCGTGCCGCTGAAGCCTGCTGAGGGCGTGCCGCTGAAGCTGCTGAGGGCGTGCCGCTGAGGCTGCTGAGGGCGTGCCGCTGAGGCCTGCTGAGGGCGTGCCGCTGAGGCCCCAAGGGGTGTGCCGGTGAAGACCCCCCCATGGGGGTGTGCCGGTGAAGACCCCCCCCCATGGGGGTGTGCCGGTGAACCCCCTTGGGGGTGTGCCGGTGAACCCCCATAGGGGTGTGCCGGCGAGGGCCGCGGCAGGGTGTGCCGCTGAAGGGAGCGACCGTCTGGAGGGTTCTGCCAGGGCGATTTTGAGCCCATTGTGAGCATGAGTCGTGGCCCATTTGATTCTCTTCAAGGCCCATGGGCCGTGGGGCCTCTTGTGCTTGATTTCTCCGGGGTTTCTTCACTCGGGGCCGTTGTTGATGCTGGGCCGAGCGTGGCATCTGGATGTGCAATTTTCGGTGTCCACAAATGCCCCCCACCCACGGGTAGCGCAGGCGAAGGATGAGCCGGGCGGTGCCCGTGGGTGTCTTCGTCTCTTCTCTCTTTGTCGATGCCGACGATGCGTCGAGAGCTGACCTGGTTTGTTGTTTGTTGGTCTCTTTGTTAGTGCCGACGGAGCGTCGGGAACTAAAGTAGTATGTTGGTCTCTTGGTCTCCTCATCAGTGCCGACAGTGTGCCGGGAACCGAAGCAGTTTGTTGTCTCTTTGTCTCTTCATCAGTGCCGACAGGGTGCCGGGAACTGACCTGGTTTGTTGTCTCTTAGTCTATCCATCAGTGCCGACAGGATGTCGGGAGCTGACCTGGTTTGTTGTCTCTTAGTCTCTTCATCAGTGCCGACGGAATGCCGGGAGCTGAAGCAGTGTGTTGTCTCTTCGTCAGTGCCGACGGGGCGCCGGGAACTGACATGCTTTGTTGATCTCTCGGTCTCTTCGCCAGAGCCGACGAGATGCCGGGAACCGGCTGGCATGTTTTGTTGATCTCTTGGTCTCTTCGCCAGTGCCGACGAGATGCCGGGAACTGGCATGTTTTGTCGGTCTCTTGGTCTCTTTGCCAGTGCCGACAAGATGTCGGGAGCTGACCTGGTTTGTTGTCTCTTAGTCTCTTCATCAGTGCCGACGAGGTGTCGGGGACTGAAGCTTTGTCGGCCTCTTAGTCTCTTCGCCAGTGCCGACAGGATGTCGGGAGCTGACCTGGTTTGTTGACTCTTAGTCTCTTCATCAGTGCCGACGGAATGCCGGGAGCTGAAGCAGTGTGTTGTCTCTTCGTCAGTGCCGACGGGGCGCCGGGAACCGACCTGGCCTCTTGGTCTCTTGGTCTCTTTGTTTCTTCGTCAGTGCCGACAGGATGCCGAGAACTGGCATGCTTTTTGTCTCTTAGTCTCTTGATCTCTTCGTCAGAGCCGACAGGGTGCCGGGAGCTGACCTGGCTTGTTGTTTCCTGGTCTCTTCGTCAGTGCCGACAGGATGCCGGGAACTGACATGCTTTGTTGATCTCTTAGTCTCTTTGCCAGTGCCGACAGGATGCCGGGAACTGACATGCTTTATTGATCTCTTGGTCTCTTGGTCTCTTCGTCAGTGCCGACAGGATGTCGGGAGCTGACCTGGTTTGTTGTCTCTTAGTCTCTTCATCAGTGCCGACGGAATGCCGGGAGCTGAAGCAGTGTGTTGTCTCTTCGTCAGTGCCGACAGGATGCCGAGAACTGA
This sequence comes from Amorphophallus konjac, assembly GCA_022559845.1. Taxonomy (NCBI): domain Eukaryota; kingdom Viridiplantae; phylum Streptophyta; class Magnoliopsida; order Alismatales; family Araceae; genus Amorphophallus; species Amorphophallus konjac. The sequence goes on along the minus strand of CM040129.1, from coordinate 57,189,923 downwards.
CATGCTTTGTTGATATCTTCGTCTTTTCTTGTTCTTCTTTCTTTTTGTACCATATTACCGATACAAGCGCCCTTTCGGGTTTTCACCGGTACCGGCCCCCTCTTTCTTTTGCCCACGCGCCCTTTCGGGTTTTCACGTGGCGGGGTACCCAATTTTGCCCGTAGCGCCCTTTCGGGTTTTCGCCACAGTCGGGTTATTGCCATGTTTACCCTTGTCCCGGTGTAGGGACAAGTCCGGCGGGGTATCTCTATTTTTAACCCCATTTTATTTCATTATATATATTTTTTTTGACGAGTGATATGCAAGTGTCGGCTGGGGCACGAAGCCTTGCGCCGGAAGGTAAGGTTCACTCGTTGGCAAGAATAGAAAGCCAGCGCAACGGGAGAATCTGTGCCGATTCGGACGTAAGGTCCGTAATGGCAATATTGTGCGGAGTGGGTGGCTAGGGCACGGGGCCTTGCGCCGGAAAGGGACTTATTCGTTGGCAAGGGGCTAATGCCAACGCAAAGGTAGAGATTCTGCCAATCCAGGCGTAAGGCCCGTGATGGCGATATTGTATGGCGTGGGTGGTAGCTGAGGCCCGAGGCGATGTGCCAGAGACGGGCTTGTTTTGGTGGTAGGGTAGTGACCCTATGACAAGGATAGAGCCACAGGGGTAGAGTCGTCTTTGCTGGTGTGGACGTTCGTCTGACTGGGATCGTGGGGATGGAATGTCTTCCCCGGGGGCATTTATTATTGTGTGTTGTCGACTTACTCCTCCGCGTATGTGAGCGGATGGATATGTAAATGTGTATACATATATGGGTATATATATATATATGTACCCATATATGTATTTATTTAATAGATATTACATATATTTATTTTTTTTGCTTTCCCTCCCTTCATTTTCTTCTTTTATTTTCTCCTTTTATTTCCCTCCTTTCTCTCCCCCTTTTTTATTCCCTTTGTCTCTCCCTCTATTTTTCATTCCTTCTTCTTCTTTTTCTTCTTTTTTTTGTATTTTTTTTCTTTTATTTCTTTTATTTTTTTTCCTCTCTCTTTTTTCTCCCTTTTTTCTTTTCTCTTTTTCTTTCTTTTCTCTTTCTCTTTTGTCCTCTTTGCCATATAAAAGGGGCGGGGCGGTTTATTCGAACCGCCCCCCGTTCAAACTCCCCCTCCCTCTTCTCTTTCTTCAGCAGGCGACCGTCTGCCTCCCCCTCCCTCTCTTCATCTCCTTCATCACCGGGAGCCACCGCGGCCAGCGCCGTCGTCGTCTTCCTCTCGCCGGGGTAGGGAGGCTGCCACGAGAGGGCTCCCTCTTCCTCTTCCTCTTTCTTTCTCCCTTCTCCTTCTCCACGTCCGGCGGACGGTGGAGCCCTAGGCTCCTCGTTCCTCCTCTTCTTCCCCTCTATTCTTCTCCTCTCCTCTTCCCCTTCCCCTCCCCTCTTTTCCCTGCCGTCGGCCACCACCGATAGCACTGGCGGGGGAGGTCCTGCGCGTGCCGGCGAGGGCCGGTTAGGGCGCATCGGGGAAGGCGCTTGAGAGCGTGTCGGCGAGGGCCGGTTAGGGCGCATCGGGGAAGGATTCCCCAGGGTGTGCCGGGGAACGGGCAGGAGGGCGTACCGGCGAGGGCCTTAGGCAGTGGCGTGTCGGGGAAATGACGTTGGAAGCGTGCCGGTGAGGAGGCCTTAGGCCGTGTCGAGGAAGCAGGCACCAAGCGTGCCGGGGAGGAGGCCTTAGGCCGTGTCGGTGAGGGCACGGGGAGCGTGCCGGGGAAGCTCCCGCGGAGCGTGTTGGTGAAGCCTCAATAGGGTGTGCCGGGGAAGGCTCTAGGAGAGGTGTGCCGGCGAAAGCAGCTCGCCAAGGGGCGTACCGGCGAAGCCGTTGTCAGGGCGTGCCGGGGAGCGGGGCACATGGGTGTGCCGGGGAGGCCGGGTCCAAGGTGTACCGGGGAAGCCACCAGCGGGGTGTGCCGGGGAAGAGGCCCAGGAGCGTGTGCCGGCGAGGCCACCAGCAGGGGCGTGCCGGGGAAGGCACCTGGGGGCGTGCCGGCGAAGGCACTAGCATGGGCGTGCCGGCCAAGGGGCTTTAGGCAGTATGTGGGGGCTTTTAGTTTTAGGGGAGAAGACTCTTTTGACCGGCGGACTTCTGGTGTTGCCTCTCGGGGCCCACCATGCTTTGTTGGGGCCGTCACTCCTTGTGGACGCGCACCCGTGTTTTCCCTTACGCCTCTGGCCTAGGGAAACTCTGCCGAAATTTCGTCAGAAATTGGCAATATTTTGTTCATTTGACTTGTAGTAAAGCTTCTTTGCAGTCCTTTTGCTTGTGATTTGTTCTGACCTTCTTATTTGCATATCTTTGCAGACAAATGGCTGCCCCAAGTGGTTCCTCTGCTCCCGCTGCTGCTATCGGTGCCGACCTCATCCCGCGGGGTCCCGTGCCGGCGGTCACCTGGCTGAACGTAGAAGACCTGGACCGTGAACATGGGGAGATAGCTGCCTTGGCTGAGTCGTCGGGGTCCGACCGGGAGAGCATGGACTTCGGCCGGCTCACCAGAGTTGACAACGGCTTCACTTTTGACCGGGCCACCGGGGAGTACAGGAAAGACTTCCCGAAGGATAGGCACCTTGTTCGATTCCTGAAGCACCTGCGCTCCCGAGAGGGGTGAGACTTTCGCACTATAAAAGCCGTCGAGCGGGCCATCCTGCATGCCCGGGACAGTCTATTGTACAGCGTCCCTAGGAGCATTCCGATGTATCTGGTGGGAGAAGCCCGGGAATGGAAGCCGGTCCTGGGGATCGAGGGAGTGCTGCCGGCTGAAGACAAATTAGTGCGAGCCCCTCAGTTCACGCCAGCAAGGTGGGACATGTCTGCGGGGAAGGTGCATGGCGAGTCGCCCCGATTTGGTTTATTCTTGGCTCCCCTGAAATGGGGTTATAGGGAGGAGTCGTTCATATTGGACTGTTTGGCCATCAGGTTCAAGTACGAACTATCACTGGGTTGGTTCGGGGAGCTGAAGCTTCAAGACGCCCACAGCTTCCGAGAAGGGGCGGTGGAGTTCACGGAATATGTACTGTTCAACTACGCCCCGTTGCTGGTCCGAGTTGGCATCTATCACAGCGTGTACGCTTCCCGGTATGGTTATCCCATCTCCAAGGGTCTCTGTTGCGGTATGATAGAAGTATTTAGTGCGGAGACCAATACCTTCTACACGGCAGAGGGAGAGACTTCACTTGATTTGTGGAGCCTAAGCCAGCTGAGCGGCTTGCCCATTGACGGGGAGCCTTATGAAGAAGTATGCCTCCCGGACTTGATCAAAGACGAGACTAACGGGGACGGCTATTATTCTCTGGGGTATTCATACCGGTTCCTGATGAAGGCGTACCGGGAGCTGTACCAGCTGTCGCACAAGGGGAAGCAGCCCGCCCGTGGGGATAGGAAACGGGTGCGTATGGCGGTATGGCTGGAATATTTCTATGATGGGCTGAAGCAGTATGAAGATTTTCCTTGCGTTGGCACCGCTGTTGCTCGCAAGAAACGTGCGAAGCCCAAGCATGATGTGAAGATCCCCTCCAGGGGACGTCGGAGCGGGGCCAATCCGATGGGGGTCGACCCACAAACTCACTGTGCCGCCTATCTGACGTACTGGCTGTGTTCATTTGCCATGCCGTACGGGGACGAGACCGTGATCCGGCCAGATGCCATCTACCCGGCGTGCCAGATGGCGTGGGGTGTCAAACTTTCTCTGTGCCCGGCGACGCTCTGTTTGATTTATAAGGCCCTGGGAGACATCAGCACGCACCAGTTCCCGAGGCAGGCCCGGTACGTGTGCCCACTGCATTTCTTCAACGCGTGGGTTTGTTCACTGTTTCCGGAGTTCGCCCCGCGAGTCCTTCAGGATTGGGGGCTGGTGCCGAGGATGCTGGAGTTCGCGAGTGCCGAGCCGGCTTCCACTTCCATGCGGATGTATGATATTCGGGGCCGGTTGACCACGGTTCCCCGGGATGCAGCCGGTACCATTCATTTCTGGACGCTGGCCGCACATTCAAGCCCCCTCGTGAATAATAAGAGGGAATGCAAGGATGACCAGGTGGAGAGGTATGTCCACCCTATCAGCCAGGAAAACGTGGTGCGCCCGTTGCTGGAGCCCGAGCTGAGGGATTGGGCGCTGGCTATCCGCCCGAGCGTGTTGGTATTCCGGAAGGGAGACAACGTACTGCTGGAGTCGTATTACCCCTTCCGATTTGGCCGCAACTTCGGGTATGACCAGCATATCCCTGCTTATCATGCGCAATTCGGCTTGCCTTCGCGGAACGTCCGGGGAAGTGCGGTCGCCGAGCACGCTAGAAGCTGGTGGGACTTCTTCCACCGGGCGGACTCTGCCTCCTTCAGGGTGCCAGCCCCGGGTCGCGTGCCCCGAGTGACCGAAGACTATATAAAGTGGTGGAATGCCCGGACGGCTTTCTATCGGTTGCACAAGACCGATTGTTGGGATGGCGCCGAAAGGAGATTCCTTAGCCGGCAACCGGTGCCAGTACTTGACATTGAGCCAGATCATCTTCTTCGGCTCAAGAACAGGCAAGAGAAGGAGGTGGCGACATATATGATAGCTCGTCGGGAAGCCCGGGATAGGAGGCCGACGCCAAAAGTGGAGCTACCTCCAGTGGCGAAGGACAGCTATCAGAAGACGCTGAGGGATCTGTGCCGGGTAGGGAGCGACCGTCTGGACCTCATCAATTATCCATTCCCCATAGAGGAAGAGGGGACTCCCGCCAAGAGCTGGCGTCCGGAGAGAGACTTGGCCTGCCTGTATCGCACGTTCATGAGGTGGGAGGAGAGGAAGCCCGAGAATTACAAGGATACCACGTGGCTATATATCCTCCTCCGGGTGAATGGGATGAAGATTGAAGATGTGACGGCCTCCATCCTGGGCAAGCGCCTGCACATCCCTTATTATTATGCTGATGGGTGGGGCATGGACCACTTCAATCTTTTCTGTCACCTTTCTTCCAAGAAACATGCGGATTTGGCCAACCTCACGGACCGGTGTCAAACTATTGAGGACGTTTGTTGGCTAGTCCGGGAGGCGGCACGTCGGGACAAGGAGATATCCCTGAGCTACTGGCCGATCACGCTGCGGCTGTACACTGGCCCTCATGGTATTCAGTTCCCTCTTGCTCTTCGTTTTGTCCCTCAGCGCTGCGGCTTTCGCGGTGAGTTAGGTACTAATGGTATATGCATGTTCGTTCTTTCCCCTCTTTTCTTTGCAGACCATCCCGACAGCACGCAGATGGCCACGTACCGGAACCTCCTCCGGCTGGTGAAGAAGCCTGCGTATTTTGAAGCCGCGCCGCTGGCCCCGACCACGGCTCCTTTGCCTAAGGCTGCGAAGAGGCCCCGGGCTAAATCGCCTGTGAAGAAGGCGGTGGACGCCGCCAAGGCAGCTAAGCAGCGGGACACAAAGCGGAGGAAGACAGAATCGGCTAAGGCTCCGACGGCTGTCCCTCCGGTACCACTAGTCCCGTCTTTCGAGGAATTCGAAGCTGCCCGTCCCGAGCCAGGCCAACCTACCGGTCCGCGTCCCCGCTCTTTAGTGTGCCTTTTGAATCTCCCTCCTCCTTTTTATTTTGGAGTGGAGCCCTGACACCTGGGTACTTCTTTTGTTTCAGCTTCTATGGAAGAGCCCATGCCCACGCCTGACATGGGCGAAGTTGCGGTCCCGGCGGAGGCGACCCCGGCGGCGGCTCCAGCTCCCTTGCCGCAGGCAACGGGAAGGCCCCGGGCACAGTCGCCCGTTAAGAAGGCACTGGCTGCTGCCAAGATGGCCGGGCGAGAGACGGTAAAACGGCGGCGAACCGAGGCATCCCCGGCTCCGACGACAGCCCTGCCGATGGCCCCCGTCTTGTCCTTCGAAGAATTCGAAGCCACGCGGACCGAACCGAGCCACGAAGCTGGTGAGATTCATCGGCCGCCCGTGTCGTCTGTGGTCGACCGGCCTCCCGAGTTGGCCTCGGCTTCGCGCATGGCGACGATGCGCTTCTATCTCACGGGCGAGGGTACGGTCGGGACTCCCGAGAAGGCGTTGCCTGTTGAGGAAGCCCGCGGGTCATCTCGTGTCGCAGGAACTGAAGGGGGTAAATATTTTCGACTATACGGTTAACTCCCTTTTTTTTGTGTCCTGGGGGCCAGTAGATTCAACATGGCTTATCTTCCTTTGCATGACAGGCGTTGCCGTGGTGGCCACCGAGTCATTGGGGCCTGATCCCGACCTCCCGACGACGTTGATATATGTGAGGAGGAAGAAGATCGGAGCGCGAGCCTCGCCTAGCCCGAGGGAGGACGTGCTGGGCAGAGACTCTGAGGTGGAAGCTCCTCTGCCGGTCCAGGCCGAGCCGACGGCGGTCGAGTCTCCGTCTGGGGAAGAGGTAGATTACAACTACTCTTCCGACGAAGTAGCTCCTGACGAGGGCGTGTCCGGGGCATCGGAGCCGCCTGAGCCGGCCTTCGGGGCCCCCTTACTTGCTGGCTCCCCGAGCCTCGTGGGGAAGACCGCTGTGAGTGTGAGCTTGTTTGGGCCGGCTCTCCCTTTCCTTTTTTGTGATTGACTGACGACCTTATCCCCCCCCTTTTTCTTTAGGATTTTCGAGAACCGGCCGAACTTGAGATCACAGAGGAGGCTGCCCCGGCTGCGCTGATCGACCGCCCAACGGGAGCCGATGCCGTCATGGGCAAATTGGCTCTTTTACTCGACGCCCTTCGAGAGGAAATGCCCGCGGAGCCCTCCGGTACTACCAGAGCGGCGGGCGAGCCTCTGGAGGAGGGGGAGATCGCGCCTGAAGGTAGCATCATCCCAGCGGCCAAGGTGAGTATGCGGGCTCCACGGTCTCCCTTTTGCATGGTTTATTTTAGATGGCGAATAGCTGACTCCCATTCCCATGGTCAGGCGATGCCGATATCGGGGAAGGCGCCTGGTCGTATCCGGAAGGCAGTGGCCAAGCGGAGACCGAGCATTGGCCCGATAGCGGTGAAGGGGCCGGCTCCAGTCTTGGGCTTGGAGAGAGAGAGACTGGCTGCGCTCGTGGAAGCGGGACGTTTACCCCAGCTGGTGGTTCCGCTTCCGCCCTTCCCGAAACTCCCTGCTCAGATGGAGGACCCGCTCTTGCAGCAGATATTTGCGGGGCTCCGTGCGCATCTGGAGGGATCTCAGCCGCGAGCGAGGAGTTCATGGGTGACGGCTTCGGGCCTGGCCTTACTCGAAGCTCCTCCTCTAGCCGAGGTAACGGCCCCTGCACCCCTGCCCCTTGGAGGAGTGGCAGAGTCGGGCCAGACGGAGGCAGAGGGGGCAGGTGACCTCCAAACGATGGGGGCACCGGAGGCTTCGGCAATGGTCTTTTCCTTTCCCCAGGCAATGGTCGGCCAAGGGTCTCTCGTCGAGCTGCACCGGCCGGGCGACTTGACCCTCGCCCTTCCTTCATCTTCAGTGGCGGCAGATACCGACCTGTGGGCAGAGGTGGACAGCACCGTGGAATTCACCCCTCCGGTCGTGCCCTCAGTTAGTCACACGTCCTCAGAAGCGCCAGTCCGTCAGATGCTGATCACTTTACGGACGATGCTTCTCGCCGATGCTTCTCTGTCGTATCGGGAGGTGCATACCATCGTGACGCAATTAACGGGGGCGCTGCAAGTGCTTGGCTGTCCGCTGGGGGAATGGTCACGGCGGGTCTTGCTATTATTGAAATATGTCAAGCGCCGCGAGTTCCTGGAGACCCAGGCTCCTGACGAACGCGCCGCCCTTGATGCTCAGGCAGACGAATATCTGCAGGCCCTAAAGGCCCGACGCGACAGTAGAGAACGCCACGGAAAGGCCCTAGAGGAAGGCGAAGGCAGCGTTCGTTCCTTCAAGAACCGGATCGAGAAGCTGGAGGGCTATCTTGCTGCGGCTAAACTTGGCCTCGCCGAGGCGGAAGGGGCGGTGGCAGAGGAGAGGGAAGCTCTTGCCGTTGCCGACGTTGAAATGGCGTCCGTCGAAGCGGAGCTCGCCCGTCTTGAGGGACTGAGGGGCCGACTGCGCGATATGACGAACTTCCCTTGCGTCGGGATCCTCCCCCTCGAGGACATCTTCAGGGACATCGACTGAGCGTTGCATCCCTTAATTTCTCTTTCTTTTTTTTGAATGTAACACAGGGGTATGCCCCGCAGCACATGTAGTTTGATCCTCTTTTGAATAGAGCAAAGCATTTATGATTTCACGCGTTCCTGGTGTATGCATTTATCCCGGAGGGAGCTTTCCCACCCCTCTTTCTCTTCCGTGCATATTGTTTTCTCCTTCCTCTTCCCTCGCTCTTGTATCTTTCCCCCCTTTTCGTGTAGGGGCCCATTGGCAGGGTATGAGTCTTTGCGGGGATTCACTTTGGAAGGACCAGGCAGGGACCCATGTCAGGGTACAGGAGAGTGCTCGCCTTCCCAGGGGGAGGACGAGGGGACCACTCCACCATACCGAACGGGCAACTCCCTGGTTTTGCCGCAATATTGGAAGCGCGTGCTGGTCTTGAGTGAGGGGTACTTGGCCAGAGACCCCTTTTGCCGTTCAGAGGTGGCGGATAGAAAGGTCCGTTTAGTCAGTGACTTAGACGGGAGGTCTGATCCAAAGGGGTGCTCGCCCCCCCCCCCCGGGGAGGATGGAGAGAAGAGTTCGTCTAGTCAATGACCCGGACGTGAGGTCCGAGCCAAAGGGGTACTCACCGCCCGGGAAGGATGGAGAGAAGAGTTTGTCTAGTCAATGACCCGGACGTGAGGTCCGAGCCAAAGGGGTACTCACCGCCCGGGAAGGACGGAGAGAAGAGTTTGTTTAGTCAATGACCCGGACGTGAGGTCCGAGCCAAAGGGGTACTCACCGCCTGGGAAGGACGGAGAGAAGAGTTTGTCTTTTTCTTTTTAAATCAATTTTGGTACCCCCGCTGATGCGGGGCGGTGACTGGAAATGGGGGGCGTCCCCCTTTCTGGCTTCTCTTTTTTTTTTCTCTTTTTTTTTTCTCTTTTTTTTTTCTCTTCTTTTTTTTTGCTTCTTCCTTCTTTCTCTTTCCATTTTTTTTTGCTTCTTCTTTTTTGTCTTTCTCTTTTTTTTTTGCTTCTTCTTTCTTTCTCTTTCCATTTTTGCTTCTTCCTTTTTTGTCTTTCTTCTCTCTTCCTCTTTCCATTTTTTGCTTCTTCTTTTTTGTCTTTCTCTTTTTTTTGCTTCTTCTTTCTTTCTCTTTCTATTCCTTTCTTCCCTTTTTCGGGAACCCGGCTGGTGGCCAAATCATTCGGACATTAATCACGCAAATCCGCCCCAAAATGGGGCGAAGAGTAATATTATTACCTGAATGGGGGCGCTGGGGCGTGGTACAGCCTCAAGTGCCTTCCATTAAGAGGCGGGAATTGAACCTCCCCGCGGTGGTTGACAATTACATAGGCTCCGCCTTCGTAGACTTTCTGGACTACGTAGGGTCCGAGCCAGTTCTCGTTTAGCTTACCTTTGGGGTTGGCCGCCATGAGATCTCTTCTCTTGACCATGACAAGGTCACCCTTCTTGAATTCGCGTTCCTTGACGAGCTTGTCAAAGGCGCGTGCAATCCGGGCCTGATAGACCTGGATATTCTGTTGGGCTTGAAGCCGCTTTCCTTCCAGACTGGAGAGTTCATCGAGCCTTCGCTCGGCGTTGGTCTGCCCTTCGGGGACAAGCCCACGCTGAATGGCGACCCTGAGGGACGGTATCTCCAGTTCGACGGGGATGATTGCTTCCGAGCCATATACAAGAGAGAAGGGCGAGCAGCCCGTTGGGGTCTTGTATACGGTTCGGTACGCCCAAAGCGCTTCATACATTCTTTCTTCCCAGTCCCTTTTGTTAGAGCTAACAGCCTTGGCCAGGAGAGTGCAAAGTGTCTTATTGAAAGCTTCGGCCAGCCCATTGGCTTGTGGATTGTAAGGAGTCGATGTCCTCCAGTCAATTTTGTATTTTTCTGCTAGCCGGTAAACTTTCTGGTTGCGGAAGTGGCTGCCGTTATCCGACACAATCCGGTCGGGCACGCCGAACCAGAATATAATGTTGCGGCGGACAAACCTGACCACGATTTCTCCGGTGACCTCCCGTAAGGCAACAGCCTCTGCCCAGCGGGAGAAGTAGTCGGTCGCCGCCAGAATATATTTGCAACCTGTGGAAGACGCGGGAAAGGGGCCCACGACGTCCGTTCCCCATTGGGCGAACGGCCAACTGGGCACTGTTGGGTGTAGTGGTGCAGGAGGTCTTCTGGGAATGGTGGCATGCTCCTGACATCTCTGACACGACTTAGCATACTCGCAACAGTCGTTGAACATTGCAGGCCAATAATAGCCAAGTTTCTTGATTTCAATTTTCATTTTCGGCCCCGCCTGGTGCGCGCCAGCTATGCCGGCATGGACCTCCTTCATAACCCTCCAAGCTTCTTCAATGGACAAGCATCGGAGGAGTAGCTTCCGTTTGGCATCGGCCACAATCCGGAATAATATTCCGCTTCGGAGCTCATAGGAGTCCTTGGTTCTGACCAGCTTGATTTTTTCTTCTCTTCGGTCGGGTAGTTGCTGGTGCCTGAACCACTGCATTAGGGGGTCCCTCCAGTCAGGCAGGCTGACGGCTTCTGCTGTAGCGACCTGTAGGTCCTCCTCTTCCGGCTCTTCTTCTATCATGCTGGGCATCTGGCGTTGGTTTATTACTTGGATATGGACATATCCATCTGGGGGCACCGCCAGTGAGCTTGCCAATTTTGCCAATGCGTCGGCTTGTGCGTTCTCCCCTCTGGCGACATGGCCTATCTCGAGGAGGTAGAACCGCTCCATGAGCCCTTTTGCTTTAGTGTGATACAGGAGCAGCTCAGGTTTTCGGACATCAAACTGCCCCTGGACTTGCTTGACGACCAGCAGCGAATCGCCGAACACCTGGAGCATTTTGATCTCCATTTGGAGGGCGACCTGGAGGCCGATGATCAGGGCTTCATACTCTGCTTCATTATTGGTGCAGGGTTTGCTGATGCAGCAGGAAGTGTGCATCACCTCTCCGTCCGGCGACTTGAGGACGATGCCTGCTCCGGCTCGTACCTTGGTGTGCCCGGACGGGGTCGCTTCTGTCCTTGAGGCTCCATCAAAGTAAAGCTGCCAGATGGCTTGTTGTATTTGGTCTACCTCTAGTGTTTCATCTTCAGGTAGCTCGGTGGCCAACGGGGAGTCTTCGGGCACGGGATGTGCTGCGAAGAAATCCGCGACGGCTTGTCCCTTAACGGCCCTTTGCGGCACGTAGGTGATATCGAACTCCATGAGCAGCACGGCCCACTTGCCAAGGCGCCCCTTTGGGACGGGCTGAAGAAGGATGTGCTTAATGGGGTCGGCCCTGGATATCAAGCTGACTTCATGGGACAGCATATAGTGCCTCATCTTCTTGACTGCAAAGACCAGGGCAAGGCAGATCTTTTCGATCGGGGTGTACTTAGCTTCTGCACCCACCAATCTTCGACTGAGGTAGTAGAGAGCCTGCTCTTTTCCCTCATCATTGTTTTGGGCGAGCATTGCCCCCAGTGAGTATTCGGTGGCCGCTATGTAGAGAATAAGCGGTCTACCTTTGACAGGTGCCCCCAGGACAGGTGGGGTCTTCAGGTACTCCTTTAGCTGGTCGAACGCGTGCTGGCACTCGTGACCCCAGCTGAAGGGTGTATTCTTCATCATCAGTCTGTGGAAGGGTTGGCAGCGCCCTGACAGGTTGGAGATGAACCTGCGGATGTAAGCTAAACGCCCCTGCAGGGACCTCAGCTCTCCCAGACTCTTGGGAGGAGGCAGCTCCTGGATGGCCTTTATCTTCAAGGGGTCGATCTCGATCCCTCTGTGCCGGACAATAAAGCCGAGGAACTTTCCACTGGACACGCCAAAGGCGCACTTCATGGGATTCATTTTCAGCCCGTACAGACGGAGCCTTTGGAAGACGACCCTGAGGTCATTCAGATGCTCATCCCTCTTTTTAGTCTTGACGACCAGGTCGTCGATGTAGCATTCGACCTTGCTGTATAGCAGCTCGTCGAAGATCTTGGTCATCGCCCGCTGATATGTGGCACCAGCATTCTTGAGGCCGAAGGGCATCCTCTTGTAGTGAAATATCCCTTTAGGTGACCTAAAGGCGGTGTGAATCCGGTCGTGGTCGGCTATCCAGATTTGGTTATAGCCGGACGACCCATCCATAAAGGACAAGGCCTCGTGGCCAGTAGTTGCATCGATCATCACTTCGGTGATAGGCACCGGGAAGTCGTCTTTTGGGCAGGCTTTATTCAGGTCGCGGAAATCCACGCAAATCCTGATCTGTCCATTCTTCTTTTTCACCGGTACAATATTGGCCAGCCATGTGGTGTATTGATTCTCCGCCACGAAGCCGACGTTTATGAGCTTGTCGACCTCTTTGCAGATCTGGCTGGTTAGCTCCGGCCTCATGCGCCGGGGAGGTTGCTTCACTGGTTCCACTTTGGGATCAATGGACAGGATGTGTTGAGTCACCTCGGGGCTAAGTCCGGGCATTTCTTTATAGTTCCAGGCAAAGCAATCCCGGAATTCTTGCAGCAACTTTGTGTATTGTTCTCTCTCCTGTAGAGGCATGAGAGCACTCAGAAAAGTCGGCCTGGGATTGTCTTCTGTGCCAAGGTTGATTTCAACCAATTCGTCGACTGTGGCCTGGCCGCCATTTTCAATTTCCGGCGGGGCTGGCGACAAATCGACGAAGTCTTGGTCTTCATTGTCCTCAGGTTCGAGAATGCCATCTCCCTCTTCTTGTTCATCATGACTGGGCATGGAGGCTGCATTCACCTCGCTCTCCTCCTGGGCCGTGGCCGCCGGGTGTGCGAGGCCCGCTGGCTCAGAGGGGCGTAGGTCCATCTCAGGCTCTTCTGTGTATTCATCATAGATAGCTTGGACGGGGGCCGGGGCAGCCGCATCTTCAGGGGCCTGGTAGTGGATGGACACGGTGTAGGCTCCCGCTCTGGGGCTGTCCGCTACATGGGGGCGTGGCGGGGCTATCACATAATCCCCCATCCTGAGCTCGTCCCTGTCAATGAGGTCTTGGGCAATGTCTTTGAAGACATAGCAGTCTTCAATGGCGTGGCCCAGCATCTGGTGGTAAGGGCAAAATAGCGGGTCCCTGCTTCTTCGGGTGTCTTGCGGCCTCTTGGACCGTGGAAGGGAGACTTTGCCGTAGTGGCATGCCCAGTCGAAGATGCCCCGGGTCTTCTCTCTCGGAAAGGAATAAGGCTTCTGTAGCTTCTCTTGGAGTGTCAGCCCTTGCCTGGTCGGCCGCTCGGTCAGCGAGCTTGCCATGTCTCTCATTTCCTGCCTTGACAAAGCGGGGGTGCTGGGACTGGCGCCTCGGGGCCGAGGCATCCGGCCACCCCATGGGGGGAGGGAGCCCTGGATCAGGTCGGCGACTAGCGAGGTTAGCTCGGCTAGCCGCCTCTTCAGCATCTCGATCTCCCGTTGCTGCCTGTGGTACAAGGCGTACATGACGGGGTCGTATCGAGGGGAATTCGGAGCATGGCCCATGCTGCTGCTCCTTGCTTCGCCGGCCGGCCGGGGCGAAGGTGTTTCGCCGGTGTGCCCTTTCGAGGTCGACACTTCGGGGAAGGAGGGGGTCTTCTCTATGCAACGACGGCGGGGAGGTTTCCAAAGGAAGATCTCCTCGTCTTGTGCCTCCTGAACTGAGGGCGCAGGATGCGCATCTTGACAGGCTTTCCGCGAATCTGTAGCTTCTACGGGATCGTTGCCGGGCCATGTTGAGACCGATATGACATCAGTCTCGTAGTAATTTTCTAGTGAAAAGCCCAGACCGGGGTGCTTGGTGACTTTCAGCAACCGTCGATCCAGGTTTGGTGGGTTCCACATTCTTTCAAACATTTCCCTCCGGCTGGAGGGCTGGTAGGGAGGAATCTTCTGCTTCCTGACCATTCTGGCTGCCCGGTCAGTCATGTGGGGAAGTCCCGTAATGGGGACGTGCAGGTCATGCAACTCGTCAGGGAACCGGCAATCGTCGTCTTCCCTGACCGGCTTCTCCCCGGCCACATAGAAGATAGTGGACGGCCCCTCGGGGTTAGGCACCTCTAAGGTTCTCAATTGCTCAGCCGCTTGGCATTCAATTTCCGCTATCGGCTTGACGATCCCTGGCGGGACCCTGACATCTTCTAGCAGGTCTTCGAGGCAGGGTGCCCCCGGTGTGGGGTAGATGGCGAGAGGGGCTGCCCTAAATACCCCTTCCTCTTGTGCAATACATGGTACATGTGGGGGAGCCACATAGCCTGGGGGCGGCGGAGGAAACCAGCCTCCCGATTCCATTTTCTTCTTTCCCTTGTCTCGGGCAGCTTGAGGAGCTTGCTTCGCCTCTCCCAAGTACAGATTAGCATCTGACAAGTGACACTCAAACACCTCAAACGGGTGGAGGTCGGCGAAGATTCTGACTTCCTTTCCCTCGCAGGGGTACTTGATACACTGATGCAAGGTGGAGGGCACCACCCTATTTTGGTGTAGCCAAGGCCGGCCGAGCAAGGCCTTGTAGGACGTGCTGGAGTTGATGACGTGGAACTGGACTCTGGAGGTGAAGTCGTCAAAGGTCAAGTCGAACTCTGCGACCCCCATGGGAACCTCACATTTCTGGTTAAAGCCGGCAATCTTGACATTTTTAACTTCGACCAGGTGTACGTCAAAGTAGTGCTTCTGGTATACCCGGTACGGGAGTATATTCACTGCTGCCCCTGGGTCGATCAAGACCCTGTTGATAGGCTGGCCGTTCAGCTGCCCTTTCATGTAGAGGGGCCTGTTATGGCTGCAAGTCGGTAGGAGCATGTCATCTTCTGTGAAAGCCACTGCTACTTCAGGTGATAATTCTGCCAAATAGGCTTCAAGGTGTGCTGGCGTCTGGAGTGCGGCGATGATGGCTTGCCGTGTTTCTTCATTCAAGGACAGCATCTCCCACACCGTGAACCGGGTCGGGATTTTCTTGAGGTGTCTGACTATTCGCTCGGCCGCCCGCACCTTGAGCAGTTTCATCTCTTCGGGCTTGCTGCGCCTGCCCTCATCCTGGGATTGGAGCGCCGGATTAGGGGACGCCTCCTTTGCGGGATCTGTTGTAGCCCGTTGAGCAGGCGGGGCCTGTTGGGCCTCCTCCGCTGTTCGCATGAATTCGGCGAGGTTTGGGGTGCCGCTGAATCCTTCCTCTGGCTGGGCAGGAGTTGCAGCTGGCAGAGCTTGGGGAATGCTTGCTTTACTGGTCGCAGCGGGCCCCTGGGGGTGCGCCCGCCTTCCTGCTCGAACTGACAGGAACTCGGCGAACGACGGGGCGCCTTGACTCTTGGTGCCTCCGGGGTAGAGGCCTGATGGAGGAGGGATCTCGGTGCCTCGGACCTCGGGCTCGGGAATCTGGTATGGTTGTCCCCCCTGAGCATGATGTTGAGGCTGCCCTGAGGAGAGCGCCCCCACTTCCTCCCTGACCTGGTGGCGTGCTGGGAGGTGGATGCTTCAGCTTGACTCACTTCCGCCGGCTCATGGGGTGGCTCTTCTTCTTTCTCTTCCAGGGAGAGAGAGGTATCGAACAACGCCGAGAGGGTGTTGCAGGCGAAGATGACCTCCTTCTTCTTCTTGCCCCTGGGTCTTCTCTTTTTCTTCTTCTTGCCCGCTGCAGCGGACGGCTGCTCTCGAATGGGTTCACCCGACAGGGGAGGCTCTTTGTCTGCATCAGCTTCTGTTCCTGGAGCCAGCTCGAGTGACTCGAACTGCTCCCAGGGGACATATTGTTTTAGCTCGACGGGCTGGATTTTGGGCTGCTTATAATCTTCAAGCCCGTCGATAATAGCCTGGAGTTTTTTAACCGCCGGGCTAGTCTTCTTGTACATCCGCAGCGGGGCAGAGCTCTTCTTGTTGTGAGTGGGCCGCCTCATGACCAGCCGGGGGGCCGTGTCGTGGCAAACAGGGTTTACCGGGGGCGGTGCAGGCAGGGGCGCTGCTACCCTCGAGTGAATTCCTAGGGTAGGTCGAGAGGCGCGCGCCTTTCTGGTTTTTCTGGGTGCAGTCTGCCACCCTTCTTGGTCTTGAGCTGGGGCCATGATAAAGGTTTCATAAGTGGCACGGGCACAGGCCTTCGCCCATTCTTCTGGCAGCTCCTGATATAGTGAGATCATATTGACGGAGGAGGCTATGCTGGGCAGCTCGTGTGGCTGCGGGGGGTCTACTTTATGCTCCCCCATGTCCAGCTCCCCGTCCCTGATTAAGGACTCAATAACATCCTTGAAGACGTAGCAATCTTCAATAGTATGCCCGAGCACCCGGTGGTACATGCAGAAGCGCGGGTCATCCTTCTTCTTTGAGTCGCCAGGCCTTTTCGGCTCTGGCAATGTGATCTTATTGTAGCTGGTTGCCCACTCAAACAGGAGCTTGGACTTGTCCCGGGAGAAGGAATACAACTTGTTTCTCATCTTCTCTCTTAGTGAGGGGCCTTCCCGCCGTTCTGTGGTTCTGGGCGGCGGAGGGTTAGCCGCTCCCTTGGCTTTCTCCTTCTGCTTTTCAAAAGCCTGGAAGTCTAGTGCATGCACCTCCGGGGGAGCCGGCTTCTTCTCCGCCTGCCTGGCCCTCTGGCTTGACATGGCCGGGGTGGAGGAGTATCGAGCCAAGAATGCCTCGATCTCCACTACCACATTGTTCAGACGGTCAAATGTCTTGACCTCAGTGCCGATCATTCTTTCTAGGATTTCTTTCTTTAAGTTTTGCTTGCAGATCTGAACTGCGTCCTCCTGATGCAGGGGGCGTTTGCACCTCATACTAAGGTTCCTCCATCTTTTGATGTAGTCGAGGGCCGACTCATCATTCTTCTGTCTTGTGGCGTAGAGTTCAGTCATAGTAACTTCTCTCTCGGTCACGTAGAATCTTTCCTTGAACTTCTTCTGCATGTCGGGCCAATCGGCCACCGACCCGGGCGACAAGCCGGAGTACCATTCAAAGGCAAGCCCGGTGAGTGTTGAACCGAAGAACTTCAGGAGGTAGGCCTCATCAGCAGCCAGGTCTCCCATGACGTTCACGTAATAGGCAATATGCTCTCTGGGAGATCCTTGCCCATTGAACTTTTCAAATTTCGGCGGCTTGGTGACGCCAGCCAGCAACTTCCTGGCAGCATACTGAGCCGGGTAGGGTACTCGGTAGACGTCGAAAGGCGTCTGATCCCCATCGCCCCTTTCGGCCAACTTCATGTCTATCATCTGCTCAAGTATCAACCGGCTGACTGCCGCCGGGTCGACCGGGTTCGGGTAGAAATGAGCGGGCTGTGCGCTCGGGGTGACTACCACGGTCGCTCGGGGGGCCATGGGGGACCCTTGTGAAAGCGGAGCCTGCGGCGGGGTCACCGCTGTGCAATGTGCTTGCTGCGGGGGCGTGCCCCCGGGGGGATCGAGGGTTGCCGGAAGAGCTGCCTCGGAAGACTGCCCCCTGTCCCTGGGTACCTCGGGTATGGTCTTGGTCTGCCAGGACATTGGGGGTGGTGTGTTTCGCTCATTCAACTGCTTTTTAAGTGATTCGATTTCCTGCTGGAATCGTTGCATCATGAGCAGCATTGCTGGATCAGCTGTGGGAAGACTGGGCGTGCCCCCTGTCTCTTCGGCCGGGGCGTCCTCGGATGATGTCGAGGGTCCGCCACTCGTGTCGCCGGTGGTGACCACATTGGCCGTGAGGGCCGTGAGGGGCCCCGTGGGTGTCGCGCCGCCTACCGCTCTCCTTCTTCTGGTAACGGGTCCCGGCCTGGCGGCTATTCTGGCCAATTCTTCCGGGTCGGCGGGTAGGGCCCCATACCGACCATGGACCCCTGCCATATTGCAGGTGAATGTCTGCCATCTCTTATTCTTGTTTCTTCTTGACGCCCTCCGGGACGGTCCTCCTGGGAATGTTAGCCTGTCGAAGACCGACTGTCGGGACGGCGCCTCCTCCCGTACAGGGGACTGGCGCGGCTCTTCCGGGCGGGTCCTCGACTCCATACTAGGTGCAGGTTCCCCCCTTTCTTCCTGGAAGGCGGAGGTCATTGCCCCCAGTAGTCTTTGGCGGCCAGCGGGGGTGCTACCAGGGCCTCGGAGGTAGTTTCTGATGTGAAACAAGATCGGGAGGGGGTGCTTTCTTCAACCTTCAGAGCCTTGTCGCGCTATAGGTTCCTAGCGCCTTCATGAAGATCGCGCTAGGACGATATGGCGCCTTCTCAGACAGCAGCCGGACGATGAACTTCGACCTTGGGTGGCTCGTGGATGACTTCGGGGGAGTGATTCACAAGGGGAGGGTACCAAGGAGGGTGGATATGACACGGGGGGGGATCTTAAACAAAACATGGGGGCCCTAAACATCAATTAAACTAACCTATTGCTAGCTAGGATAACTTAGGGAATGTGGGAACGGAGGTGGGCGACGAGGGAGAAAGGGCATGGTAGGGCGAGCTAGGACTAGTAGGGCGTTGGCTGGGGCATCACGCCCGATCCCATCGCAGGACCGGAGCAACCAATCTCCATCTTGATCATAGCCACGTCGTTGGCGGTGGTGGAGAGCGTCGATCGTTGGTGGAGGAAGAACGGAGCCCTAGTGGGGCCTCACACCCGGCCTCTTCTCAAAGCCAATGCACTCGGATCTTCGAACGGCCTCCGTGAAAGGGAAAAGGGAGGATTAGAAGAAGACATGGGCATCACACCCGTAGAGGGGAGGAGGGAGGGATTCCAAAGATTGAGAGATAGCCATGCTATACTCTTCAAACACTCATTTTTCTCAAATCATTTCTATTCATTCTATTGCTTAATCAAACGAGATGGAGTACATATATAGGGTCAAGGGGAAGCCTAAACGACACTAAAACATCAATTACAACAGTGGGAAACAGCGAACATTGAAGTCATTGGGAGTTCCAAGGGCTGGGTAGTTGGGGCGTCTGCAGTTGACCGTCTGCCTGAGAACGCGCTAGGGAAACCTAGCGCCTTCTTCAGGTCGCGCTACCCAAAGGTAGCACGTTAATCTCCAGCCCAGCAGCTTCATCGATCGGCTTTGGCGGCAGCTAGCTTGATTTCCATCAGTTTCTCATAGCCTGCTCGATCCCTTCCCACTCTTGGTCAGGGAGAGCGGCCTGTGGTTGCGCGTCGATGACGGCAGCAGGAGGAGCGTAGGCCCTGAGTGCCGGGCGGGCGGCATTGTGTCGGCGCCCTCGGCGACGACGATGAGCATTCTCGGGCGGCACCGGGGTGACGGGTGCCGGTCGGAGAGTGGGGGTCACTGCCTCGACCCCGTCATCTCTTCGGGACCTCCTCGGGCGGAAAGTGCTGGGCCCCGCCTGGGCGGGTGCAGTGGGCTGGGCCTCCCTGGGTACCCAGACTTGCTTCAGTTTGGCCAGCTTGCGAGCCGGTGCAATCTTTGGTGGGGTGGCCACAATAGCGGGCGTCACCTTCCCTTTTAGTTTCTCCAGCCCTTGAAAGGAGTTGCGGACTGGGACGGTCGGGACGACGCGGTCTGGCGTCACCTGGGACCTCTGGCCGTCTAGGCAGACTCGGAGGGCCCCAACCGTCATGGACTTTCCGGAGTTGGACAGGCGACGCCCTGAGCCGGCGCCGGTGTTGCCTCTCCGAAGCCTCCTTCGGTGGGATGCCGACCCTTGGTGGAACGGGCCGGTGGTCTGGTGCACGTGGTGCACGTTGCAGCTGAGCGTCGTTGTGGGGACGCTATTGTTGCCTTCGGCCACCGCTCGGCCGGCGGCAGCTTCGACGGCTCTCGGAGCGGGGGCGTTGGTTTGAGGCTCCTCGGGCGCTCGTGCGTCGAGGATGTCAACGAAGGCCACCCCCAAGAAGTTGGGGAAGCCCACGGTGGGAGGGAAGCTCCCGAAAGTGAGGGGCACCGCCAGGTAGCCGCCTCGCACATGATTCTTCACAACCTCGGGGCTGCAGAGAACAGCCATTGTCGGCTCCATGATGCCTTTCTCTTTTTTCTGCATTTAAGAAAGTAACATAATTAGTATTACAAGAAGGGGGCCGCGGGGCCCCTAATTTCGGCAAAGAGATGAAGGGTGGATCGGTCCCGCCGGGCGTGCCAGACTTGTGGACGCACTTTTCGTTTAACAGTTATTTTTTTCGTTTGTTGGATTATTAAGTGCGTGGGCGTGCCAGTCACCGGAGTGACAATTTATTCGGGCTCCGAAGAGCCCATGGTGCGCTCGATCTGACTTCGTCAGACGATTGTGTGGTTCGTGTCAGGACCGAATCCCGTCGCGCCATGAAGGTCGCGACGTCATTTACATCCCCCATACGAGGGAATACCCTTGATTAATTGCCGAAATTAGGGGCCCCGCGGCCGAAAAGAATAATACTAGTTGTGCAAGAGAGATAAGGAAGGATCACACTGAGGGCTGTATTCAGACCACAAACCGTCGGTCATGTCGGCCACTCGTGGGCCTTTTCATGTTCGGACATGGGTCCGTGAGGTGAAACACAACGAGAAAACCGGGATGAATCCATTCAAATGTCTGCCGAGCACCCGGCAATTTTTTGTGATGACTCGGAGGGCGTCCGGAACGAGGAACAAACCCGGTCTGATTGAGATGTCGGCCCGAGACTAGGTCGGGACCGGACCATGTCGGGATGACTCCCAAGATCCAAGCCCGGCCTGAGAGGGCGGCATTATTGTTCCTTTTACCCCGGGTCCCCGGGGGAGATAGGGCTGCGGTGTGGGCCTCGGCATCTTTTATCTGGAATTCTCTTGGTTATGTACTCCAATTTCTGGCCTACGGTTTATTATTTCCTTAGGTGTTTGTCCCGGATGATTCTTCTTCTTTTACTCATTGTTATCATTATCATTATTATTTATTTATTATATTTTTTTTATCTTCTTATTGCCCCTCCCGCCTCTTTTATTATGATTAATGTTGCACATTCGGAGTCCTTTAATGAGCACATTTTCTTTTGATTTATTTGCCATTTGTTAAGGCCATTATCATGTTGTATATATGCATAAGTGTGGTGTGTCGGCGAAGGGAAGGTAAGAGTGTACCGCTGAGAGGCCCAGAGGGGAGCGTGCCGGCGAAGGACAAAAAAGGGTGTACCGCTGAGGGCACAAAAAGGGGTGCCGGTGAAGGTTATGAAAGCAAGGGTGTGCCGCTGAGGGGAGCGTACCGCTGAAGGTGGGGGATAGGGTGTACCGCTGGGGGGCATCAAGGTGTGCCGGCCAAAGGAATTGGGGTGTACCGCTGAGGGTTCAAGAGGCGTGCCGCTGGGGAAGGGATTTGGCGAGCGGTCCGGTTGATTAAAATGCACCGTTGAAGGGCCAATCGGAACGTGGTGGTGGAGGTTCGATCAGTTTTCGATTATTTATTTTAAGGCTTTTCTTTTCTTCTTGTCTTAACCCTTGTGTAGTTTCATATAAAATTCCTCCCGTGTTTGTTCTCTTGGTTCGGTTCAGTCTCTTTTCTTGCGGGTCGGGTTTTCGGGCGGCCAGGTGGTTAATTAGCTTAGTTCAATTCCCGTCGGGGTGCCGGCAGTAATTTGATGAGTTGGAAGGTTTCATTAGTTATTCTGCTCGTTTGTTGCCTCCTTTTGCCTCTTTTAATTGTTTATTAATATCTCACAAAAAATTCGGCAGCATCTCCCCTTAACCCGGGGCGTAAGGGAGATAAAGGGAGCGCGCCCACATGGAGTGGCGGAACCCGACAACTGGAGGTGGGCCCTCGGGGGAGCAACACCTTTATAGAACCTCGGAAAACGTGAAGAAAGGGGCTCGGAGGCGAGGCCAAGGAGTGGGCTGCTGAGAGGCTGAAGGGTGTGCCGCTGAAGGCCATAAGGTGGGTGTACCGGCCAAGGGGTAACAGAGTGTGGGTGTACCGCTGAGGGCAGAAAGGAGTGTGCCGCTGGGGGCAAATAGGGGTGTACCGCTGAGGGCTATTGGGGTGTACCGGCCAAGGGGCGACTGGGTGTGCCGGCGAGGGTCAAATAGCATGTGTACCGGCCAAGGGAGCCAAAGGTGTGTCGGCCAGTGGCTAAATGGGAGGTGTGCCGCTGAAGGCCAAAGGAGGTGTGCCGGCCAAGGTTAGAGGTGTGTGCTTCTAAGGGCCAAAACTGATGTGCCTGCCAGGGGCCGGAGGGGTGCATCGCTGGAGAGTCAAAGGGGGTTAAGTATGTGGGCTGGGAGATCTGTGGGCCATCCAGGAGCATGGGAGAGGGATTGAAGGCCGGGGGAGAAGCCACTTAGCTGTGGTGCACTGGGAGAGAGGGTGAGGGTCTCCCTCCTTCCTAAACCAGTGGTCATAGCAGAGGGCCACGGAAGGAATCGAAGGGCCTATACGGCTAAGGATCGTGGGAGGACGGTCATATAGACGCGGAGGCCCCAAGAACACCAGAGAAATGGGGAGACGGAGGGAAGAACGGACAACCCGTTGGAAACCGCGAGGACTAGCATAAGCCAACGAAATCAAAGAGAAAACCCAAGAGGAACAACTTTCATTCATGGGAATCGAGAGGGCACGGCCCTATATACATATCATAGCAAAAAGAATGCCAAAGATAATGCCATGGCCGAGAAAGGGAAAAAGGCCCCAGAAAAGAAAGAATACATAAAAGGAAAGGGGGGGGAACGGAGGGCAGGAGGGAGGTCAGCCGCCCCTAACTCTCTCCCCATTACATCGAACCCTCCCTCCCTTACTCTTGCTCTCTTCCGGTGGTGGTGGTCGTCGAAGGAAGCTCCCGGCAGGGAGGGAGCCTCTTCTTCTTCTTCTCTCTTCTTCTCTTTTCTTCCGCGTGTATGTGTCTATCCGTCTGCCTCTTGTCTTTTCCCTCTCTTCCCTCTTTTGTTCGAAACGAAGGGGAGGGGTTTTTATACCCCGGACGGCGGGAGTCTTCGTGCAGGGGCGTCGAAGCGGGAAGTGGCCCGTGATCATGAGGTTTGACCTGCCTGTCCTGGCTGTCAGTGGACTAGGCCACGTGGCCCAACGATCGGCTGCCACCTCAGACGGCTCCACTGCGCGCCAAGGATGTGTAGGGCATGGGCCTCACGTCGCCCGTTGAAAGAGCTTCACCGCTGTGCCGTTGAAGGGCTGAACAAGCGTGCCGCTGTGGTGCCAAAAGAGCGTACCGCTGGAGCCCCGGATGGGCGTGCCGCTGAACGGCCTGAAGGGCGTGCCGCTGAAGCCCCAAAGGGCCGTGCCGCTGAAGCCTGCTGAGGGCGTGCCGCTGAAGCTGCTGAGGGCGTGCCGCTGAGGCTGCTGAGGGCGTGCCGCTGAGGCCTGCTGAGGGCGTGCCGCTGAGGCCCCAAGGGGTGTGCCGGTGAAGACCCCCCCATGGGGGTGTGCCGGTGAAGACCCCCCCCCATGGGGGTGTGCCGGTGAACCCCCTTGGGGGTGTGCCGGTGAACCCCCATAGGGGTGTGCCGGCGAGGGCCGCGGCAGGGTGTGCCGCTGAAGGGAGCGACCGTCTGGAGGGTTCTGCCAGGGTGATTTTGAGCCCATTGTGAGCATGAGTCGTGGCCCATTTGATTCTCTTCGAGGCCCATGGGCCGTGGGGCCTCTTGTGCTTGATTTCTCCGGGGTTTCTTCACTCGGGGCCGTTGTTGATGCTGGGCCGAGCGTGGCATCTGGATGTGCAATTTTCGGTGTCCACAGACGGTCCTACGATAGACCGTCACACCGAAACTTGCCCGAAACACCCTGTTCAACCCCCAGAATGTGGCGGTCCTAGCCTAGACCGTTAGAGTCCATGTGACGGTCTAGTATGGGTGCGTTACATTGAAACTTGCCCAAAATCGTCCCGTTCGACCCCAAGAGTGTGACGGACCTACCCTAGTCCGTTACATCATCTGACGGTCTTACAATAGACCGTTACATCACACTGAGCGTTCAATTTGTACTGGACTTTGCTCTGTTTCTGTGCGTCGTGGCCCTCTTATAGAGTCCATAACTTCTTGAATTCTACTCCGAATTGAGCGCCGTTTGTTCCTATGGTTTATCCTTGGTATTATCTTGAATTCAGTCTGAAGAACTCCAAATTTAATTGGCTATCTTGCTCAAGATCTGGGTCGAAAGTTGAGAGTTTAGGTGTCCTGGTTCAACTCAAACTCTGCAGATTAAGCTCCGGGGCTCCCTTCTAGAAGCCATATCTTCCAGATCCTTCATCCAAATAGAGTCATGTTTTCTCCTATGACTTATCTTGACTATTATCTCGATATTGATCTATAGATCTCGAGATTTGATGGACTCTATCTCTTAAACTCGTGGAGGAAAGCTGGGGGTTTCATCACAACTCTATAAAAACTGCCCAGTTCGCATTCGCGACGGGGGGCTCTTTCCGGACGTGGGGCGAAGCCATGCTGCACCGCCGACTCAATCCTTCGACCCTATCTTGAAGAGGGACGTATTAGCTTTCCATTGCATCATTCTGGGCTTGATTTCATGATCTACACTCTTAGTTCTAGTCTCCTCAAAATCACAAATCATCACAGTTTTCTGCACTTTCTGCTATACATGCGTTTTTCTCTGTTGTGCATCAATGATTTCTCTCTATTCTCTCAATCAAATCTCATGATTTTAAATCTCATACATGCACAACACACCCACCTATCTTTTCCACCCTTCCACAGGGGTTAAAAACCTCCCCCCGGTGCGTTCTCCCCCTTTTATTCATGTTATTTTATCACTTTGGGCAGATTTCTACACTTCATGTTCTAATGGGTTTTTGCCTTTGTGTTTCATCTTTGTTTTGCAGGAGAGCATGAATATGACGTGAGGCCCTCTTCATCTAGCCGGCTGGAAGAAGAGGAGGTCGATCCCACACCATTCCCCGCATCCCGTTCTTACGCGCGATCAAGTCTTCATCCCTTTCCGAGGTACACGGTGCCGTTGCACTCCTTTCTTCATCTTTGCGGCAGTTTTAATCCTTGGTGGCGATCACGGTTAGTATTTCTATCCTTTCATCTCCCTTGTCTTTGATTCACATGTTTATGCATGTATGTATTTAAAGGGGGCGGGATAGGAACCTAATTAAAAAAACAAATCAACAGTTTTTTGGCGATCACGGTGGGACAACTTGTGCCAATCGTGCTTTTGATTCCTGTTAAACCTGCCATCATCTCTTGTGTTGTTCCCCTCCCGTTTTCCTCTTATTTCCTATTAATCCTGGTTTTCTGAGCATTCTGACGGCCCTGTGTCCATGCGTTGGAGTCCTCTGACACAGGGTCATTAGACCGCCACATCTGTTCTGTTGCGAGAGTTTTCACGGTCTTTTCATGTTTCTTCTGGTTGATTTTGGCTCTCTGGCTCATTTGACGGTCCTACCTCTCCGCGTTACATTACTTCTGGCGGTCTGGTCTTCGACCGTTATTTTATTCTGACGTAGGGTTCCTCGACCGTTATACTCCAGACAGGTACGCATCCGGGGTGCATTTATTTCCGCAGTTTCTGCTGTGACTCTTTGCTTGGGTGATACTTGACTTCCTCCTTGCTTTGTTTCATATCTCCATATCATTGCGTGCATCATTGTTTGTTAGATCATAGGGTAGACTTTGCATGCACTCCGGTGCACATAGGGGCATTCATACATTCATATCTTAGATTGCATTTTCCTACCTTGTTGTGAGGACCTCTCGTCTCCATATTCCTTGGGGCCGACTAAGAAATCACACCAGGGATCTCCATAAGTCCCCGCGAGCCGTGGATTCCCACACGGATGTCGGGCTGGTTGTACCTTTCCCACCCCGTGTCTAGGGTTGCATAAGTGAAGGAGTGATTACACTTAGAGTCAAGCCAAGTCCCATACCCATCTCCTGTTAGGAACCCATTATTGAGAGCACATTTTAATCAATTCACCAAAGTTCCGAAGGAGAAATCACAAGAATCTTGCTGCATCATCTAAAGCAAACTTGGTTGACTTTGGGTGTCTTCATCTTTTATCACTTACATCGTTTGTTAAAACATCCGAGTTTGGTTGCTCATTGTGTGATTGTTTGTGTTGATTGTTTGCATCGTCAAGGTTGTCCGTTGCATGTGGAGTTGTTTTCGTCCGTCCGAACTATCTCCTCAAGTCAATTCCTTCTTCACGTTCTATTCCAATCCTCTCTTCGAGTCCGCCATGGCATCATTCAATCCTCCCCGTTCCCAAGAGGACTCTCTTCCTCAAGGGCTCCTTGAAAATCCTCCTAGGGTTATTACCTTTTCTTCTGGAGAGGGGACTACCCCTCTTCCATCCTCCACTTCTATAGAAGGTGGTCAAGCTACCCCTTCTCTCTCCACTCCTTCCGCGGGCTCCATTCTTCAGATGATGGCCCAATTGGATCCGACCCAACTTCAAGTTCTTTATCAGGCCATGCAAGGGTCCAACGCATCTCCTTCTAAATCCAACCCTCCTATCGATCCATCTAGAATTAGTGGGCCCTCTGTCCAGCCCACTCCGATTGATCTCACCCCGGTCCAACCTCGGACCATCACTTTTACAGGCATGGAGACGGGCCAATCTTCCAACTCAGCCTATCAATCTTTTGATAAAGGGAAGTCACCAGTCCCTTCCTTTGCTCAGGTGGATCATCATACATCGGGCCCGATGGCTCCATAAGTTCTCATGGGCCCTTCAGATTTCTTGCGCCCTCAGCAAGGGGTGGCTCAAGCCCATTCTAATCTGGGCCAGTCTTAGGCCCAATATCCTTCTTATGGGCCCCCCATTTCCACTGTCTATCCTTCTGCTCCTGCCTATGGGCTCCCACCTTCAGCCACAATCGTCCCATCTGCTCCTCAAATTCAATTAGCGTCCTTCACTACCCCTGCTCCCTCCCGAGAGTAGGACTTGCTTGATAAATTGGCCACCATGTAGCAACAACTCGATTTCTTCTAGAAGCGGGTGGGCCCACAATCTTTGGCAGATGTTCCTGTCCCGAGCTTTCAGAACATTCGGTTCCCTCCGCAATCGGAACTCCCTAACTACCGTAAGTACGATGGGAACGACAATCCCTTCATTCATGTGAGGGATTTTCTATACGAGTCGGCGCAGTTCCAATATGATGATCGCCTTATGGCGTACTTATTCCGCCGATCTTTGGATGGTGTTGCTCTGGAGTGGTTCTACTCTTTGCCGCTAGAAGAAGCTGAAAGTTTCAAGGTAGTAAAGGACAAATTTATCCAGCGGTTCCAAGACAGGGTCGGCCCGGAATACTCATTTACAGATCTAGTAGCCGAGAAGATGAAACCAGATGAGGAGTTCCCCACTTATGCAGACAGGTGGAGACAGATGGCCGCTAGAGTGCTTGGCCACATTCCGGAGGAAGAGAAGGTCAAGCTGCTCATTTCAAATGCTACCCCGACCTTCAGGAACATCCTGGCAATGAATGATATAGCTAACATACATCAACTCTACAGTCGGGCGCGCTTCATACAAACCCAGTTCAAGGATTCTCCCATACACGCCCTACTTGAAAACCAAAAGCCCAAATATCACAAGAAACCACAAGGGCCGGTTACCGAGGGGGTCCAGACAAACGAACAGGTACAAGCCGTTGCCTTTCCATTCCAAGCCGCACCATTCTGCTTCCCCCAAAACCCCCGCACTCCACAAAATCCCGCTTCACAGAACTCTCAAGCCGCTCCACAAAACCCTCCGCCTGCCTTCACCGTTCCACAAAACGCCTTCATCGCTCCGCAGCAACAACCACCACCTCCGCAATTCCATAATGTCCCTCCACCCAGTGGCTATAACAACAATCCAAACAACAAGCGCCCGGCTCCCAAGAGGGCACAACATCCTCCACTGCCAGAGACCCTCACGGATATCTTCTCGGCTCTTATGTCGGTGAATGCAATTCAACTTCCTCCGGAACGGCCTAACTGGAACCCAGCCGTTGATCAGACGAAATATTGCATGTTCCATAGGCAGCCAGGCCACACTATCGAAGGATGTTATCAGTTCCAGGATCTGGTATACGATCTCCATGAGGGACAGAGAATCGATTGGGCCGCGATGCATTGGGCCATTGTTGAAATCAAGGAGAAAAGAGGGCAGCAGCCGAGGCAGCAAGCACAGCAGCAACAAGCACCGCAGCCGCAGCAGCCACTACCGCAACAGCAACTACAACAAGCTCACGATCTGGGGATCCATCAAAATCCGATACCAAATCATCCGCCTGCTCTACAGCAACCTCAGCCGCCTGCACCAGCTCAAGTGAACGTAGTTCAACCCCCGGCCCCTAGTGCCGAGTGGTCTTTTGATGACGATGGCGCCACACCGCAAGTCATGGCCCTCCACCACAACCACCGCAATCCTCTTACCCCCTCCTTCGTCCTTCCTTCACACCCAATACCCTCTCCACTTGTCCTCCCGTTTACGCCCGCTCCAACAAATGTACTACCACCCACCACTCCGTCATACCCCTCGCCATTTACCTCTGCCACCATCATCACGCCATCGCCTAACCTATCACCTGTCTTGACTCCTCCACCAACACTCCCTCCATCCGTACCACACACCATCACCATCCCGCCTTCCATCAATCCTTCACTCATCATCCGCTCACCACCACCCACCACCATTGCTAACCTCACACCCCACTAAATCATCTCCCCTACATAGCCTACACCACTCATCCACCCCGCAGGGCCCATCATACTATCCACCGATGCCGCGGCTGCTACAAGTTGTGCTTTAAGGAGCGGGAAGATGTTCCATCGGAACTACCCTACTACTTCTAATCCCCAGTATTCTCAGCCGACGGTCGAGTAGGCAGAAACTGAACCTTTGCCGGGTACTCAATATGACTTGCTGCATCATCTGGATCGAGTGCCCGCTAAAATATCTGTGCTGGAGCTGATCAAAAAGTCTACCCTTCATCAGGATGCACTGAGAGATTTCTTACTGAAGGTAATGGTCAGCGAAGATATGGCAGTCGACATCTTACCAACGGCCCTAGCAACTATTTCCAAAGGGCCGGCAATCACATTTTCAGAATCCGAGCTGGCGCTCCCGGAAGCTCGGCAAATGCCGCTCTGCATTACAATCACTCTGAACAAAGTCAGCATTGAAGCAGCACTGGTTGACACAGGGGCTTCAATCAATGTGTGCCCACTCAGCACTCTACGATCTTGCAACATATCCGAAGAGTTATTACGACCTACCCCGACCACTATAGCAGCATATGACAACTCAAGGCGAGCATGTCACGGGGTGGTCACTATCCAAGCAGAGCTCGGACCCCTTACAATGGCTGTAGAATTCTATGTACTAGATATCAAACCTATGTTCAAGGCTATCTTGGGTCGTCCATGGCTGGATACGCTCGGTGCCGTACCCTCCACCGGGGTCGTCAAGGTCAAAAGCCTATCTACAGTGCAATCGGTTAAGGCCATTTCAGAACAGATTCTTCCTACACTTTGGCCAAGCAGCCGACCCGTCATATCAGTGCTGGATTTAAACTTTCCTTGGGCTTATACGCCTCCTAGGCCCATCACTACTCCAGTCAACATCAAGATGAAGCCCCAGATCCGAGACTCAAAAGGCTGGAACATTATACTGAAACTAGGCT
This sequence comes from Amorphophallus konjac, assembly GCA_022559845.1. Taxonomy (NCBI): domain Eukaryota; kingdom Viridiplantae; phylum Streptophyta; class Magnoliopsida; order Alismatales; family Araceae; genus Amorphophallus; species Amorphophallus konjac. The sequence continues at coordinate 57,160,373 of CM040129.1, read as the reverse complement.
ACCAACCGGGGAGAGGCCTCGGTGCACAATTACAAGGAATGACCAAGCCCATACCCAAGGGAAGAAAGATGGGCGGGAGAGGTCTTGGCTACAAAGAAATCGCATTATCTATGATGGGTGATTCAGGGCCGATCACCTGGGACTACCGTCATCACTTTGTCCGAGGGCCTCTCCAGCCTGGCACGTTAGCTCTGCAGCCAGCTCAGTTAGAGAGAAGTACAGTATGTCCGATTGCCAGTCCTCCGCCGGCACTAAAAAGGCCAGAACATGATATGCTTGATTATGGTCAAACCCTTCAGGGGTTGTTTCATGAAGAAGACTGCCAAAAGAAGCAAGAGGTTCGGCTCATGCAATGGAGACCGAAGAAGCGGCCAGACGATGATCCGCGGAAGGAGGGGAGCTCGCCGATTGTCTTTTCTTGGTCTCCCTCCCGCTTTCAATCTCTCCTCCAGCAATGGGAGTTCTTACCCCGTCTTCCTCCTATCATGGTAAATCCATCCTTCGTTGATCCGCCCGAGATTCTATTTGTTCCTTGCGCTTGCGGGCACTGCCCGCCCATTGATTTATCCACTCTATTCACTCCTCCTCCTCCCAACGCCCAACTCCACGAGATGTGGTTCTCATCTTCCGATCCCTTTTTTGACTGCATCTTCCCTGAGCTATTCCCTATGCAGCTCCCGCCTCCTCCATCTTGCTGTATAGTCTCTGCTGATCTCCAAAAAAAACGTCAAATTCAAAATGGAGATTTTAGTGGAAGATTATGCTACCTTGTCTCCATCCTCATCCCAGGGGCACAAGTCCCCTGCTCCTTCCCTTCCACTAGGTCTCCTTTCTCCTAGGTTAGGATTAGGGTCTATCGAGTCTAGGGAAGTAGAATTAGTTAGGTCTAAAGAAGTAGGGTCTTGTTCTAGATCATCCAACCCTTCCTCCTCTGAGCCACGCCCGCTTGCACGTCCTCCTAAATCTGTTCCTGATAGGTTCTTGCAAGACCTAGCTCAGCGCTGTCATGCCCTTTTAAAATGTCCGGAATTTGTTGCTACGGCAATTACGATTGAGGATGAAGAAGAAATAGAAGGGGCATGGGGCGATGACGGACTCGGCGTCTATGAAATCCTCGGTGAAAAAGATCCGGTTAATGAGGACAGCAACGTAGACGACACTGCTGATCTGTATGCGCAAGGACTTAAGAAATTCGACGAGCCGTCGACGGCAGTGGACGAACCTACAAAGGAAATCAACTTGGGAACTGAAGAAGACCCAAGGCCCATCATTATTGTTGCTAACCTCCCTCCACAAGTAGAAGAAGATTTAATCAAAGTTCTAAGGGAGTATAGCGATTCCTTTGCCTGGTCTTACGAGGACATGCCAGGTCTTGACCCCTCTTTAGTGGAACATCGACTCGTGCTTAAACCAGGGGCAACACCTGTCAAACTACGGTCAAGAAGATTTTACCCCCACATGGCCTTAAGGGTTAAGGAAGAAGTTGACAAGTTATATAAGGCCAGATTCATCAGAGTTGTTCTATATACTCAGTGGGTGGCAAACATAGTCCCTGTTATCAAGAAGGATGGAAAGGTGCGTATTTGCATCGATTTCAGGGATCTCAATAAAGCATGTCCCAAGGATGATTTCCCGCTACCTCATATAGATGTCCTAGTAGACAACTCTGCCGAGTATGAAGCTCTATCATTCATGGATGGATATTCGGGCTACAATCAAATCCGTCTCGCTCCTGAAGATCAAGAGAAAACTTCCTTCACCACGCCCTGGGGCACGTACTGTTATGTGGTTATGCCATTTGGTCTGAAGAATGCGGGCACCACCTATCAAAGGGCGATGATGGCCATCTTCCATGACATGATGCATATCTATATGGAAGCTTACGTGGATGACATTTTGCTGAAGTCAAGGACTAAGGAAGAGCACCCCTCTATTCTGGCTAAGGTACTGCAAAGAGCCAGGGAGTACAAGCTTAAGATGAATCCGAAGAAGTGTGTATTCAGAGTCTCCTCAGGGAAGCTGCTAGGCTTTATAGTAAGCAAACGGGGGATCCAGATTGATCCTAACAAAGCACAGGCCGTCATGGATATGCCTCCGCCTAAGAACATTAGGGAACTTTGAGGATTGATTGGTAGATTACAATTCATTAGAAGATTCATATCCCAACATGCTCAAAGGTGCCGTCCATTTTATGAATTACTTAAGGTGGGGGTTAAGTTTGAATGGAATGAAGATTGTCAAAAGGCCTACGAGGACTTAAAGGAATATCTGTCCAATCCCCCGGTTTTGCAACCTCCTGTCCCTGGGAAACCCTTAATCCTATGTATCTCGGTCATTGAGAACTCCCTAGGGGCGGTCTTAGCACAAGTGGATGATGAAGGAAAAGAGCGGGCTGCGTATTACCTCTCTCGGTTATTCAACCCAGCTGAATCCAGATACACCGCTATGGAAAAGACTTGTGCCGCCTTAGTGTGGGTAGCTCAGAAGCTTAAACACTATTTTCTTGCCCACCCAGTTAGGTTGATCTCTAGAATGGACCCGATTTGCTATCTCTTAGAAAATCCCATCCTTTCTAGTAGGTTAGCTTGCTGACAGAGCTTCCTCTCTCAATTCGACATCACCTTTGTTGTTCAGAAGGCGGTCAAAGGATATGCCATTGCTGAGCATCTCGCTCATCTCCCTATTCCTCACACCGACTCCATCCAGGACGATTTCCTTGATGAGCATCTTTCCGTTATCTCTCATCACCCCTTTTGGTCTCTACACTTCGACGGTGCACTCAATTCTCAAGGCCAAGGGATCGGTGCTGTTCTGCTTACTCCAGAGGGGGTGACCATTCCCTTTACTTATCAACTTCGGTTTCCTGCTACCAGCAACATCGCTGAGTATGAGGCTCTCCTCGCCGGATTGAAGCATGCCTATCTCCTAGGCGCGCGTTATTTAAACATTATAGGAGATTCTCAGCTCGTCCTACGGCAAGTTCTGTCCACTTACCGTACTCGTGACCCCAAGCTCAAGCCTTATCAAGATCTGGTCACGCTCCTTGCCAGGCAATTCCATAAGCTGATCTATATCCATACTCCCCGTTCTCAGAACATTCTAGCTGATGCTCTGGCATCCCTTGCTTCTTCCCTATCTTTCCCTCTCAGTCGGAGCACTGAGACTATCGTCGTTCAGAGATTGGACGCACCCTCTCTTCAGGACCCTTGGTTCATCAATCTTAGGAAGTCTGTAGAGGCAAGAGCTGAGAAGGGAGATCTTAAGGAAGTATCTTTAACAGAGCTAGAAGAGATCCTGGACGAAGAAGAGTTGCCTTGGTATCATGAAATCGAGTTGTTTTGTAAGGAGGGATTGTTCCCAGAAGGGGCAACTGCTGAGCAACGCAAGTCAATCAGAAGAGCCGCCGCAAGGTATACTATTGTCGCAGGAGAACTGTACAGGCGCGCTACTAATGGGATGCTCATGAGATGCTTAGATGATGTTGAAGCTTGGAAGGTGGCTGAAGCAGCCCATTTTAGTGAGTGTGGGGGTCATGTCAATGGCCAGGTAGAGCGAAGAAGATCCTAAGGCAGGGCTACTATTGGCCCACTCTAGAGGAAGATTGCTCCCTCTATGTCCGGAGGTGTCTTAAGTGCCAACTCCACGCTGATAAAATTCATTCTCCAGCTTCGTCTCTCCATCCTATGACCGCTCCTTGGCCATTCTCTATGTGGGCCTTTGACACTGTCGTCCCGCTCGGTGATCCTAATTCCCAGATCAAGCAGAAATCCTTTATCCTTACCGCCACTGAGTACTTCACTAAGTGAGCTGAAGTAGAGGCGTACGCAGAGATCAAAGCTACAACGGTATGCCGCTTTATTATGAAGAATATCATCTCACGGTTCAGAGTGCCAAGCAGCATCATCACCGACAACGGACCCCAGTTCGTTTCTCAAGAGCTCAAGGACCTATGTAAGAAGTTCAATATTGCATTGCATCATTCATCTCCATATTATCCTCAAGGCAACGGCCAAGCCGAGGCCACTAATAAAATCCTTCTTAAAATCATCAAGAAAACATGTGAAGCTCATAAGTTTTCTGATTGGCCAGAAAGATTAGTGGAAGCTCTGTGGGCTTACCGCACCTCCGTCCGTACCCCTACGGGACAAACTCCCTATTCTCTTACCTACGGGATGGAGGCGGTGCTCCCATATGAGATCCTGATCCCTTCCCTTAGAGTGCAGCTTGATAAGGAACTTAATCTCGATGAACGTCGAGAGGCGTTGCTGGTTCAGTTGGAACTCCTAGATGAGAAGAGGATGAATGCGGCCGATCATGTATCCGTTTATCAAAAAAGGGTTTCGCGTTATTTTCAAAAGAAGGTAATCGAACGTAAGTTTTAAAAAGGTGATATGGTTTTGAAACGAAAATTCATTCGGTCTGCAGGTCCTAGGTCTAAATTACAACCTAATTGGGAAGGGCCGTTTGTCGTAAAAGAAGCTTATCCAGGAAATGCTTACCGTTTAGTAAACGCGGAAGGTGAGGAGCTCTCTCACCCGTGGAATGGGTTGTATCTTAAGCGTTTCTTTCCTTAGAGTCTAACCATGTGCTACCCCGGCAACAAGATGTTCCTCCTATCACTAAAGGAGTCCCGAGTGAGGCAATCACACACTACACGACATCCCTGGTCAGGTTTTCCACGTTGAGAAAGGACAACGTTTCTCCTTGGCCATGCATTGGGGGAAAGTCAAGGTCCCTGTCCGTTTCTTCCTTCAGCTAAAACCAGGGGCAAGAGGTGAATAAAGAGGCGATAACCGATCCAAACACCCTCACGAGAGGAGGTCTCAAATAGGGGCAGTCCGTTATGACCTGATGCCACAAGAAGCAAAAGAGACAGCGAATGGGCAATCTCTATGACAAAATCAAAAGCATCACCTCAAAGTCGATATAGTATGAATTATGAATTCCAAAGCTCCAGAAAGGCAAAGCAAGAAAAGCTAGGCATGACAAGAGTGGCAGTACAGTTCCCCGCGGGACGTTATGAGCCCGGTCGCATGCATGCCTAGGGTGGATTAAGGTTCGATGACGGACTCAAAGTCCCGGCACAACAGACCAAGTCTCTAATGGCTTGTACGGAAAGGAAATCAAGTCTTAAAAACTTCTATATCTGGCCTAAAGCTTACCCCCCGCATTCTATTTTTTCTTTTAGGACCAAGATTAGTACCCTGGGTATGGCCCTGGCAGAAACACCGTCATGACAATTGGACCTTGTCCAGGGGTTGTCACCTCATTGCACGACAACCTCGGGATTCTCGATATCAACAAGGAAGGGCTCACGCTGCTGGGGAAGCACTGGTCTTCCAAAATCTAAAAAAATTAAATATTTTCAAAATCCAAACAAATTTAATATTTTCCAAAACCCAAAAAAAATCGAAATATTTTTCAAAATCTAAAAAAATCAAATATTTTCAAAATCCAAACAAATCAAATATTTTCAAAGTCTCACAAAAAATCAGATATTCTCCAAAACCCCCGAAAAACACCATCATATGTGTTGCATGCATTGCATTATTTTTATTATGTTTTCCGCCTATTGTAACAAGGCTCCACCCCATGACCAAATATTGAGAAACGGTCATTATCTAACTTGCTTCAAGGCAAGGGGTTGAGTCTAAGAGCAGATCTAACTTGTTTCATGTTTAAAGTGTGCGCAGAACACATGATCAAGATCAAAGTGAGAAGCTCACAATTATGCAGATTCAATGGCTGTAACGCGTCATCACCAGACCGCTACAGTCATCTAACGGTCATATCCCTACCGTCACTCCTCTTCTTGCATAAGCTTTCTTTCTTTCAGCAGCCATCATTCTAACGGCTAAGGTTAGGACCGTTACTTACTCTAACGGCCTGAGTCTTGATCGTTACATCCCTCAGAGAATAGGGTTCTTCGTGCTTCCACTCTGACGGCCTATCGTCAGGCCGTCGTTTCTTTGTAACGGCCCAGTGCACATCCGTTACATACTCCAGAGGCTCTGCCTGTTCACATCATCCCAGACGATCAAGCCACAAAACTCTTGCTCATTCACATGAGACAATCTCATCTCATTCAATCAGGCTTAATGAAAAATGAATTCACAAAAATTCCAACCTTTTGTCATACAACCAACATCTCTCATAAATAAAAAAATAAATTAAGCTACATTAAGTTTTTCATCTGCAAGAGGGCGGATCTTCCTCAACTCTTTCACGTAGCCTCGACGTGCTTCGTCATTCTCGTCAACTTCTTCTTGCCACGGGCGCACTTTGCTGATCTCCCACATGGTCAGCGCGTTCCGGATCGCTCTTTCATCCTCCTCGGTCCCCATCTTCCTAGATAGAAGGGGAGGGTAGTGTGACAGTGCAGGAGCTTGGATTCTTGGAAGTCCGATCTGAAGATGGCACCGGTGCGGGTTGTAGATCGCCATTGTAGTGTTCCCCACTAGCTGGAGGTCAAGGCCTTGACGCCGCGGTATTTTAAGAGGAGTGCTTCGAAGGATTCTTGGTCGCATATTGAACTTGTCTATTGGCAAAGTGTTGAAGAAGAGGTGCCATTCATCCCGAGTTTTCTTATCTGCCGTCTTGCATTCAACCTGTGAAGAGTATCCAAATGCCCCTCCAATGAAGAATAGAGGGTGGCTCCCGAAGATTCGGCTGGCCGAAGTTATGTCTTCCTTTGGTTGGAATTTGACTCTTACTCCCATCCAACACTCAAGAAGTATCATGGAGCCGAACAAAGGTCCTCCTAGGCAAGCTGAACTTAGTCCTTCATAGAGGTATGAGAGGATCGCTTGAGAGATGGACGTTCCCCGCCACAACCCACTAATAATGCTGAGATTTTTTGTGTCTAAAAGGTGGTCGGTTGTGGTGAAAAGGAAGACTCCGCATAAGCACACCGCCACCGCCTTGGCTATTGCTTCGTGTCTCTCCCACTTGTTCTTGCAATGGGACACTATCCATTGTGCCAAGGGTATCAAATGAATGTGGTGTTGGCTGATCATGGTCCTCACGTCCTTCGGATTATGGATAAAATCACTCAAGATCAAGGACGGGTCAATAGGCTCAACCGTGTAGCAAACCCGGTCTTCATCCCCCACCTTAGTCTTAGGAAGGGCTAGGTAGGTCTCTACCTCTTCTAATAGGACTGTCGCTTCAAAGGAAGGGAAGATGAAGGTATGAGTTTGTGGATGCCATAGTTCTACAAGAGATGAAATACTTGGCCAATCTAAAGATAATTTCTGGAGGTTTTTGCCTAAAACCAAGAGAGGTTGAAGGTGCCATGCTTTAAGGATTGATGTGACTTCTATAGGGAGTGCCTTTACCATGGGAGCCACCCATTTCAAATTTGAATAGCATCTTGGGCCAGGAAGGGGCTTGAGAAGGAGAAGAAGAAGGAGTCGTGAAAGGAATTGAAGTGCAGAAAATTCTGAACTTGGTTGGGTTATTGGGACTTACCACCCTTTGAGCATTAGAGCTTAGATGCTTGGGAATTGAGGTTAGTCGTTGAAGCTCTCCGTATTCCTTTCTTGCAGCCTTAGGTCCGATGTAGACCTTCTTCTCCATAGCCATCACTTCAAAGCTTCTCTTCATCTTGATTTCTGCCTTTCGGAGTGGTCTTTCAGCCCTAGAGCAGAGGTTTCAGCAAAGCTACGATTTTTGGTTGAGTTTCCAAGTTTTAAAGGATTGATTTTGGTTTTAAAAGGATAAGACTTGAGTTAGGAGGCCTTATCTTCAATCTAGATAAGTTCTAGTGGGAGATTAAGTGGATAAGTCTCGGGTTTAGGCTCTCACGGCTCAATCCATCTCGGAACACAACTCAGGCTCCAACGGTCCATCGTGGGACCGTCATTTGTCTCTGACGAGCCAGAATGGGGCCGTCGCATTTCCTGTAGGTTCAAGTTCGCCCGTTCCTGTTCTGTGAAGTCTGACGGTCCAGCGTTTGACCGTCGTTCCTTCGTAACGCGTGAACCCTGAGCCGTTACACCCTCAGCTGTTCAGCTCCTTAGCTTCTGAGCTAAAACATTTCCCGACGGTCTTGGTCAGACCGTTGCTTCACCCTGACGCGTCTCCCTTGGGCCGTCGCATTTCCTGCTAGTTGCCCTACAAACCATCGCTCCGCCATGATCAACGGTCTAGCATTAGGCCGTTATTTGTCTTTGACACGCCTTCCTCTGACCGTCACTTTTCTTGTAGCCCCAGCTACAATTTGACCACTGTCATGATTAGCGGCCCTTATCTAGCGCGTTATTTGATTATGACGGTCTGAACCTGGACCGTTACATTCTCTGCTGCTGAATTGAGGCTATTCCTTTCTGCCCTTGCCCAGACCCGATGGTCTTTCACATTTTACACCTCCTTCTTCGCACATTCTCATGCACAACTATTTTTCATTTATCACACACATGCATTCATACACACATTCATCGTCACATACAATCCTTCATTTGTTTTTGGCGTTGCACAAACACACATTCCTGCACAAAATAACAAAAGACCAAAAAGAATTTCTTTTTTTCACTCCATTTTTCTATATAAGTCATGTACAAGTGATAAAAAAAAGGCAAAGAAAAAATATAAATATCACTCGGCCGGCTTATCTCCCGGGCCGCCATCACTATCTCCGGTACCCTCGGGCTGCCTGGCTATTGGTCCAATGGCGCTGTGCTCACCCTCTGGCTGCCGTCTCTGGTCCGCCTCCTCGTTCCTCCGATGGCCGGAAGAACTGGTAAAATACCCGTGAACTCCGCTGATGGGGGCCACGCTCTGGCTCCGGCTGCTCGTCCCCGACCTCTTCCCTAGAAGCCGGAGTGCGTCCTTCAAGGCCCCAATCGCGCCCTTCATCTCGAAGGTCTGCACTTGGAACTGATCTCGCTCGCCTCTTACACGCGCGATGTCGGCCCTGAGTCGCTCCACCTCTCCATCATCTGGGCGTCGCTGGGTCTCCGCTCGCAATCTGGCCATCTCCGCCCGCACAAGCTCTGTTTCTGCTCGGGCTCTCTCTGTCTCGGCCCGGCTCCTCTTTATCTCCGCCTGGAGACTCTCTGCCTCCGACCGAGCCTGCCTCGCCTCGGCCACTGCTGCGGCTACCTCTCTCGCATGTAGATTGCATTTCATATAGGTAATCATAAGGCATTTAATTAGCATCAACATGAGCATAAGCATTTTAACATCTTACCCGCTCTGTGAGGGTGGCCTCCGCCTCCTCGGCCCGGGCAACCGCCCGAGCGAACTCGGCATCCTGTTTCGCCCTGCCTCCCGCAGGCTGAGAGGAAGACGATGGGGCATCCGGTCCAGCTCGTTGGGCTCCCTCGGCCCGCTGCATTGTCATGATTAATCACATTAAGCACTTCATAAGCATAATCATTTAAATTTAAGTTTAGAGTCTCACCAGTAGCTCCAGGGCGGTCCGGTACTCGTCCCGCTGCTGGATGGTGGAGTGAAGTAATCCCTCCAGCTCGGCTATCCGTCCCTCAGGGTCTAGCTGCATTTAGAAAACATATGGGTCATTTACATATAGCATTGCATTCTTTTTTGCATATAAAGAGGTTTAAGGTTTAGAGTTGCATACCGGTCGTCGGGTACCTCGGTACTCCCGGTCGCCATAGAGTCGAGCGAAGGCCTTCAGATATGCCTCGTCGCTCTCATCTCATTCCTTCACCGCTCGGCCCCGCCTGTTCCAGTCGTGGACATACTTCGCCTTCCGGGCGCACCAATCCACGTTGCCACTGATGCCCCTTGCTGACTTGCCTGGGTGGTCATCACTGTGGCGCGGAAAGGTCACCTCGGGCTGGTGTAGTCCCCGAGTCCGCAGGATCACCCTGTAGTGCAGAGGCTCGATGATGTGGATGCAATGCAGCCATATGTCTCGCCCCCTGTATGACAAGGCCGCCTCTACCCACGGCTGTCCCGTGTAACCCTCGCCGCGGTACGGGGTCCATCTGATGGGGACATCACCTCCCATGCCCACCTTCACAGCTCGTCTCCTCGCCCCGGTTGCATCCGGCATGGTTTAGTCATTTAATTTTGAGTCCTATGTAATTTTACTTGAGTCATTTGATGTAATTTGCATTTTATTTGAGTCATGTCCCTAGGTCTTGCATTTATTTTCCTATGTTTGAGTGTCATTAGAGTGTGTAATGTGCTAATTGGGCCCATTTCTTCGGGCTTGGCCCAATGAGCTCCCCTACCCCTTCGGTTATTTGTCAATGAGTCTTTTGTCAGGGTCTTATTGTAAAATGTGGGTTTCCTATATATAGGGCCCCATTTCCTTCATTTGGAGGTAATGAATCAATCAATGAAAAAAATGCCATTTGAGAGTCCAAAGCTTAGTTTAGTGGAGTGATTCCAACATTCTTTGGGTGAGAAACCCTAGGGGAGAGATTCCCCACCCTTCCCTCTCTTAATCCCTCTTTTTTTACTCCACTTTCTCTCTCCTCAACACCCAATTTCGAATTTTCTTCTCTCTCCTCCCTTCCCAACCACCTCAACCCCCACCTACCATCATTAAAGCCCTCCACTTCCCCATGGCCTCCATTACTCCACCCCCCTAATCCCAAAAAGATCCCTCACCATTCCAACACCATCTTCCACATTCCAACACCACTTTCCCCATTCCAACACAATCAACCCCTTCCCCACACAACCCCACAACTTCCAAGGCCATTTCAAATTTGAAATCCACCCTTCCCTCCACTCACTTGTGTCCCCCCCCTCACTTTCTCCTCTCACCCACCTTCTCAAATTCGTAGCTCCTCCTCCCACCACCTATTAGACCCCCTTCCAGACCCCATTCTTCCCTTCCCCCACCTTAGAACACCCCCTCCTAGACCCCCTCACAGCCCGGACTTTCCCCACACTCATCCACCCTCATTTCCCCTCCCATATACCCCATTCCCCCCCATCATCATCAACCTACAGCTCTCAACTGAAGATCTACAGCAGACCAGCAACTTACAGCGGCCACCACGACCTCCTTCGGACGAGTTTGAAGACCCAAGAGCCATTGTCGGAAGCGTCTGCCAATCGCCTTCGCAACCGAAGTGGTTTCGTCTTCTTCCGATCTCCGAGTCGTCCAGGAGGTCCATTCTCCCACAGCTGCGCGGTTCTGCCTTGGCTGAGAACCTGAGCCGGTTTAGAAGCTCTGCCATGACCAGCCCCGAAGGACTCAGTCCTCAAGTCCTTCTTCAAAGTTCTTCATCGGCCTGTCTACTTTCAGAATCAAGAAGAAGAGCCCATTCAGCATCCACGAACAGAAGTTATCAATTTTCTTCCACGGTCGCGCGGCTCTGCCTTCTCCAGTCTTCATCAACACCTCCTCACTCTTCTGGCTCCACAGATCATCTCCGTTCTCTTCTGGCATCCCCATTTCTTTTGCTGCAAAGAGGACTCACCCACGGTTCTAACGGCACTGACGACATCAAATTTGGAGTTCAGGAGCGGCCAGGAAAGCCTCTGCATCTTACTATTGGTGACCTGCCCCTGCTAGTCCGAGAAACAGAGGCCCTGTTCAAGCTTCTGCCCCAACCTGCAGCGACTCCAGAAGAAATTAAAAAAATTCTGAGGCATTCCCCTTCCTGTTACGAAGATTTCGCCGCCAGTCTCGCCATCAGCACAATTCCTGAGCAAGATCTACAACAGCAACACCGACCCTCTATCCTGGTTCGCTGACAGCAGGCAGATTCGGCGTCCACCCTTGTTCCTCGTTCTTTGCTTTGGTTTCCCCACCCCGCTTGGCCGACTGAAGGCCCCTCCCTACGTGGAGGTAGTATTGATGTAATATCATTAACCCCCACCCCAAGTTCCCCCTCCTGCGAGAGGTGTAGTGGTGTAATTTATTTGGGGCAGGTCAAGCGACACCGCCGCGGCGTGTGGGGATCCACTCGCCTCCCCGCTCGCCCTCGTCTCCGACCGGGACCGGTTTCTTCAAACCGGTCGAGTAAGTGCTCAAACCTTCACTCCAATTAGTGCTTGTCTTTCAATATTAGTTCTTAATTCTACTGGTTATGCGAGTGAGAGCCCGATCCTCAAGCCCCATAAACTTGAGTGATCACCGTGGGAATATTGTAACCGGTGCCGTTGGCACTTTGTCGGCCCCCTTGACTTGGGCATCCCCACCCTTTGGGAATCAATTCTTGGCCTTGCTGGCCCTCTACCAGCAAGGGCCCAACCCCACATCCTCCCCTTGGCATTGCCAAGTCACCCCGGGCTTGGGTGAGTGACGATAGAGCGGTGGCCCAACTAGGCCCATTTTGAATGTGAATGTGCTTGCTTGCATTAGGTCCGAAGTTATGTCACATCAAGTGGTATCAGAGCAAATCTTTGACTTGTCTCTACAAGTCAAGTCCTAGGGCATGCTTGCATTCTTGTCAGAACCGTGCATTGTCAACCCATCATTGTTAACATTGAGTCTTGGGTCACATGGCTCCTCTCCCAATCATATCCCATGCATGCTTACCTAATGGAAAGCCCGTAGAAATTGATTTCATTGACCTAGAATCTGAAAATTGGGTGTCCCCCGATATCGTTACCTCGCTTAGTAGGACCGGACAAATTGTGCACAATGGAGACCAAGTCTTTATTGAATTCCATAAATGGTTCGGGAAGATTAAGTATTTGGATGGGGCTTGGTGTCAAAAGGGAACATTGGCAGGTCCATGTATAATCCTAGGTAAGAAATGGTTAGATGAAAGGAATGCCGACATCGACCCAACACGTCGGACTTGCCTAGTGCATCCGCCACACCTTTCGGGAACCTTTAAATTCAACAACCTTTTATTCTCCCACCCGCGGGAATCCCACCCTTGTTCACCACCCCGGGTGCACCATACTTCGGCCATCATCACCCCACCATCAAAGAACCTTCCCACTCCATTAGTTTTGGAAGAAGTAGTCCACCCGCTTTGCCACATGAAGACAAATATCCCTCGGGAACCTATCCCCTCCATAGAGAGCTCCCATGTCCCAATTGAAGAGGAAGCCTCGCACAAGGATCTTCACCCTACACCACCCTCTCTAGATAAGGCTGAATTCATCTTAGAAGAGTCCCTTGTTAGGTGGCTAAGGGAGAGCCTAATTAGAGAGACCTCGACCCATGTTTGCCCTCCCATAGAACAAAATTTTCCCTTGGTGTAGCAACCCTGATAAATGAATATTAAAATAAAATTAAAAAACATATATATTACAGAAGTAATACAGATAATAAACAAAGTACAAATAACGCCTCTTAGTAAGGCGTTAATTTAAAAAGAAACGCCTCTATAAACGGCGTGACTAAAGAAAGGACGCCCACACATGTGGTCGTCAACTCTCACGCGACCAAATAGGCAAGTAAAAGAAATGCCCATATCTTGGGCGTGTTTCAAAAACAAGGAACGCCCTTCTCCAAGACGTTTCTTAATAAACGACCTAAACAAGGTCGTCAATACAAGAATGGACGCCCTGACCTAAGGCGTTAATTCCATTCGTGAACCGTTCGAACCCAGAGCTTATCCAGGGAAGGATCATGTTAATCTAGTAAGAGTCTATTAGAGTAAGGACTCTATTAGGGATATGTTACCCTCACAAGATCACTAACCCTAATAGGATTTCCCAAAATCCTATAAAGACTCTTGAACAGCCGAACCCTAACCCATTTGATCGACCTGCTGCTGCACGGTAAGTGAAGAACATATGTTCTTCTTATTTTCTTTTGACATCTGTTTCGACTACATGAAGAACTAATGATTCTTCACCCTTCTTCCTTCTTCCAGGTTGAAGAAGCATTGGCGTTGTGAAGAACAAAGGTAATGTTCTTCTTTCCTTTACCTTCGGTCAGGTATTATGAAGAAAATATTAATGTTTCTTCGTATTTCTCTGTAGGAAGTTCGGTCGAAAGGGGTTCATCCGTTGAACGTAAAGACTTCTTCCTGCTGATACTGCTAAGATTATTGGTTGCTGTTTAAGCAACAGAGTTTTTCCTCTCTTCATATCAATCTTCAAGTCGTCGTCCAAATCAACTCTTAAAGGTAGGTTTTCTCAAGTTATTGTAGCCCAAATGAAAATAACGCAAGATATATGTATAAGCATGGCATGCATACAGTTTTATTTTCGTTTCTGGAATATTATTGAAAGAAACGCCCCTGTAAAGGGCGCTAATTTACAAGAAACGACCCTGTCCAGGTCGTCAATTTCACATTTGACGCCCTGCACGCAGGCGTTACTTTCATGAAAATCGCATGTAATTAATAATTGATCCTGTTTAAAAATTCATTAAATATGAGATATCGATTCTAATATCTTGCATGACTCTACCTATGAAATTCTGCTAATTTTCCTGTGATGACCATGTATCATGTCTCTTGAAATTTTATTCCTGAATTCCTTTAATTCACGACCTAGACTAGGTCGTTTGCCTTATGTTAACGCCCCCGATCAGGGCGTGAATCTGAAAGGTAACGCCCCTTCCTAGGGCGTTTATCAGTTAAAATCCTGAAATTTATCTATTCTGAAAAATAGAATTGAATAGTAACGCCCCTGCCCAGGGCGCGTTTTTGATAATTCCTGAAAATTAATTATATTCTGTCAAATATGTAAATAAGAAGACGCCTTCTGGTGTAGTCGTCAAATCTTGAAGAAACGACCCTGACCAGGGCGCGTTTTAGATGAATTACTGAAATATTGAAAATTCTGCAAAATGGAAACATGTGTAAACGCCCTTCTGTTAGGCGTTACTTACTTGAGAAACGACTTAGCGTAAGTCGTTATTTTCTGTAAAAATGATTTTTATCCTGATTCTGTTAACCGATGGTTTCATATTATATAATATATATATCGGCACTATTCTCCACTCCGTGAGTATAGTCCCACTTTTCACGTTGTTTCATCGATCACACTCAACTCTCATTGACATACAAGCTCTCCATTGGACACTCCGTTCCTTTGGACTAGCGAGTTAGTCATAGAGACCTCCGTAAGACTCCTCGTAGCCTTGGATTCCCTCAAGGCCGACTGAGCTGGTTGTACCCTAAAAACCCATTACACGATCCTTGCCATGTCAATCTAAAGAAACATGGTATACCGGCCCTTATGATTATACAAAGAGTATATCATAAGAAATTCTTAATGGGATGATGATATCATGCCATATCATGTCATTCTTGTAAACCTCAATTCTATGATAAGAATGAGGGTATCTTACCTTTGATATACTGTTCATGTGGACCTCAATTCTATATATAGAATGTCCATATCGATTGGTCATGGTACCTAAGTTAAGGGAACCTAATTCCACCTAGTTTCATCAATAATCGTGATTATACCGTTATTATCGCCAATCTATATCCTTTGTCATACTTTGGACTCTATTCTATCCAAGTTGTCATACATGTCTACAAGCTTGATTATTGAAATTCTATATTGGCTATATAAACAAGAGTGGATGTCAAAAATACATGATAAATGTCTGCGCATATAGGGCCCGATCTGGTCCTGGGAGGAGCACCCGAAAGTACTTGTGCCCATGGGAGTTAAAATGATAAGGTATCTGGCATTATACCGAGTACTTGACTTGCTTGATTGGACATTCCACACACATCTTGTACTTGAATCGTACTTGACTTGACATAAAATGCGTGGCCCGCAAAAGGGTAATTTACTTGCTTGATACATGATAGCCAAAGTTCTTGAAATGACTTGTTAAACGTACTTGCTTAAATATCTTGAATACCCTTGTTATCTTGTTGAAAGATCATGATTAGTCCATCTTATTTCCTTGATATTACATTCTCTCTATCTTGTCGTTTTATGCGAGCATGCATAGCTTTATTGCATTCATGAAAGATGTAATTACTTAAACCCCTTGCTAGTACTTGAGATATAATTTCCTACTGAGCGTTCGCTCATCCCGTTTGTCTCTTTTTACTTTTCAGGTAAGTCCGACGACGATGGAAGTCAATCGGATGGGAATAGTCATGAGTGAAAGTGCTAGAGCTGATCAAGTGTCATCTAGTCTTTTCTATAGTTTCTTGAGTCAACTATGTACTTTTCTTTTTATTAAACAAAGTATTGGATTTGTAATAGTCTATTATAAAGGTATAAAGGATTGGGTTATCTTGCTATTTTGCGCATCTCTGTCTTTGTGTCGAATACACGACCACTCTGATTGACATGATTGATATAGACACGTCGCGCACCTCCGGGTATCTTCCGCGCTCGGGGCGTGATAGTCTTTGTGGTATCAGAGCCTAAGGTATTCAATTCCTAGGAAAAACCCAAGTCTAAGGATAAGTTGAACATTTAACCAAGTGAGATTGGGTAGAACCAAGGGTTAAGAGTCAATAAGTCTTTTAATAAGATCACAGTGGTATAATACTAATATAGTTATGGTAATTGTAGGATAATGGCTGCCGAACGTGCTCAATGGCGCAACATGCAGCGTACCCTTCAAGGGATGACTCAAGTGCTACAACAGGTAGCACAAGGTGGTGCTCCACGAGCTGGAAGCTTACACCAAGCATTTAAGAACATGAATCCCCCGAAGTTCACGGGATCGACCGATCCGGACGATGCCGAGCATTGGGTTCGGGAAACCGAACGCATATTCCGTGTCATGCAATGCACGGATCAGGACAAAGTTCTATTAGCTACATTCCAGTTAGAGAAAGATGCTAGGTGCTGGTGGGAGTCTATTGAAGCAACCATCGATCCTACTCAAGTAACATGGGAAGAATTTGTGGAATACTTCAATGCTAAATATTTCTCGGACCGAGTCCAAGAAAAGAAGGCTGCAGAATTCGCTGCATTGAAGCAACGATCTTTATCATTAGCAGATTATGAAGCTCAGTTCTCCAGGTTGTCTAGATATGCTAAGCATCTTATTAGCACGGAGAAGATGAAAGCCCGTAGATTTCTTAATGGGCTTAGGCCCCACTACATTACTCAACTGGCGCCTATGGACATCCAAGTTTATTCCGAAATAGTGCGCCGAGCTCAATTACTTGAAGATGCCACGGAACTATCTGATAGGATCCGTGGGAAAGATAAGAAGGAGCAAGTCACAAGTTCGGGTTCTTTCAAACCCAACTTTAAGAAGAGGCCCAATAATGGAGGTTCATCCTCTCCAGATTCCAAGTTCAAGAAATCCAAACCCTTCTCTATCACCACTACACCTTCTAATACAGTATGCAAGCATTGTGACAAGGCTGGTCACAAGACCGAAGAATGCTGGAGGAAATTAGGAGCTTGTCTCCGTTGTGGGAGTCGTGAACATCGGATTCCCGATTGTCCATTAATGAATGACCAAGCCGGTGACGGTAAACGCCCGGTGACGAAGAATGCTCGTCTTCACGCAATCCAGGAGACCGAACCTGAAGAAGAAGGCGGATTAGTGGAAGGTACATTGAAAATTTGTTCCAAAAGTGCTTATGTCTTATTTGATACGGGTGCATCGCATTCCCTTATTTCTAAGAAGTTTGCCGACCCGTTACCGTTAGAACCAGAATGGATAAAAATAGTCCTAACTACTCCTCTGGGAAGTGAAAATGATATTACTCATCACTATCAAAACTGTGAGGTAATGGTTCAAGGTAGGAATTTACCTATAGATCTCATATGCCTCGATCTAAAGTAGTATGATGTTATACTGGGAGCGGACTGGTTATCCAAATACCATGCAACGGTTGATTGCCGCAATAGCCAAATTGCTTTTAAAGATTTTCCAGAATTAGTCTTTTCTCGTCCCAAGAGTCGGAGCAAATCCCCTCTTATTTCGGCTCTTCGAGCAAGCAAGCTCGTCAGGAAAGGATGTGTATCCTTCCTTGCATTTGTCACAGTTAAGGAAACAAAGGACACTAAGATAGAAGACATTCAGGTAGTGCAAGAATTTTCAGACGTATTTCTGGAAGATTTGCCGGGATTACCCCCTCAAAGGGAAGTGGCCTTCACCATTGACTTAGTCCCTGGTGCTGGTCCAGTTTCAAAGGCACCCTATAGAATGTCCCCGGCTAAACTCAAAGAGTTAAAGGAGCAGTTGATGGAACTAATCCGAAAAGGGTTTATTAGACCAAGTACTTCCCCGTGGGGAGCACCAGTCTTATTTGTAAAGAAGAAGGATGGATCCATGAGATTGTGTATCGACTATCGACAGTTGAATCATCTTACTATCAAGAACAAGTATCCACTGCCGAGAATCGATGAATTATTTGATCAGATTTCAGGATCCAAATACTTTTCCAAGATTGATCTCAGGTCGGGATATCATCAATTAAGAATCAAGGATGATGACATTCACAAGACCGCATTCAGAAGCAGGTATGGCCATTATGAATTTGTTGTTATGCCTTTTGGACTAACAAATGCCCCTGCTGCCTTTATGTAGTTAATGAATAGCATATTCAGGCCTTATCTAGATCAATTTGTGGTAGTTTTCATTGATGATATATTGATATATTCCAAGACTAAGGAAGAACATGAAGAGCATTTGAGGATTACATTACAAATCTTGAGGACAAATCAACTATACGCTAAGCTCAGCAAATGCGAGTTCTGGCTGGAAGAAGTGGCTTTTCTCGGACATGTCATATCAAAGGATGGATTATCTGTAGATCCGTCAAAAGTTGAAGCTGTAAGGAACTGGGAAAGACCCACTAATGCAAGCGAGATCAGAAGTTTCTTAGGTCTTGCAGGCTATTATCGGCGATTCATCAAAGATTTCTCTAAGATCGCCGTACCACTTACAAGATTAACTCGTAAGGAGATCCGATATGAATGGAGTGAGGAATGTGAAAGAAGTTTCCAAACTCTCAAGGATCATCTCACTACAGCTCCGGTGTTAGCTCTACCAATAGAAGGAGAGAAATTCGAAGTCTACACAGATGCTTCTGGCATTGGCCTTGGATGTGTCCTAATGCAACAAGGAAAGGTCATAGCATACTCTTCACGTCAACTGAAGAAGCATGAGGAGAATTACCCCGTCCATGACTTAGAACTGGCCGCGGTGGTATTTACCCTAAAGATATGGAGACACTATCTCTATGGAGTACAGTTCACTGTCTACTCAGATCACAAAAGTCTCAAATATCTATTTTCACAAAAGGAGCTAAACATGAGACAAAGACGCTGGCTAGAATATCTCAAGGACTTCGACTTCAATATTCAATACCATCCCGGAAAGGGTAATTATGTTGCTGATGCCCTTAGTCGAAAGCCGAGAGCAATGATAGCCAATTGTATGATACAAGAATGGAGGTTACTTGAAATATTCTCCGAGCTCAATATAAGCTTGGACACGGAATCCAAATTTATTACATTATCTCATGTAAGCATACAGTCAGATTTATTATCTGAGATACAAGCACTTCAGAATGATGATCCTATATTAGTGGAAATCAAAGGAAGATTAGAGGGACAATCTGATTTCCAACTAACTTCTGATGGAAGATTATTATTCAAAGGTAGAACTTGTATACCTGACTGTCCAGAATTAAAGAAGAAGATCTTAGATGAAGCTCACCGATCAAGGTACACTATTCATCCAGGATCAACCAAAATGTACCAGGATGCAAAGAGGAACTTTTGGTGGCCCAACATGAAAAGGGAAATAGCGGACTATGTATCACGCTGTCTCACTTGCCAACAGGTCAAGGCAGAACACCAAAAGCCTGCTGGAAAACTTCATCCTCTAGATATTCCTAAGTGGAAATGGGAGGATATTGGTATGGACTTCATAATGGGTTTATCTAAATCGAAAGGAGGACATGATGGAATCTGGGTTATCATTGACCGATTAACTAAATCGGCACATTTCTTGCCAATAAAAAGCCGATGGTCAATTGATGTGCTAGCTGTACTGTACATCAAGGAAATAGTCAGGATACATGGAATTCCTGTCTCAATCGGTTACTTCTCATTTTTGGAAGGGATTATAACATTCGATGGGAACAAGGCTCAACTTTAGTACTACTTTCCACCCACAAACGGATGGTCAGACCGAGAGAGTTAATCAAGTTGTTGAGGATATGCTAAGAGCTTGCATCATTGACTTTGGTGGAAGCTGGCATGAACACTTGCCTCTAGTTGAATTTGCATATAATAATAGCTACCAAGCTAGTATCCATATGGCACCTTTCGAAGCTTTATATGGAAGGAGTTGCCGATCACCCTTATGCTGGAACGAAGTTGGGGAAAAATAACTATTAGGTCCAGACATGGTAAGGGATACAACTGAGAAGATACAAGTAATCAGAGAAAGATTGCAAGTTGCTCAGACGAGACAAAAGGCTTATGCTAATACAAGAAGGAGAGATCTTGAATTCCAAATCGGAGATCATGTATTTCTCAAGATATCGTCTGGACGTGGCATACGAAGATTTGGTGTTAAGGGCAAGCTTACGCCAAGATTCATCGGACCATTCGAGGTACTTGAAAGAGTTGGCGAGGTTGCTTATCGCATCGCGTTGCCTCCTCAATTGTCCGAGGTACATAATGTATTTCACATATCTATGTTGAAGAAGTATGTGCACGATCCATCTCATATTATTGAACATGGAGATCTGGTGATCCAGAAAGATCTCACCTATGAACAGAAGCCTATGAAGATTTTAGATCGAGAAATACGAGCTCTAAGGAATAAGGTTATTCCCATGCTCAAGGTGCAATGGAATAAGAATCCGGAACACGAAGCGACATGGGAGACCGAGGAATCTATGAAGAAACGATTTCCCGAGTTATTCTAAGAGGTATATGTTCTACACTCTCCACGTGTATAATTATATATGTGGAATTTGGGGACCAAATTCTTTTTAAGTGGGGGAGGGTGTAGCAACCCTGATAAATGAATATTGAAATAAAATTAAAAAATATATATATTACAGAAGTAATACAGATAATAAACAAAGTACAAATAACGCCTCTTAGTAAGGCGTTAATTTAAAAAGAAACGCCTCTATAAACGGCGTGACTAAAGAAAGGACGCCCACACATGTGGTCGTCAACTCTCACACGACCAAATAGGCAAGTAAAAGAAACGCCCATATCTTGGGCGTGTTTCAAAAACAAGGAACGCCCTTCTCCAAGATGTTTCTTAATAAACGACCTAAACAAGGTCGTCAATACAAGAATGGACGCCCTGACCTAAGGCGTTAATTCCATTCGTGAACCGTTCGAACCCAGAGCTTATCCAGGGAAGGATCATGTTAATCTAGTAAGAGTCTATTAGAGTAAGGACTCTATTAGGGATATGTTACCCTCACAAGATCACTAACCCTAATAGGATTTCCCAAAATCCTATAAAGACTCTTGAACAGCCGAACCCTAACCCATTTGATCGACCTGCTGCTGCACGGTAAGTGAAGAACATATGTTCTTCTTATTTTCTTTTGACCTCTGTTTCGACTACATGAAGAACTAATGATTCTTCACCCTTCTTCCTTCTTCCAGGTTGAAGAAGCATTGGCGTTGTGAAGAACAAAGGTAATGTTCTTCTTTCCTTTACCTTCGGTCAGGTATTATGAAGAAAATATTAATGTTTCTTCGTATTTCTCTGTAGGAAGTTCGGTCGAAAGGGGTTCATCCGTTGAACGTAAAGACTTCTTCCTGCTGATACTGCTAAGATTATTGGTTGCTGTTTAAGCAACAGAGTTTTTCCTCTCTTCATATCAATCTGCAAGTCGTCGTCCAAATCAACTCTTAAAGGTAGGTTTTCTCAAGTTATTGTAGCCCAAATGAAAATAACGCAAGATATATGTATAAGCATGGCATGCATACAGTTTTATTTTCGTTTCTGGAATATTATTGAAAAAAACGCCCCTGTAAAGGGCGCTAATTTACAAGAAACGACCCTGTCCAGGTCGTCAATTTCACATTTGACGCCCTGCACGCAGGCGTTACTTTCATGAAAATCGCATGTAATTAATAATTGATCCTGTTTAAAAATTCATTAAATATGAGATATCGATTCTAATATCTTGCATGACTCTACCTATGAAATTCTGCTAATTTTCCTATGATGACCATGTATCATGTCTCTTGAAATTTTATTCCTGAATTCCTTTAATTCACGACCTAGACTAGGTCGTTTGCCTTATGTTAACGCCCCCGATCAGGGCGTGAATCTGAAAGGTAACGCCCCTTCCTAGGGCGTTTATCAGTTAAAATCCTGAAATTTATCTATTCTGAAAAATAGAATTGAATAGTAACGCCCCTGCCCAGGGCGCGTTTTTGATAATTCCTGAAAATTAATTATATTCTGTCAAATATGTAAATAAGAAGACGCCTTCTGGTGTAGTCGTCAAATCTTGAAGAAACGACCCTGACCAGGGCGCGTTTTAGATGAATTACTGAAATATTGAAAATTCTGCAAAATGGAAACATGTGTAAACGCCCTTCTGTTAGGCGTTACTTACTTGAGAAACGACTTAGCGTAAGTCGTTATTTTCTGTAAAAATGATTTTTATCCTGATTCTGTTAACCGATGGTTTCATATTATATAATATATATATCGGCACTATTCTCCACTCCGTGAGTATAGTCCCACTTTTCACGTTGTTTCATCGATCACACTCAACTCTCATTGACATACAAGCTCTCCATTAGACATTCCGTTCCTTTGGACTAGCGAGTTAGTCATAGAGACCTCCGTAAGACTCCTCGTAGCCTTGGATTCCCTCAAGGTCGACTGAGCTGGTTGTACCCTAAAAACCCATTACACGATCCTTGCCATGTCAATCTAAAGAAACATGGTATACCGGCCCTTATGATTATACAAAGAGTATATCATAAGAAATTCTTAATGGGATGATGATATCATGCCATATCATGTCATTCTTGTAAACCTCAATTCTATGATAATAATGAGGGTATCTTACCTTTGATATACTGTTCATGTGGACCTCAATTCTATATATAGAATGTCCATATCGATTGGTCATGGTACCTAAGTTAAGGGAACCTAATTCCACCTAGTTTCATCAATAATCGTGATTATACCGTTATTATCGCCAATCTATGTCCTTTGTCATACTTTGGACTCTATTCTATCCAAGTTGTCATACATGTCTACAAGTTTGATTATTAAAATTCTATATTGGCTATATAAACAAGAGTGGATGTCAAAAATACATGATAAATGTCTGCGCATATAGGGCCCGATCTGGTCCTGGGAGGAGCACCCGAAAGTACTTGTGCCCATGGGAGTTAAAATGATAAGGTATCTGGTATTATACCGAGTACTTGACTTGCTTGATTGGACATTCCACACACATCTTGTACTTGAATCGTACTTGACTTGACATAAAATGCGTGGCCCGCAAAAGGGTAATTTACTTGCTTGATACATGATAGCCAAAGTTCTTGACATGACTTGTTAAACGTACTTGCTTAAATATCTTGAATACCCTTGTTATCTTGTTGAAAGATCATGATTAGTCCATCTTATTTCCTTGATATTACATTCTCTCTATCTTGTCGTTTTATGCGAGCATGCATAGCTTTATTGCATTCATTAAGATGTAATTACTTAAACCCCTTGCTAGTACTTGAGATATAATTTCCTACTGAGCGTTCGCTCATCCCGTTTATCCCTTTTTACTTTTCAGGTAAGTCCGACGACGATGGAAGTCAATCGGATGGGAATGGTCATGAGTGAAAGTGCTAGAGCTGCTCAAGTGTCATCTAGTCTTTTCTATAGTTTCTTGAGTCAACTATGTACTTTTCTTTTTATTAAACAGAGTATTGGATTTGTAATAGTCTATTATAAAGGTATAAAGGATTGGGTTATCTTACTATTTTGTGCATCTCTGTCTTTGTGTCGAATACACGACCACTCTGATTGACATGATTGATATAGACACGTCGTGCACCTCCGGGTATCTTCCGCGCTCGGGGCGTGACAGTGCCCCTCTTCTCCTATCACACCACAATCCAAACATCCTATCAAGTGGAGACCTTAGAGGATTTTTTTAGAGGCTTAGCATGGCAAATTGAGTTCACTAGCATGTTGACCCCTATGGCCGAACAACCTAGGAGCCTTAGCCTCCTACACCTATGCATAGGGTCTATCACCTCGATTTGCACCAATGGTTACTACACTAGCGACCTCCTTCTATTCCTCCCTACACCGGATGAGCCCAACCTTCTCCTCGATTTAGAGCTTCTTATCTCGGGTAGAAAGCCAAGCCCTCCACTCATGGCCGACCCACTTGTCAAGAACATTGGCCCAACTATCATAGGGAAGGATGACTTAGCACCTTTTAAGTATCTTGAGGACATGGAGTTCCTCCCCCTAAGTGACCTATTTTATGATCCATATGATCCCTTCCAATGGGAGTCAAGGGAGTCATATGACCCAACCATCTTACCAACCACCCACCCTTTCCTACCCTCACCCACCATATTGGGCCAAACCCACCTCATCCATGACCCGGGTTACACCTTGGGAGCCATAACCTTGGACCATATATCCCTAGGTAATAAGGTGGTGCCCCACCCCATGATGACCACCTTCTTAGATCCATTCGATCCTTTCCAATGGGAGTTCAAGGGTTGTCCCACACCTACATGGAAGTCACTTTTGGGAAAATTATGCATGTGTCTATGCTTTCCACCCCCTTTGGCATGAACACTATGTTGGGTCCATTCATTCATATCACCCACATGTCTAGTAGAAGGCATGAGTGGGCCACATTCGGATGTCATGGTCCTCCTTCATTCATCATGGATCGTAAGCATGTCAAAAGCATCTACGGATGTCCGGGCCTCCCCACATTCATCACCACTTTACATGATAGGTTCACCTACGGGTGCCCCGGCCCACCCAGGCCCACCAAAGTCTACATGACAACATTGCATGATAAGTCCACATATGATTACCCCGGCCCTCCAAAATCCATCAAAGTCTTCTTGGCATCAAAGCATGATCGGACTACTTTTGGTTGCCCAGGTCCACCCATCACCCCTAGAATGTCAACATTCACAAAATTACATGAAAGCCTTTGCAAGCACATAAGCAAAAAGAATGAGGCTTATAAGAGGCGGGTCGACTCTCATCGGCGTCACCAAGACTTCCATGAGGGTAACTTTGTGATGGTAAGGACTGAGAGGTTCTCCCCGGGAGCCATCTCCAAATTGAGGCCACGTGGGGCTGGTCCCTTCCAGGTCTTGAGGCGTATTGGTGCAAATGCCTATGAGTTAGATCTCCCCGAGGAGTATGGAATAAGTCCCACATTCAATGTTGCCGACCTAGTGTCATATAAGGGACCCACGGTGGTACCTAGTGAGGAGATTGAGCCTACGTCTTCCCTTGAGAGAGCACCCACCCGTGAGGAGAGACCCCCAGCCAAGAGAGCCCAGCGTGAACAAATTGAACAAATATTGGATGAACAAGTCACTACCACTCGGAGCAAGGTATACAAGCGCTATCTCAGCAGGTGGATGGATCGGTCTCGTTCGGAAGGCTTGAGGGCAGTACCACTTCTACACTCTCCAAGGAGGGAAGGACACTTACGCGACAGAGTCGAGTTCTCCGCACCCCGGGAGTATGATGGGGACATCACCTCCCATGCCTACCTTCACAGCTCGTCTCCTCGCCCCGGTTGCATCCGGCATGGTTTAGTCATTTAATTTTGAGTCCTATGTAATTTCACTTGAGTCATTTGATGTAATTTGCATTTTATTTGAGTCATGTCCCTAGGTCTTACATTTATTTTCCTATGTTTGAGTGTCATTAGAGTGTGTAATGTGCTAATTGGACCCATTTCTTCGGGCTTGGCCCAATGAGCTCCCCTACCCCTTCGGTTATTTGTCAATGAGTCTTTTGTCAGGGTCTTATTGTAAAATGTGGGTTTCCTATATATAGGGCCCCATTTCCTTCATTTGGAGGTAATGAATCAATCAATGAAAAAAATGCCATTTGAGAGTCCAAAGCTTAGTTTAGTGGAGTGATTCTAACATTCTTTGGGTGAGAAACCCTAGGGGAGAGATTCCCCACTCTTCCCTCTCTTAATCTCTCTTTTTTTACTCCACTTTCTCTCTCCTCAACACCCAATTTCGAATTTTCTTCTCTCTCCTCCCTTCCCAACCACCTCAGCCCCCACCTACCATCATTAAAGCCCTCCACTTCCCAATGGCCTCCATTACTCCACCCCCTAGTCCCAAAAAGATCCCTCACCATTCCAACACCATCTTCCACCTTCCAACACCACTTTCCCCATTCCAACACAATCAACCCCTTCCCCACACAACCCCACAACTTCCAAGGCCATTTCAAATTTGAAATCCACCCTTCCCTCCACTAACTTGTGCCCCCCCCTCACTTTCTCCTCTCACCCACCTTCTCAAATTCGTAGCTCCTCCTCCCACCACCTGTTAGACCCCCTTCCAGACCCCATTCTTCCCTTCCCCCACCTTAGAACACCCCCTCCTAGACCCCCTCACAGCCCGGGCTTTCCCCACACTCATCCACCCTCATTTCCCCTCCCATATACCCCATTCCCCCCCATCATCATCAACCTACAGCTCTCAACTGAAGATCTACAGCAGACTAGCAACTTACAGCGGCCACCACGACCTCCTCCGGACGAGTTTGAAGACCCAAGAGCCATCGTCGGAAGCGTCTTCCAGTCTCCTTCGCAACCGAAGTGGTTTCGTCTTCTTCCGATCTCCGAGTCGTCCAGGAGGTCCATTCTGCCACAGCTGCGCGGTTCTGCCTTGGCTGAGGACCTGAGCCGGTTTAGAAGCTCTGCCACGACCAGCCCCGAAGGAATCAGTCCTCAAGTCCTTCTTCAAAGTTCTTCATCGGCCTGTCTACTTTCAGAATCAAGAAGCAGAAGCCCATTCAGCATCCGCGAACAGAAGTTACCAATTTTCTTCCACGGTCGCGCGGCTCTGCCTTCCCCAGTCTGCATCAACACCTCCTCACTCTTCTGGCATCCCCGTTTATTTTGCTGCAAAGAGGACTCACCCACGGTTCTAACGGCACTGACGGCATCAAATTTGGAGTTTAGGAGCGGCCAGGACAGCCTCTGCATCTTACTGTTGGTGACCTGCCCCTGCTAGTCCGAGAAACAGAGGCCCTGTTCAAGCTTCTGCCCCGACCTGCAGCGACTCCAGAAGAAATTACAAAAATTCTGAGGCATTCCCCTTCCTGTTATGAAGATTTCTCCGCCAGTCTCGCCATCAGCACAATTCCTAAGCAAGATCTACAATAGCAACACCGACCCTCTATCCTGGTTCACTGACAGCAGGCAGATTCGGCGTCCACCCTTGTTCCTCGTTCTTTGCTTTGGTTTCCCCACCCTGCTTGGCCGGCTGAAGGCCCCTCCCTACGTGGAGGTAGTATTGATGTAATATCATTAACCCCCACCCCAAGTTCCCCCTCCTGCGAGAGGTGTAGTGGTGTAATTTATTTGGGGCAGGTCAAGCGACACCGCCGCGGCGTGTGGGGATCCACTCGCCTCCCCGCTCGCCCTCGTCTCCGACCGGGACCGGTTTCTTCAAACCGGTCGAGTAAGTGCTCAAACCTTCACTCCAATTAGTGCTTGTCTTTCAATATTAGTTCTTAATTCCGCTGGTTATGCGAGTGAGAGCCCGATCCTCAAGCCCCATAAACTTGAGTGATCACCGTGGGAATATTGTAACCGGTGCCATTGGAACTTTGTCGGCCCCCTTGACTTGGGCATCCCCACCCATTGGGAATCAATTCTTGGCCTTGCTGGCCCTCTACCAGCAAGGGCCCAACCCCACATCCTCCCCTTGGCATTGCCAAGTCACCCCGGATTTGGGTGAGTGACGATAGAGCGGTGGCCCAACTAGGCCCATTTTGAATGTGAATGTGCTTGCTTGCATTAGGTCCGAAGTTGTGTCACATCACCATCTCACCTAGAAACATTAAGTCCATTCATCAGCATATAAGTTCATCATGTAGAAGCATTTAAAGGCATATAGAAGCATTTAAAAGCATGTAGAAATCATTTTGAGTTATGGACTTACCGACGTGTGTGGGTAGGAGTCCAGGTCATCCTGGATCATCCGGGTCAGTCTGATGATCGACCCTGTATCCCTCGCTATCGTCCATCGCCTCGCAATCGGGATGCGACCGGGGTGGAGTAGTGTGCCTCTCCCGATGCCCGGGAGATACATGTAGCTCCAGATCTGCATTTTAGAAATTAAGTCAGTCAAATTGCATAATCATGGCATAAACATTTTTTTTGCATAATATAGAAATCATTTAAATTGCACTCACCTACAGAAAAGGCGAGAAGCCGCCCAGCATTGTCTGTCGGTCCGTCGTGCTAAGGGACTCAAACAGGAACGCGAACACTGATGCTCCCCATGCATATCTCCCGACTCTGTGCAAGTTTTCTATCATCGGAAGCAGCCTGCAGCTGATGACGTCCGCTCGAGTCGCGAAGAGGAGCTTCCCGAATAGCAGCATCAGGAAGCGTCGCGGTACTTTATCCCCCTTAGGTCCTGCCTCCACCGCCACGTAAGGGCACACCTGGTCTATCACTCTGCCCAGATGCTCCTCGGGTAGCTCTCCTACGGCGATCGCGGCTCCTCTCAACCCCAAGCTCTCCTGCAGTACTGATCTCGAGAGTTGAGATGAGGACTGTCCCGGCCTGATCAGATCCAGTCCGAGCAGCTGCTGTGCCATCTCTCGGTAGTCGCCGTACGTCCATCCTATCACTGCAGCTCCATGGACTCTCAATCCCGTAATCCTCGCTATGTCTTCTAGTGTGGGGATCATGTGGCCCCACGGGAAGATGAAGGCTCTGCTGATTGGGTCCCACCTCTCGTGCAGCGTGTACAGCAAGGGCGTGTCCATCCGGATCACCTCGATGCTGAGCACCTCGGCGAATCCCATCCCGGCCAGTCTCTCCCTCTGGTAATCGGGCAATGCCTGGTACACTGCCCGGATCTACAGCCAGGAGATCCGCCTTCTTCTCTTTCCCTGCATTCATATAGGTCATTGGTTAGTTAATTGCATCATAAAATCATTGCATAAACATTTATAAAATGAAAAGAAAACAAAAATTAGAAAATTAGAAAACCCTAAAAACAGTTTAGATCTCTGGTAGATGTAACGGCCCTGGGGTGGGGCGTTACTTGGCTCTGACGCACTCAGGGTGGCGCGTCAGGCGTGTGACAGTCGCTGGCAGGACCGTCACATTGTCTGCTATTGTTTTTTTTTCCCTTTGCATCGCCGTGATCTCTCACCTTGGCCAAATGGCCTACAATCATTCCTAATGGGTTCGTGGACCCATTTCTACCCTTCAACCCCGCATGCATACATAATAAAAATCAAAAAAATCAAAAATTGAAATTAGGGCGAGGGGACCTACCTCACGGTCCATGCCCCTTCTCCTCTTTTTTGCTGGTTCCTTGGGTTCCTCTTCACCCAAGGGGGCATCTTCTTGGTCCTCTGCAGCCGTGGGAGCTTCCTCTTCCTCCCTTGGATCTCTTCTCGCCATTTGTTCTTCTTCCACCGGCGGGATTGCTTCCCGTTCGAGCCGGCGGTAGAACCTCCGTATTGCCTTCCTCTTTCCTCTCTCCCTCTTCTGTGGAGGCGGCTGGGATGGCTCGTCGCCGGCCATGGTGGTGGTGGGAGTTGGTGATCGCCGGAGGGTTTCTCGGTTGGTGTTTTGGGGTGTTGAATGTGGAATGAATGGGCCGTGACCGTTCGGGTTTTATTTTTTGAACGCTCAGGAAATGTGACGGTCTATCGACCGACCGTCACATCCTTCTGACGCGTCTGTTTTCAACCGTTGCATGTGTTGGCCCTGTTTTATTGAAGAATGTGAACCGCCTGGTTTATGACGGCCCAGGGCTGGTCCGTTATTTTGTGTGACGCCCTTACACTAGACCGTTACAAACTTGCAAGTTTCTTGATGAATTAAATGGTCTAATTGATGTTAAAATGGCTCCATTTTCTTCCATGTTGTTCATTATTGATGCCTCTCGCACGTACAAATGGTTATGCCTTAATTCGTGTTCATATTTGTTATTGGCTAACCTCTTTCCATGAAGGAATTTATGAACAAAGCCACGCTCTGCCGTTCGTCAAGCAGGTAAGTCAGGTATTATATCTCATTCCCTTATCCTTTAATACATTACTATATGTTATTTATGACATATTATCTCGAGAACCGGCTGGTCATTCATGTGTTCTGGGATCTGATGTTCCCCTTAAACAAAAATGATGATGATCTAAGTTCACATGTTTAATCGTTGGATAGGCCGTTAGGTTGGAAAATTTTGGGGACGATGGTTCTATCTTGCACGCCGTGGTTGCAGATGGTGTCTTGACCCTGGTTTCTCCGGCTTAGCAATATTATTCTCGAGTATCTTGATATTTCACCTTTCTTTGCATTTGTTTTAAAGATTTCTTTTTCTTTAGCCCAGCATGCATCATGCGCATCTTTTGAGCATTCATGTGCTTCATCTGTTCAACGTAGATCGATGATGGTGAATAGCTGTGTTCTTGATCTTGAATGAGGAGAATTATTCCATTCTGAATTAGAAGGTTTCCTTTGATCTCGTCGCTCGATTTGGTTGGCTGAAGATTCCTATCTGGAGTTTAGTCAGTTCTCTTTCCTTTCCGTTGCCTCCGGCGGCTAGCCGTGTTTCCTTTCCTTTGTTGTTAGTTCCTCCAGACATGCGTCTTTTGGTTGGCTATTTCCTTGTGATCAGTTCGAAGTTTTCCAGAAAATTCCTATCGCTTGTTGGTAAAGAACGGGTGTCGTTTACCTTAACGCCCACTTTTTGATCCACTCCGCTTCACTTCCGCTTCATCTCCATGTTCCATTTCATTTCTGCTTCACCTCCACTCGCTCCCCTGCAAAGAGGACGTTAAGGAGGGGCATATGTTGACACCCATTTTATGACTAATAAGTCGGGTCATCTCTTTATTCATTATATGATGCTCCGAATTGTTCACTCTTCATCGAGTCTCTTTGTTTAGTTGAAGATCATTTCTTGGGTCTTGGTTCCTTGATCGGATGTGGCTCTTTGTGGCATTCCATTTTGACTAAAGCTTAGCAAAACCTTCATTCCTTCTTTTGAACTCCATTGATAATAACGGTCTATCCCAGGCGCGTTTCTTCATTCTAATGGATGGGTCCTGGGCCGTTACAGCTTGAAGAGTCCTGAAGCTTAAGGTCTTGATTTCAAAGCTTATCCTTTGGCCTATACGTTGAATATAACGGTCTGTCGTGCAGCCGATGTTTCATTGTGACGCCCCATGCCTTGGCCGTTGCTTTCTTTACAGAGTCCTATTGTTTTGATCTTCTTCCTGTTGATCTTATCTCTTTGGGATAAGGTTGAAAGTAACGGATGTTCCTTGATGCATTACTTCACTGTGGCGGTCTGTCGTGCAGCCGTTACTTCCTTCAGAGAGTCCTGGCAGTTCAGGCCTTTTCTCTGCTACTCCGTGGTCGAGATAAGAACTTGGATTGACGATATCTCTTCCAAATGTGATCCTCAGGACCTTCTGTTTGATTCTATGGACTCTTGGTGATATTATCTTCAAGGATTTATTAAGAGTTATCCCTTTATCTTGCTGGATTTTTCTCTGCTCGACCTGAAGCTTTGAGGGTCTATAAATAGAACCCTTGACTTCATGCTCAAGGGGGGAAATTCTGGAGTTCGCGTCGAAGTGCTGCCACACTTTAGAGTCACGTTTGATCAAGGAGAAGTGCTTCTCACGTTCGTTTGCTGCCTGGTGAAGGGAGTATCTGTTCCTCTTGGTTTCAAAGTTCATATTTGCATATTGAATTCATTTCCATCTCCCTTTCGTCATAAGTATCTGTTCCTCTTTGATTATTTGCTTGTCATCTTGCTACATATCATCACTAAGACCCCAAGGAAAAGAAGATAGAGAAGCAAAATAAAATCAACAGATAATTTTTTGGCGATCACGGTGGGACAACTTGTGCCAATCGTGCTTTTGATTCCTGTTAAACCTGCCATCATCTCTTGTGTTGTTCCCCTCCCGTTTTCCTCTTATTTCCTGTTGATCCTGGTTTTCTGAGCGTTCTGACGGCCCTGTGTCCATGCGTTGGAGTCCTCTTACGTAGGGTC
The DNA here is from genome assembly GCA_022559845.1 of Amorphophallus konjac. Classification (NCBI taxonomy): domain Eukaryota; kingdom Viridiplantae; phylum Streptophyta; class Magnoliopsida; order Alismatales; family Araceae; genus Amorphophallus; species Amorphophallus konjac. Next base: position 57,128,312 of record CM040129.1, on the reverse strand, counting down.
ATTAGACCGCCACATTTGTTCTGCTGCGAGAGTTTTCACGGTCTTTTCCTGTTACTTCTGGTTGATTTTGGCTCTCTGGCTCATTTGACGGTCCTACCTCTCCGCGTTACATTACTTCTGGCGGTCTGGTCTTCGACCGTTATTTTATTCTGACGCAGGGTTCCTCGACCGTTATACTCCAGACAGGTACGCATCTGAGGTGCATTTATTTGCGCAGTTTCTGCTGTGACTCTTTGCTTGGGTGATACTTGACTTCCTCCTTGCTTTGTTTCATATCTCCATATCATTGCGTGCATCATTGTTTGTTAGATCATAGGCCAGACTTTGCATGCACTCCGGTGCACATAGGGGCATTCATACATTCATATCTTAGATTGCATTTTCCTACCTTGTTGTGAGGACCTCTCGTCTCCATATTCCTTGGGGCCGACTAGGAAATCACACCAGGGACCTCCATAAGTCCCCGTGAGCCGTGGATTCCCACACGGACGCCGGGTTGGTTGTACCTTTCCCACCCCGTGTCTAGGGTTGCATAAGTGAAGGAGTGATTACACTTAGAGTCAAGCCAAGTCCCATACCCATCTCCTATTAGGAACCCATTGTTGAGAGCACATTTTAATCAATTCACTAAAGTTCCGAAGGGGAAATCACAAGAATCTTGCTGCATCATCTAAAGCAATCTTGGTTGACTTTGGGTGTCTTCATCTTTTATCACTTACATCGTTTGTTAAAAAATCTGATTTTGGTTGCTCATTGTGTGATTGTTTGTGTTGATTGTTTGCATCGTCAAGGTTGTCCGTTGCATGTGGAGTTGTTTTCGTCCGTCCGAACCATCTCCTCAAGTCAATTCCTTCTTCACGTTCTATTCCAATCCTCTCTTCGAGTCCGCCATGGCATCATTCAATCCTCCCCGTTCCCAAGAGGACTCTCTTCCTCAAGGGCTCCTTGAAAATCCTCCTAGGGTTATTACCTTTTCTTCTGGAGAGGGGACTACCCCTCTTCCATCCTCCACTTCTATAGAAGGTGGTCAAGCTACCCCTTCTCTCTCCACTCCTTCCGCGGGCTCCATTCTTCAGATGATGGCCCAATTGGATCCGACCCAACTTCAAGTTCTTTATCATGCCATGCAAGGGTCCAACGCATCTCTTTCTAAATCCAACCCTCCTATCGATCCATCTAGAATTAGTGGGCCCTCTGTCCAGCCCACTCCGATTGATCTCACCCCGGTCCAACCTCAGACCATCACTTTTACAGGCATGGAGACGGGCCAATCTTCCAACTCAGCCTATCAATCTTTTGATAAAGGGAAGTCACCAGTTCCTTCCTTTGCTCAGGTGGATCATCATACATCGGGCCCGATAGCTCCGCAAGTTCTCATGGGCCCTTCAGATTTCTTGCGCCCTCAACAAGGGGTGGCTCAAGCCCATTCTAATCTAGGCCAGTCTCAGGCCCAATATCCTTCTTATGGGCCCCCCATTTCCACTGTCTATCCTTCTGCTGCTGCCTATGGGCTCCCACCTTCTGCCACAATCGTCTCATCTGCTCCTCAAATTCAATTAGCGTCCTTCACTACCCCTGCTCCCTCCCGAGAGCAGGACTTGCTTGATAAATGGGCCACCATGCAGCAATAACTCGATTTCCTCCAGAAGCGGGTGGGCCCACAATCTTTGGCAGATGTTCCTGTCCTGAGCTTTCAGAACATTCGGTTCCCTCCGCAATCGGAACTCCCTAACTACCGCAAGTACGATGGGAACGGCAATCCCTTCATTCATGTGAGGGATTTTCTATACGAGTCGGTGCAGTTCCAATATGATGATCGCCTTATGGCGTACTTATTCCGCCGATCTTTGGATGGTGTTGCTCCTGAGTGGTTCTACTCTTTGCCGCTAGAAGAAGCTGAAAGTTTCAAGGTAGTAAAGGACAAATGTATCCATCGGTTCCAAGACAGGGTCGGCCCGGAATACTCATTTACAGATCTAGTAGCCGAGAAGATGAAGCTAGATGAGGAGTTCCCCACTTATGCAGACAGGTGGAGACAGATGGCTGCTAGAGTGCCTGGTCACATTCGGAGGAAGAGAAGGTCAAGCTGCTCATTTCAAATGCTACTCCGACCTTCAGGAACATCCTGGCAATGAATGACATAGCTAACATGCATCAACTCTACAGCCGGACGCGCTTCATACAAACCCAGTTCAAGGATTCTCCCATACACGCCCTATTTGAAAACCAAAAGCCCAAATATCACAAGAAACCACAAGGGAGGGTTACCGAGGGGGTCCAGACAAACGAACAGGTACAAGCCGTTGCCTTTCCATTCCAAGCCGCACCATTCCGCTTCCCCCAAAACCCCCACACTCCACAAAATCTCGCTTCACAGAACTTTCAAGCCGCTCCACAAAACCCTCCGCCTGCCTTCACCATACCACAAAACGCCTTCATCGCTCCGCAGCAACAACCACCACCTCCGCAATTCCATAATGTCCATCCACCCAGCGGCTATAACAACAATCCAAACAACAAGCGCCCGGCTCCCAAGAGGGCACAATATCCTCCACTGCCAGAGACCCTCACGGATATCTTCTCGGCTCTTATGTCGGTGAATGCAATTCAACTTCCTCCGGAACGGCCTAACTGGAACCCAGCCATTGATCAGATGAAATATTGCATGTTCCATAGGCAGCCAGGCCACACTATCGAAGGATGTTATCAGTTCCAGGATCTGGTATATGATCTCCATGAGGGACAGAGAATCGATTGGGCCGCGATGCATCCGGCCATTGTTGAAATCAAGGAGAAAAGAGGGCAGCAGCCGAGGCAGCAAGCACAGCAGCAACAAGCACCGTAGCCGCAGCAGCCACTACCACAATAGCAACTACAACAAGCTCAGGATCTGGGGATCCATCAAAATCGATGCCAAATCATCCACCTGCACCGGCTCAAGTGAACGTAGTTCAACCCCCGGCCCCTAGTGCCGAGTGGTCTTTTGATGACGATGGTGCCACACCGCAAGTCATGGCCCTCCACCACAACCATCGCAATCCTCTTACCCCCTCCTTCGTCCTTCCTTCACACCCAATACCCTCTCCACTTGTCCTCCCGTTTACCCCCGCTCCAACAAATTTACTACCACCCACCACTCCGTCATACCCCTCGCCATTTACCTCTGCCACCATCATCACGCCATCGCCTAACCTATCACCTGTCTTGACTCCTCCACCAACACTCCCTCCATCCGTACCACCCACCATCACCATCCCGCCTTCCATCAATCCTTCACTCATCATCCTCTCACCACCACCCACCACCATCGCTAACCTCACACCCCACCAAATCATCCCCCCTACACAGCCTACACCACTCATCCACCCCGCAGGGCCCATCATACTATCCACCGATGCCGTGGCCGCTACAAGTTGTGCTTTAAGGAGCGGGAAGATGTTCCATCGGAACTACCCTACTACTTCTAATCCCCAGTATTCTCAGCCGACGGTCGAGCAGGCAGAAACTGAACCTTTGCCGGGTACTCAATATGACTTGATGCATCATCTGGATCGAGTGCCCGCTAAAATATCTGTGCTGGAGCTGATCAAAAGGTCTACCCTTCATCAGGATGCACTGAGAGATTACTTACAGAAGGTAATGGTCAGCGAAGATATGTCAGTCGACAGCTTACCAACGGCCCTAGCAACTATTTCCAAAGGGCCGGCAATCACATTTTCAGAATCCGAGCTGGCGCTCCCGGAAGCTCGGCAAATGCCGCTCTGCATTACAATCACTCTGAACAAAGTCAGCATTGAAGCAGCACTGGTTGACACAGGGGCTTCAATCAATGTGTGCCCACTCAGCACTCTACGAGCTTGCAACATATCCGAAGAGTTATTACGACCTACCCCGACCACTATAGCAGCATATGACAACTCAAGGCGAGCATGTCACGGGGTGGTCACTATCCAAGCAGAGCTCGGACCCCTTACAATGGATGTAGAATTCTATGTACTAGATATCGACCCTATGTTCAAGGCTATCTTGGGTCGTCCATGGCTGGATACGCTCGGTGCCGTACCCTCCACCGCACATCAGTGCGTCAAATTCCCTTTCCAAGGGAGGGTCGTCAAGGTCAAAAGCCTATCTACAGTGCAATCGGTTAAGGCCATTTCAGAACAGATTCTTCCTACACTTTGGCCAAGCAGCCGACCCGTCATATCAGTGCTGGATTTAAACTTTCCTTGGGCTTATAAGCCTCCTAGGCCCATCACTACTCCAGTCAACATCAAGATGAAGCCCCAGATCCGAGACTCAAAAGGCTGAAACATTATACTGAAACTGGGCTACCAACCGGGGAGAGGCCTCGGTGCACAATTACAAGGAATGACCAAGCCCATACCCAAGGGAAGAAAGATGGGCGGGAGAGGTCTTGGCTACAAAGAAATCGCATTATCTATGATGGGTGATTCAGGGCCACTCACCTGGGACTACCGTCAGCACTTTGTCCGAGGGCCTCTCCAGCCCGGCACGTTAGCTCTGCAGCCAGCTCAGTTAGAGAGAAGTACAGTATGTCCGATTGCCAGTCCTCCGCCGGCACTAAAAAGGCCAGAACATGATATGCTTGATTATGGTCAAACCCTTCAGGGGTTGTTTCATGAAGAAGACTGCCAAAAGAAGCAAGAGGTTCGGCTCATGCAATGGAGACCGAAGAAGCGGCCAGACGATGATCCGCGGAAGGAGGGGAGCTCGCCGATTGTCTTTTCTTGGTCTCCCTCCCGCTTTCAATCTCTCCTCCAGCAATGGGAGTTCTTACCCCGTCTTCCTCCTATCATGGTAAATCCATCCTTCGTTGATCCGCCCGAGATTCTATTTGTTCCTTGCGCTTGCGGGCACTGCCCGCCCATTGATTTATCCACTCTATTCACTCCTCCTCCTCCCAACGCCCAACTCAACGAGATGTGGTTCTCATCTTCCGATCCCTTCTTTGAATGCATCTTCCCTAATCTATTCCCTATGCAGCTCCCGCCTCCTCCATCTTGCTGTATAGTCTCTGCTGATCTCCAAAAAAAACGTCAAATTCAAAATGGAGATTTCAGTGGAAGATTATGCTACCCTGTCTCCATCCTCATCCCAGGGGCACGAGTCCCCTGCTCCTTCCCTTCCACTAGGTCTCCTTTCTCCTAGGTTAGGATTAGGGTCTATCGAGTCTAGGGAAGTAGAATTAGTTAGGTCTAAAGAAGTAGGGTCTTGTTCTAGATCATCCAACCCTTCCTCCTCTGAGCCGCGCCCGCTTGCGCGTCCTCCCAAATATGTTCCTGATAGATTCTTGCAAGACCTAGCTCAGCGCTGTCATGCCCCTTTAAAATGTCCGGAATTTGTTGCTACGGCAATTACGATTGAGGATGAAGAAGAAATAGAAGGGGCGTGGGGCGATGACGGACTCGGCGTCTATGAAATCCTGGGTGAAAAAGATCCGGTTAATGAGGACAGCGACGTAGACAACACTGCTGATCTGTATGCACAAGGACTTAAGAAATTCGACGAGCCGTCGACGGCGGTGGATGAACCTACAAAGGAAATCAACTTCGGAACTGAAGAAGACCCAAGGCCCATCATTATTGCTGCTAACCTCCCTCCACAAGTAGAAGAAGATTTAATCAAAGTTCTAAGGGAGTATAGCGATTCCTTTGCCTGGTCTTACAAGGACATGCAAGGTCTTGACCCCTCTTTAGTGGAACATCGACTCGTGCTTAAACCAGGGGCAACACCTGTCAAACAACGGTCAAGAAGATTTCACCCCCACATGGCCTTAAGGGTTAAGGAAGAAGTTGACAAGTTATATAAGGCCAGATTGATCAGAGTTGTTCTATATCCTCAGTGGGTGGCAAACATAGTCCCTGTTATCAAGAAGGATGGAAAGGTGCATATTTACATCGATTTCAGGGATCTCAATAAAGCATGTCCCAAGGATGATTTCCCGCTACCTCATATAGATGTCCTAGTAGACAACACCGCCGGGTATGAAGCTCTATCATTCATGGATGGATATTCGGGCTACAATCAAATCCGTCTCACTCCTGAAGATCAAGAGAAAACTTCCTTTCCCACGCCCTGGGGCACGTACTGTTATGTGGTTATGCCATTTGGTCTGAAGAACGCGGGCGCCACCTATCAAAGGGTGATGATGGCCATCTTCCATGACATGATGCATATCTATATGGAAGCTTACGTGGATGACATTTTGGTGAAGTCAAGGACTAAGGAAGAGCACCCCTCTATTCTGGCTAAGGTACTGCAAAGTTCCAGGGAGTACAAGCTTAAGATGAATCCGAAGAAGTGTGTATTCAGAGTCTCCTCAGGGAAGCTGCTAGGCTTTATAGTAAGCAAACGGGGGATCCAGATTGATCCTAACAAAGCACAGGCCGTCATGGATATGCCTCCGCCTAAGAACATTACGGAACTTCGAGGATTGATTGGTAGATTGCAATTCATTAGAAGATTCATATCCCAACATTCTCAAAGGTGCCGTCCATTTTATGAATTGCTTAAGGCGGCGGTTAAGTTTGAATGGAATGAAGATTGTCAAAAGGCCTACGAGGACTTAAAGGAATATCTGTCCAATCCCCCGGTTTTACAACCTCTTGTCCCTGGGAAACCCCTAATCCTATATATCTCGGTCATTGAGAACTCCCTAGGGGCGGTCTTAGCACAAGTGGATGATGAAGGAAAAGAGCGGGCTGCGTATTACCTCTCTCGGTTATTCAACCCAGCTGAATCCAGATACACCGCTATGGAGAAGACTTGTGCCGCCTTAGTGTGGGTAGCTCAGAAGCTTAAACACTATTTTCTTGCCCACCCAGTTAGGTTGATCTCTAGAATGGACCCGATTCGCTATCTCTTAGAGAAGTCCATCCTTTCTCGTAGGTTAGCTCGCTGGCAGAGCTTCCTCTCTCAATTCGACATCACCTTTGTTGTTCAGAAGGCGGTCAAAGGATATGCCATTGCTGAGCATCTCGCTCATCTCCCTATTCCTCACACCGACTCCATCCAGGACGATTTCCCTGATGAGCATCTTTCCGTTATCTCTCATCACCCCTTTTGATCTCTACACTTCGACGGTGCACTCAATTCTCAAGGCCGAGGGATCGGTGCTGTTCTGCTTACTCCAGAGGGGGTGACCATTCCCTTTGCTTATCAACTTCGGTTTCCTGCTACCAACAACATCGCTGAGTATGAGGCTCTCCTCGCCGGATTGAAGCATGCCTATCTCCTAGGCGCGCGTTATTTAAACATTATAGGAGATTCTCAGCTCGTCCTACGGCAAGTTCTGTCCACTTACCGTACTCGTGACCCCAAGCTCAAGCCTTATCAAGATCTGGTCACGCTCCTTGCCAGGCAATTCCATAAGCTGATCTACATCCATACTCCCCGTTCTCAGAACATTCTAGCTGATTCTCTTGCATCCCTTGCTTCTTCCCTATCTTTCCCTCTCAGTCGGAGCACTGAGACTATCGTCGTTCAGAGATTGGACGCACCCTCTCTTCAGGACCCTTGGTTCATCAATCTTAGGAAGTCTGTAGAGGCAAGAGCTGAGAAGGGAGATCTTAAGGAAGTATCTTTAACAGAGCTAGAAGAGATCCTGGACGAAGAAGAGTTGCCTTGGTATCATGAAATCGAGTTGTTTTGTAAGGAGGGATTATTCCCAGAAGGGGCAACTGCTGAGCAACGCAAGTCAATCAGAAGAGCCGCCGCAAGGTATACTATTGTCGCAGGAGAACTGTATAGGCGCGCTACTAATGGGATGCTCATGAGATGCTTAGATGATGTTGAAGCTTGGAAGGTGGCTGAAGCAGCCCATTCTAGTGAGTGTGGGGGTCAGTCAATGGCCAGGCTCTAGCGAAGAAGATCCTAAGGCAGGGCTACTATTGGCCCACTCTAGAGGAAGATTGCTCCCTCTATGTCCGGAGGTGTCTTAAGTGCCAACTCCACGCTGATAAAATTCATTCTCCAGCTTCGTCTCTCCATCTTATGACCGCTCCTTGGCCATTCTCTATGTGGGCCTTTGACGTTGTCGGCCCGCTCGGTGATCCTAATTCTCAGATCAAGCAGAAATCTTTTATCCTTACCGCCACTGAGTACTTCACCAAGTGGGCTGAAGCCGAGGCGTACGCAGAGATCAAAGCTACAACGGTGTGCCGCTTTATTATGAAGAATATCATCTCACGGTTCGGAGTGCCAAGCAGCATCATCACCGACAACGGACCCCAGTTCATTTCTTAAGAGCTCAAGGACCTATGTAAGAAGTTCAATATTGCATTGCATCATTCATCTCCATATTATCCTCAAGGCAACGGCCAAGCCGAGGCCACTAATAAAACCCTTCTTAAAATCATCAAGAAAACATGTGAAGCTCATAAGTTTTCTGATTGGCCAGAAAGATTAGTGGAAGCTCTGTGGGCTTACCGCACCTCCGTCCGTACCCCTACGGGACAAACTCCCTATTCTCTTACCTACGGGATGGAGGCGGTGCTCCCATATGAGATCCTGATCCTCCCTTAGAGTGCAGCTTGATAAAGAACTTTATCTCGACCGCCAGAAGTAATGTAACGCGGAGAGGTAGGACCGTCAAATGAGCCAGAGAGCCAAAATCAACCAGAAGAAATAGAAAAGACCGTGAAAACTCTCGCAACAGAACAGATGTGGCGGTCTTATGACCCTGCGTCAGAGGACTCCAACGCATGAACACAGGGCCGTCAGAACGCTCAGAAAACCAGGATTAACAGGAAATAAGAGGAAAACGGGAGGGGAACAACACAAGAGATGATGGCAGGTTTAACAGGAATCAAAAGCACGATTGGCACAAGTTGTCCCACCGTGATCGCCAAAAAATTATCTGTTGATTTTATTTTGCTTCTCAATCTTCTTTTCCTTGGGGTCATAGTGATGATATGTAGCAAGATGATAAGCAAATAATCAAAGATCTGCACTCAACCTATGAACATGTGATCATGAACCTAGGCAACCAAAGCAAGCTGTAACATGGGCATGCTATCTCAATCAAACTAAGCTAAAGAATAAAGGAAAAAAACACACGCCGGGGCGTGGAGCAAGAAGTAAATAGAAACACACCGCGAGGGGTGAAACAAGCAAGGAAATAAAAGATGTGAGATGCGAAAGAGAAAGCTAATGCCCAATACTTAAGAAAGATGTGATCGCCACCAAAGTAAAAACAAGCAAAAGACCTAAAAATACCTTGGAAATAGGTGGATGAAGCACCCGCCCACGGGAGAGGAAAGATCAAAGAAACCTGCAGGTCAGCTGAAAGTAACGGCCAGAACCCTGTGCGTCACTTGGAAGTGACGGTCGCTCGATAGACCGCTGGAAGAATATGACGCGCCTACACAAGACCGTCAAATAACCTGCAGTAACAAAACGTGAATCCTTTTAACCCCAACTCTTCCAGCCGGCTAGAAGACTTGGGCCTCGTGCTGGTGGACCTGTAAACCTGCCAAAGACATGGAAAGCAAGAGAAAACAACCCAAATTAGCCCTTTAGACAATATAGCATCAATTCTTCAACAAACACAATATCATCAAAAGGAAAGAGAAATACCGGGAAGTTTTGGTTTATTAACCCCTCTGGGCGTTTTAAAAGATTGGGAGGAAATTCAGATGATGAAGACCAGTGAAAAACATGGGGAAAGGAGAGAAATAATGCTTATGACGAAAGGGAGATGGAAAGGAATTCAATATGCAAATATGAACTTTGAAACCAAGAGGAACAGATACTCCCTTCACCAGGCAGCAAATGAACGTGTGAAGCACTTCTCCTTGATCAAACGTGACTCTAAAGTGCGGCAGCACTTCGACGCGAACTCCAGAATTTCCCCCCCTAGAGCATGAAGTCAAGGGTTCTATTATAGACCCTCAAACCCTCAGGTCGAGCAGAGAAAAATCCAGCAAGATAAAGGGATAACTCTAAACAAATCCTTGAAGATAATATCACCAAGAGTCCATAGAATCAAGCAGAAGGTCCTGAGGATCAGATTTGGAAGAGATATCGTCAATCCAAGTTCTTATCTCGACCATGGAGTAGCAGAGAAAAGGCCTGAACTGTCAGGACTCTCTGAAGGAAGTAACGGCTGCACGACAGACCGCCACAGTGAAATAACGCATCTAGGAACATCTGTTACTTTCAACCTTATCCCAAAGAGATAAGATCAACATGAAGAAGATCAAAACAATAGGACTCTGTAAAGAAAGCAACGGCCAAGGCATGGGGCGTCACAATGAAACAACGGCTGCACGACAGACCGTTATATTCAACGTATAGGCCAAAGGATAAGCTTTGAAATCAAGACCTTAAGCTTCATGACTCTTCAAGAAGTAACGGCCCAGGACCCATCCGTTAGAATGAAGAAACGCGCCTGGGAAAGACCGTTATTGGAGTTCAAAAGAAGGAATGAAGGTTTTGCTAAGCTTTAGTCAAAATGGAATGCCACAAAGAGCCACATCCGATCAAGGAACCAAGACTTAAGAAATGATCTTCAACTAAACAAAGAGACTCGATGAAGAGTGAACAACTCGGAGCATCATATAATGAATAAAGAGATGACCCGACTTATTGGTCATAAAACGGGTGTCAACACCTGTGTCCCTGCGTTAGAGTCCTCTGACGCAGGGTCATTAGACCGCCACACATGTCCTGCTGCGAGAGTTTTCACGGTCTTTTCCTGTTACTTCTGGTTGATTTTGGCTCTCTGGCTCATTTGACGGTCCTACCTCCCTGCATTATATTACTTCTGGCGGTCTGGTCTTCGACCGTTATTTTATTCTGACGCAGGGTTCCTCGACCGTTATACTCCAGACAGGTACGCATCCGAGGTGCATTTATTTCCGCAGTTTCTGCTATGACTCTTTGCCTGGGTGATACTTGACTTTCTCCTTGCTTTGTTTCATATCTCCATATCATTGCGTGCATCATTGTTTGTTAGATCATAGGCTAGACTTTGCATGCACTCCGGTGCACATAGGGGCATTCATACATTCATATCTTAGATTGCATTTTCCTACCTTGTTGTGAGGACCTCTCGTCTCCATATTCCTTGGGGCCGACTAGGAAATCACACCAGGGACCTCCATAAGTCCCCGCGAGCCGTGGATTCCCACACGGACGTCGGACTGGTTGTACCTTTCCCACCCCGTGTCTAGGGTTGCATAAGTGAAGGAGTGATTACACTTAGAGTCAAGCCAAGTCCCATACCCATCTCCCGTTAGGAACCCATTGTTGAGAGCACATTTCAATCAATTCACTAAAGTTCCGAAGGAGAAATCACAAGAATCTTGCTGCATCATCTTAAAGAACTTGGTTGACTTGGGGTGTCTTCATCTTTTATCACTTACATCTTTTGTTAAAACATCCGAGTTTGGTTACTCATTGTGTGATTATTTGTGAAGATTGTTTGCATCGTCGAGGTTGTCCGTTGCATGTGGAGTTGTTTTCGTCCGTCCGAACCATCTCATCAAGTCAATTGCTTCTTCACGTTCTATTCCAATCCTCTCTTCGAGTCCGCCATGGCATCATTCAATCCTCCCCGTTCCCAAGAGGACTCTCTTCCTCAAGGGCTCCTTGAAAACCCTCCTAGGGTTATCACCTTTTCTTCTGGAGAGGGGACTACCCCTCTTCTTAGTCCCCTCTCCCATCCTCCACTTCTATAGAAGGTGGTCAAGCTACCCCTTCTCTCTCCACTCCTTCCGCGGGCTCCATTCTTCAGATGATGGCCCAATTGGATCCGACCCAACTTCAAGTTCTTTATCAGGCCATGCAAGGGTCCAACGCATCTCCTTCTAAAACCAACCCTCCTATCGATCCATCTAGAATTAGTGGGCCCTCTGTCCAGCCCACTCCGATTGATCTCACCCCGGTCCAACCCCGGACCATCACTTTCACAGGCATGGAGACGGGCCAATCTTCCAACTCAGCCTATCAATCTTTTGATAAAGGGAAGTCACCAGTCCCTTCCTTTGCTCAGGTGGATCATCATACATCGGGCCCGATAGCTCCGCAAGTTCTCATGGGCCCTTCAGATTTCTTGCGCCCTCAGCAAGGGGTGGCTCAAGCCCATTCTAATCTGGGCCAGTCTCAGGCCCAATATCCTTCTTATGGGCCCCCCATCTCTACTGTTTATCCCTCCACTCCTGCCTATGGGCTTCCACCTTCTGCCATAATCATTCCATCTGCTCCTCAAATTAAATCAGCGTCCTTCACTACCCCTGCTCCCTCCCGAGAGCAGGACTTGCTTGATAAATGGGCCACCATGCAGCAACAACTCGATTTCTTCCAGAAGCGGGTTGGCCCACAATCTTTGGCAGATGTTCCTGTCCCGAGCTTTCAGAACATTCGGTACCCTCCGCAATCAGAGCTCCCCAGCTATCGCAAGTACGACGGGAACGGCAATCCCTTCATTCATGTGAGGGATTTTCTATATGAGTCGGCGCAGTTCCAATATGATGATCACCTTATGGCGTACTTATTCCGCCGATCTTTGGATGGTGTTGCTCTGGAGTGGTTCTACTCTTTGCCGCTAGAAGAAGCTGAAAGTTTCAAGGTAGTAAAGGACAAATTCATCCAGCGGTTCCAAGACAGGGTCGGCCCGGAATACTCATTTACAGATCTAGTTGACGAGAAGATAAAGCCAGGTGAGGAGTTCGCCACTTATGCAGACAGGTGGAGACAGATGGCTGCTAGAGTGCCTGGCCACATTCCGGAGGAAGAGAAGGTCAAGCTGCTCATTTCAAATGCTACCCCGACCTTCAGGAACATCCTGGCAATGAATGATATAGCTAACATGCATCAACTCTACAGCCGGGCGCGCTTCATACAAACCCAGTTCAAGGATTCTCCCATACACGCCCTATTTGAAAACCAAAAGCCCAAATATCACAAGAAACCACAAGGGCCGGTTACCGAGGGGGTCCAGACAAACGAACGGGTACAAGCCGTTGCCTTTCCATTCCAAGCCGCACCATTCCGCTTCCCCCAAAACCCCCGCACTCCACAAAATCCCGCTTCACAGAACTTTCAAGCCGCTCCACAAAACCCTCCGCCTGCCTTCACTGTTCCACAAAACGCCTTCATCGCTCCACAACAACAACCACCACCTCAGCAATACCACAATGTCCCTCCACCCAACGGCTATAACAACAATCCGAACAACAAGCGCCCGGCTCCCAAGAGGGCACAATATCCTCCACTGCCAGAGACCCTCACGGATATCTTCTCGGCTCTTATGTCGGTGAATGCAATTCAACTTCCTCCGGAACGGCCTAACTGGAACCCAGCCGTTGATCAAACGAAATATTGCATGTTCCATAGGTAGCCAGGCCACACTATCGAAGGATGTTATCACTTCCGGGATCTGGTATACGATCTCCATGAAGGGTAGAGAATCGATTGGGCCGAGATGCAACGGGCCATTGTTGAAATCAAAGAGAAAAGAAGGCAGCCGCCAAGGCAGCAAGTGCAGTAGCATCCAGCACCGCAGCCGCAGCAGCCACTACCACAACAGCAACCACAACAGGCTCAGGATCTGGGCATCCATCAAGATCCGATGCCAAGTCATCTGCCTGCTCTACAGCAACAGCAGCCGCCAGCACCGGCACAAGTGAACGTAGTGCAACCTCCGGCCCTCACTGCCGGGTGGCCTTTCGACGATGATGGCCCCACACCGCAAGTCATGGCCCTCCACCACAACTACCGTAATCCTCTCACCGCTTCCTTCGTCCTTCCTGCATCCCCAGCACCCTCCCCGCTCGTCCTTCCATTCACATCCGCTCCAACAAATCCACAACCTACCACCACTCCATCGTACCCTCCGCCACTTACCCCCGCTGCCATCATCACGCCACCACTCAACCCTTCACCTGTCTTTACGCTCCCTCCACCCGCACCAACACTCATCACCATCCCGCCATTCACCAGTCCTTCATCTATCATCCGCTCAGCACCGCCTATTACCCCCACCAACCTCACACCCCACCAAATCATCTCCCTTACACAGCCTACTCCGCTTATTCACCCCGCAGGGCCCATCATACTATCCACCGATGCCGCGGCCGCTACAAGTTGCGCCTTAAGGAGTGGGAAGTTATTTCATCGGAATTATCCTACTAATTCCAATCCCAGGTCCTCTCAGCCAACAGCCGAGCAAGAAGAAGTCGGACCTCTGTCGGGCACTCAGTATGACTTATTGCATCATCTGGACCGAGTACCCGCCAAGATATCTGTTCTGGAGCTCATTAAAAGGTATACCCTTCACCAGGATGCATTAAGGGACTTCTTACAAAAGGTGATGGTTAGCGAGGATATGGCAGTCGACAGCTTACCAACGGCACTAGCAACTATCTCCAAAGGGCCGGCAATCACATTTTCAGAATCCGAGCTAGCACTCCCGGAAGCTCGGCAAATGCCGCTCTGCATTACAATCACTCTGAACAAAGTCTGCATTGAAGCAGCACTGGTTGACACAGGGGCTTCAATCAACGTGTGCCCACTCAGTACCCTCCGAGCTTGCAACATATCTGAAGAGTTATTACGACCTACCCCTACCACTATAGCAGCATATGACAACTCAAGGCGAGCATGTCACGGGGTGGTCACTATCCAAGCAGAGCTCGGACCCCTTACAATGGCCGTGGAATTCTATGTACTAGACATCGACCCTATGTTCAAGGCTATCTTGGGTCGTCCATGGCTGGATACGCTCGGTGCCGTGCCCTCCACTGCACATCAGTGCGTCAAATTCCCTTTCCAAGGGAGGGTCGTCAAGGTCAAAAGCCTATCTACAGTGCAATCGGTTAAGGCCATTTCAGAACAGATTCTTCCTACACTCTGGCCAAGCAGCCGACCCGTCATATCAGTGTTGTATTTAAACTTCCCTTGGGCTTATACACCTCCTAGGGCCATCACTACTCCAGTTAACATCAAGATGAAGCCCCAGATCCGAGACTCAAAAGGCTGGAACATTATACTGAAACTGGGCTACCAACCGGGGAGAGGCCTCGGTGCACAATTACAAGGAATGACCAAGCCCATACCCAAGGGAAGAAAGATGGGCAGGAGAGGTCTTGGCTACAAAGAAACCGCATTATCTATGATGAGTGATTCTGGGCCACTCACTTGGGACTACCGTCAGCACTTTGTCCGAGGGCCTCTCTAGCCCGGCACGTTAGCTCTGCAGCCAGCTCCGTTAGAGAGAAATACAGTATGTCCGATTGCCAGTCCTCTGCCGGCACTAAAAAGGCCAGAACATGATATGCTTGATTATGGTCAAGCCCTTCAGGGGTTGTTTCATGAAGAAGACTGCCAAAAGAAGCAAGAGGTTCGGCTCATGCAATGGAGACCGAAGAAGCGGCCAGACGATAATCCACGGCAGGAGGGGAGCTCGCCGATTGTCTTTTCTTGGTCTCCCTCCCACTTTCAATCTCTCCTCCAGTAATGGGAGTTCTTACCCCGTCTTCCTCCTATCATGGTAAATCCATCCTTCGTTGATCCGCCCGAGATTCTATTTGTTCCTTGCGCTTGCGGGCACTACCCGCCCATTGATCTATCCACTCTATTCACTCCTCCTCCTCCCAACGCCCAACTCCACGAGATGTTGTTCTCATCTTCCGATCCCTTCTTTGACTGCATCTTCCCCGAGCTATTCCCTATGCAGCTCCCGCCTCCTCCATCTTGCTGTATAGTCTCTGCTGATCTCCAAAAAAAAATGTCAAATTCAAAATGGAGATTTCAGTGGAAGATTATGCTACCCTATCTCCGGGGCACGAGTCCCCTGCTCCTTCCCTTCCACTAGGTCTCCTTTCTCCTAGGTTAGGATTAGGGTCTATCGAGTCTAGTGAAGTAGAATTAGTTAGATCTAAAGAAGTAGGGTCTTGTTCTAGGTCATCCAACCCTTCCTCCTCGGAGCCGCGCCCGCTTGTGCGTCCTCCCAAATCTGTTCCTGATAGGTTCTTGCAAGACCTAGCTCAGCGCTGTCATGCCCTTTTAAAATGTCCGGAATTTGTTGCTACGGTAATTACGATTGAGGATGGAGAAGAAATAGAAGGGGCGTAGGACGATGACGGACTCGGCGTCTATGAAATCCTGGGTGAAAAAGATCCGGTTAATGAGGACAGCAATGTAGATGACACTGCCGATCGGTATGCACAAGGACTGAAGTGATTCGACGAGCCGTCGACGGTAGTGGACGAACCTACAAAGGAAATCGACTTGGGAACTGAAGAAGATCCAAGGCCTATCATTATTGCTGCTAACCTCCCTCCACAAGTAGAAGAGGATTTAATCAAAGTTCTAAGGGAGTATAGTGATTCCTTCACCTGGTCATACGAGGACATGCCAGGTCTTGACCCCTCTTTAGTGGAACATCGACTTGTGCTTAAACCAGGGGCAACACCGGTGAAACAACGGTCAAGAAGATTTCACCCCCACATGGCCTTGAGGATCAAGGAAGAAGTCGACAAGTTATATAAGGCCAAATTCATCAGAGTTGTTCTATATCCTCGGTGGGTGGCAAACATAGTCCCTGTTATCAAGAAGGATGGAAAAGAGCGTATTTGCATCGATTTCAGGGATCTTTACAAAGCCTGTCCTAAGGATGATTTCCCGCTACCTCATATAGACGTCCTAGTAGACAACACCGCCGGGTATGAAGCTCTATCATTCATGGATGGATATTCGGGCTACAATCAAATCCGTCTCGCTCCCGAAGATCAAGAGAAAACTTCCTTCACCACGCCCTGGGGTACATATTGTTATGTGGTTATGCCGTTCGGTCTGAAGAATGCAGGTGCCACCTATCAAAGGGCGATGATGGCCATCTTCCATGACATGATGCATATCTATATGGAAGCTTACGTGGATGACATTTTGGTGAAGTCAAGAACCAAAGAAGAACACCCCTCTATTCTGGCTAAGGTACTGCAAAGAGCTAGGGAGTACAAGCTTAAGATGAATCCGAAGAAGTGTGTATTCGGAGTCTCCTCAGGGAAGCTGCTAGGCTTTATAGTGAGCAAACGGGGGATCCAGATTGATCCTAACAAAGCACAGGCCGTCATGGATATGCCTCCACCTAAGAACATTACGGAACTTCGAGGATTGATCGGCCGATTGTAATTTATTAGAAGATTCATATCCCAACATTCTCAAAAGTGTCATCCATTTTTTGAATTGCTTAAGGTGGGGGTTAAGTTTGAATGGAATGAAGATTGTCAAAAGGCCTATGAAGACTTGAAGGAATATCTATCCAACCCCCTGATTTTGCAACCTCCTGTCCCTGGGAAACCCCTAATCCTATATATCTCGGTCATTGAGGACTCCCTAAGGACAGTCTTAGCACAAGTGGATGATGAAGGAAAAGAGCGGGCTGCATACTATCTCTCTCGGTTGTTTAATCCAGCTGAATCCAGATACACCGCTATGGAGAAGACTTGTGCCGCCTTAGTGTGGGTAGCTCAGAAGTTGAAACACTATTTTCTTGCCCACCCAGTTAGGTTGATCTCTAGAATGGACCCGATCCGTTATCTCTTAGAAAAGCATGTCATTTCTAGTAAGTTGGCTCGCTGGCAGAGTTTCCTCTCTCAATTTGAGATCACATTTGTCGTTCAAAAGGCGGCCAAAGGATATGCCATTGCTGAGCATCTCGCTCATCTCCCCATTTCTCACACCGATTCCATCCAGGACGATTTCCCTGATGAACATCTTTCTGTTATCTCTCATCACCCCTTCTGGTCTCTGCACTTCGACGGTGCACTCAATTCTCAAGGCCGAGGGATCGGTGCTGTTCTGCTTACTCCAGAGGGGGTGACCATCCCCTTTGCTTATCAACTTCGGTTTCCTGCTACCAACAACATCGCTGAGTATGAGGCTCTCCTAGCTGGACTAAAGCACGCCTACCTCTTAGGTGCGCGTTATTTAAACATTATAGAAGATTCTCAGCTCGTCCTACGGCAAGTTCTGACCACTTACCGTACTCGTGACCCCAAGCTCAAGCCTTATCAAGATCTGGTCACGCTCCTTGCCAGGCAATTCCGTAAGCTGATCTATATCCATACTCCCCGTTCTCAGAACATTCTAGCTGATGCTCTGGCATCCCTTGCTTCTTCCCTATCTTTCCCTCTCAGTCGGAGCACTGAGACTATCATCGTTCAGAGATTGGACGCACCCTCTCCTCAGGACCCTTGGTTTATCAATCTTAGGAAATCTGTAGAGGCAAGAGCTGAGAAGAAAGATCTTAAGGAAGTATCTTTAACAGAGCTAGAAGAGATTCTAGACGAAGAAGAATTGCCTTGGTATCATGATATCGAGTTGTTTTGTAAGGAGGGATTGTTCCCAGAAGGGGCAACTGCTGAGCAATGCAAGTCAATCAGAAGAGCCGCCGCAAGGTATACTATTGTCGCAGGAGAACTGTACAGGCGCGCTACTAATGGGATGCTCAT
Source organism: Amorphophallus konjac (assembly GCA_022559845.1). Taxonomy (NCBI): domain Eukaryota; kingdom Viridiplantae; phylum Streptophyta; class Magnoliopsida; order Alismatales; family Araceae; genus Amorphophallus; species Amorphophallus konjac. Next base: position 57,109,833 of record CM040129.1, on the reverse strand, counting down.
GAGATGCTTAGATGATGTTGAAGCTTGGAAGGTGGCTGAAGCAGCCCATTCTAGTGAGTGTGGGGGTCATGTCAATGGCCAGGCTCTAGCGAAGAAGATCCTATGGCAGGGCTACTATTGGCCCACTCTAGAGGAAGATTGCTCCCTCTATGTCCGGAGGTGTCTTAAGTGCCAACTCCACGCTGATAAAATTCATTCTCCAGCTTCATATCTCCATCCTATGACCGCTCCTTGGCCATTCTCTATGTGGGCCTTTGACGTTGTCGGCCCGCTCGGTGATCCTAATTCCCAGATCAAGCAGAAATCCTTTATCCTTACCGCCACTGAGTACTTTACCAAGTGGGCTGAAGCCGAGGTGTATGCAGAGATCAAAGCTACAACGGTGTGCCGCTTTATTATGAAGAATATCATCTCACGGTTCGGAGTGCCAAGTAGCATCATCACCGACAACGGACCCCAGTTCGTTTCCCAAGAGCTCAAGGACCTATGTAAGAAGTTCAATATTGCATTGCATCATTCATCTCCATATTATCCTCAAGGCAACGGCCAAGCCGAGGCCACTAATAAAACCCTTCTTAAAATCATCAAGAAAACATGTGAAGCTCATAAGTTTTCTGATTGGCCAGAAAGATTAGTGGAAGCTCTGTGGGCATACCGCACCTCCATCCGTACCCCTACGGGACAAACTCCCTATTCTCTTACCTACGGGATGGAGGCGGTGCTCCCATATGAGATCCTGATCCCTTCCCTTAGAGTGCAGCTTGATAAGGAACTTAATCTCGATGAACGTCGAGAGGCGTTGCTGGTTCAGTTGGAACTCTTAGATGAGAAGAGGATGAATGTGGCCGATCATGTATCCATTTATCAAAAGAGGGTTTCGCGTTATTTTCAAAAGAAGGTAATCGAACGTAAGTTTCAAAAGGGTGATATGATTTTGAAACGAAAATTCATTCGGTCTGTAGGTCCTAGGTCTAAATTACAACCTAATTGGGAAGGGCCGTTTGTCGTAAAAGAAGCTTATCCGAGAAATGCTTATCGTTTAGTAAACGCGGAAGGTGAGGAGCTCTCTCACCTGTGGAATGGGTTGTATCTTAAGCGTTTCTTTCCTTAGAGTCTAACCATGTGCTACCCCGGCAGCAAGATGTTCCTCCTTTCACTAAAGGAGTCCCGAGTGAGGCAGTCACACACTACACGACATCCCTGGTCAGGTTTTCCACGTTGAGAAAGGACAACGTCTCTCCTTAGCCATGCTTTGGGGGGGAAAGTCGAGGTCCCTGTCCGTTTCTTCCTTCAGCTAAAACCAGGGGCAAGAGGTGAATAAGGAGGCGATAACCGACCCAAACACCCTCACAAGAGGAGGTCTAAAATAGGGGCAGTCTGTTATGACCTGACGCCACAAGAAACAAAAGAGACAGCGAAGGGGCAATCTCTATGACAAAATCAAAAGCATCACCTCAAAGTCAATATAGTATGAATTATGAATTCCAAAGCTCCAGAAAGGCAAAGCAAGAAAAGCTAGGCATGACAAGAGTGGCAGTATAGTTCCCCGCGGGACGTTATGAGCCCGGTCACATGAATGCCTAGGGTGGATTAAGGTTCGATGACGGACTCAAAGCCCCGGCACAACAGACCAAATCTCTAATGGGTTGTACGGAAAGAAAATCAAGTCTTAAAAACTTCTATATCTGGCCTAAAGCTTACCCCACGTATTCTGTTTTTCTTTTAGGACCAAGATTAGTACCCTGGGTATGGCCCTGGCAGAAACACCGTCATGACAATTGGGACCTTGTCCAGGGGTCGTCACCTTCTCTCACACCAAACCCCCGGACTCGATATCAACAAGGAAGGGCTCACGCTACTGGGGAAGCACTGGTTTTCCAAAATCCAAAAAAAATAAAATATTTTCAAAATCCAAACAAATCAAATATTTTCAAAATCCAAACAAATTAAATATTTTCCAAAATCCAAAAAAATCAAATATTTTCAAAATCCAAACAAATTGAATATTTTTCAAAATCCAAACAAAATCAAACATTTTCTAAAATCCAAAAAAAATCAAAATATTTCCAAAATCCAAAAAACATCAAATATTTTCAAAACCCAAACAAATCAAATATTTTCAAAGTCTCACAAAAATCAGATATTCTCCAAAACCCCCGAAAAACACCATCATATGCATTGCATGCATTACATTATTTTTATTATGTTTTCCGCCTATTTAACAAGGCTCCACCCCTTGACCAAATATTGAGAAACGGTCATTATCTAACTTGCTTCAAGGCAAGGGGTTGAGTCTAAGAACAGATCTAACTTGTTTCATGTTTAAAGTGTGCGCAGAACACAAGATCAAGATCAAAGTGAGAAGCTCACAATTATGCAGAATCAAAGGCTGTAACGCGTCATCACCAGGCCGCTACAGTCATCCAACGGTCATATCCTTACCATCACTCCTCTTCTTGCATAAGCTTTCTTTCTTTCAGCAGCCATCATTCTAACGGCCAGGGTTATGACAGTTACTTACTCTAACGGCCTGAGTCTTGACCGTTACATCCCTCAGAGAACAGGGTTCTTCGTGCTTCCATTCTGACGGCCTATCGTCAGACCGTCGTTTCTTTATAGCGGCCCATTGCACATCCGTTACATACTCCAGAGGCTCTGCCTGTTCACATCATTCCAGACGATCAAGCCACAAAACTCTTGCTCATTCAACTGAGACAATCTCATCTCATTCAATCAGGCTTAATGAAAAAAGAATTTACAAAATTCTAACTTTTTGTCATACAAGCAACATCTCTCATAAATAAAAAAAATAAATCAAGCTACATTAAGTTTTTTATCTGCAAGAGGGCGGATCTTCCTCAACTCTTTCACGTAGCCTCGGCGTGCTTCATCGTTCTCTTCAACTTCTTCTTGCCACGGGCGCACTTTGCTGATCTCCCACATGGTCAGCGCGTTCCAGATCGCTCTTTCATCCTCCTCGGTCCCCATCTTCCTAGATAGAAGGGGAGGGTAGTGTGATAGTGCAGGAGCTTGGGTTCTTGGAAGTCCGATCTGAAGATGGCACCGGTGCGGGTTGTAGATCGCCATTGTAGTGTTCCCCACTAGCTGGAGGTCCAGGCCTTGACGCCGCGGTATTTTAAGAGGAGTGCTTCGAAGGATTCTTGGTCGCATATTGAACTTGTTTATTGGCAAAGCGTTGAAGAAGAGGCGCCATTCATCCCGAGTTCTCTTATCCGCCGTCTTGCATTCAACCTGTGAAGAGTATCCAAATGCCCCTCCAATGAAGAAGAGAGGGTGGCTCCCGAAGATTCGGCTGGCTGAAGTTATGTCTTCCTTTGGTTGGAATTTGACTCTCACTCCTATCCAGCACTCAAGGAGTATCATAGAGCCGAACAAAGGTCCTCGTAGGCAAGCTGAACTTAGTCCTTCATAGAGGTATGAGAGGATCACTTGAGAGATGGACGTTCCCCGCCACAACCCACTAATAATGCTGAGATTTTTTGTGTCTAAAAGGTGGTCGGTTGTGGTGAAAAGGAAGACTCCGCATAAGCACACCGCCACCGCCTTGGCTATTGCTTCGTGTCTCTCCCACTTGTTCTTGTAATGGGACACTATCCATTGTGCCAAGGGTATCAAATGAATGTGGTGTGGGCTGATCATGGTCCTCACGTCCTTCGGATTATGGATAAAATCACTCAAGATCAAGGACGGGTTAATAGGCTCAACCGTGTAGCAAACCCGGTCTTCATCTCCCACCTTAGTCTTAGGAAGGGCTAGGTAGATCTCTACCTCTTCTAATAGGACTGTCGCTTCAAAGAAAGGGAAGATGAAGGTATGAGTTTGTGGATGCCATAGTTCTACAAGAGCTGAAATACTTGGCCAATCTAAAGATAATTTCTGAAAGTTTTTGCCTAAGACCAAGAGAGGTTGAAGGTGCCATGCTTTAAGGATTGATGTGACTTCTATAGGGAGTGCCTTTACCATGGGAGCCACCCACTTCAAATTTGAATAGCATCTTGGGCCAGGAAGGGACTTAAGAAGGGGAAGAAGAAGGAGTCATGAAAGGAATTGAAGTGTAGAAAATTCTGAACTTGGTTGGGTTATTGGGACTTACCACCCTTTGAGCATTAGAGCTTAGGTGCTTGGGAATCGAGGTTAGCCGCTGAAGCTCTCCGTGTTCCTTTCTTGTAGCCTTAGGTCCGATGTAGACCTTCTCCTCCATAGCCATCACCTCAAAGCTTCTCTTCATCTTGATTTCTGCCTCTAGGAGTGGTCTTTCAGCCCTAGAGCAGAGGTTTCAGGAAAGCTACGATTTTTGGTTGAGTTTCCAAGTTTTAAAGGCTTGATTTTGGTTTTAGAAGGATAAGACTTGAGTTAGGATGCCTTATCTTCAATCTAGATAAGTTCTAGTGGGAGATTAAGTGGATAAATTTCGGGTTTAGGCTCTCACGGCTCAATCCGTCTCGGAACACAACTCAGGCTCCAACGGTACATCGTGGGACCGTCATTTGTCTCTGACGCACCAGAATGGGGCCGTCGCATTTCCTGTAGGTTCAAGTTCGCCCGATCCTGTTCTGTGAAGTTTGACGGTCCAACGTTTGACCGTCGTTCTTTCGTAACGCGTGAACCCTGAGCCGTTACACCCTCAGCCGTTCAGCTCCTTGGCTTCTGGGCTAAACATTTCCCGACGGTCTTGGTCAGAACCGTTGCTTCACCCCGACGCATCTCCTTTGGGCCGTCGCATTTCCTGCTAGTTGCCCTGCAAACCATCGCTCTACCATGATCAACGGTCTAGCATTAGGCCATTATTTGTCTTTGACGCGCCTTCCGTTGACCATCACCTTTTCTGCAGCCCCAGCTACAATTTGACCACTGTCATGGTTAACGGCCCTTATCCAGCGCGTTATTTGATTATGACGGTCTGAACCTGGACCGTTACATTCTCTGCTGCTGAATTGAGGCTATTCCTTCCTGCCCTTGCCTAGACCTGGCGGTCTTTCACATTTTACACCTCCTTCTCCGCACATTCTCATGCACAACTGTTTTCATTTGTCACATACATGCATTCCTACACATGCATTCATACACACATCTTACACATTCATCATCACATACAATCCTTCATTTGTTTTTGGCATTTCACAAACACACATTCCTGCACAAAATAACAAAAGACCAAAAAGAAATTTCATTTTTCACTCCATTTTTCTACATAAGTCATGTACAAGTGATAACAAAAGGCAAAGAAAAATATATATGTCACTCGGCCGGCTAATCTCTCGGGCCGCCATCACTATCTCCGGTACCCTCGGGCTGCCTGGCTGTCGGTCCCATGGTGCTGTGCTCACCCTCTGGCTGTCGTCTCTGGTTCGCCTCCTAGTTCCTCCGATGGCCGGAAGAACTGGTAAAATACCCGCGAACTCCGCTGATAGGGGCCACGCTCTGGCTCCGGCTGCTCGTCCCCGACCTCTTTCCTAGAAGCCAGAGTGCATCCTTCAAGGCCCCAATCGCGCCCTTCATCTCGAAGTTCTGCACTTGGAACTGATCTCGCTCGCCTCTTACACGTGCGATGCCAGCCCTGAGTCGCTCCATCTCTCCGTCATCCGGGCATCGCGGGGTCTCCGCTCGCAATCTGGCCATCTCCGCCCGCACAAGCTCTGTTTCTGCTCGGGCTCTCTCCGTCTCGGCCCGGCTCCTCTCTATCTCCGCCTGGAGACGCTCTGCCTCCGACTGAGCCTGCCTCGCCTCGGCCACTGCTGCGGCTACCTCTCTCGCCTATAGATTGCATTTCATATAGTTAATCATAAGGCATTTAATTGGCATCATCATGAGCATATGCATTTTAGCATCTTACCCGCTCTGCGAGGGTGGCCTCCGCCTCCTCGGCCCGGGCAACCGCCCGAGCAAACTCGGCGTCCTGCTTTGCCCTGCCTCCCTCAGGATGAGAGGAAGACGATGGGGCATCCGGTCCAGCTCGTTGGGCTCTTTCGGCCCGCTAAATTTAGAAATCATGGTTAGGAGTCATGATTAATCACATTAAGCATTTCATAAGCATAATCATTTAAGTTTAAGTTTAGAGTCTCACCAGGAGCTCCAGGGCGGTCCGGTACTCGTCCCGCTGCTGGATGGTGGAGTGAAGTAATCCCTCCAGCTCGGCTATCCGTCCCTCAGGGTCTAGCTGCATTTAGAAAGCATGTGAGTCATTTTACATATAGCATTGCATTTTTTACATATAAAGAGGTTTAAGGTTTAGAGTTGCATACCGGTCGTCAGGTACCTCGGTACACCCGGTCACCGTAGAGTCGAGCGAAGGCCTTCAGATATGCCTCGTCGCTCTCATCTCGCTCCTTCACCGCTCGGCCCCGCTTGTTCCAGTCGTGGATGTACTTTGCCTTCCAGGCGCACCAATCCACGTTGCCACTGATGCCCCTTGCCGACTTGCCTGGGTGGTCATCACTGTCGCGTGGAAAGGTCACCTCGGGCTGGTCTAGTCCCCGAGTCCGCAGGATCAGCCTGTAGTGCAGAGGCTCGATGATGTGGATGCAATGCAGCCATATGTCTCGCCCCCTGTACGACAAGGCCGCCTCTACCCACGGCTGTCCCGTGTAACCCTCACCGCGGTACGGGGTCCATCTCACCTGAAAACATTCAATCCATTCATTAACATTTTTAGAAATATTGACAACATGTAGAAGCATTTAATAAAGCATTTAAAGGCGTGTAGAAGCATTTAAAAGCATGTAGAAATCATTTCGAGTTCTGGACTTACCGACGTGTGTGGGTAGGAGTCCAGGTCGTCCTAGATCATCCGGGTCAGTCTGATGATCGGCCCTGTGTCCCTCGCTACCGTCCATCGCCTCGCGATCAAGATGCGGCTGGGGTGGAGTAGTGTGCCTCTCCCGATGCCCGGGAGATACATGTAGCTCCAGATCTACATTTTAGAAATCAAATCAGTCAAATTGCATAGTCATTTGCATGACATTTTTTGCATAATATAGAAAGCATTTAAATTGCACTCACCTGCAGAAAAGGCGAGAAGCCCCCCAGCATCGTCTGTTGATCCGTCGTGCTGAGGGACTCGAACAGGAACGCGAGCACTGCTGCTCCCCATGCATATCTCCCAACTCTGTGCAAGTTTTCTATCATCGGAAGCAGTCTGCAGCTGATGACGTCCGCTCGAGTCGCGAAGAGAAGCTTCCCGAATAGCAGCATCAGGAAGCGTCGCAGTACTTTATCTCCCTCAGGTCCTGCCTCCGCCGCCACGTGAGGGCGCACCTGGTCTATCACTCTACCCAGATGCTCCTCGGGTAGCTCTCCTACGGCGATTGCTGCTCCTCTCAACCCCAAGCTCTCCTGCAGTACTGATCTCGAGAGTTGAGATGAGGACTGTCCCGGCCTGATCAGATCCAGTCCGAGCAGCTGCTGTGCCATCTCCCGGTAGTCGCCGTACGTCCATCCTGTCACTGTAGCTCCGTGGACTCTCAATCCCGTAATCCTCGCAATGTCTTCTAGTGTGGGGATCATGTGGCCCCACGGGAAGACGAACGCCCTACTGATCGGGTCCCACCTCTCGTGCAACGCGTACAGCAAGGGTGTGTCCATCCGGATCACCTCGATGCTGAGCACCTCGGCAAATCCCATCCCGGCCAGTCGTTCTCTTTGGTAATCGGGCAATGCCTGGTACACTGCCCGGATCTGCAGCCAGGAGATCCACGTTCTTCTCTTTCCCTGCATTCATGTAGATCATTGGTTAGTCAATTGCATCATAAAATCATTGCATAAACATTTATAAAATGAAAACAAAATAGAAATTCAGAAATTGGAAAACCTAAAAACAAGTTTGGGTCTCTGGTAGATGTAACGGCCCTGGGGTGGGGCGTTACTTGGCTCTGACGCATTCGGGGTAGTGTGTCAGGCGTGTGACGGTCGCTGGCAGGATCGTCACATCGTCTGCCTTTGGTTTTTTTTCCCTTTGCATTCCCATTTTGTTTCCCACCTTGGCCAAATGGCCTACAAGCAATCCTAATGGGTTTGTGGACCCATTTCTACCCCCAATCCTACATGCATCCATAATAAAAACATAAAAAATCAAAAATTGAAATTAGGGCGAGGGGACCTACCTCGTGATCTTGCCCTCTTTTCCTCTTCTTTGCTGGCTCCTTGGGTTCCTCTTCACCCAAGGGGGCTTCTTCTTGGTCCTCTGCAGCCGTGGGAGCTTCCTCTTCTTCCCTTGGATCTCTTCTCGCTGTTTGCTCTTCTTCCACTGGCGGGATGGCCTCCCGTTCTAGCCAGCGGTGGAACTGCTGTATTGCCTTTCTCTTTCCTCTCTCCCTCTTCTTTGGTGGCGGCTGGGATGGCTCGTCGCCGGCCATTGGAGCGGTGGGGTTGGTGGTCGCCGGAGGGTTTCTCGGTTGAGGCTTTTTGGGGTGTTGAATGTTGAATGAATGGGCCGTGACCGTTCGGGTTTTATTTTTTGAACGCTCAGGAAATGTGACGGTCTATCGACCGACCGTCACATCCTTCTGACGCGTTTGTCTTCGACCGTTACATGTGTTGGCCCTATTTTATTGAAGAATGTGAACCGCCTAGTTTTGACGGCCTAGTGTTGGTCCGTTATTTCGTGTGACGCCCTTACACTAGACCGTTACAAACTTGCAAGTTTCTTGATGAATTAAATGGTCTAATTAATGTTAAAATGGTTCCATTTTCTTCCATGTTGTTCATTATTGATGCCTCTCGCACGTACAAATGGTTATGCCTTAATTCGTGTTCATATTTGTTATTGGCTAACCTCTTTCCATGAAGGAATTTATGAACAAAGTCACGCTCTGCCGTTCGTCAGGCAGGTAAGTCAGGTATTGTATCTCTTTCCCTTATCCTTTAATGCATTACTATACGTTATTTATGATATATTATCTCGAGAACCGGCTGGTCATTCATGTGTTCCGGGATCTGATGTTCCCCTTAAATAAAAATGATGATGATCTAAGTTCACATGTTTAATCGTTGGATAGGCCGTTAGGTTGGAAAAATTTGGGGACGATGGTTCTGTCTTGCACGCCGTGGTTGCAGATGGTGTCCTGACCCTGGTTTCTCCAGCTTAGCAATATTATTCTCGAGTATCTTGATATTTCATCTTTCTTTGCATTTGTTTTAAAGATTTCTTTTTCTTTAGCCCAGCATGCATCATACACATCTTTTGAGCATTCATGTGCTTCATCTGTTCAAGGTAGATCAATGATGGTGAATAGCTATGTTCTTGATCTCGAATGAGGAGAATTATTCCACTCCGAATTAGAGTGATGGGGGCTTCTCTCGCCCTTCATAATTTTTTACAACTTCGATTGCTTGCTAGCATAGCTCCATTGTGTCCGTCATATTTCTCTAAGTCGAGTCACGTAATTTTCATATTTTCTTTGAGTCATAATCATGTAATTTTCCTTTTATTTAAGTCTTGTACCTAGGTTATTGAGTCATTTCCCTAAGTTTGTTTGCTATTGGGCCTATTTCTTTGGGCTAGGCCCATGGGCGCCCCCCTTCCTTTGGTTATTTGTTAGTGTGTTAAAAGTCATGGACTTATGTGAAAATGTGGGATTCCTATAAATAGGACCCCAATCCCTCATTTGGAAGCTAATGAATTATTGAGTGAAAATTATCCACAAGAATTGTGCCTCCTTCTCTCTCTAGCTCTCTCTCTATTTCTCTCTCTCACTCTCTAAAGGGGGCGAACCCCATTCTCTCTCCTCCCCACCCCCAATTTCGAAATTCACTCTCTCTCCTCCCTATTCACCTCTCATTAAGACCCCTCCCCCTTCCCCATACCTCCCATTTAATTCCCCTCCAACCCCTAGGTGGAATCCCCTTCTCCTAGGCACCTCTCCCTCCTCCCAAGCAACCTTTCCCCTTCCCCATACAACCTTTCATTTTCCCAAGGGAGAATCCCTTCTCCCAAGCACCCCTTCCCCTCCCCAAGGTAACCCTTCCCATTCCCTAGGCCCCCATTAACCCCTCCATTAACCCACCATTCAAACCAAAGGAGAGATCTCTCCTCCCTCTCTCCATCCCAACCCAAATTCGTAGCTCCTCCTCCCTCCACTTGCTAGACCACCTCCCAGCCCCCTTTATACCCCTCCCACACCTTGAATCACCCCCTAACAGACCCCCACATAGTCAGGTGTCACCCCTACACCCATCCACCCCATTTCCCCTCCCATATACCCCATTCCCCCCCGTCATCTTCAACATACAGTTCCAAGTTGCAGATCTGCAGAAGAGTAGCAGCTTGCCGAGGCGACCGCGGTCTCCTCCCAACGTTTCTGAAGGATCAAGAGCCATCGTTGGAAGCGTCTCCCAGTCCTCTTCGCAATGGCAGTGGTCCCACCCCGTTTTGAGTTCGTGATCGCCCAGGGGAGTCATTCTTCCTCGATTGCGCAAAGCTGTTCGGACAGAAGACTAGAGCCGGAGTGGAAAATCTGTAGCGGCCATCCTCCTGGGAATCTGAGCAGGCGTTTTTCATAAAAAATATTTTACTCTGAGTCTTCTTTCATCCCCAAGAAGCAGAGCTCAGTTTGGCATCCGGATCCAGAAGTTATCAATTTTCTCCCACCGGGCATGCAGTTCTGCTTCCACTCTATCGGCATCGACCACCTTCAGTGTTTGAGCTCTACCGGTCATCTCCGACCATATCAGTTAGCCCCGTCAGTTTCGTTGTAAAGATGACTCGTCAACGGAACCAACGACTTCAGCGGTGCCTGATTCCGAGGTAGGGAGGGGTCGCAGCATCCTCATCTTCCCACTGTTGAGAACCTGTTACAGTCTGCGCAACAGACCTGCCACCCTGTTCAACCGTCTGCCCCGACCAGAATCGACATCCACAGAAATCAAGAAAATTCAAGCTTCATCCCGATCTAGTTATAAAGAGATCCCCACTGGTCTTGTCTTCAGCAAAAATCAGGTGTGGTCACAAAGTCAAGAACAACAGGCAACTGTCCAGAATGGCAGAGGGGGGGCAGATCGGCTTCTTCTCTTGTGTTTTCATCGCTTTCTCCCCTCCCCGCTTGGCCGGCTGAAGGCCCCTCCCTGTGTGGAGGTAGTAATTGGGTGTATTCTTTGGTTTCCCTTCCCCAAGATCCCCCCCTTGCATGGGGTGTAGTGCATGTAATTTAAAATTTCAGGTCGAAGCATCTCCGGCGCGGCGTGCGGGTAAGCCCACGCTTCCTCGCTCGCCCTCGTCTCCGGCCGGGATCGGTGTCTTCACACCGATCAGGTGAGCCACTGCACACTCCTCTTTGCTGAAATTCCCTTGCTTAATTAGTATCGCATCTTAGTGCCGTCGGTGGTAAGTGGAGCGCCCGAACCCGAATTTGCTTATGATTGAGTAACTACCGCGGGTGAGTTGCGAGAGAGCCATTAACACCCACGCCCTCGGCGTGCTGGCCGCCTACGAGAGTGGGCATCCTAGGACCCTTGAGAGGTCCAATCCAAAGCTAGCCAACCCCCGAAGCAGCTAGGGCCCATCCCGGACCCTCACCACTATCACCGGTTTGCCTACGGGCACGAGATTGCGCTTAGCGGGCGAGCCCGCCCGAGTAAAGTCACCGGTTCGTGCGTTGGTTGCTTGCTAGGTCCAAGGGTCATTTGATCGTGTGATTATCACCCCAAGGTGGTGTCACATCAAGTGGTATCAGAGCAAGTTCACAACTTGTCTCTCCACAAGTTGGTCCTTGGGCATGTTTATGCATTTAGAGTCCTCGGTTGCATCTCCCATGTCCACTAGAATGGCCACTTCATACCCGTCATATCCATCCCCATCAACTTTCCCAAGAAGCCCAAATCCTCATGGAAGCTTTATTGCCAACAAAGTGGGTAGCAACACCTCTATCATAGAAGCCCTACCTAATGTCCTTAATCGGCTTGAAGATATCATGTCTCGACTCGACCGACTTGAAGGAAATAGCCGTGCACCAATATTGAATGAGAGTGACCTTTGGGGAAATCTAGAAACCATATTGTTAGAACACTTGAAAATTAAAACCCCCGCCTTTGATGGATCCAATAGCCCAAGCCTTTACCTAGATTGGGAGATTTTCCTAGACCAATTCTTTAAAAGTTGCCCCTTGAACGAAGGAAGGAGAATGAGGCTAGCCAAGGCACACCTCTCCAAACAAGCTAAAACTCATTGGTTAGTTGTGGAAGGTTTAAGAAGGATCCGCAGGGAGGCCCCCATTAGCACTTGGGATGAGATGAAGGTCGAGCTTAGGAAAACCTACACTCTTCAACCCTCTCCCTCCTACTCAAATCACAAAAGCCCAAGGAGCACTTCAACTCCTTCATCCCCACCCGGTCAATCCAAGACCCCAATCACCCATTCCCCACCACTTCCCATCTCTCCTACCCCAACCACTACATTTACACCCCACCTCTAAGACCACACCACAACCATAGGTCCCCATACCCAATTGGGCCCCATGGCCAACTCTCCACCTAGGCCCATGGTAACCCCCACCACTACCTCTCCATCACCCCCAAAAAGGGACACTCCTCCCAAAACCAATCAACCCAAACCCCTTCAACCCACCCATCTTCCTCTCCCTACCCCAATCCAACTCCCACCAAAGCCTCCACTACTACCCTCACCTATCCTAACCCAAGTTTCCCACTACCTACCACCCCAGATACACCATGCCCAAATCATCACCACACCCTCAAAAGCCCCTCTCACCTCCTTGGAAGAAGAACCCATACCCCACCCCATAGTGGTGAACACTCCAAACCCACTCTCCACCTTGGAGGAAACCCAAGCCCAAATTGAAGAAGAAACAATACACGAGGGTCTTCACCTTACATCACCATATCTAGTTGGAGTCAATCTCATTTTAGGGGAAACCCTTGTTAGTTGGCTAAAGAAGAGCCCAATAAGAGAGATCACGGCCCATGATTTCCCACCCATGAAGGAAAACCATCCCATAGTGCCCATCTCCTCTTATCACACCACAATCCAAACAACTTATCAAGTAGAGACCTTAGAGGATTTTCTTAGAGGCTTAGCATGGCAAATTGAGTTCACTAGCATGTTAACCCCTATGGCCAAACAACCTTGGAGCCTTGGCCTCCTACACCTATGCATCGGGTCAATCACCTCGGTCTATACCATTGGTTGCTAAACTAGCAACCTCCTTTTCCTTCTCCCTATGGTAGAAGAACCTATCTCGATCCACTCCCCTACCATTGAGATCCCAAATACTTTGATCGGCCAACCCACTAGAAACCTTGGCCCAATTATCTTGGAGGAGGATGACTCACAATTTGGGAACCTTGAAGACATAGAGTGCCTCCCTCTAGGAAGACCTTTCCACGACCCCTTTGATCCCTTCCTATGGGAGTCTAGTTCCCCATGTGACCCAACCACCTTATCCACCACCCACCATTCCGTATCCCAACCCACCATGTTAGACCTAATTCACCCCATCCTAGACCCGGGTTACACCTTGGGAACCATGACCTTGGGCCACATACCCCTAGGTAATAAGGTTGTGCGCCACCCCATGATGACCACCTTCTTAGATCCATTCTATCCTTTCCAATGGCAGTTAAAGGGTTGTCCCACACCTATACACATGAAAATCACCTATAGGAAAAACATGCATGTGTCTAGGCTTACCACACCACTTGGCATGAACACTATGTTGGGTCCATTCATTCATATCACCCACATGTCAAGTGGAAAGCATGAGTGGTCCATATTTGGATGTAATGGGCCACCGTCATTCATCATAAGTCTTAAACATGTTAGGAGCATCTACGGATGTCCGGGTCCCCCGATATTTACCACCACTTTGCATGATAGGGCCACCTACGGATGCCCCGGCCCACCTAGGTTGACCGAAATCTACACTGCGTCATTACATGATAAGTCTACTTTTGGTTGCCCCGGTCCCCCTTTGCATACCACACACTTCCCACCCACACCGCACTGTAGCTCAAGGCATACTCATTCAAGCAAGCATCTAGCAATGGGTGGTGAGGATCGTAATGAGCGGGCAAAAACTCAAGAGTGGCACTTTGAATTCCAAGAAGGCAACCTCACGATGGTGGCTTTGGAATGGCTCTACCTTAGGGCCACCTCCAAATCGAGGGAACGAGGACTTGGACCTTCCATGTTCCAAGTGGCTTTGGCAACCTGCCTTACGGGTTAGATTTACTCATGGGATTTTGGGATATACCTCACTTTTCACGTAACGGATCTAGCACCCTCTAAGGGCACCGCAGTAGATCCTAGTGAGCAACTTGAGCCTACCCCCATCTTTGTGAGCGACACCCTCGGAGAGCTTCCACATAATAGCTTGAGAGTCCGACGTGCGCACACGGAGGCAATACTGGGCAAGCAAGGTACTATCATCGGCAAGAGGGTGTGTCCAAGCCACCTTGAGAAGTTGAAGCGCCGTCCCCTGGTTGCGAACGCGAGGTTGAGTTTGGAGGTTGTGGCTTGCTCGAAGTTGCGTTGGAGGACCTCTTCCCCGGCGGACTCATACTCGACGGAGTCAAGTTCTTCACACCCTGGGGGTATGATGGGGGCATCTCTCGCCCTTCATATTTTTTTACAACTTCGATTGCTTGCTAGCATAGCTCCATTGTGTCCGTCATATTTCTCTAAGTCGAGTCACGTAATTTTCATATTTTCTTTGAGTCATAATCATGTAATTTTCCTTTTATTTGAGTCTTGTACCTAGGTTATTGAGTCATTTCCCTAAGTTTGAGTCTCATTAGGCTAATGAGTTTGCTATTGGGCCTATTTCTTTGGGCTAGGCCCATGGGCGCCCCCCTTCCTTCGGTTATTTGTTAGTGTGTTAAAAGTCAGGGACTTATGTGAAAATGTGGGATTCCTATAAATAGGACCCCAATCCCTCATTTGGAAGATAATGAATTATTGAGTGAAAATTATCCACAAGAATTATGCCTCCTTCTCTCTCTAGCTCTCTCTCTATTTCTCTCTCTCTCTAAAGGGGGCGAACCCCATTCTCTCTCCTCCCCACCCCCAATTTCGAAATTCACTCTCTCTCCTCCCTATTCACCTCTCATTAAGACCCCTCCCCCTTCCCCATACCTCCCATTTAATTCCCCTCCAACCCCTAGGTGGAATCCCCTTCTCCTAGGCACCTCTCCCTCCTCCCAAGCAACCTTTCCCCTTCCCCATACAACCTTTCATTTTCCCAAGGGAGAATCCCTTCTCCCAAGCACCCCTTCCCCTCCCCAAGGCAACCCTTCCCATTCCCTAGGCCCCCATTAACCCCTCCATTAACCCACCATTCAAACCAAAGGAGAGATCTCTCCTCCCTCTCTCCTTCCCAACCCAAATTCGTAGCTCCTCCTCCCTCCACTTGCTAGACCACCTCCCAGCCCCCTTTCTACCCCTCCCACACCTTGAATCACCCCCTAACAGACCCCCACATAGTCAGGTGTCACCCCCGCACCCATCCACCCCATTTCCCCTCCCATATACCCCATTCCCCCCCCGTCATCTTCAACATACAGTTCCAAGTTACAGATCTGCAGAAGAGTAGCAGCTTGCCGAGGCGACCGCGGTCTCCTCCAGATGTTTCTGAAGGATCAAGAGCCATCATTGGAAGCGTCTCCCAATCCTCTTCGCAACGGCGATGGTCCCACCCCGTTCTGAGTTTGTGATCGCCCAGGGGAGTCATTCTTCCTCGATTGCGCAAAGCTGTTCGGACAGAAGACCAGAGCCGGAGTGGAAAATCTGCAGCGGCCATCCTCCTGGGAATCTGAGCAGGCGTTCTTCATCAAAAATCTTTTACTCTGAGTCTTCTTTCATCCCCAAGAAGCAGAGCTCAGTTTGGTATCCGGATCTAGAAGTTATCAATTTTCTCCCACCGGGCATGCAGTTCTGCTTCCACTCTGTCGGCATCGACCACCTTCAGTGTTTGAGCTCTACCGGCCATCTCCGACCATATCTGGTAGCCCCGTCAGTTTTGTTGCAAAGATGACTCGTCAATGGAACTAACGACTTCAGCGGTGCCTGATTCCGAGGTCGGGAGCGGTTACAGCATCCTCGTCTTCCCACTGCTGAGAACCTGTTACAGTCTGCGCAACAGACCTGCCACTGTTCAACCGTCTGCCCCGACCAGAATCGGCGTCCACAGAAATCAAGAAAATTCAAGCTTCATCCCGATCCAGTTACGAAGAGATCCCCGCTGGTCTTGTATTCAGTAAAAATCAGGAGTGGTCACAAAGTCAAGAACAACAGGCGACTGTCCAGAATCGCAGAGGGGGGGCAGATCGGCTTCTTCTCTTGTGTTTTCATCACTTTCTCCCCTCCCCGCTTGGCCGGCTGAAGGCCCCTCCCTGTGTGGAGGTAGTAATTGGGTGTATTCTTTGGTTTCCCTTCCCCAAGATCCCCCCTTGCATGGGGTGTAGTGCATGTAATTTAAAATTTCAGGTCGAAGCTTCTCCGGCGCGGCATGCGGGTAAGCCCACGCTTCCTCGCTCGCCCTCGTCTCCGGCCGGGATCGGTGTCTTCACAACGATCAGGTGAGCCACTGCACACTCCTCTTTGCTGAAATTCCCTTGCTTAATTAGTATCACATCTTAGTGCCGTCGGTGGTAAGTGGAGCGCCCGAACCTGAATTTGCTTATGATTGAGTAACTACCGCGAGTGAGTTGCGAGAGAGCCATTAACACCCACGCCCTCGGCGTGCTGGCCGCCTATGAGAGTGGGCATCCTAGGACCCTTGAGAGGTCCAATCCAAAGCTAGCCAACCCCCGGAGCAGCTAGGGCCCGTCCCGGACCCTCACCACTATCACCGGTTTGCCTACGGGCACGAGATTGCGCTTAGCGGGTGAGCCCGCCCGAGTAAAGTCACCGGTTCGTGCGTTGGTTGCTTGCTAGGTCCAAGGGTCATTTGATCGTGTGATTATCACCCCAAGGTGGTGTCACATCATAGAGGGTTTCCTTCGATCTCTCGCTTGATTTGGTTGGCTGAAGATTCCTGTCTGGAGTTTAGTCAGTTCTCTTTTCTTTCCGTTGCCTCCGGTGGCTAGCCATGTTTCCTTTCCTTAGTTGTTAGTTCCTCCAGACATGCGTCCTTTGGTTGGCTATTTCCTTGTGATCAGTTCGAAGTTTTTCCAGAAAATTCCTATCGCTTGTTGGTAAAGAACGGGTGTCGTTTTACCTTAACGCCCACTTTTTGGTCCACTCCACTTCACTTCCGCTTCATCTCCATGTTCCATTTTGCTTTCGCTTCACCTCCGCTCGCTCCCCTGCAAAGAGGACGTTAAGGAGGGGCATCTGTTGACACTCGTTTTATGACCAATAAGTCGGGTCATCTCTTTATTCATTATATATGATGCTCCGAGTTGTTCACTCTTTATCGAGTCTCTTTGTTTAGTTGAAGATCATTTCTTGGGTCTTGACTCCTTGATCGGATGTGGCTCTTTGTGGCATTCCATTTTGACTAAAGCTTAGCAAAACCTTCATTCCTTCTTTTGAACTCCATTGATAATAACGATCTGTCCCAGGCGCGTTTCTTCATTCTAACGGATGGGTCCTGGGCCGTTACTCCTTGAAGAGTCCTGAAGCTTAAGGTCTTGATTTCAAAGCTTATCCTTTGGCCTATACGTTGAATATTACGGTCTATCGTGCAGCCATTGTTTCATTGTGACGCCCCATGCCTTGGCCGTTGCTTTCTTTACAGAGTCCTATTGTTTTGATCTTCTTCCTGTTGATCTTATCTCTTTGGGATAAGGTTGAAAGTAACGGATGTTCCTTGATGCATTATTTCACTGTGGCGGTCTATCGTGCAGCCGTTACTTCCTTCAGAGAGTCCTGGCAGTTCAGGCCTTTTCTCTGCTACTCTGTGGTCGAGATAAGAACTTGGATTGACGATATCTCTTCCAAATCTGATCCTTAGGACCTTCTGTTTGATTCTATGGACTCTTGGTGATATTATCTTCAAGGATTTGTTAAGAGTTATCCCTTTATCTTGCTGGATTTTCCTCTGCTTGACCTGAGGGTTTGAGGGTCTATAAATAGAACCCTTGACTTCATGCTCCAGGGGAGGAAATTCTAGATTTACGACGAAGTGCTGCCGCATTTTAGAGCCACGATTGATCAAGGAGAAGTGCTTCTCACGTTCGTTTGCTGCCTGGTGAAGGGAGTATCTGTTCCTCTTGGTTCAAAAGTTCATATTTGCATATTGAATTCCGTTTCCATCTCCCTTTCATCATAAGTATTATTTCTCCCCTTTCTCCACGTTTTTCACTGGTTTTCATCATCTAAACTTCCTCCCAATCTTTTAAAACACCCAGAGGGGTTAAAAAACCAAAACCCCTCGGTATTTCTCTTTCCTTTTCATGATATTGTGTTTATTGAAGAATTGATGCTATATTGTCTAAAGGGCTAATTTGGGTTGTTTTCTCTTGCTTTCCATGTCTTTGGCAGGTTCACAGGTCCACCAGCACGAGGCCCAAGTCTTCTAGCCGGCTGGAAGAGTTGGAGTTAAAAGGATTCACGCTTTGCTACTGCAGGTTATTTGACGGTCTTGTGCAGGCGCGTCAGAGTCTTCCAGCGGTCTATCGAGCGACCGTCACTTCCAAGTGACACATAGGGTTCTGACCGTTACATCAAGCTAACCTGCAGGTTTCTTTGATCTTTCCTCTCCCGTGGGCGGGTGCTTCATCCACCTATTTCTAAGGTATTTTCAGGTCTTTGGCTTGTTTTTACTTTGGTGGCGATCACATCTTTCTTAAGTATTGGGCATTAGCTTTCTCTTTCGCATCTCACATCTTTTATTTCCTTGCTTGTTCCACCCCTTGCGGTGTGTTTCTATTTACTCCTTGCTCCACGCCCCGGCGTGTGTTTTTCCTTTATTCCTTAGCTTAGTTTGGTTGAGATAGCATGCCCATGCAACAGCTTGCTTTGGTTGCCTAGGTTCATGATCACATGTTCATAGGTTGAGTGCAGATCTTTGATTATTTGCTTGTCATCTTGCTACATATCATCATTAAGACCCCAAGAAAAAGAAGATAGAGAAGCAAAATAAAATCAACAACAGACTCCACTACCGACGGTCAAGGAGATTAGTCCAGAAGCCCGGCAGTTGCAAGACTATATAAATGGGCTGGATGAATATGTACATCCCAAATTAGAACCCTTACTGGTACGGGATCATGTCCCGTGACAAGAGCTAGAGTAGCTTTCACTCGAGCAGGGGGGAGGAGCTGACGCAGCACCCGACAAGGATGGTAGCCTGTTCTGGGGGCACGCGCCAGCTGAAGGAAAGAAGAAGAAAAAACAAAAGAAGAAAAGAAAGGCCGCCAAGGTCAACAAAGAATAGATGGTGTCCTGTAATACTCTCTCTACTCTCTTCAACCTGCCCTGTGAAGAGGACGAGGAAGAAATATGCTTTGCACCCGCTACCGGGGCAAGCCAGGCTGAAGCAGCCAATGCAGCACATGCAACCCGGTCAGGTCAGAAATGGGGGCGCCAGCCACCTGCTAACCATAATATCATAATCAGGGGAGAACAACCCTACGAGATACCTTCCCCAGAGGTCAAGGGAGTCCAAATCCCTCCTCCGTCAGGCCTTTATAGCCAGAATGGGGGCAGCACTACTACCCCTTCCTTCCTGGAATTTCTGAAGATGTCCAAGGGAAAGCAACCGTGTCAGGATGCTGACCCTGCAATCTGGGGTACTTACCCGCAGCCCCAGCAGTCTTCCGAAGCTTCGGATGCAGATAAAGCTTGCCCGGCAGCAGCCAATGAGGGGGAACAAGAACATAGCACCAAGCAAAAGGGTGCAGAATCTGAACTCGATGAGGCAGGACCGTCAGGGACCGCAGTCCAAGACTCCTCCAAGAAACTGTCAAATGTCCGAGCTGGAAGAAGGATAATGAAGCTACTCAAGAAGCTCCTGGCAAGGTTTACAATCTGGGAGATCATTTCTTTGAGTGAAGAGACCTGACAGGCGATCGTCACTACTTTACAGACGCCTGCTCAATATGAAACCTGCTTGGCTGAAGCACTGCCAGAGGCCAGCATGACCTTCACTCAGGAGGACATGTTGCTCCCCACTATCAGCCACAACAGGCCGCTCTACATGAGGGGGAACCTAAATGGACAGGAGCTAAACAGGATCCTAGTCGACCCAGGCGTAGCTGTCAACATTCTGCCATACAGAATATATCAGAGGCATCACTTTAATGTACGCCTCGATAAGGTCGGAGAGATGCGTATCACCGGCTTCAACCAAAAGTGTGAAGTATCGCTGGGGGTAGTAGAATTCACACTCACTCTGGCAGACTTTACTACGAAGGTGCAGTTTCATGTCATCGACTCCCGCACCTAGTACAAGGCACTGCTTGGCCGTCCCTGGCTGCATGAAAATATGGTGGTGCCATCCACGCTCCACCAATGCATCAAATACAGTCTCGAAGGGAGAGAAGAGAGGATATTTGTTGATCTCCATCCATTCGAAGTGTCCGAGTGTAACCTGGCAGATGCTCATCTATATGCAGATCGGTCTCAAAAGACCTCTGAAGCCAAGACCCCTGCGGGGGCACCAAAAAGCACCTCCGACGATAGTTGGTTTCCACCACCGCCGCGCGGATATATCAAGCCCAAGGCGTTCTCTCATATCACCGTCACTAGAGACGTGGGCAGGATAGCACCTCCCGCTATATACCCCAAAGCCAATGAAGTCAAGGTCGATCAGCAGCATGACCATATAAGGGTCCCGAAAGGTCTTACCAAGCCAATCCCCAGCCTCGATAACGCCACTGTCGAGCCTTTCAAGGCCTGGGAGGTAGCACGGACAGATGGCCCCAGCAGCTTATTTTATATAGATGAGGAGCACCCCACTCGGGAAGACATTGATTGTCATCTGCCCGAAGACATAGAGAACCCATTAGCTCCCGTCCAGGGTCTAGCGTTCACGACCAGTCGGATGGCCAAGATGTTCCAGAAGCAGCACATCCCCTCTCACCAGTCGCGCAAAGACAATGAAGCATTCCAGAAGATGTGGTATCCCGCAAGTCTGGACAAAGAGATGAGACGTGTTTCTCAGCATCCAGGGTTGGGCTTCACCCTTAAAGAATATTATTACAGTGGGCGCTATGAGGTGGACACCATCTCCGCCTTCTATCCTATTGAAAACAATCCACTGGGGGCAACTTTTGATGAATACCCAGTAGAAGCCGAATATACCGAACCAGCTCGATCAAAAGACTCAGAAACAGATACCATGACTCCATGCCGATGTTGGGAGCAAGTCTATCCTGAAGAAGCGACCCTTCAAGCTAGATTTGACACGGCCAACAATAGTGAAGCTGAAGATGTTGAAGAAACGGGGACGTCTCCCTCTGGCGGGCCCCCGCTAATGATGATCTCAGCACCTCTCGTGCCAATCGGGGAAGCTTATGTCGAAACCGATCAAGAGATGTATGCTGCTGAAAAGGAAAAGGCCACCTCCACCAAGGACATGGTGATCCAAGAGGGCGAGACCTTCTCACCTTGTGTTACAAAGCTGCGATACTACCCCAGCCCAGTAATAAATAGCCACCGGTCTTCCATGACCGCAAACCTGTCTCTAGGAGATGAAGCCATCAACTCACCCCTCGAAACCGCAACGGCGATGGATTCATTGATGGAACGATTCGCACAGCCGCTACTGACCGGCACAGAGTTCCCTACTGAAGTTCAGATAGAACCAAATGAAGATATCGAGGTTTTTGACCTTGAAGATGATATTCCATACTTTGTCGACCTTCAGCCAGCACCCCCGGAAATAGAAGATGGAGGCCAGGCCACAGTCGATGAACTGAAAGAAGTTAATCTGGGAGACGAGGATGACCATAGGCCAACCTTCCTTAGTGCCCAGCTACCTACTAAAGAACAGAAGCTGTACATCTAGCTACTGCAAGAATATCAAGATTGCTTTGCCTGGACCTACAAGGAAATGCCAAGACTGAGCCCCGCAGTCTCACAACATGAGCTAACAATAAGCCCTGAAGCCGAACCGGTGAAGCAACCGCCGCGGCGCATGAGGCCAGAGCTCATCACTCAAATATGCAAAGAAGTAGACAAGCGCATTGATGTGGGTTTCATCGAAGAAAATCAATATACCACATGGCTGGCCAATATTGTGCCCGTGAAGAAGAAGAATGGGCAGATCTGGATATGTGTTGACTTCCGAGATCTGAATAAAGCCTGCCCCAAGGATGACTTTTCGGTGCCAATAACAGAGGTCATGATAGATGCAACAACCGGCCATGAGGCCCTATCATTCATGGATGGGTCGTCCGGCTATAACCAAATATGGATCGCGGAACATGACTGGGTCCACACTGCCTTCCGAACCCCCAAAGGTATTTATCACTACAAGAGGATGCCGTTCGGATTAAAGAACGCCGGCGCAACTTATCAGCGGGTGATGACTAGAATATTCGATGAGCTGCTCTACCATAAGGTCGAGTGCTACATAGATGACCTGGTAGTCAAAACCAGAAAGAAAGAAGACCATCTGCAGGACCTCCGAGTCATCTTTCAGAGGCTAAGGCAGCATGAATTGAAGATGAATCCTATGAAGTGTGCGTTCGGAGTATCGAGCAGAAAGTTCTTAGGTTTCATTGTCAGATACCGGGGGATTGAAATAGGCCCCTCAAAAATCAAAGCAATTCAGGAGTTACCCTCACCGAGGAACCTCTACGAACTGAGATCTCTACAAGGCCGCCTGGCATACATCCGGCAGTTTATATCCAATTGGTCGGGGTGGTGCCAGCCCTTTCACAAGCTGATGATGAAAGATGTTCCCTTCTACTGGGATGAAGATTGCCAGACAGCCTTCGACGAGCTCAAAGACTATCTGAAGACTCCTCCAGTGCTGGGCGCACCGGTGAAAGGACGGCTGCTAGTTTTGTACATAGCGGCCACATATAACTCCCTGGGGGCAATGCTAGCCCAGAATAATGAAGAAGGAAAAGAACAAGCCCTCTACTACCTCAGTCGAAGATTAGTCAGAACTGAGGATAAATACACCTACGTTGAGAAGATCTGCTTGGCACTGGTCTTCGCGGTCAAGAAGCTCCGACACTATATGTTGTCACACGAGATCAAGCTGATCTCCAAGGCGGATCCGCTAAAATATATCATGTCCCAACCGGCACTCAAAGGCCATTTGGGAAAATGGGTGGTGATCCTTATGGAGTTTGATATCTCCTACATACCGTAAAAGGCCGTCAAGGGCCAGGCCATCACAAACTTCTTTGCTGAGCATCCAGTGCCTGAAGATTGCCCGCTGGAACCAGAACTTCCTGAAGATGAAACCCTCGAGGTCGGCCAGGTGCAGCCCTCTCTATGGCAGCTGTATTTTGACGGCGCTTCCAGAATTGACACCTGAGCTACTGGGTCGTCCAGAGTCAGAGCGTGTGCAAGCATAGTCCTGAAATCTCTAGAAGGAGAAGTCATATATACATCTTGTTCAATAAACAAGCCATGCACAAATAATGAAGCAGAATATGAAGCCCTAATAATCGAGTTGCAGATTGCTCTGTCCATAGAGATCCAGATGTTGAAAGCATTCGGGGATTCCATGCTAGTCATAAAACAGCTGGAAGGAGAGTTTGATGTGCGGAAGAAAGAGCTCCTCCCTTACTATCAGCTGGCATTCTGCTTGATGGCGAGATTCTATTTCATCAAAATCAAGCATATTAACCGAGGACAGAATGCTCAGGCGGATGCCCTCGCAAAGCTGGCTAGTTCTTTGGCAATCCCGCCAGACACAAGCCTGATTATAGCGGTAATCAACCGTCGGTAAGTCCCTAGTGTAATAGAGGTTCTGGCCGATGAACAAGAAAATGGAGTGGTAGCTGTCGAAGAAGTTCAACAACCCGATTGGCGGGAACACCTTCTGCGTTGGTTTCAGCACCAACAGCTCCCGAAAGAAAAAGAACAAAGAATGAAACTCCTAAGGGTCAAAGACTCTTACGAGATGAGAAGCGGAACTTTGTTCCGAATAATGGCTGACGCCCGAAAGAAAGTTTTGCTCTGTTGCTTGTCTTCAGTAGAAGCTGGACAGGTAATGCAAGAAGTCCATGCCGGGTCAGCGATAGCACACCAGGCTGGGCCGAAAATGAAAATCGAAATAAAGAAATTGGGCTATTATTGGCCCACCATATTTGATGATTGCTGCAAGTTTGCTAAAGCTTGCCAAAAATGTCAAGAGCACGCCAACGTGTCCAGGAGACCGCCGGTGCCGCTACATCCCACCGTACCAAGTTGGTCGTTCGCCCAATGGGGCACGGACGTAGTGGGGCCACTGCCAACATCTTCATCAGGATACAAGTATATCTTAGCAGTCACAGATTACTTCTCCAGATGGGCAGAAGCAGTTGCGCGAAGAGATGTGACGAGAGAATTGGTCGCAAGATTCTTCCGACATAATATAATATTCTGGTTCGGGGTTCCCAGCCGAATTATCTCTGACAATGGTAGCCATTTCAGAAACCAGAAGGTTTATCGGCTGGCTGATAAATACAAGATTGAATGGAGGACCTCGTCCCCCTACAACCCTCAAGCTAATGGACTTGCAGAAGTCTTTAATAAAACACCATGCATGCTACTAGCAAAGACTGTCAAGTCTAATAAAAAGGACTGGGAAGAAAAGATGTACGAAGTGCTTTGGGCCTATCGTACGGTCTATAAAATCCCAACCGGCCGTTCACCATTCTCCCTCGTATATGGGTCGAAGGCTGTGGTGCCGATTGAAAGTCCCCTCGCTGCGAGTTGCCATCCAGCATGGGTTGGCTAGCGACGAACAAACCAACATAGAAAGAAGACTGGAAGAGCTTGTCGAGCTCGAAGGAAAGCGTCTCCATGCCCAACAAAATATTCAACTCTACCAAGCTCGCATGGCCCGTGCTTTCGACAAGCTGGTCAAAGGTCGAGAATTCAAGAAGGGTGACCTAGTAATGATCAAAAGAATAGAAGTGATGGCCTCCAACCCCAAAGGAAAGTTGGTTGAAAACTGGGTCGGACCATATGTCATCTGCCGGGTATATGAAGGGGTGTGTACATCCTTGTAGATCACAAAGGAGTCGTCCAGTTCTCTCCTCTTAATGGAAAACATATGAAGTTGTATCACACAGCTCAACCGGCATTCCCGGAATGACCAAAACCCACCTTGGTTTAGTGGTACTCCGCCCGAGCCAAGCCCTGCCTACCTTAGTCTAGTGGCACTCCGCCCTAGCCAAGCCCTACCTACCTTGGTCTAGTGGCACTCCGCCCTAGCCAAGCCCTACATACCTTGGTCTAGTGACACTCCGCCCTGGCCGAGCTCTACCTACCTTGGTCTAGTGGCACTCCGCCCTGGTCGAGCTCTACCTACCTTGGTCTAGTGGCATTCCGCCCTGGCCGAGCTCCCAAAAATCTATACGCTACAATATCACCAATGTGGGCCTTACGCCCGAATTGACATGAAATCTATTTTTTGCATTAGCATTACCTCCTTGCTAGCGAATAAACCCCTTTTACGGCGCAATACTTCATGTCCTAGCCGACTCTCATACAATATCGCCATTGCTGGCCTTACACTCGAATCGGCATGAAATCTATCCTTTGCATTAGCATTACCTCCTTACTAACGAATAAACCTCTTTTACGGCGCAAGACTTCGTGTCCTAGCCGTCTCTCATACAATATCGCCATTGTGGGCCTTACGCCCGAATTGGCATGAAACCTATCCTTTGCATTAGCATTACCTCGTTGCTAACGAATAAACCCCTTTTGCAGCGCAGGACTTCGTGTCCTAGCCGACTCTCATACAATATCGCCATTGCGGGCCTTACACCCGAATCGGCATGAAATCTATCCTTTGCGTTAGGATTACCTCCTTGCTAACGAATAAACCCCTTTTACAGCACAAGACTTCGTGTCCTAGCCGACTCTCATACAATATCGCCATTGCGGGCCTTACGCCCGAATCGGCATGAAATCTATCCTTTGCATTAGGATTGCCTTCTTGCTAACGAATAAACCCCTTTTGCGGTGCAAGATTTTGTGTCCTAGCCGACTCTCCCACAATATCGCCATTACGGGCCTTACGCCCGAATCGGCATAAAATCTATCCTTTGCGTTAGCATTACCTTCTTACTAATGAATAAACCCTTTTTCCGGTAAAAGACTTCGTGTCCTAGCCGACCCTCATACAACATTACCATTGCGGGACTTACGTCCGAATTGGTTAAAACTCCTCCTTTGCACTGGCATTGTTCTCTGCCAATGAATAAACTGCCTTTACTGGCATAAGGCCCTGTGTCTCAGTCAGTAGCTATCTGCCGTCGCCAAGGGTCAAATATCACATGTTGACCTGGCAGCATTCTCCTGTCACATGAATTGAACAAAAAGAAAGAAAGAAAGAAAAATGGAACTTAAAATAGAGGTGCCCCACCGATCTTGTTCCTACATTAGGACAAGGGCAAAAATGACTATAACCCGGATGTGGCAAAAACCCGAAAGAGCGCCGCAGGCAAAATCGGGTACCCCGTCATGTGAAAACCTAAAAAGGCGCGTGGGCAAAAGCAAGAGGGGCCTGGCTTTGGCAAAAACCCGAAAGGGCGCTTGAGCCAATACTATGGTAATTCAAAGTTACTCTTCACCCTCATCCCAATGAAACTCTGAAAAGGATGATCACCACAAGTCCCGCCGGAGATCTTTTCTCTCTACAAACTTGTGTTTGGCCCTCGTCATCATCGGCGAGACTGGTCGACATTTTCCCTTAACTTGGACCTTCCGTCGTTGTTAATGAATAAACCTATCTTTTACTTCGGCATTTAACCAGTGTCGATGAATAAACTTGTGTTCGGCCCCTGTCATCATCGGCGAGACCGGTCGACATTTTCCCTTAACTTGAACCTTCTGTCCTTGTTAATAAACCTATCCTTTGCTTAGGCATTCATCCAATGCTGATGAACAAGCTACTATCGACCCTTGCCGCTATCGGCAAGACCGGTCAACACTCCCTTAACATGGACCTTCCGTCCTTGTTAATAAATCTACTTTTACTTTGACATTTAACCAATGCCAATGAACAAGCCTGTGTTCGACCTTTGCCATCATCGGCAAGGCTAGTCGACGTCTCATTAGCCTGGATCCCTCATCTGTTGCTAACAAACGACTCCACATTCATCCCGGATCCGTTCCGTGAATCAAAAAAAAAAAGAAAAAAAAGAAAAAAAATAAAAGAATGAGGCTTAAAATAGAGGTTCCTCGCTGAACTTGTTCCTACATCAGGACAAGGGCAAAAAATGGCTATAACCCGGCTATGGCGAAAACCCGAAAGGGCGCTGCAGGCAAAATCGGGTACCCCGCCACGTGAAAACTCGAAAGGGCGCGTGGGCAAAAGCAAGAGGGGGCTGGCTTCGGCGAAAACCCGAAAGGGCGCTTAAGTCAGTAAAGTGATGATGCGGGATGGAGGTACGGGGTCTTCAAGATTTCTATCCTGGTCACACTATATGTGCCTAGCACCTTCTGTAGAACGCGCTATATCGTCTCAGCGCGTTCATAACGCGCCACTGGTTACGTTGGGGTGTTCATGGAAGGCTTCGGGGTTCAAATCTGATGGGGTCATCACCTCCCATGCCCACGTTCACAGCTCGTCTCCTCACCCCGGTTGCATCCGGAATGTTCTAGTCATTTAATTTTGAGTCCTATGTAATTTTTATTTGAGTCATTTGATGTATTTTCCCTTTTATTTGAGTCATGTTCCTAGGTCTTGTGTTCATTTCCCTAAGTTTGAGTGTCATCAGGTTGTCTAGTTAGCTATTGGGCCCAATTCATTGGGCTTGGCCCAAGGGCTCCCCCTACCCCCTCGGTTATTTGTCATTGAGTCAATTGTCAGGGACTTTTGTAGAAATGTGGGTTTCCTATATATAGGACCCCATTCCCCCCATTCCAACTTAATGAATCAATCAATGAAAAATTGCTATTTTGTGAGTTCTATCTTTATTTTTATGGTGGAGTAAATCCATTAGTGAGGTGAGAAGCCTTAGGGAGAGAATCCCACCCATCCCTCTCTTAATCTCTCTTTTTCACTCCACTTTCTCTCTCCTCCACACCCAAATTCAAATTTTCTTCTCTCTCCTCCCTTCCCAACCACCTCCACTCCCCACCTACCCCATTTAAGCCTCTTCCCATTCCCCACAACCCTCATCAATACTCCTCCCCTTCCCAAGACCCCCTCCACCAATCCTCTCCTCACCATCCAACCCCCAACTACCCCTCCCACTTTCCCAAGCACCCTTCCCACTACCCCAAGCACCTATTACCTTCCCCACACACCTCTTCCCATCCCCCAAGACCAAAAATTAACCCCACCCTTAAACCTATTTTCAAATATCCTTTCCCTCTCTCCATTCCAACCAAATTCGCAGCCCCCACTCCCACCATCTGTTGGACCCCCTTCCAGACCTTATTATCCCCCTCCCACACCTTAGAACACCCCCTCCAAGACCCCCTTACAACCAGAGGTCACTCCCACACTCAACCACCCCCATTTCCCCTCCCATATACCCCATTTCCCCCCATCATCTTCAACCTCCAGTTTTCAGTTCGTAGACAGCAGAAGAGTAGCAGTTTGCAGAGGCGACCCCGACCACATCCCAGCGAATCTGAAGGCGCAAGAGGCATCCACGGAAGCATCTACCTGTCTTCTCTGCAACAGAAGTGGTTTCGTCCTCTTCCGAGCTCGGTGCTGCCCGGGAGGCCCATTCTTCCACGACTGCGCAGATCTGCCCCTGCAGAGGTTCTGAGCCGGAGAAAAAGCTTCACCACGACGAACCTAGGAGGAACCAGGCCACGATCCCTTCTACAAAGTTCTTCTCCTTCCTATCTACTTTTAGAATCAAGAAGCGGAATCCCGTTCGACATCCGGTAGCAGAAGTTATCAATTTTCTTCCTCGTTTGTTCTGCTGAAAAGAGGACTCGTCCACGGTTCCAACGGTTCTGACGGCACCTGATTCGGAGTTCGGGAGCGGTCGGGGCAACCTCTTCTTCCTGCTGTTAGTAACCAGTTGCTGTCAGTCCGAGAATCAGCGACCCTGTTCGAGCTCCTGCCCAGGCCAGCAGCGACCCCAGAAGAATTCGGAAAAATTCAGAGGCACTCCAGTTCCAGTAACGAAGATTTCCTCACTGGTCTCGCCCTCGGCAAAATTCCTGATCAAGTTCTGCAGCCACAGTACCGACTGTCTGTCCACAATTGCTGAGAGAAGGCAGATTCGGCATCTTCACTTCATCATCATTTTAGCCCCAGTTTTCCCCACCCCGCTTGGCCGGCTGAAGGCCCCTCCCTGCGTGGAGGTAGTTTGATTGTAATATCATTAACCCCCATCCCAAGGTCCCCCCCCTCCTGCGAGAGGTGTAGTGTTGTAATAGCTTAAACAGGTCAAGCTACCCCGGCACGGCGTGTGGGGAACCCACGCTTCCCCGCTCGCCCTCGTCTCCGAGCGGGACCGGTTTCTTCAAACCGGTCGAGTGAGTAATCCAAAACTTTGCTCTAATTCATGCTTGTTCTTTCAATATTAGTTCATAAACTCCGCTGGCCGTGACGAGAGCCCGATCCTTAAGCTCATTGCTATAAGTGATCATCGTGGGAAGAGAGTGGAACCCGTGCCCTTTGGCACTTCGTCGGACCCTTGATTTGGGCAGCCATACCCTTGGGGAATCAAACCTTGGCCTTGCTGGCCCTCTACCAGCAAGGGCCCAGCCCACACAACCTCCCCTTGGCATTGCCAAGTTACCCCGGGTCTTAGTGAGCATCGGGTGAGCGGTTGCTATTATCGGTCCGTTTTTGAATGCTTAATTGTGCTTGCTTGTTGAGTCCTAGGTTGTGTCACATCAATTGGTATCAGAGCAAGTTCATAACTTGTCTCTCCACAAGTTGGTCCTAGGGCATGTTTATGCATTTAGAGTCCTCGGTTACATCTCCCATGTCCACTAGAATGGCCACTTCATACCCGTCATATCCATCCCCATCAACTTTCCCAATAAGCCCAAATCCTCATGGAAGCTCCATTGCCAACAAAGTGGGTAGCAACACCTCTATCATAGAAGCCCTACCTAATGTCCTTAATCGGCTTGAAGATATCATGTCTCGACTCGACCGACTTGAAGGAAATAGCCGTGTACCAAGAGTGAATGAGAGTGACCTTTGGGGAAATCTAGAAACCATATTTTTAGAACACTTGAAAATCAAAACCCCCGCCTTTGATGGATCCAACAGCCCAAGCGTTTACCTAGATTGGGAGATTTCCCTAGACCAATTCTTTAGAGGTTGCCCCTTGAACGAAGGAAGGAGAATGAGGCTAGCCAAGGCACACCTCTCCAAACAAGCTAAAACTCATTGGTTAGTTGTGGAAGGTTTGAGAAAGATCCATAGGGAGGCTCCAATTAGCACTTGGGATGAGATGAAGACCGAGCTTAGAAAAACCTACACTCTCCAACCCTCTCCCTCCTACTCAAATCACCAAAGTCCAAGGAGCATTTCAACTCCATCATCCCCACCCAGTCAATCCAAGACCCCAATCACCCATTCCCCACCACTTCCCATCTCTCCTACCCCAACCACTACATTTACACCCCACCTCCAAGTCCACACCACAACCATAGGTCCTCATACCCAATTGGGCCCCATGACCAACTCTCCACCTAGGCCCATGGTAACCCTCACCACTACCTCTCCATCACCCCCAAAAGGGGACACTCCTCCCAAAACCAATCAACCCAAACCCCTTCAACCCACCCATCTTCCTCTCCCTACCCCAACCCAACTCCCACCAAAGCCTCCACTACTACCCTTACCTATCCTAACCCAAGTTTCCCACTACCTACCACCCCGGATACACCATGCCCCAATCATCACAACACCCTCAAAATCCCCTCTCACCTCCTTGGAAGAAGAACCCATACCCGATCTAATAGTGGTGAACACCCCAAACTCACTCCCTACCTTGGAGGAAACCCATGACCAAGAAGAAGAAGAAGCATCACATGGTGACCTTCACGTTACACCACCCTCTCTAGTTAGGGCCAAACTCATCTTAGAGGAACCCCTTATTAGTTGGCTAAAGAAGAGCCCAATAAGAGAGATCACGGTCCACGATTGCCTTCCCATAAAGGAAAACCTTCCCATAGTGCACATCTCCTCCTATCACACCATAATCCAAACATCCTACCAAGTGGAAACCTTAGAGGACCTTCTCAAGGGCTTAGCTTGGCAATATGAGTTGACCGGCTTGTTGACCCCCATGGCCCACCAATCTAGGAGCCTTGACCTCCTACACCTTTGTGTCGGGTCTATCACCTCGGTTTGCACCATTAGATGCTACACTAGTGACCTCCTTCTATTCCTCCCCACACTCGAGGAGCCCGACCTTCTCCTCAATTTGGAGCTTCTTATATCGGGTGGAAAGTCAAGCCCTTCCCTCATGGTCGACCCACTCACAAAGAACTTCGGCCCAATTGTCTCATTAGAGGAGGATGACCCACCACCACTTGAGGATCTTGAGGACATAGGGCCCCTCCCCTTCGATAACCCTTTTTATGATCCCTTCCAATGGGGGTCAAAGAACCCATGGGACCCAACCACCTTATCCACCACCCACCTTTCCCTATCCCAACCCACCATGTTTGACCCAATCCACCCCATCCTAGACCCGGGTTGTCCCTTGGGAGCCATGACCTTGGGCCACATATCTCTAGGTAATAAAGTTGTGCCCCACCCCATGATGACCACCTTCTTAGATCCATTCGATCCTTTCCAATGGGAGTTCAAGGGTTGTCCCACACCTATACACATGGAAGTCACCTTTAGAAAAAGCATGCATGTATCTAGGCTTACCATACCCCTTGGCATGAACACTATATTGGGTCCATTCATTCATATCACCCACATGTCAAGTAGAAAGTATGAGTGGTCCATATTCGGATGTCATGGTCCACCTTCATGCATCATGGGTCTTAAGCATGTCAAAGGCATCTGCGGATGTCCGGGTCTCCCAATATTTATCACCAATTTGCATGATAGGGCCACCTACGGGTGCCCCGGCCCACCTAGGCTAACCAAAGTCTACACTGCATCATTACACGATGGGTCTACTTTTGGTTGCCCAGGTCCACCCATCACCCCTAGAATGTCTGCATTCAAAACATTGCATAAAGAGATCCGCAAGCACATTAACAAGAAGAATGTGACTTATAAAAGGCGAGCCGACTCTCATCGACGTCACCAAGAATTCCATGAGGGTGACTTTGTGATGGTAAGAACGGAGAGGCTCTCCCCGGGAGCCATCTCCAAATTGAGGCCACATGGGGCTGGTCCCTTCCAGGTCCTGAGGCGCATTGGTGCAAATGCCTATGAGTTAGATCTCCCCGAGGAATATGGGGTAAGTCCCACATTCAGTGTCGCCGACCTAGTGCCATAAAAGGGACCCACGGTGGTACCTAGTGAGGATATTGAGCATATTCCCTCTGTTGAGAGAGCATCCACCCGTGAGGAGAGTCCACCAGCCAAGAGAGCCCAGCGTGAACACATTGAACGAATATTGGATGAACATGTCACTACCACCAGGAGCAAGGTATACGAGTGCTATCTCGACAGGTGGATAGATCGGTCTCGTTCGGAAGACTTGAGGGAAGTACCACTTCTACACCCTCCGAGGAGGGAAGGACACTTACTCGACGGAGTCGAGTTCTCCGCACCCCGAGAGTATGATGGGGACATCACCTCCCATGCCCACGTTCACAGCTCGTCTCCTCGCCCCGGTTGCATCCGGAATGTTCTAGTCATTTAATTTTGAGTCCTATGTAATTTTTATTTGAGTCATTTGATGTATTTTCCCTTTTATTTGAGTCATGTTCCTAGGTCTTGTGTTCATTTCCCTAAGTTTGAGTGTCATCAGGCTGTCTAGTTAGCTATTGGGCCCAATTCATTGGGCTTGGCCCAAGGGCTCTCCCCTACCCCCTCGGTTATTTGTCATTGAGTCAATTGTCAGGGACTTTTGTAGAAATGTGGGTTTCCTATATATAGGACCTCATTCCCCCCATTCCAACTTAATGAATCAATCAATGAA
The DNA here is from genome assembly GCA_022559845.1 of Amorphophallus konjac. Lineage (NCBI taxonomy): Eukaryota > Viridiplantae > Streptophyta > Magnoliopsida > Alismatales > Araceae > Amorphophallus > Amorphophallus konjac. Next base: position 57,076,701 of record CM040129.1, on the reverse strand, counting down.
AAATTGCCATTTTGTGAGTTCTATCTTTATTTTTATGGTGGAGTGAATCCATTAGTGAGGTGAGAAGCCTTAGGGAGAGAATCCCACCCATCCCTCTCTTAATCTCTCTTTTTCACTCCACTTTCTCTCTCCTCCACACCCAAATTCGAATTTTCTTCTCTCTCCTCCCTTCCCAACCACCTCTACTCCCCACCTACCCCATTTAAGCCTCTTCCCATTCCCCACAACCCTCATCAATACTCCTCCCCTTCCCAAGACCCCCTCCACCAATCCTCTCCTCACCATCCAACCCCCAACTACCCCTCCCACTTTCCCAAGCACCCTTCCCACTACCCCAAGCACCTATTACCTTCCCCACACACCTCTTCCCATCTCCCAAGACCAAAAATTAACCTCACCCTTAAACCTATTTTCAAATATCCTTTCCCTCTCTCCATTCCAACCAAATTCGCAGCCCCCACTCCCACCATCTGTTGGACCCCCTTCCAGACCTTATTCTCCCCCTCCCACACCTTAGAACACCCCCTCCAAGACCCCCTTACAACCAGAGGTCACTCCCACACTCAACCACCCCCATTTCCCCTCCCATATACCCCATTTCCCCCCATCATCTTCAACCTCCAGTTTTTAGTTCGCAGACAGCAGAAGAGTAGCAGTTTGCAAGGGCGACCCCGACCACATCCCAGCGAATCTGAAGGCGCAAGAGGCATCCACGGAAGCGTCTACCTGTCTTCTCTGCAACAGAAGTGGTTTCATCCTCTTCCGAGCTCGGTGCTGCCCGGGAGGCCCATTCTTCCACGACTGCACAGATCTGCCCCTGCAGAGGTTCTGAGCCGGAGAAAAAGCTTCACCACGACGAACCTAGGAGGAACCAGGCCACGATCCCTTCTACAAAGTTCTTCTCCTTCCTATCTACTTTCAGAATCAAGAAGCGGAATCCCGTTTGGCATCCGGTAGCAGAAGTTATCAATTTTCTTCCTCGTTTGTTCTGCTGCAAAGAGGACTCGTCCACGGTTCCAACGGTTCTGACGGCACCTGATTCGGAGTTCGGGAGCGGCCGGGGCAACCTCTTCTTCCTACTGTTAGTAACAAGTTGCTGTCAGTCCGAGAATCAGCGACCCTGTTCGAGCTCCTGCCCAAGCCAGCAGCGACCCCAGAAGAATTCGGCAAAATTCAGAGGCACTCCAGTTCCAGTAACGAAGATTTCCTCACTGGTCTCGCCCTCGGCAAAATTCCTGATCAAGTTCTGCAGCCACAGTACCGACTGTCTGTCCACAAATGCCGAGAGAAGGCAGATTCGGCATCTTCACTTCATCATCATTTTAGCCCTAGTTTTCCCCACCCCGCTTGGCCGGCTGAAGGCCCCTCCCTGCGTGGAGGTAGTTTGATTGTAATATCATTAACCCCCATCCCAAGGTCCCCCCCTCCTGCGAGAGGTGTAGTGTTGTAATAGCTTAAACAGGTCAAGCTACCCCGGCGCGACGTGTGGGGAACCCACGCTTCCCCGCTCGCCCTCGTCTCCGAGCGGGACCGGTTTCTTCAAACCGGTCGAGTGAGTGCTCCAAAACTTTGCTCTAATTCATGCTTATTCTTTCAATATTAGTTCATAAACTCCGCTGGCCGTGACGAGAGCCCGATCCTTAAGCTCATTGCTATAAGTGATCATCGTGGGAAGAGAGTGGAACCCGTGCCCTTTGGCACTTCGTCGGACCCTTGATTTGGGCAGCCATACCCTTGGGGAATCAAACCTTGGCCTTGCTGGCCCTCTACCAGCAAGGGCCCAGCCCACACAACCTCCCCTTGGCATTGCCAAGTTACCCCGGGTCTTAGTGAGCATCGGGTGAGCGGTTGCTATTATCGGTCCGTTTTTGAATGCTTAATTGTGCTTGCTTGTTGAGTCCTAGGTTGTGTCACATCAGAATCACAGGGGGAGAAACACATAGGAAGGTGGGTAACACACGAGGGATGCTAAATAGACACATGAGGGACCCTAAACAGAGATTAAACTAACCTAATACTAGCTAGGATAACTTGGTGAAGGTGGCTACGGGGGTGGGCGACGGGGAAGGAAGGTGATGTGGCAGAGCGAGCTAGGGCCGTGGTGGGGCTTGACTGGGGCTTCTCGCCCGGACCCATCGCAGGAACGGTGTAACAGAGCTCCACCTTGGCCTTAGAAGCATCTTTGGCGGTGGTGGGGGGAGGCGAACGTTGGTGGAAGAAGAACAGAGATCCGAATGGGGCTTCACACCCGACCCCATCTCAGAGCGGATGCATCTGGAGCTTCGATCATCCTCCATTGAAGGGAAGAGAGAGATGATTAGGGAAAGAGGATCGGGCATCGCACCTGGAGAGGGGAGGAGGAAGAAGGATTCCAAAGATTAGGGAAGATAGCCATGGCTACACTCTTAAACTTTCATAGATTCATTGCTTATTTTCGATCAAACGAGATGGGGTACATATATAGGGGAAAGGGAAGATAAAACGACGCTACTACATTGATTACAACCATGGAAAACAACGAACATCGAAGACTTTGGAGTTCCTGGCGCCAGGAAGTTGGACCGTCAGCAGCTGCATCTCTGTCTGAGATCGCGCTAGTCAAACAGGGCGGCGCCTTCTTCAGGTCACGCTACCCATGGGTATAATCAGGACAAGGGCAAAAAATGGCTATAACCTGGCTATGGTGAAAACCCGAAAGGGCGCTGCAGGCAAAATCGGGTACCCCGCCACGTGAAAACTCGAAAGGGCGCGTGGGCAAAAGCAAGAGGGGGCTGGCTTCGGCGAAAACCCGAAAGGGTGCTTAAGTCAGTAAAGTGATGATGCGGGATGGAGGTACGGGGTCTTCAAGATTTCTATCCTGGTCACGCTATATGTGCCTGGCACCTTCTGTAGAACGCGCTATATCGTCTCAGCGCGTTCATAACGCGCCACTGGTTACGTTGGGGTGTTCGTGGAAGGCTTCGGGGTTCGAATCACAGGGGGAGAAACACATAGGAAGGTGGGTAACACACGAGGGATCCTAAATAGATACATGACCTTTCCCAAGTGGAGGGGTTTGATGGGAAACAAAAAGGCTGCCAGACCCAAAGATGAACGCGCTACCCATGGGTTCGACCTCGAACCTTGTAGCTCAGGATCCCAGTCTGTGAGGACAGCCTGGTTCCCAAATCTCTAATACCATTTGATGCGGGACGGAGGTATGGGGTCTTCAAGATTTCTATCCTGGTTACGCTATATGTGCCTGGCGCCTTCTGTAGAACGCGCTATATCATCGCAGCGCGTTCATAACACGCCACTGGTTACGTTGGGGTGTTCGTGGAAGGCTTCGGGGGTTCGAATCACAGGAGGAGAAACACATAGGAACGTGGGTAACACACGAGGGATCCTAAATAGACACATGAGGGACCCTTAACAGAGATTAAACTAACCTAATACTAGCTAGGATAACTTGGTGAAGGTGGCTACGGGGGTGGGTGACGGGGAAGGAAGGTGATGTGGCAGAGCGAGCTAGGGCCGTGGTGGGGCTTGACTGGGGCCTCTAGTCCGGACCCATCGCAGGAACGGTGCAACCAAGCTCCACCTTGGCCTTAGCAGCATCTTTGGCGGTGGTGGAGGGAGGCGAACATTGGTGGAAGAAGAACGGAGATCCGAATGGGGCCTCACACCCGACCCCGTCTTAGAGCCGATGCATCCGGAGCTTTGATCATCCTCCATTGAAGGGGAGAGAGAGAGGATTAGGGAAAGAGGATCGGGCATCACACCCGGAAAGGGGAGGAGGAAGAAGGATTCCAAAGATTGGGGAAGATAGCCATGGCTACACCCTTAAACTTTCATAGATTCATTGCTTGTTTTTGATCAAACGAGATGGGGTACATATATAGAGGAAAGGGAGATAAAATGACGCTACTACATTGATTACAACCATGGAAAACAATGAACATCGAAGACTTTGGAATTCCTGGTGCCGGGAAGTTGGACCGTCAGCAGCTGCGTCTTTGTCTGAGATCGCGCTAGTCAAACATGGCGCCTTCTTAAGGTCGCGCTACCCATGGGTAGCGCGTTCATCTTTGGGTCTGGCAACCTTTTCGATTCCCATCAAGTGATGATTTAAAACTCCTTCCTTCTTGCGACCCTTGTCATCATCGGCAAGATCGGTCGATCTCCTTGTGACCCTTGTCACCATCGGCAAGATCGGTCAACCTCCTTTCGACCCTTGTCATCATCGGCAAGATCGGTAGACCTCCTTTCGACCCTTGTCATCATCGGCAAGATCGGTCGACCTCCTTGTGACCTTTGTCACCATCGGCAAGATCGGTCAACCTCCTTTCAACCCTTGTCATCATCGGCAAGATCGATCGACCTCCTTGTGACCCTAGTCACCATCGACAAGATCGGTCAACCTCCTTTCGACCCTTGTCATCATCGGCAAGATCAGTTGACATCGCTTTGACCATCGTCACCATCGGCAAGATCGATCAACCTCCTTTCGACCCTTGTCATCATCGGCAAGATCGGTCGACCTCCTTGTGACCCTTGTCACCATTGGCAAGATCGATCAACCTCCTTTCGACCCTTGTCATCATCGGCAAGATTGGTCGACCTCCTTGTGACCCTTGTCACCATCGGCAAGATCGGTCAACCTACTTTTGACCCTTGTCATCATCGGCAAGATTGGTCAACCTCCTTTTGGCCCTTGTCATCATCGGCAAGATCGGTCAACCTCCTTGCGACCCTTGTCATCATCGACAAGATCGGTCGATCTCCTTGTGACCCTTGTCACCATCGGCAAGATCGGTCAACCTACTTTTGACCCTTGTCATCATCGGTAAGATCGGTCAACCTCCTTTTGGCCCTTGTCATCATCGGCAAGATCAATCAACCTTCTTGCGACCCTTGTCATCATCGGCAAGATCGATCGATCTTCTTCGACCCTTGTCATCATCGGTAAGATCGATCGACCTCATTTTGACCCTTGTCATCATCGGCAAGATCGGTCAACCTCCTTGTGACCCTTGTCATCATCGGCAAGATCGGTCAACCCCCTTGCGACCCTTGTCATCATCGGCAAGATCGGTCGATCTTCTTGCGACCCTTGTCATCATCGGCAAGATCGGTCGATCTTCTTGTGACCCTTGTCATCATCGGCAAGATCGGTCAACATCCCTTTGACCCTTGTCATCATCGGTAAGATCGGTCCGCATCTATTGACCCTTGTCACCATCGGCAGGACCGGTCAACCTTTCCCCTAACCTGGACCTTTCGTCCTCGTTAACCAACAAGCCTCTTTTGCCTCGACATTTAACCCATGTCGATGAATAAACTCTACCCTCAGTTTTCGTCACCATCGACGAATCCTGTTGACAGGTCTTCTGACCTTATTCTTTGGTCCTAGAAGGCCTCTACACCCCCGTCCTTCAAACTTTCAGCCTACATTAGCCATGTTTTGGCCCCGAGAATAGTTACGCCGCAGTGGAGCGAACACCTCACCCCTTTGCTGAAGGCATGAGCGCTCTCCTGCCTTAGTAACTTACATATTCGGACTAAGCTAACTGGCTAGAGAAAAAATATAATAAGAAAATAAAGTCACGATTTAGCGGCAAATAAAGATATTTCATTGCTATAAGGTAGCAAAATACATGATTACTGGAGGCATTCCCCGAGATACATAAAGATCTACTAAAAAGGGGAATTGACAAAAGGGGATATTGTAGTGGACGTCGGAAGATATCCTCCACCTCCAAGATACCCAAGGAAGGGTGGCGGGCCAGCTCCTGCAGTCGAGACTTGGCAGCCTCCAGCTGTGATAGCTTCTCTTCGAGAGAAGCGGCTTGTCCTTCGGCCAATTCGGCTTCTTCCACGTTCTGGACTTCCAGATGTTCAGTCTCTTGAAGCTCGGCCTCAGCCCTGGAAAGTTCAGCACGCAGTTCTGCTATCCGAGCTGTGAGGAAAGTTCGGCGCTGTGAAGAAGTGATGGCTGCACCTCTCATCTGCTCCGTAATCCCTCTCAAAGAGGCAAGAGCAGTTCGGCATTCAGCTCGCTCCAGTGTTATGGCCGTTAGTTGATCAGCTACTTCCTGGCCAAGAAATTCCCTTCTATTCACATACTTTAACAGCAATACCACCCGTGGCAGTCGTCCATGGGGTAGCCAAAAGCCAGCAGTGAGCGGGAGAGGTGCTCCATGCACCAAACCCCTCAGCTGTACACAAGTCAAGTCTCAGCTGGCTATTATAGTCTACTGAAGGGTTCCCAAGAATTGCCACACTAGGTCGCTTGATGATTGCAGACCAAGTGGTGATGTTTTGGGAAGCTGGAAATCCACCCTGCCGTCCACGGTAGCCTAGATATCATCGCTCGTCTCAGAAGATGATGACGGCATGATTTGCAGGACACCTGCACTGGAACTAACTCCAACAGCTGATGCAACAGGCAAAGTCTCGGCAACAGCAACCTCCCTGCCAGCCTCTCAGGGTGGAGCCGCACCGGGATCATCAATAGCTGAGGAGACTTGCTCCTCGCACTCAGCCTGGCCGACCTCCATAGGGGAAGTTTCAGTAACAAGAGCCAAGGCCCTGGAAGCCCTGGCTTCTTCTTCAAAAATTTCTCCCGCTTCTATCTCGGGAGGACCACTTTTCTCCGGGGACAACTCTTTGGCGGCATCAAGCGGCTGAGGTTCCGCGACTGCTGTCGACCCATCAGCCCCTGCGATTGCCCTAGGTCCCTCCAGACCTACTATTGCCGCATAGTCTTTGGGATATCACAGAGCGATAGGCCGCAAGACTGGCCGGAATGTTGAGTGGCCCGCGCCTAAAGCCGGGAGAGGTATCTGCATCGTTATGGTTGGCAGTACCACCTCAGTCTGCACCATAAATATATGTATCAGGCAGCTGATATGAAAAGAAGGGAAGGGTAATAAAGTGAAAATGGTAGAGGGCTTCTCACCTCAACTGGCACTAAGCTCAAATTTTCAAGGGCGGCCTACGTGGCTCCAGCCCCTCCACCTACAGGTGAGCCTGACGGCCCAGGGCCGTTCCATGCCAACCGGGGTGGGTTGAAGGTTGTATAATCAATTTCATAGGTCGAAGACGCCCCGGCATCCTCGGTCTCTGTATCAGTAGGGGGAAACTCCTCGTCACTGGAGTCTCCACCATAATCAACCTGTTCGGAAGAGGAAGAGCCCTCTGTCTGTTCCCAACGCTCCACCATCGGAGCGGATGTCTTGCTAATAGGAACACCACCCGCAACAAGGACTTCCTCGGTCGGTTCTATACTAGGAGCGTCGACTGAATGAATCTCGGGGGTAGGCTCACCCCCTAAAATGGCTTGCTCCCCAGCAGCAGCTTCCCCCACAGCCTCGGCTTCAGGGAGTAATGTCGGTTGTATTTCAACTAAAATTTAAAGTAAGAAGCAGTCAAGCCGATTGAAGACATGATGGCTCGTGGAAGCCCTATGAACAAATTGCAAATTACCTTCCATTTCCCGCCTGGGCGTCGGGGAAGGTAGATCTCTCTCAACAGGAGCTACAGAGATTTCCCCTGCCCTTTCTCCTGTCACGACGCCTGCCACGGCCTCTAGTCCGACGACCGTAGCAACTGTGATGCGGGACGGACCATGGACTCGACTCCGAAATGATATGCGATCCTCGGACTCTAGGTGAGCTCGTGATTGTCCCTTAGCGAGGGAAGCGTCGGACGTGCGCGGTTGAGAAACCGGCAGTGAGCTAGGGTGGTCAACTCTCTCTTGTGCCCGGATCGGGTCACGGGATGGTATCGCTCTCTCTCGCAGCAGCGGTGATACAAAAATATAGCAAGCTAGATACCCCTACACATGCTCTCTAGCAGCGGCATAAACAAATATATATGAAGTAAGCAAAATGCCAAGTATAGGAGCGAATACGATACCTCCACGCTCTCGGCGTGGGGACGACGGACCCGGCCGAACTCGTACTCCCGGGACAGTTAATACATGAAGATTACAGCAATGATTTATGGCCCACTCCAGGCAGGGAGGTAAAGGGCGACACAATGGGGCCCGGGAGGACCGATTTCGGGTTGACGGGCGGCTTCTCGCGTAGCTTTGACAGCACCTGAACTCGTGACTGTGGGGCCCACGTGCTGTCCGGAGGGGCCGTGTGGGATCCGGTGGCACCGCTGTAGTGGGGGATGCCCGGATGAGCACGCCCTAGGATGGAGACGTGCTGGTTCGCCGACCGGAGGCCGGGCGGCTCCGATCGGCACCGGTCGGAATAACCGGCCACGGATCTGCCGGTTCTATTTTTCAGTGCGCGACCCGATGAGATTGCTCGCTGCCACCAGCACTGATGTCGGATTGTGACGAAACTGGCGCCGTTGGAAATCTGCTTCGAAATCATTCAAGATAGGTCTAGAGAGATATGTTGGATCTTCACGGATCTGGGACTTAACTATTTTTGAAGCTGTTGTTGTACAGTACCCTAACTTTCAGATCAGTAGGGAATTTTTTGTGGATTGCCTTTGATCGTAAGGTAGACATCCGAATCTGAAGTTGTGTTCTTCATAAAAGTTGTAGGAAATCAAGAGAGTAAACCAGGACTATTTTTAGATCTGGAAAATATGGTGGCCTGGATTTTCTAGAGAGTTTACACTATGCTGTGGTCGGATCTGGACTGATACAGACAGAACTATAGATGAGTTGGAACAGGAATTTCTAAAAATATGAAACGAACTTTCTAAACTCCACGAAAATTTGGAGAGGTAGAGGAGGGCGGACAGAACTCCCAGTAAAATTGGGGGCTCCAAGAAAAATCAAAAGGTGGTCGGGAAATGGAAAACTCAGGAAAACTATCACTGTAGACAGAGATCTGGCAGAACTAGAATGACAGTTTGAACGAAAATGGAAAAATACCAAATGAAGGAAATATGACTTGAAATTTTTTGTGAAGATAAGGGTTCGAGAGGTGAACCACTCCTGAAAAGTTTAGCTCCAGATAAGGTGAGAGGTGGGAGCAGAAATTAGGGGAAGTTGCCTCTGTCCTGGATGGACAGAACACCAAAGACGGCTTCGCGGCGGCGCGATGGCGGCACGAACGGCGGCGGCGGCGGCACCGATGAACTCAGAGATTGAGGGGGAGGAGATATCACTCTAGAATGGGGGTTGGGGATGAAGAAGCCAGAGGGAGAGAGAGGGGAGGTCGAAATTCACTCAAGGGGGGGCTCTTGCACAATGCTTTTTCTCATTTCATTAATTCTAGAATAATAGAAATACATGACTTATATAATAAATAAAAAAGGCCATGAATACCCTTAGATCTAGGATCTGGAGGGGCATTTAAGGGACTTCATATTTGATCCAAATAAAATAAAAAAATGAAATTCATAATTAATTCTAATATGGGGGATAAGGTAGGTGAGGTAGGTAACCTACCTTTGAATTTTTAATCCACTTGTCTCCCATGTGATCAATTGACATTCAAACCTTCTAGATGGCCACCTAGGATGGTTTGACTAGCCCCACATGGCCTAGGTGGACCAATGGGAAAGGACTGTGGGCCCCCTAGCTGGACCTACTATATAATTGCACAAAAACCCACACAATCCAAGGGAATGACACATTGGCTTACAAAGCCTTACAATTGCGCATATACTTTCCCATGGATATAAAAATAAACTAAAGGACATAAATACAAAATAAAATGTACATGCTCGGCGTCGATTCCCATCAACTCTCCTCGGGTGGGAGGAACTCGACCCCGTCGAGTAAGGGGTGTGGCTGCTCGAGTACTCCGGCGGATCCGTCACCGTGCCAAGTAACGCGGATATGCTCCACTCCAAGTGACTATCACCTGCTCATTCCATATATACTCGATATGCACAAGCTGCTATGGGCTAGAGGTGGACACTCCGAGTGGGGCACTCTCAAAAGGGGCGGTGGCGGCTTGAAGACTCACTAGGAATCACCGCTGAGTCCCTGTAGGTGACTAGATCCGGGTGTAGATATAGAACCGATCCCATACTCATCAAGTGAGTCTACTCGCTTCACACTCATAAGGGACTGACATCGATGAGCTTGCACAAGACACATGCAGACAGACAGACCACACAAAGAAAAAGCACACCGACTCATCTATGGCCCTAGACACACCTAATGTTAGTCCGACCCATACAGGGGTGACGGTGGACCAGGACACCCGAACGTATGCCATGCATGCATCTGACGTAACCGGTGGTTGACATCATGCGGAAATCCTAGACCTCCTAAGGTGGGCCATGCATGCATATGGGATGTGGATGTGGGAGGGCCAAGAGTATCTCCCCTAGATGATGGTGTATCTTGTAAGTGTACGGGCGTGGTGGGCATAGACGACCCGGCCCGTGGGGAAGGGGTGTGGTAGTGGACTCCCTCGAAGAAGTGAAGTGAATATGAAGGGTCTAAGGATCCACTAGGGAATGGGTCAAAGGGATCAAAGAAGGTATGACCCCTTGTGGTGGGTTCCCACAAGTCACGGTCCCACGTGTAGAAGTTTTGAAGGTGTGGATAGTCACCTTCTTGAATTGTGACGGGTGGGATGGGGATCGTAGGCAAGAAGTATGATTCCTCCCTCGGATAAAAGGGTATGAATTCGGGCTCGTCCGGTAGCGGGAGAAGTAGAAGAACCTCCGTGGTGACACAACCCATGGTGCACTCGGAGGTAATGGACCCGAAGGCTGGATGGGTGAAGCTAAGACTAGCGGGTTGGTCAAAGCCTCGCGCCAAAAGATGCGTCAACTTCCATTGTGAATCTAATCCCATGACAAGATCGTCCAATGTGTCGACATGGTGACTAGATCGAAATGTGGTATGGAAGGAGTTGACCGGCACTAAAGGGAGGATGGGCTCCATGGATGGAAAGGGAGGTGGGACCAAGCCATCCTTGAGCCAACTAAAAAGCGGCTCGGCGATGTATAGTGTACCCGTTAGAAATACGGGTGGCTCGGGCCTTGGTGGCTCCAAATGAGATGGTTCCGAATCACGTTCGGACATAGAGGGTGGTGATGGAGCTCTCGAGGGTGATGGAGGCGTGGTATCCATGGTGGGAAGAGGGCTTGGGGATGCTAGAGGTGGGGCCGGGTGAAGACTACCGGCTATGACCTCCTTGGGCTCGGGTTGGAGTAGTGCCCTCTTAATCCTATCCAGCCCATCCGTAAATTGTTTCAAGATCTCGGCAAGGGTGCGGGTTAGAGTAGGGACCTTGGGGTGGACTCGCTCCTCGTCCCTCGGCCTAGGTGGGGTCCTAGGCTCGGCTATAAGCGGGGCTTCCACTCGGTTGGAGGTACTTGAGTGGGTTGGGATGGGGGTGCCAAGGGGAGGTTGGTTGGAGGTGACTGGGCGGGCCACTAGATTGGGGTCGCCTTGGTGGGCTTGGACGGCGGTGAAGGGGTGGGATTGGGTAGAGGTGTGGCCCACTTGATTGTGGGTGAGTTGGTGGGGTTGGTGAGTGGTATGACCTCCGTGGTTGGAGGTAGGTGGGCGGGGAAAGTAGGCCCTCCTAAGCACTCTCTTCATTTCCCACCATGACTCGATGGGCCTTAGATTCCTATCCTCCCTCCAATATTTGATGTCCCTCCATGTTTCGGCGGCTTCACCAAAAAGTCACCTTTTGGCAACATCGACTTGCATGGGCCCGTACATATTGTACACCTCGAAGTAGTCATCCATAATGGCTTCCCACTCTAGGTAGTCACCTGGGTCATCGGACCCGTAGAAGTCCCGGGTTTCGGGCCTATTGGGGTGGTTTGGGTGGTCCTTCCATTTGAGATAGTATCGCCACCATGGATAAGATCCGGGTGTTTGGTAATCCATGGGACACGGGGAAGCTAGAGGATGGCCATGCCAACACTAGTAGATAAACCAACTAGACAATGGATTACAACCCTAGACATGATGACCAGGACTCGGTACGTGGTGGAGCTAACCGATCCGAAGATCACTCGCACAAGTGTGCGGCCTTCCCGATAGGCGTAGCCTAACATTCGGACAACACCTTTTGATATACCGAGTAAAGGGATGTATGCGACCCAAAAGACACTTTTTTTTGTTTTAAAACAATGATGACCCGAAACACGACTTAGACAATGACTAATGACTATACGTAAATGACACGCTTTTTTTTTGTTTTTAGACTCCCTAGACTCAAACTCGCTCTGATACCAAATTGATGTGGGACGGACCACGAACTCGACTCCGAAATGATATGCGATCCTCGGACTCTAGGTGAGCTCGTGATTGTCCCTTAGCGAGGGAAGCGTCGGACGTGCGCGGTTGAGAAACCGGCAGTGAGCTAGGGTGGTCAACTCTCTCTTGTGCCCGGATCGGGTCACGGGACGGTATCGCTCTCTCTCGCAGAAGCGGTGATACAAAAATATAGCGAGCTAGATACCCCTACACATGCTCTCTAGCAGTGGCATAATCAAATATATATGAAGTAAGCAAAATGCTAAGTATAGGAGCGAATACGATACCTCCACGCTCTCGGCGTGGGGACGACGGACCCGACCGAACTCGTACTCCCGGGACAGTTAATACATGAAGATTACAGCAATGATTTACGGCCCACTCCACACAGGGAGGTAAAGGGCGACACAATGGGGCCCGGGATGACCGATTTCGGGTTGACGGGCGGCTTCTCGCGTAGCTTCGGCAGCACCCGAACTCGTGACTGTGGGGCCCACGTGCTGTCCGGAGGGGCCGTGTGGGACCCGATGGCACCGCTGTAGTGGGGGATGCCCGGATGAGCACTCCCTGGGATGGAGACTCGCTGGTTCACCAGCCGGAGGCCGGGCGGCTCCGATCAGCACCGATCGGAATAATCGGCCACGGATCTGCCGGTTCTATTTTTCAGCGAGCGACCCGACGAGATTGCTCGCTGCGACCAGCACCAATGTTGGATTGCGACGAAACTAGCGCCGTTGGAAAGCTACTTCGAAATCATTCAAGATAGGGGTCTAGAGAGATATGCTGGATCTTCATAGATCTGGGCCTTAACTATTTTTGAAGCTACTGTTGTACAGTACCCGAACTCTCAGATCAGTAGGGAACTTTCCTGTGGATTGCCTTTGACTGTAAAGTAGACGTCCGAATCTGAAGTTGTGTTTTTCATAAAAGTTGTAGGAAATCAAGAGAGGAAATCAGGACTATTTTTAGATATGGAAAATATGGTGGCCTGGATTTTCTAGAGAGTTTACACTGGGCTATGGTCGGATCTGGACTGATGCAGATAGAACTGTAGATGAGTTGGAACAGGAATTTCTAAAAATATGAAACGAACTTTCTAAACTCCACGAAAATTTGGAGAGGTAGAGGAGGGCGGACAGAACTCCCAGTAAAATTGGGGGCTCCAAGAAAAATCAAAAGGTGGTCAGGAAATGGAAAACTCAGGAAAACTATCACTATAGACAGAGATCTGGCAGAACTAGAATGACAGTTTGAAAGAAAATAGAAAAATACCAAATGAAGAAAATATGACTTGAAAGTTTTTGTGAAGATAATGTTCGAGAGTTGAACCACTCCTAAAAATTTCAGCTCCAGAGGAGGTGGGAGGTGGAAGCAGAAATTAGGGGAAGTTGCCTCTGTCCTGGATGGACAGAACACCGAAGACGGCTTCGCGGCGGTGCGATGGCGGCACGAACGGCGGCGGCGGCGGCACCGATGAACTCAGAGATTGAGGGGGAGGAGATATCACTCTAGAATGGGGGTTGGGGATGAAGAAACCAGAGGGAGAGAGAGGGGAGGTCGAAATTCACTCAAGGGGGGGCTCTTGCACAATGCTTTTTCTCATTTCATTAATTCTAGAATAATAGAAATACATGACTTATATAATAAATTAAAAAAGACCATGAATACCCTTAGATCTAGGATCTGGAGGGGCATTTAAGGGACTTCATATTTGATCCAAATAAAATAAAAAAATGAAATTCATAATTAATTCTAATGGGGGGGACAAGGTAGGTGAGGTAGGTAGCCTACCTTTGAATTTTTAATCCACTTGTCTCCCATGTGGTCAATTGACATTCAAACCTTCTAGATGGCCACCTAGGATGGTTTGACCAGCCCCACATGGCCTAGGTGGACCAATGGGAAAGGGCTGTGGGCCCCCTAGCTGGACCTACTATATAATTGCACAAAAACCCACACAATCCAAGGGAATGACGCATTGGCTTACAAAGCCTTACAATTACGCATATACTTTCCCATGGATATAAAAATAAACTAAAGGACATAAATACAAAATAAAATGTACATGCTCGGCGTCGATTCCCATCAACCTGTGCTGGCAACTGTGAGGAAGAATTAGCCGAAGCGGCCAGAATAAGCAAATGAACCATGGAAAAATGAAGAGCCTACCTTCAGCTTCAGGCCCCTGCACGTGAGAAGCCTCAAACTCTTCAAAAGATACAACTGGAGGAAGGATAATTACTGGTGCCTGCTCTGCAGTCTTCCTCCGACGTGCTCTTATCACCCGGGTCACGGCCGCTTTGGCTTTGCCAACGGCCTCTGTCAATTGGGACCTAGTTCACTTTCGCGAGTCACCAGGAGGTAATGGTGTCGTGGTCAGGACCGGCTCGGGAGTCTCAAAATATGTCGGCTTCTGAGCTTTTGTTATTAGCTCCCTGAAGTGCTGAGTCTCCTCTGAAGTGAGTCGGACTGCATACGCATGAAGGTGAGAGTGATATGTACTTCAACAAAGAAAGGAAGCTGGCCGAAGAGCTGAAATGAAGAAATGAAACATACCTGCTGGCCCCGTATTGAAAGGGAAAAGTGGCCAATAAAACAGCGATGGCACTTTGTCTCTCGAAGCTGCCTCGCGAATAAGCCAACACACATCGCCTATCTTCTCACTCTGTTCGGCTAGCAACGCCAAGTCTGTATGGCCGTGAGAAGACAAATGATAATATAAGCTCAAATGGTCTAGTCCCTATCCGTCAGCATACTTGAAGGAGATAAGAAGGGGCTGATCTAGAATAGCTTCACTTGGGCCACCCATTGAGAGCCCATGGGAGCGGAGAAGTGCGAACAGCCAAGGGGTAGACAAGGCATGCCGCCTATCTTCCCCTCTAATGAAGGTTCGATAAGGATGCAATCTATCAATCTCGGGACGCCAATCGGCCACGCCCGGGATAGGCTCCTCCACCGACAGAGGGAGTTGTTGAAGAACCACCCGTTCGCTGCTCACACGGCACAATCCCCGAAGCATCTTCACATAGTCATCCCTGCCGATTGCAGGCAGCTTTGGATCGGCTTTGGATGAACGGCCCTTCGTAGTTTTCTGGGCTTCTAGATAAGCCATCACCTCTGTGTTAGTCCAAGACTTTAGCTTCTTCAAATAAGAAGGTTCAATGTCAAGGACTGGCTCTTGTTGGGAGTCCAAAAATCTGTGCTCCGTGACGGCCCAACAGTCTCAGCGAGAGCTCCTGTAAAATCCCGTCCTGGCGTTCCACCACTTGATATATTTGGGGGTGACGCGAGGGAAACGAGCAAGGGCTGGCACCCTGAATGAAACATTCTCTCGGCGGTGGAAGTAATCTCACCATATCCGAGCATCGTCATTAGATACCTGGCCGGCTCTATGTCTGTTTGGCAATGCAAATTGCGAAGAGGAATGAGGGATGTGCTGATCATAGACAAAATTCTGACTAAATTGGAATGGATTGTATGGCTCCAGCCACAAAATGCCACTCTTCTGGAAAATAAGGACGCTTGGTCTGATAGCCAGCGCCCAGTCAACCAGCTCCTGCTCCAGAATGGGCCTCGTGCACTTGGCACCAGAGATTGGATGAATATATTCTTCCGTTTTGAAAAGATGGCACTGCCTCGTCCTATTTACCAACGGGCTTGAATGGGCGGCCAAGCTCCAGAAATGAAGAACCCCGGGTGAATCCATGGGAACCCGGGTCAGCTTGCCCCGAATGGGGAAGAGATGTTCTGCTACTGATGCCGGTTCAGCACTCACGAATTCTATCATCCTCTACATAAGACGAGCTGAATGCAGCGCCCGAGGAGCAGCCTCCAAAAATAGGGTGCAAACCCAAGCATTAAAAAAATGTAACGGACCCACCCTCCATAAATTCCTGGGGAGACGCGACTTGTGCAAGTCTCCCAGCATTTTGAAGATAAGGCATAAAGCCACCGGGCAAAGGGACAGCTTCGTGCCCCAAGCCATCAAACAGGCGGGATAGATGGCCTCCGCTCTGATTACGCTCTCATCGCCCTACGGGAGTGTAAAATAACCAATCCAATAGGTCAGATATGCAGCACAGTGCGTGACTGCATCAACGCCAGTAGGGTTTGGGTCTCCATGTCGCCCTCCCTTCGAAGTGGACGAGACGGTGGCCTATCGCCGGACCCTTTTCTTCCACCTCAAGGCAGTCGGCACTACTGTGGGGAAGTCCCCGTACTTCTGCTTCCCACTGAAGAAATGATGGAGCCAAGTGCCCATCCGCACGTGCTGCTTCTTCTCTCCAGGCTTTCGGGCCTCCCTCGTATCGTACGATGAGCGACAAAGTGTACGATACACCTTCATCTGGTAGCGATAAGCATAACCTGCCAAGTACCAACCTTCACCGTCGGTCTGGTCTTTCATCCAGTCTGGCCAACAAACTTCCTCGTATGGTTCTCCGTCGATTGGCAAGCTACTGAGCTGCGAAAGGCTCCAGAGGTCCAAAGAAGTCTCTCCCTCCGAAGTATAGAAAGTATTGTACTCGGGGCAGAATACTTCAATCATGCCGCAGCACAGGCCTCTGGATATGGGGTAGCGGTACCACGAGGCGTACATGTTTTGATATATGCCAGCCTTGGCCAAGATGGGAGCGTAGTGTTGCAGCACATAGTCTGTAAACTCCACTGCTCCAGGTCTGAAAGCATGGGAGTCGGTGGCCCTCAGCTCGACAAACCACCCCACAGAAATCTGATGTTTAAAACGGACCGCCAGGCATTCCAGCAGGAAGGATTCTTCCCTTTACCCCCATTTCAACGGGGCAAGAAACAAACCAAAGATCGGCTTCTCTCGGTCAACACGGCCTGCGGTATCATTCCACCGAGCAGGCACGAATTTAGGGGCCCTGGTCAACAGCCCATCTTCTGGAGCCAGATCCTGCAGTCCAAGCACATCGCTCCATTTTCGGACTTCCCCAGGAAGGTAGATAGGCCTCCCCCGCACCACACAGTTCGTCAGGCTGTCCCTCTCGACTAGCAATGCTTGTTCAGCTTTGCGAACGAGGAATAAATATCTCTTCCCTTGAAGCGCCTGAGGAAGGAAATCAAATGCTTGTCTTTGGGGATCCCTCCTGACGGCATCTTCTCGGTCATACTTGTTGAGCTATGGTTTTGATGATAACTAAACTTAGTGTGTATTGCTATGGTTTTGATGCTAACTACACTTCATGTGTGATTATGTGAATGATGATAACTAAACTAAATGGTTGATTGTTCATATCGATTGGTTGAATATGATTGAGTTGAACATGTGCATTGAATGCTTCCTATGCATACTTTTCATGGAACTTGGTTACATGATGCATTCATATTGAACAAATGCATATCTATTGATCTTGATCTTTAGTCAATCATGTTTTCAAAGTGTTCACTTGTATATGTGCATGGCTAAATTGCTCTCATACTTTGCTCACTTGCATAGAAATAATTCTTGACCTTTAGCTTAAAGCTTTTATGGTTCAAGTGTTTGTATGCACCTTGAACATGGGCTTTCATGTATGCATTTCATACATTTATCATGTTGATTATTAAGCTAAAGTTCTAATCATTTTTATCATGGTTTTGTAGGTTAAATTCTTTGTATAATCCCTCCAAGATCAAAGGAGTTTGATGCCATAGAGTTTGAAAGGGTTGCAATGGAGTTTGGGGTGAAATCTTAAAGTCAGGAATTTCACTATAGCTAGGTCGACACTGTAGCTAGGTCGACACTATAGCTAGGTCGACACTGTAGCACGGTCGACCGCCAGGCCGATCCCGGTCGACCGAAAATAATAGAATGCAACGGTTCTATTTCCTACAGATTTTCGGTCGACCGCCAACCAGTTCCGGTCGATCGCCAGCCCCAAAGCCACTTTTGTTGACTTGATTTTTCCATTCCGTGGAGAGGTATCTTCACCCATTTGCTGCCCCCAATCAAGAAGGATTTCGTGGATCTGGTCTAAGGCTTATCTAGGACCATTCAAGGGGTTATAAAACTCTCATTTGGAGTCATAAACCCAACCCATCTAAGGGGATTCAAGAGAGATCCAAGGGAGATCAAGGAGAGGCTATCCAAGTGGAAGAAGAGAAGGAGTATTGTAGCCGTGAATAGTACTCTGTGCAGCAAGATCTTCATCCTTCCTCAACACATTGGAGGTAAATCTGAAGCCAATATACTTCCATTCAAGTGAAGAAGCAAGCAAGCACTCAAGGAAGATCAAGGAAAGGCTATCCAAGGAGAAAGAAGAAAAGAAGTAAGCAAGCAAGCACGGATTCAAGAAGAGGGTGCTCAAGGTGAAAGGATAAAGCTTCTCAAGGTCCATCTAAAGTCTCACAATCCATTCAAGCTTAGTTTGAAGCCATTCAAGCAAACAAGGAATCAACATCCAAGATCCATAGCCTACACTCAAAAGGAGTTCATATCAGGAGTTTCTCTCAACTGCGCCTTGTTATGTTTATGCTTTGAGTCTTAATTCTGTGTTTCTCAAAATCTGTGAACACTTGTGTGTGTGTGGATCAATTCAGATCCACGGTCTTGTGTGTGGCTGTGTTCTTCCATTCATGTGTGCGTAGGTCTTCCTAGATCTACGTGTGTGTGTGGATCTACTTAGATCCGGTTGTCTTAGTGTGTGGATTGCTGCATTTGTCGCAGCGTGTGTGTGTCTTGTTGATCCAGTTGTTGGATCGTGTTGAAGACTTCGTCTCTGTGTGTGTGTATGTGTATTGGGGCGCGTCCCCGTGTGTGTGCAAGGGAGTCGTCCTGCGTGTGTGGTTGGAGCATCGTCTCCGTTTGGGGATTTATCCCCGAGTGAAGCCTCACCGGGTTTGGTGAGCGGTGGACGTAGGATTGCCGTCGTTGCATCCGAACCACCTTAAAAATCACCGTGCATTGTGTTTGAATTGTGTGGTTTGTTTTATTTCATCTACCCCTATTCTACGTGAGTGTGAGTGTTCATTATAGTTCAGTTTTTATCCTCGTTCACCTTGCATAATCTATCTCTCACCAAATAGAATTTGATAAATCAAATTGTGAGTGAATAGATTTGTTTCTCTTAATTAGTAGTTTATCACATATTTTATAAAAGGCCAAAAGTTTCTTTAAAATTTGTAAACACCCAATTCACCCCCCTCTTGGGTGTCATTGATCGCGGGACTTCAATACTGAAAAGAATCACCCCCGATGATGAGGAGGCGGCTACTGTCTACCGTGTCGATCTCTGAGTCCGAGGATTCTGTGACCACGGCAAGCTGATCGTGCCCCCGATCCAGGGAGTGAACATTCTCCCATGTCACCACGGCATAGGAAGCAGAAGAAGAAGAGCCAGAAGCCATTCTATCTGTAAAAGGTACATCAAAGAATAAACAAGGTTAGAAAGCAGTTGATCAAGATAAGATTTCTGACAAAATTTTGGCAGAGTCTCTCCAGCTCGGGAGATTGCCAGAAAAAAGTGGGAACACGTCCACCAAGGGAACGGTCCCTAAAAGCAGCCATCGGCATTACACGGAGGCCAAACGGGACACCCGAGGGAATAGCTTCCCGGGGCTCGGAAACTGGGTTTCAAACCCCGAATAGACGAACTCTCACTCACCCGCTCGGACCACACGACGGTGTGCTTCCCTCAAACTCACTCGACGCCGGAGGTGGAGAGGAGAAGGAGGAGAGAGAAAGCTCTTGTGCAAATGAATGGGTTGAAAGAAAAAACAAAGGAAGAAATCATTATATAGGGGGGGATTCCTCTATTAATCCGGCGCGCTATTGAGCGTGCCGAATTAACACCCCCCAACCAAAAGGCGCGCCGAAATAGATCGCGCCGAATTAACCCCTTCAGCTAAGGGCGCGCCGAATTAAGGGCGCGCCGTATTAACCCTCGACATTCACCGCGCCGGATTAGCATCCGTGCCAATTTAAAGGCCATTTCGAGGTTTCATCATCCTGACAAAAATCTACCCAGACGAAGCTCATCCGTCAGTCTTGCTACACTCGTGCCTTGCTCGCAACACCCACGGCTGGGGGCATTTGTCGACACTCAAAATATGATTAACATCGATCAAGCCTCAAAGACGAATGATACGGCCTACTGAAGCATAGAAGCCAAAGGACATCAATACACTGAAGCCTTCTTAAGCTGCCAGAGCCTCAGGTCACCCTGTATGAACACCGGGGACTTCACCTCAGGAGAATCGAGATGAATTCACAACCAACCGGCAGTGCGACCAAGCCTGCCCAATGAATCGGCATGGACTTCAATCGTGCCGCATAAACCATAGCCGTTGTCCGACCAAGGACAATGGTATACCTGGTGGCCCGCCACCTTATTGAAAGATCTTCCTGAGGTGAAAGAACGTCCTTGGTCCTTCAGAACAAGGAACCGAAGACGTTGTCAGTAGAAGGCCCCAATTACCCGGCACGGGTACGGCTTCTCACCAAGTTGGGTCTGTTAGTGGCCAAATGATCGCCCAGTCATAGCGAAAGTATTCCGGGTGCTACCCCACCCCTCAAGAAGCTTCGAGCACGAGTCAGGCCGTGCCAGCAGTACGAATCATAGTGTTGAAGGCCGTGTCAGCGGAAAACCCGCGTGTTCAAGCTGAAGATACTCGAGGTTCCGAGAAGGGCCGTACGTCATTCCGAGAGCTTTGTCAAAGATTTTCGTCAAGGTTTTGTAGGACCGCGATGAGATGAATGGTCACGGTGACTCTTGGAACCATCCTCGGACCCACCGGCTAACCCGCGTCAAACGGAAGAAATTAATACGGCGCGCTCAATTCCGGTGCGCTCCCTTACTCCGATGCCCCTTATTCCGGTGCGTAAAAAGCTCTTGAATGCCTCTTCCACGGCGCGCAAGACCCCCCAATATAGCGTTACGTGGTTCGACCAAGTGAGAGGGGAGGGGAGGAGAAGAGATCACTGCCGATTGCTTGAGGGAGAGAGAGCCTGAGAGCCAATCAAACTCGAGAGAGAGAGAGGGTTTCCTTGGGGGAGAAGAAGAGTTTCCGCTGAGAGTCCCCTCGCCGCCGTCCGCCTCTGCTATGCCTAAAGTCCTCCGGAGCCGGAGAAGAAGAAGAGCAAGAGTCCGATTGTAAGACCCCAGAATTTATGTAAATAATTTTTGATTTTATAAATAATTTTCTAGAATTTATAAAGGCCTAAATGTATTAATAAATGGGTTATTAGATTAATAAGTCAATTATAAGGCCCATTTGTGTTAAATAATTAACCAAATCCATTTAAATAAAGTCCAAAAGGTTTTAGTGATAGGTCCAGAGGGGGGTGAATGGACCTTTACCAGTAAAACATTGAGGATTAAAAACTAATTTCTCAATTAGGAGTTTCCGAAAAAGATCTTAATGGCCAAACACTAACCGCGCAGAACGATCAGCTAGGAAGATAGAGATGGATCGGCCTAGACAAGCATCTACCGAATAGATCCAAAACCAGAATAGAAACCAAACACACTGCGCCAGGGATTTTTAAGGTGGTTCAATCAGACCTCCAGTCTGCCTACGTCCACCCCTCACTTCAAACCGAAGTGAGGCTTCCACTAGCACCGGCTAGCCAAGCAGACTCAGTCTGCGATAACGGCTGATTCACAGCTTCACTAGGGGAACACCCTCCCCTCTTCCTCCACACCCGGAGAGAACCCTAAGGACTCCAAGTCCCTAGAAACTAGGAAACAAGTTCCTCTTCCTCCAACCGGAGGGAACACTTGTGATCTACAGTCACTAGAACCAGAGACCAAGGTCTCTCTTCCTCTGAAGCCCAGAGGGAACCCACAAGCAGCACACGGCCACTTGCAACTGGAGACAACGTCTCCCTTCTCATGAACCAACAGAACTGGAGGACCACCGATCTCAA
This sequence comes from Amorphophallus konjac, assembly GCA_022559845.1. Taxonomy (NCBI): domain Eukaryota; kingdom Viridiplantae; phylum Streptophyta; class Magnoliopsida; order Alismatales; family Araceae; genus Amorphophallus; species Amorphophallus konjac. Next base: position 57,054,646 of record CM040129.1, on the reverse strand, counting down.
CCTGAGAATTGGAGACAAAACTAGAACAGTAAAGAAAGATCAAAAACAAGAAACTAAAAAGATACAGCAGACTGAATGCTGGAACGATAAAACACGGAATATAGCTCACAATAGAGCAAACTAGTTCGGATTTGATCCTGAAACCAGAATCCTTCTTCTTCTTCTTCTTTCTGAACTCTCAGCTTCGAGCTCTCTCTCTCTCACTCTCTCTGCTATTCTTTCTTCTTCCTCTTCTTCAGTTTCTGCCCTCTATTTTCTTCTCTTCTTTTGCTGGATCGAACTCTCTGCTCTTCTGCTTTCTCTTTTTTCCCTTTTGATCAACCTTCATCTGTGGACGAAGGCTTCAATATATAGCAACAGCAGGTGGATAAGGTATAGAATGCGTGTGCCTCCCACACTCGATCCAGAACCTTCTTGCCACGTGCCCTTATAACATTGGTTCCTTTAGTATTGGATCACGTGCAGCCCAGTCACTGGGGAATATTATTCCTCGGACCACCTTCTTCTTTTTATTTTTCTTCTTCTCCTGTAAAGAATTAAAACGATTAAAACTCAGGGCCACAAAAACTAAAACTGCACGAGGTATGTGGTAGCAATACGAGATGCACTATTCTGAGAACGACACGAGATACACAAGATTACTACAGTACGAAATAAAGAGAGAATGACACAAGGTCAGATGAAAACAGCACGAGATAAAGAGAGAACGACACGAGATACACAATAATAAAGCTAACACTACAAAGAGAACGACACGAAGTCAGATGAGAACAGCACGTGGTGAGAAGGAAATAACACGGAGTAAAACGGTAGTAAAACACGCGATCAGAGGAAACCTGGACGAAGATAGAAAGAGGCAACACGAAGACATAAAAACAACACTAAGACACAAACACAGAAATAACATGAAGACTCAAACACAAAAATAACATGAAGACACAAGCACAAAAGATAACACGAAGACACAAGCACAAAAGATAACACGAAGACACAAACACAGAAACAACACGAAGACATAAACACAAAAGATAACATGAAGACGCAAGCACAAAAGATAACACGAAGACACAAACACAGAAACAACACGAAGACATAAAAATGACTCGAATACAAAATTGCTCGAACTTACGAACGACTCGAAGACGAGGATGACACGAAACGACACGGACTGAAACCAACTCGAAGATGAAAACATAACCCTACACGAAGTGTGGTCACAAAGCGAAAAGGACACGGGGTCTAGGAAAAACAACACGAGGACAGAAGACAGGAACGGCTACAACGACACGTGATAAAACAGTGAAAGCTGGAAAACGACTCGAGTAACTACAGTAAATGACACGAAATCACAAGAGCAAAAATAAAAAGGATGACTCGAGATGAGCAACTAAATACTGAAGAAACGACACGAGGTTCACAGAAAGCAGCACGAGGTGCTGCAGTGTTCAGCACGCGATGGAACAAATAACGACACGAAGACAACCCCTGAAAATAACTGAAGTGACTCGAAAGTTTTTTTTCCACAGAGAAATATTTTTTGTTCTCCACTAAGGCTCATAGTGTTGTCATCCTCAAAACATGTAAAGACTCAACAATCTCCCCTTTTTTGATGGAAGGCAACACTATGAGTCTTGAGTCTTTGCAGGAATAATTTTCAACCTGTTCAAGGAATATTAAAGACAAAAAATCATTCTCAATCGTAGTAGTAGCAAAGACTTGAGTTCTCCCCCTTTGTCAACATCAAAAAGAAAGAAACAAAAGGAGGCAGAAATGCAAATGATATGAGATGTAATTAACAAGTCCAAGAGTGTGAGAGAGCCTCAAAATGGGCAAAAAAATATAGAACACTATTTTTTAAGGAGAAAAGAATCTGGCATGTCTGCTGGAAGGGCCACGCTGCCTGTCTTGTGGTGGTCTACCCCTAGAGCAACAGAGGAGAAATCTTGAGTTGGACCTCTGCTGGAGGATGCCTGACCAGGGGCTGAACCCAAGGCAGAGTGAAGATCCTTCAAGTCATTGGACAATTCAGCTAGCCAATACACAACGGAGCTTCTGACATGTGCCACTTCTAAAATGATGTCTTCTTGGCGAATATTAACAGATTCATATCTGTCAGTCAGAGTTCTCACTTCTGCTAAGAAAGCGATCAATTTGTCATAGATCTTCTGGACATCTGGACCTAGGGCACTAAATGACCCCTTCAAAACTTCTAAGGATGTCCTGATCTCAAAACAATGATCTATAATGCTGGCAGATGACTTAAAAGAAGAAATATGAGCATCTTGTAATTCACGAAGTGCTGTTGCTATCTTTGAACATACTACCTGCAAGCTTTCCATCGAGGACCTGGTGGCATCATCTGAAGTTTTCTTGTTTAGCAGGAACTTTTTCCATTCAATCAGGAGAGAAATTTCAAGCTTCAGTAGCCTGGAATGAACTTGATTAATATTTAGAGTGACATACTTGAGCAGATCATCCATTTTCTTATCCTGTCTCTGCATCTGCTGAGTCAAATTTATAAGGAGTTCTTCAATGTTGGGCGCCCGAGCAGATAGAAGTCGAGGTTGACCTAGGGGTGTACCATAAGATTCACAGCCAGGTGCTGTTCTCTCATCTGTTTCTTCTTGTACTGGCGTTTGGATGTCTCCTGCTGGAACCCGATCTTCATCTTCAGCTTGGATTTCTTTTTCAGGAAATACATTTTCAGGTGCTTCTTCTTCACTTGATGATTCTGCTTCTTGTTCTACGTCAGTAACTTTCTCCCGACACTCATCCACTCTTTCTTCCATGAGATCATCATCAGCAGAGTTTTCAACAGGTGCCTGTTCTATAATATCAGCTGTAACCACGTTGTTAGCCTCTTCCAAGCTTTTCTCCACAGTCTCTCTAAGAATGAAATTAACAAACTCAGCAAGGTCTTGCTCATTACTTTCTTGCTCTTGAGCAGGCTGTTCCACGGGCAGCCTCACTTCTTCTGATGTCTTCCCAAAGGAATCAAACAAACCACCAATATTTGTATCTAGTTCAGTTTGAATGCTGTTTTCAGACATCCTACCTTCTTCAGATGCAATCTCAACAAGCCTCTGAAAAGATAGAGATGCTTCAGTAGGTGCAGCAGAAGTAGCAGACAGTGGTTGTTCAGATGGTGTCTCCTGTAAAGCAACCTCAGAAGCTAATTCTAAAACTATTTGGGAAGATTCTTGAGGGTGTTCCAGAAGCTCTCTCTGAGCTTGTGATTCTTTGACTTTCTGGGCCTTAACCTGCCCCGTGAGAGAAGAACCCTCCAAGCCCAAAAATACTGAAACAAAATTCATGTTAAATATGTTTCGACCCCTAACTTCAGACATGGCTTCTCCATCCAAGGAAATCTTTGAATACTTGAAGATGTCTGTCAGATGGGCGGCGTAGGGCAGGTGTCTTTTGGACCCAATACACCCCTTCATGACAGAAAAAATAATTTCAGGCAGACAGATCTTTACATGCTGAATCAGACAGAACAAAAGAAATCTCTGAGTGTCTGTGATTCTTCCTCTAGCTCCAGTCTGTGGGGTGACTATAGAGGCAATGATGTTCTGAAGAAGCTTGTGAAGAGGGGGAAATGATAAGGTTTGGTAAGCTTTCAGCTTCAATTGCCCCTTGTCATGAATGTTACTGGGTTTACCAGTAATGACCGAAAAGGCTTCATGCAGACTATATCTAAACCCTCTCTCCACCTCCCCTTTTTCTGGAATATTGAGAGCTTTGTGGAGAGAGTCACATGTTACTGCTATCTCAATCCCCTTAACAGACGAGATCAGAGCAGACCTATCTCGGCTCAAAGACAAATTATTATAAAATTCCATTACCAGGCTAGGGTAGTAGACACGGTGATTTTCTAGAAATTTCCTCCAATCCTGAAACTCAAAAATCTCCAAAAGTTCTGGAAACTTCAAAACCATGGATTCATCGCCGAAATCTATTATCCTTGGAGGAATAATTTTGCCACTCTCTAAAAACACGATAGACTGAGAAGGCCTGGTACCTTGTGCAGAAGAAATTTCCACAGCTATTTCTGGTTCTAGACATCTTTGCTGCTTGGACGAAGGCTCCTCAACTGTTTCTTTTCCCTTCCTCTTCCTTTCAACAGGAGCGACGGATTCTAGCTGATCCATTTGCCGTAACTCCCAGAGTATCAACTCTTTCTTGCTAGTTGCTGCTGGAGATGAAGCTAGAACCAAGAACGGAAGAGAACTCTGTGGGAGAGATGAGATTTTCGTGAAGAAAAATGAGCGGGAGAGAATGGTTTGAAGGAGCATACGCGACGTATCGGCACGAGGAGGAACAGGAAGCGGCAAGGGCACACGAGGGTTTTTGGATGTAACCTTGAGGAACAAGAAGGGTTTTGGGGGGTCACTTTTCACTCTTATCGAACTTTTCAGGAAATACCCAAACTACCCTCATTCAATATGTAACACAGCCATTGCCCGTTAAAGTTCGCTCTTCAATATATGGATTTATTATATTCTTCCGAATACCTTGGTCAGTTACCTCAAGACATTAAATCAACATTTAGGACCAAGCCCATTTAGTTTGGCCCATATTCTAGAAGGTTATGTAGCTTATTCACGGATTTTAAGGATAATTACCACTTAATAAGATAATTAGAGGATAAATGGATAAAAGAGTTCTATTAAAAATTAAAATTCTGAATGCGTTGGATGTAGCGGTCTATCGAGCGACCGCCACAGCCGTGTAACGCGCCTACCATGGACCGTTACACTCTGCGAGTTACGTAAGTTAAAGAACTCGTGAAAAGATTGAAACTTTGGATTCTTATCTACAAGAGACCTAATTAGAACGATATGTTAAGGCACTAGGGACTCTTAGAAGTTAGGTTTTAGCAGAATAAGGATAGATACAAATTATATAAATAATTATATAGGATAATTAGTAAAAGAGTTTGATTAATGTTGAACTCTAGGAACATTGAATGTAATGGTCTATCGTGAGACCGTCACATGCTTGTAACGCAGGGGTCTACAACCGTTACACACTGTTAGTTCCGTGAAGGAAAGAAAGATCAGAACCTTGAGATCTTATCCACTAGGGATCGAGTTGGGAGAGTTCATAACACTACTAAGGACTCTTAGGGATTAGATTCTAGCAGATTAAGGACTCTAGAATCGATCTAATTCTCAAACCCTAGCTAGAACTCTATAAATAAGACCTAGTTCTGAACTGTGCGACCCTTTCTTTTGCTCGCGTGGAATCAAGGTAAGGAGTCATAATCTTGGGTAAGTTCTTTAAAGGAATTTGTTTACAATACTTTAGACTAACTCCTCTCCAAATTTCACGTCCTTAGGTCAAGAGGTCGTGGAGTTAGAGCCCAAGGAAGTTGCTGAAAAGTCACAGGAAGAGGAGAACTAGGGCCGGCTTTTCAGACCCAAATTGGGAGTTTGAAGCCTAGTTAAGAGGTAGGTCATCTCATGAATGGCAAAAATAGCTTGATAGGAATAAAAGCCCTCTGGTTCGATTGAATTCCATGCATGATAGATCATGAATTTCATGTTTTAATAGTTCTATGCATTCATACATCTCTTAGCCCTAAGTAGAAAATTAAAAGATGTTATCTGTCTATTCACTGATACCTATGCATGTAGTTGGCCTACACTTCATTAACATGTCTAGGACTACATGATGTTTGATTTACAGACATGATGTGAGTTGATCTCTTGGATTTCATACTATTTTCTATTAGCAAACTCTCTGACGCATCAGCATAGGACCGCCACACTCATATAACGGCCTTGCGATAAGCCGTCACAGTCTTGTTGTCTACTACTCTACTCTGTTATCTCTGACGCATCTATGCAGGAGCGTTACATTTATGTAACGGCTGTTCTATAGACTGTCACAATCACTGTGACGCACCATCTATAGACAGTCAGAGCCCTGTCTTCTGACAATGCTAGACGGAATAAGACTTGCCAGATTTGCTTATTATTATGCCTAGTTATCTAAGTGGTAACCTATTATGTGACCCTTAAGTTATTTGATTACTCATGATAGATATTGCATGATTTTGATACTTTTATATTATTTTAAGTTAAGATAATTTCATTGCCAAAGTTCTATAGTTTTATATTTAATGGAGTTTTATCATGGTTTCACATCATTACACCTTCACTCTTTATCAATGGAGTCGTTTCTATAAGTACATGGCACATATTCCGGTATGTTGTCCATTAGTTCACTTTGCACTATAGGAACATTATTCTTGGACTTGAGGACCTCTCTATTGGATATTCCTTCCAATGGACTAGGAAATGTTATTTCAAGACCTCCGTAATTCTCCGCGAGCCTGGGATTCCCACTAGGACGCCGAGTTGGTTGTACCATTAAAGCCCATTGATTAGACTACACTATCGATGTTTTCTGATTATCAGTAATGCAACGGCTCTGTGTTGGACCGTCAAGCACATGTAACGGCCTAATATAAGATCGTCACATTCATCTGAGTTTGAATGCTTGATTCGGGGTTCAGACTAATGTAACGGCCTAATCCAGGACCGTCACATAATGTAACGGCCCAATGCATGACCGTCACCTTTCTCTGAGTTTATTTTTATTGTTCAGGACTCGGATCATTGTAATGGCCCACTACTGGAGCGTTACATGATGTAACGGCCCAGTAAACGACCGTCACATTGCTTAAGTATTTAACCCAAGGTTTGACCCAAGGGTTGATGTTCCAAATGTTCTAGATGGACTAATGATAGTCTAGAACTTATAAATTTGATCAAGAAACTTAATATAATGATTGGAAAGAGAAAAGAATGTACCGTTATGCTGTCGATTTATTTCCGTGAGCATGACATTGTTTAAGTCTTTTTCTTGATCTCTCATACTCTAAATTGAAGCATTCATTCATTGATTGTTGTTATCATGAGTTATTGAACTTATTACATTCTTGGCCATACTTTATTGTTACACTCATGGAAGTAGCTTGATTTATATGTGAAGATGCAGTTCGGGCGCTGATTGTGTCCAAGGGCTCTATGCTAGTCCCCACGGCTGATTACCGAAAACATACTATTTTATAAACCATGGGGTATGATGCTACTGGCGTCGCATTGCACTGGGAGTACTTTCTTTATAAATAAGTGAAATCCATGAGCACTCGTGAAAAGCTAGTGAATTGTTACATGATTGACGTTCTCGTGCGTAACCTTTATGGTTATGAAAGTGAAAAGTGAAAGTGCATTCTTGTTACATTCTTGTTCATGAAAGGCCAAATATCATATTCTTGTTACATGCGTGCTAATTCATTCTTGTTCTCATTCTATCTCACATGATTATCATGTTACTTTGGTTTAATTGTGTGATCATCGCATTACAGGATTTTACCTTACTTCTTTAGAGCTAAAATGTTATTTACTTTAATAGTGCCTTCATGTTGATGCAAAGATACCAACTGGGAAAGTGTGCTCATTACCTATTTCCAATCTTTTCAGGAGATGGAAGTGATTCGGGTTCGGATTCGGAAGGTTCAAGTAGCGGATCCGAGAGTGAATAAAGAATGAGCGAAGACTTAGGAAGTCTACATTGTTTAGATAGAGTCAATGTAATTTCGTATTTCTTGAGTCTAGCACATAGTGGAAATTGAATTAATGGATGTATTTGAATATTTGATTATCAATGAAATAAAGTTGGAGTTTGATTAAATATTGTGCAATTACATTTATGTGTGTGATTGTCTCGCACTCTGATCGTTCTTGCTTGCAAGAGGCTTACCATGTCGGCTGTTCGCGCTCCCCGAGTTAGTCTTCCGCTGAAATAAAGGCTCGGGGCATGACACCGATACCCTATTTTGGGAAGAAGAGTCTAGTTGGGTTACGCGGTTTTCTTTCCGACGTTTTTTCCTGATTCCTCCCTTCTGATCCAATGTAAGCGAGAGGGGGGAGGGTGATGATATGAGCCTATCTCTCCCCCCCCCCTCGCCATCTCTTCACTTTTCTTCCCCCGTGATCTCTTCCTGTAAGTAATGAAACGGCCGTCCGTGCGACAACGCCAGCGCCGAACGTTATGTGGCTCATGTATTCGCCTCCTGTTAACAGGATGAATGTTATTTGTGCATTAAGAGATTGAATGATTGATGTTGTATCTCTCTCCCACTCTTCTCTCAACTTGGCAATCCGATTGTTCCCCTAGTGTGTTTGATCTTTGAATTCAGGTTCTCGACATTGAATGTGCCCCTGGAATGCCATGGGCTACAGAAATGACCCCCCTCCTCGGGTCCCTTATGCTGATGTAGTGGCCATGCCTTGCTCGCTAGTTTCTATGAGTTTTATGGCTGGAGGCATACCCCTGTATGCACCTCTGCCCGTCCCAACCTGAGGCCGATTCCCCTGATGCCTCTCTGCACTATTCCATTGCCTCTTCACAGCCGGAATGGTCGTGTTATGATAATTATTGTAAGGGCCTTTCTCTGTAGCTTCATTATCCTAGTTCGAGCTGCCCATATCAGCTTTCTATGAGTGCCAACCTACTCATCCCTTGCGCTTTAATCTGTATAGCAACCATCCAACTCCGTGAGTGTTAATTCCTTAACCCCGTGAGCATTAACATACTAACCCCGTGAATGACAATCTGTCAATTAATTGAATGCATCTCATGCTGAGTATCCCCTTTCATCCCGCTTGTGATTTGTAGTCATTTGTTTATGCTAGTCCCGTTGGCTTTGTCCCAATAATTTGGGGAGGGGGACATTCCCCACTGCTTCACATAACCGCCGTTTGGTCAAATTGCCTCCATCTGTGAGTGATGGATATCCCCCACGGGCCACAGGGTGAATATCAACAGGGGCTTCAGCCCGACAATTCAAATCCACTATCCTTAGGGACCCTGTGGTGACTACGGGTCGCGTGCCCTTCGTAGGCTAGCCCTCGAGGTTTCCTTCCCTAATAGTCATCCCTCTCTCAGATATAGTGCTGACTACGGGTCGCGTGCCCCTCGTAGGTTAGCCCTCGGGGTTGTCGCTTCCCTCATTAGTCGCCTTATCCGCTCGTTTCAACCCACGAAACCTTGGTGCCCCTAGTAGGCTAGTCCTCGGGGTTTCCTATCCGATTGGGATCTGCTGGCCGCCGTCGTGCTGTCCGGCTTGATAGGGGCTTACTCCGCACGTGAGTATGACCCCGCTTCTCCCCTATAATCCTTTAGGGATGGGGAGATGCTGTCCAATTTTCACCAGGTTTTAACTTATCAGCTACCTTCGTAATTTGATTTTCTTTATGTTTTATTGAATATTTGTTTCCTTGACAACGAGAGTGTAACACAACGGGGAAAAGGGTCGCCGCCTGAGCACCGTTGGTGATTTAGCCATCGCTCAGCCTTGTGGTTCGCCGGCATGAATGGCGAGGGGGGCGCCTCCCCCGCCTTCGGCATCGGAAGGGGCATTGCTGGAGACATTCCTCTGGTAGCGCATCCAGTGGTTAGAAAGACATATGCGCAAACCCTGTTGCAGAATCACCAGAGAGACATGTGTGATTCCAGTGAAGGAACCAGGGTTCACGGATAAGGGGGAACCAGCAGTTTTCTTCACCAAAGCTGATATCCAAGCTTCCATGAAGGACCTTTCATTTGCTATCATAGCGAAATGCTCGTCAGGAAGACCGGCTTTTCTGGAGATCAAATCTTGTATGGCGCAAAGAATGGCAATGTCCATGGATTTCATTATCAGTAGGTTAAATCAAAGGCATATCCTTATTCGACTGGGGTGTGAAGAGGATTTTCTGAAGCTGTTGCTGTAGAAGAACCTCTATGTTAAGGGGTATTTGTTTAGATTTTTTAGATGGACTCCAGATTTCGACTATGCTGTTGACCCTGCTTTCGCTCCGATATGGCTGGGTTTCCCTGCGCTTCCTGTCAACCTCTACCATGAAGATTGTATGAAGTCGATTGCCGGCAACTTCGGGGCAGTGCTGAGGATTCACGATAAAACGCTTGCGATGACTGATATTGCTGAAGCTCTAGCTTGTGTTGAGCTGGATCTTTTTGCTCGGCGTAAAGAAAGGATATGGATTGATCTGGATGGAACAGGCTTCTGGCAGATGGTCAATTATTACGGAGTTCCGTAACTCTGCGGTGTATAGGGGTGATCATAATTCGGGTTCAACCTGAAAACCAAACCGAACCGATAGATTTGGTTTGGGTTGAAATTTAAAAAATTTTGGTTTGGGTTCAAATCGAACCGTATTAAAATATTTGATTTGGTTTGATTTTGAAGTTCAAGAAACCGAACAAAACCAAACCAAACCGAATAACCCGAATTTAAGAATATTTTTTATCAAAATAATATAAATTTATATGTAACTATGAATCCCAATTCAAAAGGTCCTATTCCTGCCATCCTAATGGGGTTTTCAACTTTATGAAATAGGTTTCGAATCACCTTCTATTTTACTATAACTGAAGTTCTTAATTTTTTATGTGAAAATATTATAGAGCTTGTTCTTACAAGTTACAACTTTTTATGTTATTTTTTTAATATTTACCTTATTTGGTAAAAATTCTTTTACCCTATATTTCTCTAATGTTGTTTGAATCCAATCTAATTTATAAAAGGGGAGATGAATATGGTTCAAACCGAACCAAACCAAACCAAACCGAATTAATTCGGTTTGGTTTGGTTTGGTTTCAAACTAGTTTGGTTTGGTTTAGTTCGGGTTGAAGCCTTAATTCGGTTCTGTTTGGTTTGAGAAAAAATCTCTTCAAACCAAACCAAACCAAACCGTGCTCACCCCTAGCGGTGTATGTCACAAGCTTGGACACCTTGATGCTGAATGTAAAAGGAAAATGGGGAGCTCTGGTCAGCTTCAACCACGTGCTAGGCTGGAACAACTGCCAATTAAGCAGGTTTTCATGCCTAGGCCACCGAGCACAAGAGATGTTCGACAGGATGCTTCAACGTCGAATAGATTTCATGCTCTACAGGGGATGGTTATTCCTGACTATAGTGGATTGGAGACATCTAAAAATCATATGAATTTACTTGGTGAAACATATATGAATGATTCAGAAGGTGGCAAAGTAACAGAAGACCTTGATGGGGAGGAGCTGGAATTTCAGAATAAAGTTTGCACTTCTCATACTTCCACTTCACAGCAGAAGATAGAGCTCCCTTCATCTCAAATCTTGGCCAGCCACTTGGAAAATAAAGCTAAGGTAGATGACCCGGGTCAGTATGATGTAAGAAGCTCAAATTACGGACCACAAAAGCAAGGGGAAAGTCTGACTATGGTGAATTCTGGCAATGAGGCTTTGAAAATTGATGATGGTAATAGCTTAGTTGTTTCATCTATGCAATCTGGGGTTGTTGACATACCAGCTCCGGATACTGGAGCTATTGAGGGAAATTTGCAAATGGAGGAAAATATTAAGGCTATTAATTTGGCCAAAGTTTAAAAAGCTATCTCTTCTTTCAAGTTTAACACCAGTGACCTGTCGGTGGCTGATCAATCACAGGCAGAAAATATATTCATGCAGGATTACACTTTGATAAATGAACAAGAATCCTTGGTTTCTCATGGTGCTGGAATAAAAATAGCAGGTGTTAACATTAAACAACCTCTGACAAGTGCCAAAGCTAAGAATTTAGCGAGTGGATAACAACCTCTTTCTTTATCTCAATGATTAGCCCCACTATGATTTGGAATATCAGAGGTATCGGTAATGCAAAATCTATGAGAAGTCTTAAACAACATTTAAGAAGCAACAACATACAGATGGCATGTATTATTGAGCCTAAGACCACTGTGGAGAGGTTGGAGAAGATAAAAATAAAACTGATGTTTGATCATGCTTGTGTGAATCAAGAGGACAATTCTAAAATCTGGTTATTCTGGCAGAACTCTATCAATGTCTCGGTTGTTCAGTGCAATCCTCAGTTTATTACTGTCCAGGTTAAGATTGGTGGTGGTGTTGAGTACATGGCTTCATTTGTTTATGCTTCCTGTAATGTGGCTGTTAGGAGAGAGCTCTTTGCAGATCTTGAGTTGTTTGGAAGGTCGGTTAACCAGCCTTGGTTTTTGGGAGGGGACTTTAATGCCATTCTATCTCCTGATGAAAAGAGAGGAGGTACCATGGGTTTTGTTAATTCAATGATTGACTTCCAGGGATTTGTAGCAGTGGCTGGGCTTATGGATGCTGGTTATTCTGGTAATCCCTTTACTTGGTCTAATAATCAAGCTGGGGCTAGAAATATTAGAGCTAGGCTGGACAGGATTATTTTCAATGACTGTTGGGCTGAAAATTTTTCTGTGGTTGCTGTCAAACATTTGCTGAGAGAGCCATCAGACCACTCACCGTTGCTGCTTTATCATCCTCAATTTAATGGTGGGCCTAGTAGATTTATCTTTCAACATATGTGGTTAGAGGATGCTAATTTTACCTTCATGGCGCGCCGGATTATTGGCTAATTTTACCTTCAGTTGATATGATTTCCCAGCATGACGGTTATACCGGTTAATCCGGCGCACCCTAATACGGCGCGGCACCCCCCCCCCCCCGCGCCGGATTAGCTTTAGACTCAAACTCTCACGATTTCAACTGGTTCATGCCCGGCGCGCCCTAATCTGGCGCGCCCCAAGGCCATCGCGCCGGGTTAACCATCTCCCATGGCCGCACCGTATTAACCTCACTTACCTACGTTCGGCCGCACCGAGAACTTTTCTCCTACGCTTGGCCGCGCCAGTTTTGAATAAATAATCTCTATAACACTGTTTTAGTCCCTCACTCATCTTCGGAGCAATCTTTGTCTCCCACAGTCGAGGTTAATAAACCCCAATCAATAATAAACCAAATAAAAGGGGGTTGTTCAAGCCCAAACCATTTTCCTACTGTGCTTCTATTATCATGCTTGGTATTATCATTTTTTGGTTATCATGCCTCTGCCCCGCCATTTTCGTCTCCCTCGACGGAGATTAATAAACTCGATTAATCATTGTTTATCTTCATGATTCTGTTATCATGTTTTAGCATAATCATGAGCATCGTGCATACATGCTTGCATAGACCCTCGGTGTATCAAATGGCACTGACGGAGGGCCGGGTTACACCCGACTGGAAGTCGTTGCTATGCGTGATGGTGGTCTTCGGAACTATGTCCTCCGCCACGCATCAATGGTTTCTAACTTAATAAACCATGTCTCTCTTGCATGATAGACAAAAGTATTTCATGTGACCTCGTCATATGCATTTCTCAGTATCATATTTCGGCCTCGGATGGCCCACTATCTCGGCAATTAATCAAAGGTTTTCTTCCTTACGGGGGATGTAATTAACATCATAGCCTTTATGGTATGGCGGACTGCTAGTCCTGACCCGAATCTCACTCTCGCCCGATACGGGTCAGAATGAGCGCACAATAAATCTGTCACTTATGTGACTGGCACGCCTTCATGGTCAACTAATCAATTCATTATTGATTAATTAATTTGTTGGTCGACCCAAACAAAATGACCGAACAAATCCCATCACCCACAGTGGTCTATCGCTAGACCGTTTGAACCATCCCGGCGGTCCAGTAGGAGACCGCATGATCCACCTGAGAGTCAGAAAACTCAGAGTTTTCTAAGTCCTTCTCCTTGCGGTCTATCGCTAGACCGTTAAGGTCTTCTAGCGGTCCTTTACTGGACCATTTGATAAACAGAGAACTCTGTCCTTTTATCTATCAAGCAAAATTGCAAGGCCATTGCATACCTTTCGATCCAAAACTCTTATTCATTCATCCAAGGTCATAATACATCATTCTTTTAATGGAAAAATGAAATTCAAAGTTCAAATTACATTCAATTTTCTATCCGCAAGAGGCCGGATCTTGCGTAATTCCTTCACATAGGCACGGTATTCCTCGTCGCTCTCCTTCACTTCAGCTTGTAAGGTACGGACTCGGCTGATCTCCCACATGGTCAGAGCACTCCGGATTGCACGCTCGTCCTCCTCGGTCCCAATCTTTCTAGCTTGAAGGGGAGGGTAGTGTGATAGTGCTTGAACCATAGTGCGGGGTAGCCCGATTTGTAAGTAGCACCAGTGCGGGTTGTAGATCATCACCAAGGTGGTGTTCCCCACTAGCTGCAGGTCTAAGCCTAGTCGCCGGGGTAATTTGAGGATAGTGCCTTGAAGAATTCGAGGTCGCATCACGAATTTGTCCATTGGCAAAGTGTTGAGGAAGAGGCACCAATCATCCCGTGTTTTCTTATCTGCGGTCCGACATTCAACCTATGAAGAAAATCCAAAGGCACCTCCTATGAAGTAGAGTGGGTGGCTCCTAAATATACGGCTAGTCGAAGGCAAGTCTCCTTGGGTAGAAATTTGAGCCTAATTCCCATCCAACACTCAAGGATGATCATTGACCCGAAGAGGGGACCCCCAAGTGAAGCTGAACTAAGGCCTTCATAAAGGTAGGAAAGAACGTCTTGGGAGATAGATAAACCCCGCCATAAACCACTAATAATGCTGAGATTTTGGATATCTAATAGGTGGTCGGTGGTTGTGAAGAAGAAAACCCCGCACAAACAAATGGAGGCGGCTTTTGCTATGGCTTCATATTTTTCATACTTGTGTTTGCAATGAGAGGTAATCCATTGTGCTAAGGGTATTAAATGAATATGGCGAGGGCTAATCATGGTTCTCACATCTTTTGGATTGGGTAAGAAGTCTCCCAAGATAAGTGATGGGTCTATAGGCTCAACAGTGTGACACACCAATTCTTCATCCCCCACCTTAGTCTTAGGAAGGGCTAGGTAGGTCTCTACCTCTATAAGGATAGTAGCTTCAAAGGTTGGGAATATGAAAGTGTGTGTTTGAGGGTGCCATAATTCTACTAAGGCTGAAATGCTATGCCAATCATAAGAGAATTTCTGGAAATTCTTGGCTTAAACCAACAAAGGTTGAAGGTTCCATACCCTAAGGATTGAAGTAACTTCTAAAGGAAGGTCCTTTATCATGGGAGCCACCAACTTTAAGGAAGAATAACATCTTGGGCCAGGAAGGAGCTAAGGAAAAAAGAGAGGAAAAGAAGAAGAAGAAAGGTCATATGACGAGAAAGTTCAGAAAATTCAGAATTTTAGAAATAACTTGAACTTACCTCTCTTGAAGGACTTGTGCTTAGGTGCTTGGGGATGGACGTCAGCCGCTGCAGCTCCCCAAGCTCCCTTCTAGCCACCTTTGGCTCGGTATAGGCCATCTCTCCCATGATGCTAGCTTCAAAGCTCCTGTTCATGGTGTTTTTGGGCGATTTTGGGAAGTTTTCAAGGTTTAGAGCAGAGATCTCTGAGGAGCTGTGAATTCTGGGTGTATTCCTAGTTATAGGGCTTTAGTTTTAGTCCTAACACATTAGGATTGAGGCTAGTTAGCTTCAGATTAAGTTAGGATAAGTCTTAGCACAGAATAGGTGCTTCTAGCCCCGAGTTCAGATTCTCACGGAGAGTCCCGTTCGGACTTCACTGAGATTTCTTCCTAGCGGTCTATCGAGCGACCGCTAGGACCCTTCAAACGGTCGTCAGATGACCGTTTCCTCCGTTTCTTCACCGTCTTCCCCTAGCGGTCTTGCGCTGGACCGTTTGTTCGTCTTGGCGGTCTTCCAGGAGACCGTTTGCTCTTGTTCCCAATTTTTGATCAAATCTTTCTTCATTTTTATCCTTAGTTTTTTTCACCCTCTCTCACTCTCTCTTTTTCCTAATCTCTTGGTCAATCCTAGGAGTCGTTGTTAGTGAGTCAACATTCACATTCACATTGCATTTTGAAAAGACAAAAAACATCATATATTTCATTAACATAGAGTCATGTACATGTGTGCATAAAGAAAAGAAAAGGTACAAGTCACGCTCTGACGGGTTCATCACCTGGACCCCCGCTGTCACTGGTACCCTCAGGTCTCTTCGCCGGTGGGGCCATGGAGGTGCTCCCCTCCTCTCGGTGTCGTCGCCTTCGCTCATTCTCCTCGTTCCTCAGCTGGCTAGAGGAACCTGTGAGGTAGTCCCGGTGTCCACTACGCGCGACGCTCTGTGACACGCTGTGGTATGACCGTCTGCTCACCAGCCAGAGTGCCCTCTCCAGCGCTCAGACCTCAACTCTCAGCTCTCTCGCCTCAGTCCGGTGCCGCTCAAAATCTGCTGCTCCAACTCTCAGTCGCTCCACCTCTGCATGGAGATGGGCTGCCTCGGCTGCCTCTGCACAGAGATGGGCTACCTCAGCTACCTCTGCTCTAAGATCGGCCACCTCAGCCGCCTCTCCTCAGAGACGCTCCGGCACGCTCTGCCTCGCCCAGTGCTGTAGTCAACTCCCTCGTCTGCATAAGCATTTCGTCATTGTTAGTCAGTTGCATTCTTCATTAGCATAAAAAGAAGTCGGTCAGTTGATTACCATCTCCATGAGAGCGACCTCGGCTTCCTCGGCCCGAGCAACTACCCAAGCGAAGTCGGTGTCCCGCTCTGCTCGGCCCGCTGACTGGGAAGATGAGAACGGAGCGTCAGGTCCCTGTCGTCCGGCTCCCTTGGCTCGCTGCATTTTAGAAGTCAGTTAGTCAGTCGCGTGCATAAACATTTGGATTTAAGTCTATAGATTAAGAACTTACCAGAAGATCAAGGGAGCGATGTAGGTTGTCCCTCTGCTGCACGGTGGAGTAGAGAGTCCCTGAAGTTTCGCTATCCGACCCTGGGGGTCTAGCTGCATATAGAAAGTCATATGGTCAGTGCATCATTTATAGGTGTCAAAGCAATCAAGAAGTTTGAGTTTAGAAGTCATACCGATCGTCGGGTGCCGCGGAACACCTGGTCGCCGTATCTACTAGCATAGGCCTTCAGGTAGGCCTCATCACTGCTGGCTCAGGCTTTCACCACCCGACCTCTCCTCGTCCAGTCCCGTACCTGGTCCATCGCATGGGTCACCCAGTCAATCTCCCCGCTCAAGCCCTTCGAGGGCCGGCCAACCCGCTCGTTGTCACGTGCCGGAAAATCCACGTCTGGCTGGTGCACGCCTCGCGTCCTCATGACCAAGTGGTGGTGCAATGGCTCGATGATGTTCATGCAGTGCAGCCACACGTCCCGTCCCGCGTATGCCTGGGCCGCCTCGACCCAGGGCTATCCCTCGTGCCCCTCGTCCCAGTACGGTGTCCAGCACACCTGAAAGGTCATGCAGTTAAGTCAGTCAGCATTTCATAAAAGCATTTAAGTGCATTTAGAAAGTTTAGAGTTTAGAAGTTTACCGATGCATACGGTAATGCGTCCATGTACTCCTAGATCGCCCGCGCCAAGCGTCGCAGCGACCCGGTGTCTCGAACCACCATCCATCGCCTCGCGATGGGTAACCGGTCTGGCTATACCGTCTTTCCCCGTCCTAGACCGGGGAGGTACAGGTAGCTCCATACCTGCATTGGTTAAATGTCAGCATAAGTATAAGCATACGCATAATCATAAGCATTTAGAGTCGAGTATTTTTTTACCTGAAGTAAGGGTGAGAAGCCGCCCAGCATCGTCTGCCGGTCGGTGGTGCTCAGCGACTCGAAGGGGAACGCCAGCACTGCGGCGCCCCATGCGTACTCCCCTACTCCGTCCAAGTCCTGTAGTAGTGGGAGGAGCCTACAGCTCACTCCATCTGCCCTCGTCGCGAACAGAAGCTTCCCGAATAGCAGCATCAGGAAGCGGCGGAGGGTGACATCTCCCTCTGGTCCCGGTCCAGCAGAAACTCTCTCTCGGGCTCTATCTGTCAACCTCCCGAGATGCTCCTCCGGTAGCTCTTCTACGGCTATCGCCACACCCCTCAGTCCTAAACTCTCTTGGAGTGTCACCCGTCCTAGCGTGGACGAGTGTCGTCCCGGCCTCAGCAACTCCAGCCTGAGCAGCTCCTGTGCCATCTCTCAATAGTCTGCGTAAGTCCAGCCCGTCGTTGGTGCTCCGTGCACTCTCAATCCTGTGATCCGTGCGACGTCCTCAAGCGTCGGGATTATGTGTCCCCACGGGAATAGAAATGCCCGACTGATGGGGTCCCATATCTCATGGAGTGCATACAACAGCGCTCTGTCAATCCTCATCACCTCTATATTGAGCAGCTCTCCAAATCCCATCGCTGTTAGTCTCTCTCTCTCTCTGATAGTCTGGTAGGGCTAAATAGATTGCTCGGACTTGCAGCCATGAAATCCTGGTCTTTCTCTTTCCCTACACACATTTAAAAACAATCAAACATCAGTCATACCGATCACATAATTCATACATTGCATTACATTTGCATTTTTAAACAAAAATCACAAAAATCACTCTGATCCCAAAACGGTCTCCTTCTGGACTGTTTATCTCACCCAAGCGGTCACCCCTTTGACTGTCTGGACTCCAAACGGTCGCTGGAACGACCGCTTGGCACTCAACGTAAGGGCATTGTTTGCCCCATTTTCCCAAGTCATGAAAATGTCCTAAATGGCCTACACACATCTTTAATGTGTCCCCAGACCCATTCGTAGTCCATTCTACACACATGCATGCATCTAAATCAATTAAAAAGAGGGTTTTTTTTTACCGTCGGCCTACCTCCGATGACCGGTGACCGGCCGCCGCCGTCGGTGCTTCCTCGGCCGCAGGTTCACCTTCTTCCTCTTCCATGGCCTCCCCACATCCCTCCTCCGCCGTGGGAACCTCTCCCTCCTCCGTTTGGGCCGACGGTCCCTCTTCCTCTACTGGTAGGTTCGTCACCGCCGGAGGAGTTTCCTCCTCCTCCATCCGCCGTCGAAAGTGCTTCAATGCTCTTTTCTTCACCATTTTAGTGGCTGGGTGTAGGGAGTCGCGATGGTCGCCGGTGGGGTGGATTGCCGGAGTAAGCCGGAGTGGGTTGAATGGATTGGGAATGGAATGGGGCGTGTGGGTTGATTGAAACGCCCGTTTGATTTTTGAATTCGCTCAGAGCCATGCGGTCTATCGCTAGACCGTTTGGGCCCTCCTAATGGTCTTCATCTAGACGGTTTGCCATCTAGGTTAGCTCCTCGAAGAATGTGAACCGCCCTTATCCAAGCGGTCTGTATCTTGACCGTCAGGAGTTCTTTGGGGTCTTGACCTAGACCATTTGAAACGGCTATATGTTGGTTGGATGAAATGAAATATCTGCTTAATGTTTGATGCTATTTTGGTATGGTTCATATCTTATTGATACGTCATGCTTATTCTATGGCTATAATTATTGATGGCTAACCTTCTTATTGTCAAAAGCTTAAATGCCATCACGTCACATCATTTCTCGCCAGGCAGGTAAGATAAGTAAGTATCCCGATTCCTTAGTCCCATAATGCATTACTATGTGGTACTTATGATATATTATGTCAAGAACCGGCCGGTCATTCATGTGTTCTGGGATCTGATATTTCCCTCTAATAAAAATGATGATGATCTAGGTGCACATGTTTAATCGTTGGATAGGCTGTTAGGGTGGAAGAGTTGGGGGACGATGGTTCTATTTTACACATTGTGGTTGCAGATAGTGTCCTAACCCTGATTTATCCGGTCTAGCAATACTATTCTCGAGTATCTTGCTATTTGTATTCTTTCTTTACATTCATTTTGATGATTTCTTTATTTTAGTCCAGCATGCATCATGCGCATCTTTGAGCATTCATGAGCCCTCATCTGTCTAAAGTGTCTCAGTAATGGTGGATAACTATATATCCATGGTTTTGAGTAAGGAGAATTATTCCACTCTGAGTTAGAAGGTATTCTCCGGTCTATTTGCTCGGTCTAGTTATCTGGAGATTCCTATCTGGAGTTTAGTTACTCGTCTCTTTACTTCTCTTTTCCGTTGGCTTCGACCGCCTATCAATTGTGCGTTCCAGTGAGGAGGTTCGTCGTGACTTTAGTTCCTTTAGTTGTTAGTTCCTCCAGGCTTGCGTCATTCAGTTTGGCCGTTCCTTGTGATTAGTTCAAAGTTTTTCGAAAGATTCCTATCGCTTGTTGGTTGAGAACGGGTGTCGGTTTACCTTAACACCCGCTTTTCAGTTCACTCCGCTTCATTTCCACTTCATCTCCATGTTCCATTTCGCTTTCACTTCACCACCGCTCGTTACCTTGCAAAGAGGACGTTAAGGAGGGGCATCTGTTGACACCCATTTTACGACCAATGAGTTGCGTTATCTCCTTATTTATTTTTATGATGTCCCGAGTTGTTCACCAGCTAGTGGGTCATTTTTGGGTCAGTTTTGGGCCTATTTTATGGGTCATTCTCCCTAGTTGGGCCTAGTTCCCTGATTTCTCGTCATTGCAGCTTATTGGGCCTAGATAAGGGCTAATAATAGATTTTAATATGGATTAACTTGAAGATTTATTGGTCTTTATCTCTTTTGCCACGTCTACTAGCCTAGTGGGAGTTTGCTAGCGGTCGTTTGCTAGACCGTTTAGGCAACAGAGAGTCATGTTCCGTCTCTTTGATCTTATCTCCTTCTAGACGAATGAGCCTAGCAGTCGTTCGCTAGACCGTTTGGGATGCCTTGCGGGCCATCGCAAGACCGTTAGGGCAGACAGAGAGTCCTGCTCTGCCTGATTTCCTCTGCTTTGCCGTAGTCGAACTAGAGTCCTTGGTCTATCGATTTCTCTCCAGATAGAGGCTCTCAGAACCTTCTGTTTGTTTCTATGGACTCTTGGGAGTATTATCTTGAAGGATTATCTGATTTTAGGCCTACTTTCGAGTCATTATCCCTCCAACTCGAACCTAGGGTTTGGGGGCCTATAAATGGGACCCTTGACTTCATGGCTTGAGGAGGAGATTTTTGGAGCTTGCCATGAAGTGTTGCCGCATTCTAGAGCGAGTACCAACCAGAGAGAAGCTACTTCCATGTCCATAAGGCTTCTAGTCCAGGGAGTATCAAGTTCCTTTAGTTGGTTTTGTGTCTTTTTCTCTTAGTTTTGGTCTTCCCCTCTTGCATATTCATAGCATCTTCCCTCTTTTTCTTTTCAAGTTCTTTGCATTCACACCACGTTTTCAAACATCCTCCTATCTTTTCCATGCCCCATAGGGGTTAAAAGAAAACCACCACCCCCAGGTATTTACCCTTCCTTTTATGCATATTAGCTTAATTGCATTATAGATACTACCATAGTCCCAAGGGCTTATTGGGTCATTTTTCTTTGTGTCTACACTCTCTTGCGGGTTTACAGGACTTATTGCACGAGGCCCATCTCTTATGGCCGGCCAGGAGGGGTGGAGATTCAAGTTCCACACTTTACTGTTCTGGGTGTCCTTGCGGTCTCTTCAACGACCGTTTGTAGATCTCTGGCGGTCTGTCGCAAGACCGTTTGCCTTCTCCTAGCGGCTGTCTATTAGACCGTTTGACTCCACAGCACCTAGGTTTTCTCTCTCCCGCGGGCGGGTGACTTCACTCGACTCTTTCCAATGTATACATTACAGTTTTACTATTTTATTTACTTTGGTGGCGATCACATCATTCCATACTTTGGGCATTGTTCATCATCATCATCTTGCTTGTTCTCTATTACTTTAGTTGCTCCACACCCCGGTGTGTGTTTGTTTTCATCCCTTTGCTCCACGCCCATGGCGTGTGTTTTTATTTCTCCTTTTACATTCTTTGGAATATTTGATGACATGCCCCATGCTTTGATTCCATGTTGATTGCTTGAGTTAGTGCACCACTTGCTCACCCACATCATCATATTCATCACCATCACATTACACTCACAAAGAAGAGAGAAGGAAAGAAACATCAACACTATATAGTTGTACTTTTCTTCCCGGACTGTACTAGTTGTGGACTATTGTTATATTTTAGACTATTGTTATGTTGTGGACCATGTAATTTGTTTAACATTAATTATATTTTTTACTTATTCACTTAAATTGCGTAGTTCTGCAAATATTTTAGATTCTTGTATATTTCCACACCATCCCTTTAACCCTTCCGAGTCTTCGGGCTCGTGGGTGGCAGTTCGAGATTCGGGTTATCAGGCCTTCCCTGGTATTCGGATCTCGGGTCGTTACAGTTGGTATCAGAGCACGGTTGTGGATATATATAAGAATCATAAATAATTATAGTGGTCCACTAGTCCACAATGATGATGTACAGTCGGCACTGGCTTAGGACATCCTATGTTTTATTGATTTCACTGTTTTACGTGTCTTCTGTCTTTTTGCAGTAGGGAGAGCATGGCGTCGAGGAGGCCTCGCTCTCAGCAGGGACAGTCAACAGAGGAGCAGGATGAGCAGGTGGAGCAGAGCAGAGTGCCACCAGTTGCCACTCAGGTAGGGGATATAGCCAGAGTTCCGGGGGCAGAGGATTCATTCGGGGCATGTACCAGTTCATGGCTCAGCAGCTTGGTGGAGATGCTAGTGAGGGCTCGTCGTCCAGGAGTTTACCTAGCCGTGCAGTGAGAGACTTTTTACAGTTTCATCCACCCTGCTATGGCGGCCAGCCAGATCCAGGTGTGGCTAGAGACTGGCTTGATGAGATGGAGAGAGTGTTCAGTTCCATGAACTGCGCAGAGGAGGATAAGGTGATGTTGGCTTCCAACCAGTTGTAGGGTTCGGCTCGAGCTTGGTGGTCTTCAGAATGGAAGCCTTCCTTTCAGTCTCGATAACTTCAGCAGATTGTGTGGAAGGACTTCGTCAAGGTCTTCAAGTGTACTTACTGCCTATGCTATGTCGGTACGCAGAAGATGCGTCAATTTCTGGAGCTGGTCCAAGGCGACATGTCATTGTTGCAGTATAGGGCTCAGTTTGTTGAGTTGTGTCGTTATGCTCCCCATATCATGGAGAATGAGGGGCTGAAGACCGAGCAGTTCATCCAGGGTTTGAGGCAGGACCTGAGACACCACTTGATGGCGAACGCCGCCACTGATTTGGAGACAGCTTCTCGTGTAGCAGCATCATTGGGGCTGGATATGCAGAAGAACAGAGGACTGCGGGGCCATGGGTAGTCCCAGTCAGGCCATAGCCAGCAGACGGCTACCCAGCAGCAGAGCACTTTTCAGCCATCTTCGGGTAATTCGGGAGCACCGGTACCAGCGGCGTCAGCGGTAGGATCTGCGTCTTTTGGCTCCAAGCTCAAGAAGTTCTTCAAGAAAGGTTTCGGTAAGAAGTGCAACGAGGGCAGAGATCAGAGGTAGGCGTCTGTGGATAGTGTTCAGCACTTATCAGCGTCAGGGATCAGTTGGGGGTTCACGGGGGTCGTGTCCCCGGTGTGGCGACTCGCATCCAGGCAGATAGTGCACGGTGCCAGTGATTTGTTTCAGATGTGATCAGCCAGGGCATATGGCGCATGACTATCCTCAGAGGTCGCATCAGCCACCCCAATACCCTCAGTAGCGGCAATAGTAGTACCCTCCGCAGCAGCAGTTTCAGCCCCAGCAATACCCTCAACAGCAACAGCAGCAGGGGCAGTATCCGCCACTACCCCGGTCAGCGAGTGTGGGCAGGCAGAGGTCCCGAGGCCAGATTACGCACATGACCAGGGCGGAGGCAGAGTCGTCACAGCTCGTGGAAGGTACTATCGTGATTCTGGGTTGTGCGGCTTGAGTTTTGTTTGATTCTGGCACGTCGCATTCGTTTATTTCGGAGGATTTTGAGCTGAGTATTGAGGAGCCGGTGACCCAGATGTCATGTGATTTGGCTGTGGAGTTGCCTTCCGGTGATTACATGTTCACCCCGTATTGTTTCGAGAAGGTTCCTGTGTGGATTGAGGGGCAGAACATGCCAGGCAGGCTGTATGCTTTGCACCTTTGGGACTATGATGTGATTTTTGGCATGGATTGACTTGAGGCCCATGGAGCGATGGTAGATTGTGGATCGAAGAGGGTCTATTTTCAGCCTCCCCATAGACCCGCTTTTTGTTTCCAAGGTATCCGATCTACCTCTCCTCATTTTATTATCTCCGCTATTAGGGCCCGTAGGTTGCTAGATGCAGGATGTCAGGGTTTCCTTGCATCTGTGGTCGTGGTAGACCAGTCGGAGCCGGATGTGGAGGACATTCCGATGGTGAGCGAGTTTTTCGATGTTTTTTCAGAGGATTTGCCTGGATTACCTCCGCAGCGGGAGATCAATTTTGTTATTGAGGTTGTGCCTAGTACGGGGCCTCGGTCTAAGGCTCCTTATCGTATGGCCCCCGCTGAGTTGAGGGAGTTGAGGGCGCAGTTGCAGGAGTTGCTGGCCAAGGGATACATTTGTCCTAGATTTTCCCCTTGGGGTGCGCCAGTCTTGTTTGTGAAGAAGAAGGACGGTAATCTAAGGTTGTGCATTGACTACCGACAGCTGAACGAGGTGACCATTAAGAACAAGTATCCATTGCCACGGATTGATGACTTGTTCGACCAGCTTCAGTCCGCGCGAGTGCTCTCACAGATTGATTTGCGATCCGGTTATTATCAGCTGTAGATTCGTGAGTCTGATGTGGAGAAGGCTGCGTTCAACACGAGGTATGGGCATTATGAGTTCTTGGTGATGCTGTTTGGGCTCACCAATGCCCCTACAGCGTTCATAGATTTTATGCATAGGGTGTTTCGTCCCTACTTGGATCAGTTCGTGGTCGTGTTTGTGGACGACATCCTTATTTATTCGCAGTCTGTAGAGGAGCACACATATCATTTGAGGGTTGTATTGTAGACTTTACGAGATCACCGGTTGTATGCCAAGCTCAGCAAGTGCGAGTTTTGGCTTCGCGAGGTGCACTTTTTGGGGCACGTGATTTCTGGTGATGGTATTTTCGTGGATCTAGCCAAGGTCGAGGCAGTGGTGCAGTGGCCAAGGCCGAGGTCCATGACAGATATTCGGAGTTTATTGGGGCTTGCAGGCTATTATAGGAGGTTCATGAAGGACTTCGCTCACATTGCGGCCCCGATGACCAGACTTATGCAGAAGGATGTGCCATTCGTCTGGATGGATCAGTGTAAGCAGAGCTTTATGGAGCTAAAGAGGTTGCTCACTTCGGCACCAATATTGGTGTTGCCTTCTGGATCAGGAGGTTTTGTGTTGTGTACAGATGCTTCCGGGGTTAGTTTGGGTGTTGTGTTGATGCAACATGGTAGATTGGTGGCTTATGCATCTCGACAATTGAAGCCACATGAGGAGAACTACCCTACCCATGACCTCGAGTTGGCTGCTGTGATCTTTACGTTGAAGATTTGGAGGCATTATCTGTACGGTGAGAAGTTTGAGGTGTTCACTAACTATCAGAGTTTGAGATATGTGTTCACTCAGAAGGACCTTAACCTCAGGCATAGGAGATGGATGGAGTATATGAAGGATTATGACTTCACCCTATCTTATCAGCCGGGCAAGATGAACGTCGTTGCTGATGCCTTGAACCGGAAGGTCGTGGTCAGTGCGATGATGATGAGGAAGTGGAGGCTATGGGAACAAGTGTCAGCCGTGACATTTAGGCTTAAGGTTCCCCGAGTGCCAAGATCAGATGTGCTTGCGAGCTTGACTATCACGCCATCCATCTATCGTTAGGTGATAGAGGCTCAGTATGCAGACCCTGAGTTGCTCCAGATTTTGGCTATGGCCGATGTGGAGCTCGGTGAGGACGGATCGGCGAGATTCCGAGGTAAGCTATATGTCCCGATCGAGGAGCAGGTGAGGCGTGCGGTGTTGCTAGAGGCTCATGGGAGTAGGTACATCTGGGTGTGACGAAGATGTATCGGAAGCTGAGGAGGCAGTTCTGGTGGCCTGGTATGAAGTGAGATATTGTTGAGTTTGTGGCCAGGTGCCTGATCTGTCAGCAGGTGAAGGTGGAACATCAGTGACCTGGTGGTATGCTTCAGCCCTTGGAGGTTCCCGCATGGCAATGGGACCACGTAACCACTTATTTTGTGGTAGGATTGCCGAGGACTCCGAGTGGGCATGATAGCATTTGGTTGCTGGTGGATAGGCTGACAAAGATGGCTCGGTTGTTACCTATCAGAGTCAACTGGAGTGTGCCCAAGCTGGCATACTTATATGTGGAGCGGATCGTATCTTTGCATGTAATTCCCATTTTCATTGTGTCAGATCGAGATCTGCGTTTCACTTCTGGATTCTGAAGGACTTTCCAGAGAGCTCTAGGCACCGAGTTAGCATTTAGCTCAGCTTATCATCCTCAATCGAATGGTCAATCGTAGTGCTCTCCTCTCCAACTCCATATTCCACCCGGTACTTATCATAGTCCCGAATGTACTCGGACACGGACCGATCACCTTGGACGGGTCGGCATGGGTTGGCCATAGTTGCCAAAAGATTGGAACGGATCCCTATGTCATGCAAGGTCATTTTTTTTTGTTTTATAAGCAAAATGTTATGCCAACTAATGCAAGCACCTAGACACGACTTAGAATGCGATGTAAATGTAAAGTTGAAATGAGACTCGACTACACACCTAGACACTGTTAGGTTCGGTGCGGTGTATTCAGAGGGGGGGTGAATGAATCAACCCTTTTAAAAGTTTCGCTCAAATAAAATTTTGCTCTCTTAACAAATTAAAACACTCAAAACAAAAACTGATCAAGTCATCTACTAAACCTGTAAGCAAACACTTGGAGCGCACCTATGCATTCATCTAGTGGAAGCAGAAATAAACAAATCAAACTACAATGCAATAGGAGTTTTTAGGTGGTTCGGTCCTCCAGACCTACGTCCACCCCACACTCAACCTGAGTGTGGATTACTGCTGACTCACAGCTTGAACCGCTGGGCATCACAGCTTGCCTACAAACCGCTGAGCCTCACAGCTTGCTGTCCATTGGAATCCTCCACTGCAACCGCTGGGGATTACAGCTTGACCCGTCCAGAGGCAGCACCTCTACAAACGCTGACTAACAGCTTAAAGAAAGGTATAAAAAGAAAACACAAAATGAGAGATAACAGCAACGGAAAGCTGGAAATAAAGCACAAGAAATATAGCTCTCGAAGGAGCAGTTCTGGCTTGGATTTGATCCAAATGCCAGGCAACCACTATCTTTCTCTCTTTCTCTGCTCGAGCTCTCTATCTCTCTCTTTCTCTTCTTTCTCTTCTGCTCTTCTTCTCTTTCTCTTCTCTTTCTCTTTTCTCTGGATCGAACAGGCTCTCTATTCTTTCTCTCTGCTTCTGCTCTTCTGCTTCTATCCTTCTGCTTCGATCAGTCTCCTTCAAATAAAGGAGTCTTCCTTATATATCAGTTCAGCAGGAGCAGCACTGGGCGAGTGTCTTCCACAGTTCCCGCCCAATTATTTTGGCCACGTGTCATCATCCTGTCAGCCCTTCCTGCCTCAGATCACGTGCCATTAAGCTTCACGAACAGTACCTGTCAGACAGAGAGAATTATCAGTCTATGTCAACACCTTGTACAGACTTCGTTCGAAGCAATGTATAGACTCTGCAATGCGAAGACAATGTATAGACTTTGCAGTGCGAAGACAAAGCATGTACAGACTATGCGTTATGAATCCAAAGCAAAGTATGTGCATCAAGAATGAATGCACAATGGCTGTATGGACTTTGCGTTCTGAACAATGTACATACTTACCACTTGAAGCGTGTACAGACTTCATGTTCACTATGCAAACTTTGTATAATGTATGGACTTAGTGTGTGCGAGCATGCTAACATGCAATGTGTAGACTTTGAATCAAAAGGATGCACAGGCTGTACAGACATTAGCTAATGCTGCAAGTGAACGATGTATAGACTTCAGCTCGTGCAAGCAAAGCCAATGTATAGACTTGGCGTTTGTGCAAGCAGAACGATGTACAGACCTTGTGTTGTGAACACAGGCTGTACAGACTTGAATGATGCATGCACAAGACACTGATGTATAGACTTAGTCTATGCAGCACTGTATAGACTTCGTGTGTGTGCTACAGAACAATGTCTAGACATTGAAAGCTTGAACACGAATAGGCTGATGTATAGACTTTAAGTGATAGCCCAATGTACAGACTTGCATGAGACGCCCGATGTATAGACTTGACGAATGAGACGCAACATGAGACGCTCAATGTACAGACTTTACGAATGAGGCGCCCGATGTACAGACTTCAACTCTCAACTGAGACGGTGGATGAGACGCTAGACATTGTACATACTTGAAGACAATGCATGCTGCAATGTGTAGACTTAGCCTATGCATAAGACGCTAATTGAGACGGAGGATGTGTAGACTTAGCATATGCATAAGACGATGGACTCTGTACAGACTTGACGACAATTCATAAGACGATGCATGAGACGACGGACGCTGTACAGACTTGAGTGTTCTGACTATGCTCATGCAATGTATTGACTTGCCTTAAGCAAGGGCTGTACAGACTTGCTGCCTAGCCGATGTATAGGCTTCCTATATGTTCAAGTCCAATGTATAGACTTGCTGAGATATGCACCTGAAGAATGTACAGACTTTATGCAGACTGACTTCGATGGATGTATAGACTTAACCGATGCAGACTAGTCCGATGTACAGACTTGCTCGTCTGTTATACTGAATGCATGCTGGTCTGTTATACTGAATGCACTTAAACAAGGTATGCACATAGCAGATATTGAACTGAAGCAATGGATGTATAGACTTGATATCTGACAGAATGTAATGCATCGACCAAGTGTTTGCATATGCAGTAACTAGCAGTAATGCATGTACACTAAACACAATGAATGGCTCACTGTGAAACTCTCACTGTGTTGCTATCATCAAAACAAGATATCATATGCTTGTGCCTAAGGGGTACAACATACCAAGACTCGGTACGTGGCAGAGCTAATCGATCCGAAAATCACTCGCGCAAGTTTGCGGCCTTCCCGATAGGCGTAGCCTAACGTTTAGACAACACCTTTTGATATATCGATTAATGGTATGCAAATGTCACACTTAGACCGACTTAAATGACTCTTTTTTTTTATTTTTAGACACCCTAGACTCAATTGGTTCTCTGATACCAAATTGATGCGGGACGGACACGCGACCTGGGACTCTAGCTCGCGATCGCCCCTATGCGAGGGAAGACGTGGGACCGTGCGCGGTTAAGAAACCGGCAATGAGTCTCGGGTATCGGTTTTTCGCGTGTACTCGGATCGAGTCACGGGACGAGTCACTCACTCTCTCTCTCTCGCAGCAGTGACTAACAATATGATAACAAGCTAATAACCTATCACATGCAGTGGCATTCAAAAATATACGGGTAAAACAAGCGCCGAGTAAGAGAGTGAACATGATACCCCCATACTCCGGGCATGGGGAAGACGACCCCGGCCAGTTACAGTAACTCCCGGTAACAACAGTAAAAAGTTAATTACAACCGTGAATTTTATTGCTCACTCCACGCAAGGAGGTAAAGGACTACAAGTGGGACCCAGGAGGATCGACCCTGGCTTGACGGGCAGCAATCTGGAGGTGCGTACGGCACGAACTCGGCCTGCTGGTCCGACTCGGTCCTGCGCCGACTCGGTTCTGACTCGCTAGACAGCAAGGTCCGGATTTCAAAGAAACGACGCCCTCTTGAGGTCTTCTGAAGGTGCCGCTTGGCTGGGACGATGGCGGGATGTCCCTGATCGACTCCCTGAAGTGGCGGTTCCAGAAGTTGACTTTTAGTATTTTTGCACGAATTATCCACGGACTGGTTTTTCTGATCTGCATAGGGAACAGAATTGCGCGCCTCTGCGGAAAGAATTAATTCTCACAGATCCGAAATAGAATCGAGGTGAAACTAGTGGGGTTGGAAAGAGAACTCCAAGATCTACCACATATAATTTTCAAAGCTCCATCCATCGAACGGATTGAAGATGAGAATGACTGTAACACTGTTTTGTTTTCTGACCCAGACTGACAGACACATAGGGCAGACTGTGTTTTTCCTGAGACTGACCTTTGACCGAGGGGTAGATGATTTTTCCAGGAGCAACAGAAATTATGGGAGATAGGGTAGAACGTGTGGAACACTTGAGAATTTTTGTGATTTTTTTAGAAAGTTATAAGTGGGTGGTAAAAATACAACAATGTGACTCTGTCCCGTAGATTTGCAGAATGGCAGATTACAGGGGGGTGAACAATAAATGTGGGAAAAATACCAAATGGTGTGCAAATGACACAAAATTTGAACTGGAGGTTAGGGGAGACGAGCAGAACAAACTCTCAAAATTAGGGCTCGACCTGACAACAGGAGAAATAACTATAATTTTATGATTGGGATTCTATCCTGATGGAGATAGAACTCTGGCGAAGCGACGGTGGCGGCGCGTTGGCGGCACGAACGGAAGGCGGTGGCCGGAAATCGCATCCAGCGGAGGTGGAGTTCTTGGAGTCACACCAAGAGGAGGGCTTCACACCCTAGAATGGTAGAAATCTATCTACAAGAGGGGAAGAGAGACACAAGGGGTGCCCTTGGGCTTGCTCTTGGCAAAAATGCTTAATTCTTCATTTATATCTCTAATGACACTATACATAGGCTTATATAGAGAATGGCAAGGGGTGGGGGGTTGGGAATTTCGTGGGAGAGAGGGGATTTTCTTCTCCATGTGGTCAAATGATCAAATTAAATAAAAAATACAACATGGGATAAATTATATTATAAGGGGGAAGCATCTTAGACTTTAAGGGTTGGAATATTAGACTTTTTAATCCAATTGTCCCCTTGAATGGTCAAGCCATCTAGAAGCCCACCTTGGACCTTTGACTGGCCCCACATGAGCCCTAAGGCTTAGGTGGAACAATAGGAAAGGAGATGGGGGCCCCTTGCTGGTCCTACTAGACTTTTGCACAAAAACCTAAAGATCCTTGGGGAATGACACATTGGCTTATAAAGCCTTACAATTGCATACATATTTTCCCAAGGATATAAATGCAAATAAAAGGACTGAAATGTAAAATAAAAAGTTAGTGATCTTGCTCTGATGTCCCCATCAGCTCCCCTCCGGCTGCAGACGGTGGTGAGATGACGGCATGGCGGCGACGGTGGTGGCGAGGTGATCGTGGCGGCGTGCAGTTCGTGGAAGCTCGTGAGAGCTCATGGGTTTCAAGCGCGGTTCTTCGTCGAATGGCGGCGATCCATCAGATTTCGGGTGACCCTGAGGTAGGGTAACAGAACCTTAGCTCGTTTATTGCCTTTCCCATGATTCTTAGGCCGAGGTGAGGCCCAGTGGGGCGTGTTTTCATGCCAGGATGGGAAAACCATGTTTTGGGATTGAGCGTCGGATCTAGCGTTTTATCGCGTTATTTAGAGCATGGATGGCATCATTGGATGCCTTGGGGCATGGGGAAGAGTTTCCCTTTTTCCCCTGAAGTCCCGCGATCAATGCCACCCAAGAGGGGGGGGGGGTGAATTGGGTGATAATAAATTGTAATAAAACTTTAGCCGATTTAAACAAGTGTGAAGAACAACAACAAAGAAGTTTAGATTTGTATATAGATTGTTAGCTCTAATAAAATCTATCACACACAACGGATCCTTGGTACCGTGGCGGAGGTGTAAATCCAAAGATTCTACTCACACAAGGTGTTATCTTCCTGACAAGATTTGTCTTGTCGATCCGAACCTACCTTTTAATATACCAGAGATCTGATGTGAAGATGATAAGTTGTGTTAGATCTAACTCGAGATACAAAAGATATAATCTACGTGTGTGCTTGCACAGAATGAAGATAGGAGAAAGGGATCAAACCACACAAGAGATAATAATTTTTAGGTGGTTCGGATGTAACAACGGCAACCTACGTCCACCCCTCACAAACTGTGAGGATTCACACACTATCTTGTAAGGGATTACAAGATCTGAATACACACACACGTAGGAGTATAGGAACTCCAACAAAGGTGCAAAAGCACCGAAGCACACACAGATCTGACAGAAATCAAACACACACACACACACACACACACACACACACACACACACACACACACACACACACACACACACACACACACACACACACACACACACACACACACACACACACACACACACACACACACACACACACACACACACACACGGATCTAAGAAGATCCACACACACACACGAATGTATAAGGATTACAAAAACACACACTTGAAGCTCAAAGAATATGAAGGGAGAAACACAAAAGAAAAACTTCAGGTTTAAGCTCCCCCTTAGTGAATGAAGAAGATCTTTGATGAAGCTTGCTTCTCAGCTTGATTTCCACTTGAATGGCCTCAGCTTGATCTTGAAAATCTTGATCTTAGATGGAGAACCTTTGGACGAAGCACTGTTCACAGAACTCTTCCTGCAGCACTCTTTCACCCTTGGCAGCCCCCTTTGATCACCATTTGGTGGTGCGGACACCCGAGCAGTTGAGCGGCGCGACACGCCGAGCCACCGGTACCGCACACGGAGCACGACTCGAGCCACCTCAGCGTCTATCTGGCTCGGAGACAGCCTGGTGACTCCGCCTTGAGTCTCCCCATTTATCATATTTAGTTAAACTTTATTTGTGTGTAATTTGTGTTTATGTCATTGTATTCGGTTTGCTATTTTGATTGTCAGAGGGGCTTATGTACAATTTGGACCCCGTGGGCCCCACGGGCCCCCCAGGCCCCATCCCATTGATCCACCTCAGCCCATGGGCCCCATGTGGGGTCAGTCAACATGTCAAATGGAGGCATCTAGAAGTTTGAATGGTAAAAGGCACATGGGAGACAAGTGGACTTCAAAGTCCAAGGTGGCTACCAACTTGTCCCCCCCTTGCCACCATAGTCAATAGGTCGCCCCCTTCCATGTATTTTGTATTTTAATTTTTGTGTGATGTTCACATCTCATCCCAGCCCTCCATCCCCTTCCCCTAGATCCTACGATTGTGGATAGATGTGAGATGTAACCTATTTAAGCTTGTATTTTCCATTTTGGAAGAATTAATGCCATTTGAATCAAAGTAATTCTTGGAGCTCCAGCTTGGTGCGCCCCCTTCTCCTCTCCCTCTCCCCCTTGGATGCTGTAAAGGCTTCCATTCTGAGGTGTGACTCCTCGTGTATCAGTTCCGACGATCGCCGCCGCCGCCACGAGCCGCTACCGCACCGCTAACGCCATCAACGGAGTTCTGCCTGCGCAGTACCACAGCAGCTTGTTCGAAATTCACAGGTCTTCCCCGACCTCATTTGGCTACCAAATTTGGAGGAGTTGTTCCTGGGATGTTTCTCTCCACCCAAAAAAATCAGGCCAGCATTCAGATCACGTTTGCTAATTTTTGATTTTTCATCCACCCTTCCATTTCAGTTCTGCCAGAGTTCTGTCCAGGTTCACCTCCGTCCTGAGTTTCATGTCTTAGAGCCACTTTTTGATTTCTGTTAGTTCACCCAATTTTACTGGGGATTTCATCCATCCACCCCTTCATCCACAATTTTTCTCCATTTTTGATTCGCCCATCTCATATTTTCTAAAAATCGTTCTCAGACCCATCTACAGTTCTGTCCACCTGTTCCCAGATCTGACCACCAGTCACCCCAAAAATCATAACAAATCGCAGCCACCTCCAAATCAAATTCTAAAAATAGTCCTAGTTCCGTGGCATGATTCCCTACAACTCCTAAGAAGAGCTCAAGAGCTGAATCGGAGGTTTACTAGGCGGTCAACGGTGGTTCTCAGACAAGTGCCCTGCAGATCTGAGATTTCGGTTACTGTACAATAGGACTTGTAAATTTAATAAAGTTCTTATCCGACCAGATCCAGAAGATCTCTTTGGGTCTAGATTGAAGCATTTGAAGAGAGCTTTCCAACGATAGCTCATGCGTCCTGATCCGACGTCGGGATTGATCGCGGCGGCCGTTTTCGCCGAAGCGCGGGCCAGAAGACAGCAACCAAAATCCGTGGATTATTAGTTCAAGAGTTGGGAATCGGGGCCGATCGACCCTCGATCGGTGTTCCCGGCTGACCGCCGTCCGTGGAGGTGCGCCACCAGGGGTCCCCATCACAGTGGGTCCCACCCCCGCAGATCCGGAGGACAGCGCCGTCCGTGGGCCCCGCGGGCCCGTAGAAGCTGCCGTTCGGAAAGCACGAGAACGCGGAGTTCGGCGCGTCGAGACGACATCAAGATGCTGCCCGTCAACCTGATTTGCGTGATCCCCGGGGCCCACATGTGACCTTTTACCTCCCTGCGTGGAGTGGGTCGAATCTCTTTGTACCGCTGTGAATTATGTTAATCGGGGACCCGTAAGTCAGCCGGGGTGTCTTCGCCACGCCGGGTGCGTGGAGGTAAAGGTCTTAACTCCTTGGCGTTACATTGCTTAGCTAGTATACGGTCTTAGGCCGCTGTCGAGAGTGTAGGTACTAGCCCGTGTGTCCATGTCACCACTGTGAGAGTGAGAGTGACCCGTCCCGCGACTCGATCCGAGTCCGGAAGTTGAGTCAGACTACCCTTGACCTCCGCCGGTTCCTTAACCGCGCACGGTCCGCGCTTTCCCTCGCTTGGGACGACGAGTGAGCTTCCACTTCTGTTAGCGACGTTTCGCCACTAGGAGCTCGTAGTGTCGGGCTTAGTGTCTCCCTGGTATGTGTTGCTGGTCGTGTCTTCATCTAGAGTCTGAGGGTGGCACCATATAGTGTCGTCTCCCGTGTCCGTCCCGCATCAGTTTGGTATCAGAGCGAGTCGAGTCTAGGATAATCTTTGCATAAGTCTTGCATGCATCATGGTCTAAGTCAAGTCTAGGATCATCATTATTTTCAAAAAAAAAGTGTGTTTCAAATTGCATTTGCACCCTTTATTCGGTATCTTAAAAGGTGTTGTCCGAACGTTAGGCTACGCCTACCGGGAGGTCGCACACTTGCGGGAGTGATCTTCAGATCGATTAACTCCGCCCCGTACCGGATATTGGTTTAGGTCTAAGTGCATCATCTAGTGAGTGTTTGCATTAGTTGGTGTCTTATAGGTCGTGTGTCGGTTGCATGCCCACCCGTCGAGGTACCCAATACTCGCCACCACCACCTATGGCGGATTCCCGGGCCCGTAGCTCCGATGAGTCCTCGACGGCCGAGATGTTCCGAGCCATTATGGAACGTCTTGACACGCGTATGGATGGTCTTAGTACGCGTATGGATGGCATAGGAACGCGTCTAGAAGGGCGGATGAAAGCCCCGAGTCTTCGGATCAGTCCATCCATGGTCTAGTTGGGAGAATTGCCGTCCTGGAGAGAGGCCCAGTAGCGGCGCAACCCGCGCCAACGAACGGCCAACAAGAGCCGGTGCAGCAACCCGCTGTGCCAAGGGCTCAGGTGGAGGATGTCGAGAGGCAACAGGCGCCTATAGTGGATGATTATGCTTCCGACAATGATCAGGGGGGTAACGGTCGTCGTCATCAACGACGGAATCGTGATGACGAGGATGACGACCGCATTCTTAGGGGTGTGCGTGCGGACCCTCCCACTTTTAGCGGGTCCTTGGACCCTAGGGTGTATTTAGATTGGGAGGCCGGCATGGACCGGTACTTCGAGTGGTTTGAGATGATGGACCACCGAAGAGTCCGATACGCAAAGATGAAGCTGCAAGGGCAGGCCCAAACTTATTGGATCAATGTGGAGAGCCTGCTCAACCAGCGACGTCAACCCCAGATTGGTACTTGGGATGATATGAAAACCAAGTTGAGGGAGAAGTACCTTCCCGCCTCATATCGCCAACGTCTCATAGACAAGTGGCAAAGCATCTCCCAAGGGAACCGATCCGTGACCGAGTACACCGCCGAGTTCGATGAGTATTACTTACGGTGTGGGGTCACGGAAGAGAGCACTATGACTATATCCCGCTTTCGAAGAGGTTTGCGGCCCAATTATCAATATGAACTCTTTCGCCGTAATGCAACCACTTTGGAGCAGGCATATCAGATAGCTCTCGAATTGGAGCAATTCGAGGCCAAGTTCGAGTCACCCCATCGGTTGGGCTCTTTTCCCCTTCGTAGTGTCGAGCCCCGTGGCTCATCTGGCACGTATCCAAGGGCCCCCATGGCTCAACCTCAGGAGCCCGCTCGTCCCGAGCCGTTTGCTCCTAGGCCTCGTCCTCCACCCCCGAGGGACCTTCCTCGTCCCTAGCATCTTACAGCCCCACCCATAGCCCGTCCACCGGCACCCGTACCTCCTGCACGTCCTTTGTTGCCTACGCCTCCTATCCGTCGGGAGGATAAAGGTAAAGGACCTATGATTGGGGAGCCTAGTGGATCACAGCAGCAGTGTTATCGCTGCAATGGGTTTGGCCATTTCGCCAACCAGTGTCCCACCCGCCCATCTCTTCACATTGGGGACACACAGGCTGAGGATACCACCCCTACGGGCCTCGAGTTAGTCAGCTATGAGGCCGATGAAGAGCTAGCTGACGAGTACTATGAGATGGGAGGTGAGGCCCAGGATGCCCAGCATTCGGACGATACCCACGTGGGGGTCGTCAGATGTATCCTCACCCAGCCACAGGTCAGTGATGACTGGCGACGGACTACTATCCTTCATGTATTATGTAGGCTGGGAAAGCAAATTTGCAAGGTGGTCATCGATAGCGGGAGTTGTATCAATGCAATCTCCACGAACGCTGTCACTCGTCTTGGTCTCACACCCGTAGACCACCCTTGCCCCTATCAGGTATCATGGGTGGATACCACTTCAATTTCGGTCAGGCTGCGGTGCTTGGTCCCGCTACAGCTCCACTCCTACCATGACGAGATCTGGTGTGATGTTCTCCCCATGGAAGTGGGTAGTATCATTCTTGGTAGGCCGTGGTTATTCGACCGGGATGCCACGCTTCATGGCCGGTCGAACACCTGTACCTTCGACCACGCTGGCCAGCGGGTCACCCTCCAACCCGTTCGGCCCAGGAGCCCATCAGTTAGGGGTCCTACTGGCCCTAGTACTCCGAAGCCTTCCATTCCCGGGCCTAGTACCCCATCCCCAGCTCGGGCTATGACCGTTACCTCTGGCCCAGAAGAGCCCTCGACGAGGAGATTGATGATGATTAGCTCTCGGGAGATGGAGCCGGAGCTTAGTCAGGGCTGTCCGGTGTTTGCCATTACGGTCCGAGAGGTGGAGCGGGACTCCGAGGGTGAGCTCCCACCCGAGGTTGTTCCCATTCTGCAGGAGTATGCTGATGTCTTTCCCGATGAGCTTCCCGAGGGACTCCCACCTATGCGGGATATTCAGCATGCCATCGACCTTGTTCCGGGCTCCTCTTTGCCCAACCTTCCTCATTATCGCATGAGTCCCACGGAGCATGCCGAGCTTAAACCGCAGGTCGATGAGTTAGTGCAGAGAGGGTCTGTTCGGGACAGCATGAGTCCATGTGCTGTACCCGCATTACTCACCCCGAAGAAGGATGGCACGTGGAGAATGTGCATTGATAGTCGTGCCATCAACAAGATCACCGTGAAGTACAGGTTCCCTATTCCCCGCCTTGATGACATGCTGGACATGATGGCAGGTGCCACTATCTTTTCGAAGATCGATCTTAAGAGTGGCTACCATCAGGTGAGGATTAGGCCAGGTGATGAGTGGAAGACCGCATTTAAGACCAAGGACGGTCTATATGAGTGGTTGGTCATGCCTTTTGGGTTGACCAATGCCCCTAGCACTTTCATGCGGCTCGTGACTCAGGTCCTTCGACCTTTCATTGGAGTCTTTGTAGTGGTGTATTTTGATGATATCCTTATCTATAGCCGCACCACAGGGGACCACTTAGACCACCTTCGGCAGGTCTGTCTACTTCTTCGGCGAGAGCAGCTGTTTGTGAACCCACAAAAGTGTGCCTTCATGACACCTCAGCTTACCTTCTTGGGTTTTATCGTGTCTAGTACTGGGGTCTCCGCCGATCCGGAGAAGGTCCGGGTCATTGTTGAGTGGCCGGAACCCCGTACGGTTCATGATGTCCGCAGCTTTCATGGCCTTGCGACGTTCTACCGTCGCTTCATTCGTGGATTTAGCTCCGTCACCGCCCCGATCACGGATTGCATCTGGAAGGGCACATTTGTATGGACGAAGGCCGCATCTGCCGCCTTCAA
The DNA here is from genome assembly GCA_022559845.1 of Amorphophallus konjac. Classification (NCBI taxonomy): domain Eukaryota; kingdom Viridiplantae; phylum Streptophyta; class Magnoliopsida; order Alismatales; family Araceae; genus Amorphophallus; species Amorphophallus konjac. Next base: position 57,016,705 of record CM040129.1, on the reverse strand, counting down.
GGACATCAAGGAGTGCATGACCCAGACACCTATCCTTCGATTGCCTGATTTCTCGAAGGTGTTTGAGGTCTCTTGTGATGCGTCGGGTGTTGGGATTGGAGGAGTTTTGAGTCAGGAGTCCCACCCGATCGCATATTTCAGCGAGAAGCTGAATGACGCGAAACTGCGATATTCCACGTATGATAAAGAATTCTACGCAGTTGTTCAGGCTCTTAGGCAATGGAGGCACTATCTTTTACATCAGGAGTTTGTCCTATACTCCGACCACGAAGCATTGAGGTACCTCCATTCGCAAAAGAAGCTTAACTCGCATCATAGTCGTTGGGTCGAGTATCTCCAGCAGTTCACCTTTGTGCTGAAACATAAGGCTGGAGTGGAGAACAAGGTGGCTGATGCCTTGAGTCGGAGAGCATGTTTGCTTACCACCATGAGTGCCGAGGTCATAGGGTTAGAGAAGATGAAAAAGGCCTATGTTGATTGTCCTGACTTCGGTCAGATTTTTACCACTCTCCAGGCCGGACCCTCGAGAGACCTTGATGAGTATGTGCTTCAGGAGGGTTACCTCTTTCGAGGTAGCAGGCTATGTGTTCCCCGAACTTCGGTTCGAGATTTCTTAGTGTGGGAACTACATGCGGGAGGTCTAGCCGGCCACTTTGGTCGGAACAAGACTATTGAGGCAGTGGAGCATCGATTTTATTGGCCGAGCTTGAAGCGCGATGTTGCTAACATCGTGGCTCAGTGCCGTACATGTGCTACGGCCAAGATGAAGAAGCAAAGCTCGGGCCTTTATACGCCTCTTCCCGTGCCTGATATCCCGTGGCAGGATGTTAGCATGGACTTTGTTTTGGGACTGCCACGTACCTCCAGGAAGCATGATTCGGTCTATGTGGTGGTTGACCGTTTCTCGAAGATGGCCCTCTTTATCCCTTGCTCGAAGACTTCGGATGCTTCTAGGGTAGCCCGCCTATTCCTTACTCATGTGGTGTGCAAGTTCGGGTTATCTCGCACTATAGTGTCTGACCGTGATGTTAGATTCACTTCCTACTTTTGGAAGACACTATGGCATATGATGGGTACTCACCTCAAGTTTTCCACTGCATATCATCCCCAGACAGACGATCAGACCGAGGTGGTCAATAGGAGTCTGGGAGATCTTTTGAGGTGTCTAGTCAGGGACCGCATTGGGGATTGGGATCTCATTTTACATATGGCTGAGTTTGCATACAATGATTCGGTAAATAGGTCTACCGGCATGAGTCCATTTGAGATTGTCACAGGTCATAGGCCTAGGAAACCCATTGACCTTGTCCCCATGCCTATCCATGCTAGAGTGTCAGAGTCGGCCGAGTCGTTTGCTAGGCATGTTAGGAGTTTGCATGACGACATCCGTCGTCACATTGAGGCCAGCAATGCACGGTACAAGGAGTTAGCCGATGCCCACCGACACCACCGAGAGTTCCACGAGGGTGAATACGTCATGATCAGGGTAAGACCTGAACGGTTTCCCTCTAGAACCATTAAGAAGTTGCAAGCTCGCGGAGCCGGTCCCTTTAGAGTGTTGAAACGTGTTGGATCCAATGCGTATGTTGTGGATCTGCCCGAGGAATATGGTATAAGCTCTACCTTCAATGTATCGGATCTTGTTGCATATAGGGACCCAGCGGTGATCTCTAGTGAGCCTTTCGAGCCATCTCCTCCCCTTGAGAGTGATCCCACACCTGAGTGTCCACTTCCACCTCCAGCCCCTTTTTCACGGCAGCGTGAGCATATAGATCGTATACTGGACGAGCAAGTGACAGTTACCAGGAGTGGATCTTACCTGCGCTACCTAGTGCGATGGAGAGGACGGCCCGCTACTGAGGACACATGGATCACACATGGAGAGTTGCAGCGGATTGATCTGGATCTTCTGGAGTGATACATGAGCGATGCAGACCCTTACTCGACAGGGTCGAGTTTCTCCCACCCGGGGAGAATTGGTGCGGACACCCGAGCAGTTGAGCGGCGCGACACGCCGAGCCACCGGTACCGCACACGGAGCATGACTCGAGCCACCTCAGCATCTATCTGGCTCGGAGACAGCCTGGAGACTCCGCCTTGAGCCTCCCCATTTATCATATTTAGTTAAACTTTATTTGTGTTTAATTTGTGTTTATTTCATTGTATTCGGTTTGCTATTTTGATTGTAAGAGGGGCTTATGTACAATTTGGACCCCGTGGGCCCCACAGGCCCCCCAGGCCCCATCCCATTGATCCACCTCAGCCCATGGGCCCCATGTGGGGTCAGTCAACATGTCAAATGGAGGCATCTAGAAGTTTGAATGGTAAAAGGCACATGGGAGACAAGTGGACTTCAAAGTCCAAGGTGGCTACCAACTTGTCCCCCCTGTTGACACCCGTTTTATACCGATAAGTTGAGCCGTTTCTCTTACTTCCATTGATTGATGTCCTAAGTTGTCCATTATCTGTTGGGCCATTCTTTGTGGCACGTCCTGGGCCCATTTTTTGGGTAGCCTCCCTCCTTGGTAAAGGTCGTATCCATTCAGGGCTTATCGGACCTTGGCTTTGATTAATTGAACTGTTTTATAAACATAAGGTACCCAAGATCATGAACGGTCCCACATCAGCCGTTCACGACTGGGGCGGTTGATACTAGACCGTTCATAAATTTTGGCTAATTTCTGAGGATTTTTTGAATATTCACCGACAGGATTTTGTGCGGTGTGATCAGGACCGTTCAAGTTCATGGACGGGCCTATTCCAACCGCCTATATCTCAGAGTCCTACGCGCGCCCATTTTCTCAGATAATTATCCAAATATTTTGAATTATCACCAACAGTATAAAACGGTCGTGGTTGTGCCACCCTACACTCAAACGGTCTCCATTAAACCGTTCATGTGTTCAGGGTCCCACGGCGGATGTTTCGGCCAGTTCGAGAGATAATTGGGATTATTTGCTGATTATTTGAATTTCCACCGACGGGTATGGACGGTTAGTTTATAACCGCCCACCTGGTTGAGCGGTCTATCGTAAGACCATTCATCCCGTCGGTTGCTGAATTTTAACAGATTTTAATCCTTTTCTCCATGGTTTTATCCTTAACTTATTTTGGCGATTTCTCCGCGGATAATCAACCATTTTAGCTGCCGTTTCGACTGGATGAGAGATAATTGTATTATCTACGATTTATCTTCAATAACTTCGTCCCGAAAATGGCTCTAAAACCCTAATTTCGAGGTTGGCTTTCTAGGCTCTATAAATAGACCCTATTGGCCGGACGTCGAAAGGGGGGAGATTTTGATCGACGGCGAAGCCCTGCCGCATTCTTGAGCGACCCAGCACCAAGGAGGGAGGCTCTCTACGTCCGCATGAGCCTCCGGTCAAGGGAGTAGCCCAGTCTTCGTAGTTTTTCGTTTCATAGTTTTGCCGTGTTCTTTCATTGCATGCTTTGTTTCTCACCCGCGTACCCCCCTCCTTCTCATAACATGCACACAACCATCCCATTTTTTGTCACCCTAGGGGTTTAAAACCCCCCCCAGGTATTCCCCTTTTCATTTGTTCATGCTTAATTCTTCTCTTTTGAATATGTACCGCATCATTAAGGTCTAATTTGGGTGTCTTTTTTGTGTCTCTACGTTGTTTCGCAGGTCAGCATCTAATCAGCACGAGGCCCATCCCCTCTGGCCGGCCGGAGAGGGTGGAGGTCGAGCCCTTCTCAACTTGCTGAGTGAAGGTATTGAGCGGTCATCCTCCAACCGTTCAACTTTCCGCGCGGTGCATAAACAACCGTCCTTCACTGGAGTGCGGTCCCTCAAGCGCCGTCCATCTCACTGCAGCAGTTCCTCCCGCGTCCCTCGCAGCGTCCCAAGGCGGTCTATCGTAAGACCGCTCATCCCAGAGCGGTCCTACCCGAGCCGTTCATCCCCAGCGCTGCACCAAGGCGAGTGTCTCCCCATTTTCCAAGGTACGGCGTGCCTGTCGCGTACGGCATCTTGGTGGCGATCACGGTACTTTGCTTCATTCCCTATTTCCTCTTCTGTCTCTCATTTGTTCATGCACTTGGCGCACTTTTGACCCCTTTAGTGAAAGGAGAGAGAGAGGAGAGAAATATATATCTACACCCCTTTTGTGGCGATCACGGTGGGACGCCTAGTGCCCATCGTGCTTTTGAATTGCTGACCCTTCTTAGTCCTTGTCAAGGTTTTCTTCTTGGAGTGATTTACAGGTTGGATGCAGTTTCTGTCCTCTGGTTCACACGCGGTTCATCCAGAGCCGTCTAACCATCAGCACGGTTGATTCTACACCGCTCATATACTCTGCCTTCAGGTTGATCTATCCCGGCCTTTACTGTTGCAGACGGGTCCCTGGACGCCGTCCATCTATTTGAGCGGCTTTCACACAACCGTCCCGCGCCCAGGCACAGGTACGCTGTACTTTCTGGTGGCAGATACACGGCTGTGAGGCGGCGGTTCAAACACGCGTGCGGTTGACCATAGGCCGTCTTTCTGGTATGTCCCTTGCTTTCTGCCCATGCATTACGGCTGAAATTGGACCGTCTGAGTACTTAGAGCGGTCAGAGGAGGACCGCGCATCTCCTGTCACAGTGCATTTCTGTCTTCTTGCTTAGTGTTTTGGCTGATATATATATTGCTCCTGGTGCTGTTCGTTGGCTCCCCCTGCCATCTTGTTATTATTAATGCATGACCATGCTTTTATTACTCAGGTGTATACTTGCTCATTGATTGATAGCTGCTAGGCTAGTTTATGCATGCACTCCGGTGCGCATAGGAGCATCGATATTTCCCATATTAGTTGCATTCCTACCGAGGTAGGGTTTCCTCTCGTCTCCATATTCCTTGGAGCCGACTAGGGACCTTGCTGAGGACCTCCGTAAGCCCCCGTGAGCCGTGGATTCCCACACGGACGCCGGGCAGGTTGTACCGTATCCACCCCGTCTAGGGTTGCATCCGCGAGTGAGAAGTCCCAATAGGGTCACCCGGTTCCTCGTTCTCATCCCAATCAGGCGCCTAGTGGTCGAGAGAGTTGACATTTTCATTAATCCACTAAGGTTCAAACCCGAAGATATAAGGAACTGACGAGCATCATTTTAAGAACTTGATTGCATTATTGGGTGATTCTACTCTCATCTCGCTCCATTGTATGCTTACTATTTGCTTGGTAGATTTGATTGATTTAGTGTTGCTTGTTCTAGTATCAAGTGTCTTGGTGTATGTGGGACTGCCTTCTGCCCCCACGATCACTGCCTAGGGTTGATTCTTATTTCCATTCCTACTCCAACCCATTGTTCGATTCCGCTTCTTCTTCCATGTCGTCATATGACTTCTCTGCGGCCCATGAGGACTCCCTTCCTCGTGGTCTCCTTGAGGACCCCCCTCGGGTCACCCACTTGCAAGGGGGAGAGGGGACGGCCCCTTCACTCCCGACCTCTCTTGGCGAGGGTCCCCGACCCTCTTTTTCAAACCTGCCCAACCAGAATTCAGCCAGCACGATCCTCGACATGATGGCCAGGTTGGACCCCACCCAACTCCATCTCATCAGACAAGCTTTGCAAGGGGGCGATGCCCCGGCCTCAGCTCTGGCTCATGCCACGACCAATGTCGCCACTTCAGCTCCTGTGGTCGGGACCACTTCTGTGGCTCCCATTGACCTTACTCCAGTCCGCCCTCAGAACTTTCGCTATCCCAACATGGAAATGGGCCAGGCGTCCACATCGGTCCATCAGCAACTGGATAAAGAGAAATCCCCGATCCCCTTTGTTCCTTATCTTGAGCCATACCCTACAATTTCTCCATCGCCTCAGGCCCTCATGGCCCCGACAGACTTCGCTAGGTCACAGGCGGGGGCGGCTCAGGTCGCTCATACAGATATGGGCCCTTCCTCGGCCCAGTACCCCTCTTATGGGCCGCCTCCTTCGTCAGTTTATCCTTTGATCGCCTATCCGGGTGCTACTCCTCTTGCTCCCCCCCCTCCTTCCCGGGAACGAGAAATTCTTGACAAGTGGGCTGCTATGCAGCAACAAATTGATCTCCTCCACAAGCGGGTCGGTCCGCAATCTCTTGCCGACGTCCCTATCCCTAACTTCAGGGACCTACGTTTTCCTTCCCAGTCGGAGCTCCCCGTGTACCGCAAATATGATGGGAATGGCAACCCGTTCATCCATGTCCGGGAGTTCTTATACGAGTCTGCGCAGTTCCAACAGGATGATCGCTTGATGGCTTATTTGTTCCGTCGGTCCCTGGATGGGGTCGCGCTGGAATGGTTTTACACCCTGCCTCTGGAGGAGGCTGAGAATTTCAAGACCGTCAAGGAGAAGTTTATACAGAGGTTTCAGGATCGGGTCGGACCCGAGTACTCTTTCACTGACCTGGTGGCGGAGAAGATGAAGCCGGAGGAAGACTTCGCAACTTATGCAGATCGCTGGAGACAGATGGCCTCGCGGGTGCCCGGGCAGATTCCGGAAGAGGAAAAAGTAAAGTTGCTCATTTCCAATGCTACGCCAACTTTCAGAAACATTCTGGCCATGAATGACATTTCGAACATGCACCAACTATACAGCAGAGCTAGGTTTATTCAAACCCAATTTAAAGACTCCCCCATCCATTCTTTGTTCGAGGCCCAGAAGCCCAAAGCCACTAAGAAAACTCAGGGCCCCGTCACTGAGGGGGTACAAATTAACGAGCAAGTCCAGGCCGTTCAGTTCCCCCAACACGCCGCTCCACCCCGCTTCCCACCACCTCAGCGTAACCCCCAGTTCGCCGCTCCGCCCGCTCCCCAGTCTGCCTTCCAGGTCCCGCAATACCCTCAACAGGCACCTCCGCCACCCCAACAGCCTCAGCGGCCCCCGCAGTATAATAATGTTCCTCCACCCCCCACCTATGGCTCTGCTCGACCAGCTCCAAAGAGGGCTCAATACCCCCCTCTTCCAGAGACCTTGCCGGATATTTTCTCTGCTCTAATGTATACTGGCGACCTTCAGTTGCCGCCTGAGCGCCCGAACTGGAATCCGGCTGCCGACCAATCCCGATATTGTATATTCCATCGGCAACCGGGGCACACAATAGAGCGATGTTACCAATTCAGAGATCTGGTGTATGATTTGCATGAGGGCCAGAGAATTGATTGGGCCCAGATGCGCCAACTAATTGAGGATATCAAGCAGAGGCAGAGACAGGCCAGGCCGCAACAGGCGGCGCCCCAGCAGCAGCAGCAGCAACAACCCCAACAGCAGCCACAGCCTCCACCGCAGCAGCAAGACCTTGGGATCCATCAAAATCCCATGCCAATACATCAGCCCGCTCCTCCGCAACAACAGCAACCGCCGGCACCGGCCCCAGCACAAGTGAATGTGGTCCAGCGCCCAGCCCCCAACGCTGGGTGGACGTTTGATGATGAGACCCCCCCCATCTCTTGGCCTTACACCACCACTACTCTCCCACACCTGCCATCCCCTCCATCCTTAGACCCGCCGCTACACCGCCCATCACTTCACCCGCGTCGCCTCTTAGGCCCTCTACATTCCCCCCTACTCCATCCGTCCTCTTACCACCACCCGCCATGCCTCCCATCATCTCCCCTAAGCTTAACCCTTCGCCCATTTCCCCTTCACCAGGGCCCATTAAGCCCACTCCCGTCATCCTCACCCCCATCTCCACGCCATTCGTCTACCCCACCAGGCCAAGCGAGGGTCCAGTCCAGGCCGTACAAGCATCACAATGCGCCCTTCGGAGCGGGCGTCCCTTCCAGAGAATGTTTCCCTCCCCAGGTGCATCTGCACCAAACCCTGCAGTTTCATCCCCTACAGTTGAACCAGAAGAGATAGATCCGGTGCCGGGCACGAGATATGACTTATTACAGCATTTAGACCGGCTGCCGGCTAAAATCTCAGTGTTAGAGCTGATCAAGAGGTCGTCGCTCCACCAAGACGCCCTGAAAATCTTCCTACAGAAAGTTATGGTGAGCGAGGATGTGGCGGTGGATAGCCTGCCCGCGGTCTTGGCCACGATCACAAAGGGGCCCTCTATTGCATTTGCTGAGACAGAATTAGCGCCTCCTGAGGCACGGCAGATGCTGTTATGCATTACCATCTCTTTAAACAAAACGACCGTGGAATCCGCCCTTGTGGATACAGGGGCATCGATAAATGTCTGCCCATTGAGTACCCTTCGTGCTTGTAATATATCAGAGGACATGCTCAAGCCGACACCAACCACGATAGCCGCATATGATAACTCCAGACGTGCTTGTCACGGGGTAGTAACTGTACAGGCCGAGCTAGGGCCCTTGGTGATGGATGTAGAATTTTACGTGTTGGACATAGACCCAATGTTCAAAGCCATTCTGGGTCGTCCATGGTTGAATAGTTTGAACGCCGTCCCCTCGACCCCCCACCAGTGTCTGAAGTTCCCATTCCATGGGCGAGTGGTCAAGGTAAAAAGTGTTTCCACAGTTCAAAACGTTGACGCCATAGCAGCCAAGGTTCTGCCCACACTGTGGCCGAGTAACAGACCTGTTCTATCTGTCATGGACTTGAACTATTCGTGGGCGTATGCGTCGCGCAAGCCCACCGCTGCACCAATCAATGTGAAGGTTAAGCCCAAGATGAGAGACTCCAAAGGGTGGCACATAATTCTGAAATTGGGCTATCAGCCAGGCCGAGGACTCGGCGCACAGCTGCAGGGCCGAACCAACCCCGTTCCCGGGGGAAGGAAGATGGGCCGCCGGGGCCTCGGCTACCATGAATCCTCCATGTCGATGCTTGGGGACTCTGGGCCGTTAACCTAGGACTACCGGCAACATTTTGTGAAGGGTCCATTGCAGCCCAGCACCTTGAAGACCTCGCCATCCAGCCTTGAAGAAAAGATAGACGAAGCTTGTGCTGTTGCCGATCCTCCACCACCACCGCAAGGGCTAGCCGGTGACTTGGAAGACTTTGCTAACTGCTTTGCAAAGATGTTTTATGAAGAAGAGGGTGACCCAAAGAAGAAGGAGACGCAGCTGGTAAGGCGCCCCCCGATGCCATTGGCCCGCCAGGGGCCCCGGAAGATGGGGAGCTCCATCACTACCTATTCTATGTCCCCATCCCGTCTCGGTTCCTGGTTTCAACAGCGGGATTCTGTTCCCCGTTCCCCTCCACTCTTGGTCGACCCGTACTTTGCGGAGAGACCTGAAATTTTATTCGTTCCATGTGCTTGCGGGCGCTGCCCGCCCATTGATCTATCAACCCTATTCACTCCTCCTCCTCCAGGAGCTCAGCTCCATGAAATGTGGTTTAAGTCTTCTAACCCTTTCTTTGATTGCATCTTCCCGGAATTGTTCCCCATGCAACTTCCTCCTCCTCCGCCTTCTTCCCCCTGTTGTGTGATCACTTCCGGCCTCCAAAAAAAAACGCCAATCTCAAAACGGAGGTCTCCATGGAAGATTACGCTATGTTCTGCCCAGATCCCCAGGGGCACGAGACCCCTGTTTCTTTTCCGGTAGATTTCTTCTCCCCTAGATTAGATGTACAGTGTACAGAGTCCTCTAGGATGGTCGAGTCAGTCAGGGTAGAGTCTAGTTCGAGTTTTGTCAACCCATCCGCGTCTGCGGCACCCGCCGTCACGTGCCCTCCTAAAACCATCCCCAATAGGTTTCTACAATATTTGGCTGGGAGATGTCATGCTCTGTTAAAGTGTCCGGAATTTGTGGAGACCACAATTGTCCTGGAAGATGATGAGGGAATTGACGAGGTATGGAGCAAGGATGGACTAGGAGTATATGAAATTGTGAATGAGAAAGACCCAGCTGATGATGAGGAAGATGAAATAGATGACACTGCTGACCTATATGCCCAAGGCTTGAAGAAGTTCGACGAGCCTTCTGTAGCAGTGGATGAATCCACTAAGGAAATCAACCTCGGAACAGAAGAGGACCCCAGGCCCATACTTATTTCCGCCAATCTCCCTCCTCCAGTCGAAGAGGAGCTTGTCAAAGTCTTGAGGGAGTACAGCGATTCTTTCGCCTGGTCCTACGAAGACATGCCGGGTCTTGACCCCGCCTTGGTTGAACACAGGCTGATTCTCAAACCAGGGGCAACACCCGTTAAACAGAAGGCAAGGAGATTTCACCTGCAAATGGCCTTAAGGATTAAGGAAGAAGTCGATAAATTACATAAGGCCCGGTTCATTAGAGTGGTGCTGTATCCACAATGGGTGGCGAATATAGTCCCGGTGATGAAGAAGGATGGTAAAATTCGAATCTGCATTGACTTCAGGGACTTAAACAAGGCATGTCCGAAAGATGATTTTACACTTCCTCACATAGACGTCTTGGTCGATAATACAGCTGGATACGAAGCCCTCTCCTTCATGGACGGCTACTCGGGGTATAACCAAATCCTTTTGGCTCCGGAGGATCAAGAAAAGACCTCGTTCACCACACCATGGGGCACATACTGCTACGTCGTCATGCCATTTGGGTTGAAAAATGCAGGTGCCACCTACCAAAGAGCGATGATGGCCATCTTCCACGATATGATACACGTTTATTTAGAAGCTTATGTGGATGATATTTTGGTCAAATCGAGGTCACAAGAAGAGCACCCCGCCATTCTAGCCAAGGTACTGCAAAGGGCTAGGGAATACAAGTTAAAGATGAATCCAAAGAAATGTGTGTTCGGAGTTGCATCAGGGAAATTGCTTGGGTTTATAGTTAGTAAACGGGGGATTCAGATCAATCCAAACAAGGCAAAGGCCGTCATGGAAATGCCACCGCCGAAGAACGTCACTGAGCTTCGAGGTTTGATCGGGCGTTTGCAATTTATCAGGAGATTCATATCTCAGCATTCGCAAAGATGCCGCCCGTTTTATGACCTGTTAAAGGCCGGCGCGAAATTCGAATGGAATGAACAATGTCAAAAGGCCTATGAGGAACTCAAGGTGTACCTCTCTAATCCCCCGGTTCTACAACCACCTGTCCCCGGGAAACCCCTGATCCTGTACATTTCTGTAATTGAGGACTCCCTAGGAGCGGTTTTGCCACAGGTTGACGACGAAGGAAGAGAATGGGCGGCGTACTATCTCTCAAGGTTATTTAATCCTGCTGAATCCAAGTACACTGCTATGGAGAAAACCTGTGCAGCACTAGTATGGGTAGCGCAAAAGCTTAAACACTACTTTCTCACCCACGAGGTCAGGCTCATCTCTAGAATGGACCCCATTCGTTATCTGTTGGAAAAGCCGGTCCTTTCTAATCGGCTAGCTCGCTGGCAAAGTTTTCTCTCCCAGTTCGACATCACCTTCATCGTGCAGAAAGCAATCAAGGGATATGCTATTGCCAAGCACCTACCTTATTCTCCTATCCCTCGCACTGATTCCATCCAGGATGAATTCCCCGATGAACACCTAGCGGTGATCACTCATCTTCCTTTCTGGTCCCTCCACTTTGATGGTGCCCTTAATTCCCAAGGCAGCGGAGTCGGGGCCGTTCTCCTTACTCCAGAAGGGGTGACCATCCCCGTGGCGTATCAACTCTCATTTCCCGCCACCAACAATATAGCCGAGTATGAGGCTCTCCTTGCTGGTCTGAAGCACGCCTACATCTTGGGTGCGCGATACCTAAACATCATAGGAGACTCCCAGCTGGTGCTGCGTCAAGTTTTGTCAACCTACCGCACCCGTGATCCTAAGCTCAAACCCTACCAGGATCTGGTCACGCTCTTGGCCAGGCAATTCAGGAAACTCGTCTTTATTCACACTCCCCGCTCTCAGAATATCTTCACCGACGCCCTGGCGTCTCTCGCCTCTTCTCTATCACTCCCCCTAAGTCGCGCCACCGAGACCATTGTGGTCCAAAGGCTAGACGTTCCTTCCCCGCAGGATCCCTGGTTCGACAATCTTAGGATATCCGTAGAGAAGAAAATAGAAAGGGAGGAAATAAAAGAGGTTTCATTAACTGAGCTCGAGGAGATCATTGAAGAGGAGGAATTGCCGTGATTTTATGAGATCGAGCAGTACTGCAAGGATGGTACATTTCTGGAAACAGCCAACGCTGAGCAACGAAAAGCCATTAGAAGAGTCGCCGTCAGGTACACGATCATCGTCAGTGAATTGTATAGGCGGGCCCTGAATGGAGTTCTAATGAGGTGCCTAGATGACGAAGAAGCTTGGAAGGTTGTGGAAGCAGCCCACTCCAGCGAGTGTGGAGGGCATGTGAACGGACAGGCCTTGGCAAAGAAGATTCTTAGGCAGAGCTATTACTGGCCAACCCTAGAAGAAGATTGCTCTACCTATGTCCGTAGGTGCCTTCAGTGCCAAATCCATGCCAACAAAATTCACGCTCTGGCCTCTTCTCTCCATCCTGTTACGGCCCCCTGGCCGTTTTCTATGTGGGCCTTCGACATCATCGGGCCCCTCGGTGATCCGAACTCTGCGATTAAACAGAAATCCTTCATTCTGACGGCTACAGAATACTTTACCAAGTGGGCCGAAGCTGAAGCTTATGCAGAAATCAAAGCCACCACAGTATGCCGCTTCATCATGAAGAACATTATCTCGCGGTTCGGAGTGCCAAGTAGCATCGTCACCGACAACGGGCCTCAATTCATCTCACAAGAACTCCAGGACCTCTGTAAGAAATTCAATATAGTTTTGCATCATTCATCACCATACTACCCCCAAGGTAATGGCCAGGCTGAAGCCACGAATAAGACCCTTCTCAAAATTATCAAGAAAACATGCGAATCACATAAATTTGCTGATTGGGCTGACAAATTGATAGAAGCTCTATGGGCCTACCGCACCTCCGTCCGCACTCCCACAGGGCAGACTCTCTTTGCCCTCACTTACGGAATGGAAGCGGTGCTCCCGTATGAAATTATAATCCCTTCCCTAAGGGTGCAGCTGGATAAGGAACTTAATCTCGACGAACATTGAGAGGCGTTGCTAGTCCAACTGGAACTTTTAGACGAGAAGAGGTTAAATGCGGCCAATCATGTTTCAGTATATCAAAAGCGGGTCTCGCGATATTTTCAAAAGAAGGTCATCGAAAGAAAGTTTCAAGTGGGTAATATGGTTCTGAAACGTAAATTCATCAGGTCTGCAGGTCCCAGGTCTAAATTGCAACCCAACTGGGAAGGACCCTTCGTAATCAAAGAAGCTTATCCTGGCAATGCGTATCGTCTAATTAACTCAGAGGGGGAGGAATTGCCGAACCCGTGGAATGGGCTGTATTTAAAGCGTTTTCATCCATAAAAATAAAACCAGTGAACGGCTCGATGGCAGGGCATACCCCACCAAATTGCGAAAGGAGGACCCAGGTTCAGCATCTCACACACTACACGACCCCGTGGTGCGGTATTCTCTCATGCTACCCGACACCGTTTCTCCTTTGGCCATGCTCGGGGATGGTGGAAATCCTGGTATTTCTTCTCTCTCGGTTGAAGATAAGGGGCAAGTGGTGAATAAGGGGGCGAGGACTGACCCAGGCTCCCCGTTAAGAAGGGTCTCAAATAGGGGCAATCCGTCAAGACCTCACTCCGTAAAAGAAGAAAAAAAGAAAGAAGAGAAAGAAAAGGAAAGCAAACAAAAAAGAAGAAGAAAAAGAAAGAACAGGGGCAAAAGCCGAAAGCACAAAGCTCGAAGCTCCCTGAATCCCCGAAAAATGCGGCTAGGCATGGCAAGAGTGGCAGTACAGTTTTCCCGCGGGATGTTATGAGCCCGGTCGCATGCGTGCCTAGAGCGGGTGAAGGTTCGATGACGGATACAAAGCCCCGGCGCAACAGACCAGATTCCTTGAGAAAAGGGGGGTCCCGGGAAAGAACTCAAGCCCTAAAAACCTCTACACCTATCGTCGGCTTCCCTACTCAATCTATTTTACTTTCCCAAGGAATGAATCCCACCCCGGATATGGCCTCAGCAGAAGCACCGTCGAGCAAAGTCGACGCCGATCACGGGCGGTCCCCTTTCCTGCACGCGCTGAACCTTGGAATTCCGTAGCAAGACGAGAAGGTCCCTGCTATTGAGACCCGAGCTGGTTTCAAAACCCAAAAAAAATCAAATATTTCAAAACCCAAAAAAAAATCATCAAATATTTTAAAACCCAAAAAAATCAAATATTTCAAAACCCAAAAAAAATCAAATATTTCAAAACCCAAAAAAAATCAAATATTTCAAAACCCAAAAAAATCAAATATTTCAAAACCCAAAAAAAAATCAAATATTTCAAAACCCGAACAAAATCAAATATTTCAAAACCCAAACAAATCAAATATTTCAAAATCCAAAAAAAAAATCAAATATTTCAAAATCCAACAAAAATTGCGTTTGCATGTTTTCTTCTTGCATTCATCTGCATTTTCTCGCACTTTGATATTTGCCTATTTAATAAGGCTCACCCCCCTTGACCAAAAGTCAAGAAAGGGTCATCTCCTAACTTGCTGTAGGCAAGGGGCTGAGCCTAAAATAGATTTAATCTGTTTCATGTTTGCATGTGTGCAGGGGCAAGTCGGAAGGACAGTTGACTCGGGACTACAGGAATATTCAATCCTCGCATTAGCCTATACAATCACATCACATAATAATCATATTGCAAAGCTCAAATTCAAATCTCATCAAATCTTATCATATATCAAGTTGTCCGAATATAAAATCCTATCCCATATCATCATAAAAACAAAAGAAAATCACTCAGTCCGCCGCTGGGCATCCCCGTGAGGACGTATCTCTCTCAACTCCCTAAGATAAGCATGTCTAGTCTCTGGAACCTCCTCAACCTCTGCTGGTAGGGTACGCACCCTGCTCACCTCCCACATGATCAACGCACTCCTGACCGCCTGCTCGTCCTCCTCTGTCCCGATCCTCCGTGCCTGTAGCATGGGAAGGTAGGGTAGCATAGGTAGCACCGTCCGAGGGAGCCCGATCTGCAGGTAGCATCTGTGTGGGCTGTACATCGCTAAAGTGGTGTCGCTCACGAGCCTCAAGTCCAAGCCAGCTCTCCTCGGTAGCCTGATGATGGTATCATGGAGGAAGTCCGGGCGCATCACGAACCTATCCAGGGGCAGCCTGCGGATGTACGGGCGCCACTCGTCCCTGGTCTTCAGCTCAGCCGTCCTGCACTCAACCTGTGGAGAAAACCTGAAGGCGCCCCCTATGAAGCAAAGGGGATGGCTCCCAAAGATCCTGCTAGCTGAAGTAATATCCTCCCTCAGGGTAAACTTCATCCTAACTCCCATCCAACACTCCAATAGGATCATCGAACCAAAGAGAGGACCTCCTAAGGCTGCCGAAGTGAGACCCTCATACAGATAAGCTAAGATAGCCTGAGAGATGGAAAGTCCCTGCCAAAGGTCGCTGATGGTGCTGAGTAAAGGAATCTCTAGGACATGGTCGGCTGAAGGGAAAAGGATGGCCCCGCATAGGCAGATGGACGCAGCTTTGGCTATGGCTTCAACCCAGCCGCACTTATTCCGGCAATGCTCTACTACCCACTGGCTCAGAGGAAGGAGGTGGATGTGGCGAGGACCTACGAAGGTGCGAACCTCCCCGCTGTCAGGTAGGAACCCTCCTAGGATGAGTTTTGGGTCTATAGGGGCAACGGTATGGCATATCAAGTCTTCCTCCCCCACCTTGGACCTAGGGAGCCCGAAGTATGTCTCTACCTCCTCTAACAGGATGGTGGCCTCAAAAGATGGGAAGAAGAAAGTGTGAGTCTGAGGGTGCCAGATCTCCATCAGAGCAGAAATACTATGCCAATCTAAGGAACGTTTAGGGTAATTCTGACCTAGAACTAAGAGGGAGTGCAAGTGCCAGGATTTGAGAAGGTGAGTCACCCCGAGGGGCAATGCACGGACCATGGGAGCCACCCACTTTAAATTAGAAAAGCGCCTCGGGCCGGGAAGAAGCTGAAAAGAAGAAGGAAGCAAGGGGTGTAAAGAGATATAAGAGGAAATCAAGAGATGAAAATTTGAACATATTCTAAGCAAACTTACCTCTCTCATAGAGGTGGCGCTGAGATGTCGAGGAATCAAGCTTAGTCGTTGAATCGCTTCCCGCTCCTTTCTAGCCGGTCGCGGTCCTTCAAACGACGCTCCCCCTACGGAACTTCCATCAAAAGCCCTCTTCATGATGAGGTGACGAGAATCAAAGGTTTTAGGCTTTAGGAGAAGGAAGATGGGTGAGTTGAGGGATTCAGGCCTACCTGCTACTTATAGGGTTCATTAGAGAGCCCAAGCCTCTTAGGATTAGGCCCAGATAAGTCTAGGACGAGTTTGGATGGCGTTGTGATAAGTTCAAAGCACCTTGCCCTCGGGCTGGGGACTCTCCAGGGAGTCCCCTCTCAAGCAAATCGGACGTGGGATTGGACGGTCTTACGATAGACCGTCCATCCATTATACGGCCCATCATCAACCGTTCTTCTCTCCAAAGGAAGCTTGGGCCCAATGACTTGTACGGCCCGAACTCCGCCGTTCCACCACTCATACGGTTTATATAGAACCGTTCCAACGAATTCACGCGGTCCTTAAAGAATCGCTCTTACATACGAACGGCTAGCGGAGAACCGTCCATATGCTCTGCTCCCCAATTAACCTGCTGCACTCATGCCTCCGTCATTTAGCGCACTCATCTCACTCGAGTTGGCGTATGCGCTCTCATCTCACTCAAGTCGGCGTGTGCGCTCTCATCTCACTCAAGTCGACGTGTGCGCTCTCATCTCGCCCAA
The DNA here is from genome assembly GCA_022559845.1 of Amorphophallus konjac. Taxonomy (NCBI): domain Eukaryota; kingdom Viridiplantae; phylum Streptophyta; class Magnoliopsida; order Alismatales; family Araceae; genus Amorphophallus; species Amorphophallus konjac. The sequence continues at coordinate 56,999,990 of CM040129.1, read as the reverse complement.
GTCGGCGGATGCGCTCTCCTCTCACTCTAGTCTGCGTGTGCGCTCTCCTCTCACTCGAGTCGGTGTGTGCGCTCTCATCTCACTCAAGTCGGCGTGTGCGCTCTCACCTCACTCAAGTCGGCGTGTGCGCACTCATCTCACTCAAGTCGGCGTGTGCGTCGCTCATCTCTCTCAGGCTAAGCGAGCTCCTCAAACTCACTCACCCATTCATGCATACATTCATCCACAGAACAAATGAAAAACAAGGATAGGCATCACTAATCATAATATATCATATACAAAGGACGGGCCCGGTACAACAAGTCAAGCAGCCCCCTCTCCCTGGTTCCCGTCACTGTCCCCCTCACCCTCATGCCTCTTTGGAGGAGGCATCGCTGAGGTCGCCTCATCATGCCGTCGCCGGCGCCGCTCCTCCTCCTCGTTCCTCCGATGGCCGGAGGAACCAGTGAAGTAACTCCTCACAGAGCCGTGAGTGCCGTGGCTGCCACTCAGAGTCCAGCTGCGCGATCGCCGGCTCATCTCTCTAAAAACCCGCAACTCTCCGTTCAGCCCGGATATCTCAATCAGAGCACGATCCCGCTCCGTTCGAACTCGCAACTCCGCCGCATCCGCCCGGAGCCGCTCTAGCTCATGCCGAAGGAGTGCCATCTCCACTGTGCCCGCTGGCTGGCCCAGCGCAACCTCCTCCCGCACACGGACTGCCTCCTCCCTAGCCGCTGCTCGGCTCTGCTCCAACTCTGCCCGCAGGCGGGACAGCTCGGATGTCTGCATTCACACGTCATTGTCAGTTGGTTACATTTTCATACAGTTCATAAGCATAAATAAACAGGAGGAAGTGTAGAAATTCGTGTACCCTCTCCGCAAGTGCCACCTCGGCCGCTTTGGCCCGCTCTACCATCCGAGTAAAGTCCGCCTCTCGATCGGCTCGAGCTGCTGGGGTCTGAACGGAGGAAGTAGAAGGAGCGTTTGGTCCCGCCCTCTGAGCACCCTCGGCGCGCTGCATCCAAATACTCCAGGTCAGTCATAAGCATAATCATAATCATATAGAACTGCATAATTTGAAAAGGTCTAAGGTTTAGGAAACTCACCAGTAGGGCCAGGGCCTGCCGGGCCTCGTCTCTCTCCCGGATGGTGGAGTGCAGGAGTCCCTGCAGCTCTGCCACTCGTCCTGCAGGGTCAACCTACATTTTAGAAGTCCATGTGTTAGTGCATCATCATATAAGAATCATAAGCATGATAGACAAAGTTTAAGTTTAGAAGTCATACCGGTCGATGGGCGCCTCGGAACACCTGGTCCCGGTAGTGCCGTGCGTACGCGGTGTAGTACGCGCTGTCGCTCTCTGCACGGGCGGTCACCGCTCGCCCTCGTGCAGCCCAATCAGCAATCTGCTCGGCGTTCCTCGCTGTCCAATCATACGCCTCGCGGAGTCCCCGGGTGGTCCTCGTCACCCGTTCCCCCGCCTTCTCAGGCACAGGGAACTCTACAGCCGGCTGGTGGACCCCGACGGTCCTCATCACCAACCTAAAGTGTAGTGGCTCCACCACATTCATGCAGTGAAGCCACACGTCCCGGCAAGAGAAGGCCAAGGCCTCAGTCACCCACGGCTGACCCTCCGGGCTCTCCTCCGTGTAAGGGGTCCACCGTACCTACAAAGAATAGGAAACTGCATCAGTATCATCAGAATAGCATGTATTTAAAGAGTCTGAGTCTAGAAGCGTACCGAGGTGTACGGTAGAGAGTCCAGGTCGTCCTGCAGCTCCCGAACCTGCCTCCTCAGGGCCATCATTTCCCGAGGTGCTGTCCACCTCCGCGCTATCGGCAGGAGCCCGGGGCGGGTCTCCTCGCCTCTCCCCAACCCACGTAGGCGCACGTAGGCCCACACCTATATCACAAGGTCGTGTCAGCATTCAGTCAGCATATAGAGTTGCATAATGAAGACTAGGGAAGAGAGTCGCACCTGGAGTAAGGGGGAGAAGCCCCCAAGCATCGTCCGACGCGCCGTCGAACTAAGGGTGTCAAAGAGGAAGGCGAGGACCGCCGCTCCCCAAGCATAGTCACCTACATGCTCGAGCTCCTGGAGGAAGGGGAGGAAGCGACAGCTCATCACGTCCGCCCGAGTGGAGAAGAGAAGCCGCCCGAACATCAGCATCAGAAACCGTCGTAGTACTCTGTCCGCCTCTGGTCCCGGTGCCGCTGCAACCCTCGGCCTCACCAACCCGACAAGCCGCTCCAAGTGCTCCTCTGGTCGCTCGCCCACTGCAACACCAGCTCGTCGAAGACCCAGGCTGTCCTGGAGAGCAGCCCGGGGAAGGAGGGTCGACTGCCTCTCGGGGCGCCGCAGCTGTAGGCCGAGCAGCTCCCGAGCCATTCCCCGGTAGTCAGGAAAAGTAGTCCCGCTGACCGGCGACCCATGCACGCGTAGGCCAGTGAGCCTGGCCACGTCCTCCAACGTGGGAACCATGTGCCCCCACGGGAACAAGAACGTCCGACTCACTGGGTCCCAGCGGTCGTGCAGAGCATAGAGCAGAGCTGCGTCAAAGCGACACACCTCAATGCCCAGGAAGGGGGCGAACCCCATGGCAGTCAATCGCTCCCTCTGGAAGTCCGGCAGTGCGAGGTACACTGCCCGAACCTGTAGCTAGGAGGTGTGGGTCCTACGTTTCCCCTGCATTCATCCATTTTATTTTGCATTAGTCAGTTAGTTTCACATGTTGTTTCACATAAATAAAATGCTCAAAGCCCAATTATTGATTCGAAGAACGGTTACTCCAAAACCGCTCCATAGATGAGCGGCTTCACTCAAACCGTTTTGTTGCTCAGGACCCCCAGTTTGAACGGGCTATCCCTAGCCGCTTTTATCATGGACGGACCACCCTGAACCGTCCGGTTGCCCGTCTTCCTAAGGAATAACGGCCCACCTCTGGCCGTATTATTTTATGACGGTCCTCTAAGGACCGTATTGTTTTGCTTGGTTGCATGTTTGAACGGACCTACACGGCCCGTCTGTATTCTGAACGGTGATACCCTCACCGTATTGTGTTTTTAAGGAACCGTTGGCTATGTGAGTGTAAACGGCGCTCCCAGCACCGTGTTTGTTTGGGGTGGTCCTTTGGGGACCGCATTGTTTTGGCAGTACGGTTTCTATTAAACCGTTTGACCATCGTCATCCCCGACGACGGTGGAGGCCTCCCAGCCGGCTGGGAGACCTCCATGGTCCCTAAAAACAACCCCCTAGGCCCCTCTAAGCCCCTAAAACTAACATGCATGGAACTAAAACGATAGAAATGGAAGAAAAGGTGGGGGAAACCTACCTCGGGATCCCGTGGTTTCTTGGCCGCCCCCGTGGGCGGTGGTCCTCCGGCCACCTCCTCCTCACCGGCAGGGGCCTCTTCGTCGGCGACGACGATGGCGAGCTCCTCCATAGTCACCCCGGGTGTGCCCTCCTCCTCCGGTGGCGGTGGCGGTTGCTCCGACGGCGGCGAGCCCTCACCGGCGGTCCGTGGCCTGGCGGACTGGTGCTTCGTCCGGGTCATCAAATGGGCTGGGGGTGCAGTGAGGTTGAGAGAGGGAGAGGGGGGGAGTTGAGAAGAGAGATTGAGAGAGGGAGAGTGTGGGCGTTGTTTGCCCCTTCGTCCCTTCCACCGTCGGTTACGGTGGAGGGAGACGAAGGAGTTCTTTTTTTCGAAGCTCCAGAGAAAAACGGTCTATCGTTAGACCGTTCACTATGTGAACGGTTCGTTCCTAACCGTATGTATCTCTTGACCGTTAATTCTATGTCGGTTGGAATTCTGGGTACGAGCGGTTCCCACGGAGCCGTTCAAATTAAAACGGTGTCAACACAACCGTTCATCACGGGCAACCGGCTCTGAGAAAATTGCTTGGATATCAGGTACATACGGTTAACATGGAGCCGTTTAGAATATAGAACGGTAAATATTCGGCCGTATATCTCGTTGATGTGTTTAAATCATGAATATTGAATATTTTCTTTGAAAATACATCTCTTAATCATCTTATGCAGCATCACTTCAACCATGTCTCGCCATTTCGCCTGCACAGGTAAGTCAGGTATGGTCTTCTATCCCTGAATCCCTTATTGCATTATTATACGGTATTATATATACTATTTCGAGAGCCGGCAGGTTTCTTATGTGTCCCAGGATCTGATGTTCCCCTTCAACAAAAACAATGATGATCCAGGCTCATGTACCTAACCGTCGGATAGGCCGTTAAGCTGGGATGTCACGAGGAGGACGGTTCTATCCGCGCGCTGTGGTAGCGGACGGTATCTTGACTCTGATGTTCCCAGCTTAGCAATATTACTCTCGAATATCTTATATTTTAATCTTTCTTGGCATTTGTTTTAATGATTTCTTTTTGTTTTAGCCCAGCATGCATCATACGCATCCTTTTGAGCTTTCATGCCCCGTGGTTTGCTTAAGAAATGTCCCGTTGGTAATAGTCAGCTATGTGTTTAAGAGGCTCGAGTAAGATGAACTAATTCCACTCTGAGTTTGAAGGTTCTCTTTGGTCGGTTCGTTGGGGTCAGTTGACTGAAAGATCCCCGTCTGGAGCTTTAGCATCTTTTTCTTTTGTGGCCCCCTCATTGGACCGCGGGATTGTGTCCCCCATGAGGTTGGTCTTGTCGGTTGATTTCCTTTAGTTTAGTCCCTCTAGATTGGCGTCGCCTTTTGGTCAATTACTCCTGACGCTCGGTTCAAGGTTTTCCGAAAGATTCTCATCGCTTATTGGTAGGAACGGGTGTCGTTTACCTTAACGCCCACTTTTCCGATCCACTCCACTACATTTCCACTTCGTCTCCATGTTCCGTGTCACCTCCGCTTCACCTCCGCTCGCTCCCCTGCAAAGAGGACGTTAAGGAGGGGCATCTGTTGACACCCGTTTTATACCGATAAGTTGAGCCGTTTCTCTTACTTCCATTGATTGATGTCCTAAGTTGTCCATTATCTGTTGGGCCATTCTTTGTGGCACGTCCTGGGCCCATTTTATGGGTAGCCTCCCTCCTTGGTAAAGGTCGTATCCATTCAGGGCTTATCGGACCTTGGCTTTGATTAATTGAACTGTTTTATAAACATCAGGTACCCAAGATCATGAACGGTCCCACATCAGCCGTTCACGAATGGGGCGGTTGATACTAGACCGTTCATAAATTTCGGCTAATTTCTGAGGATTTTCTGAATATTCACCGACAGGATTTTGTGCGGTGTGATCAGGACCGTTCAAGTTCATGGACGGGCCTATTCCAACCGCCTATATCTCAGAGTCCTACGCGCGCCCGTTTTCTCAGATAATTATCCAAATATTTTGAATTATCACCGACAGGATAAAACGGTCGTGGTTGTGCCGCCCTACACTCAAACGGTCTCCATTAAACTGTTCATGTGTTCAGGGTCCCACGGCGGATGTTTCTGCCAGTTCGAGAGATAATTGGGATTATTTGCTGATTATTTGAATTTCCACCGATGGGTATGGACGGTTAGTTTATAACCGCCCACCTGGTTGAGCGGTCTATCGTAAGACCGTTCATCCCGTCGGTTGCTGAATTTTAACAGATTTTAATCCTTTTCTCCATGGTTTTATCCTTAACTTATTTTGGCGATTTCTCCGTGGATAATCAACCATTTTAGCTGCCGTTTCGACTGGATGAGAGATAATTGTATTATCTATGATTTATCTTCAATAACTTCGTCCCGAAAATGGCTCTAAAACCCTAATTTTGAGGTTGGCTTTCTAGGCTCTATAAATAGACCCTATTGGCCGGACGTCGAAAGGGGGGAGATTTTGATCGACGGCGAAGCCCTGCCGCATTCTTGAGCGACCCAGCACCAAGGAGGGAGGCTCTCTATGTCCGCATGAGCCTCCGGTCAAGGGAGTAGCCCAGTCTTCGTAGTTTTTCGTTTCATAGTTTTGCCGTGTTCTTTCATTGCCTGCTTTGTTTCTCACCCGCGTACCCCCCTCCTTCTCATAACATGCACACAACCATCCCGTTTTTTGTCACCCTAGGGGTTTAAAACCCCCCCAGTTATTCCCCTTTTCATTTGTTCATGCTTAATTCTTCTCTTTTGAATATGTACCGCATCATTAAGGTCTAATTTGGGTGTCTTTTTTGTGTCTCTACGTTGTTTCGCAGGTCAACATCTAATCAGCACGAGGCCCATCCCCTCTGGCCGGCCGGAGAGGGTGGAGGTCGAGCCCTTCTCAACTTGCTGAGTGAAGGTATTGAGCGGTCATCCTCCAACCGTTCAACTTTTCGCGCGGTGCATAAACAACCGTCCTTCACTGGAGTGCGGTCCCTCAAGCGCCGTCCATCTCACTGCAGCAGTTCCTCCCGCGTCCCTCGCAGCGTCCCAAGGCGGTCTATCGTAAGACCGCTCATCCCAGAGCGGTCCTACCCGAGCCGTTCATCCCCAGCGCTGCACCAAGGCGAGTGTCTCCCCATTTTCCAAGGTACGGCGTGCCTGTCGCGTACGGCATCTTGGTGGCGATCACGGTACTTTGCTTCATTCCCTATTTCCTCTTCTGTCTCTCATTTGTTCATGCACTTGGCGCACTTTTGACCCCTTTAGTGAAAGGAGAGAGAGAGGAGAGAAATATATATCTACACCCCCCCTTGCCACCATAGTCAATAGGCCGCCCCCTTCCATGTATTTTTTATTTTAATTTTTGTGTGATGTTCACATCTCATCCCAGCCCTCCATCCCCTTCCCCTAGATCCTACGGTTGTGGATAGATGTGAGATGTAACCTATTTAAGCTTGTATTTTCCATTTTAGAAGAATTAATGCCATTTGAATCAAAGTAATTCTTGGAGCTCCAACTTGGTGCGCCCCCTTCTCCTCTCCCTCTCCCCCTTGGATGCTGTGAAGGCTTCCATTCTGAGGTGTGACTCCTCGTGTATCGGTTCCGACGATCGCCGTCACCGCCACGAGCCGCTACCGCACCGCCAACGCCATCAACGGAGTTCTGCCTGCGCAGTACCACAGCAGCTTGTTCGAAATTCACAGGTCTTCCCCGAGCTCATTTGGCTACCAAATTTGGAGGAGTTGTTCCTGGGATGTTCTTCTCCACCCACAAAAATCAGGCCAGCATTTAGATCACGTTTGCTAGTTTTTGATTTTCGTCCACCCTTCCATTTTGGTTCTGCCAGAGTTCTGTCCAGGTTCACCTCCGTCCTGAGTTTCATATCTTAGAGCCACTTTTTGATTTCTGTTAGTTCGCCCAATTTTACTGGGGGTTCCATCCATCCACCCCTTCATCCACAATTGTTCTTAATTTTTTATTCGCCCATCTCATGTTTTCTAAAAATCGTTCTCAGACCCATCTACAGTTCTGTCCACCTGTTCCCAGATCCGACCACCAGTCACCCCAAAAATCATAACAAATCGCAGCCACCTCCAAATAAAATTCTAAAAATAGTCCCAGTTCCGAGGCTTGATTCCCTACACCTCCTAAGAAGAGCTCAAGAGCTAAATCGGAGGTTTACTAGGCGGTCAATGGTGGTTCTCAGACAAGTGCCCTGTAGATCTGAGATTTCGGTTACTGTACAACAGGGACTTTTAAATTCAATAAAGTTCTGATCCGACCAGATCCAGCAGATCTCTCTGGGTCTAGTTTAAAGCATTTGAAGAGATATTTCCAACGATAGCTCATGCGTCCCGATCCGACGTCGGGATTGATCGCGGCGGCCGTTTTCGCCGGAGCGCGCGCCGGAAGACAGCAACCAAAATCCGTGGATTATTAGTTCAAGAGTTGGGAATCGGGGCCGATCGACCCCCAATCGGTGTTCCCGGCCGATCGCCGTCCGTGGAGGCGCGCCACCAGGGGTCCCCATCATAGTGGGTCCCACCCCCGCAGATCCGAGGACAGCGCCGTCCGTGGGCCCTGCGGGCCCGTAGAAGTTGCCGTTCGGAAAGCACGAGAACGCGGAGTTCGACGCGTCGAGACGACATCAAGATGCTGCCCGTCAACCTGATTTGCGTGATCCCTGGGGCCCACATGTGACCTTTTACCTCCCTGCGGGAGTGGGTCGAGTCTCTTTGTACCGCTGTGAATTATGTTAACCGGGGGCCCGTAAGTCAGCCGGGGTGTCTTCGCCACGCCGGGTGCGTGGAGGTAAAGGTCTTAACTCCTTGGCGTTACATTGCTTAGCTAGTATACGGTCTTAGGCCGCTGCCGAGAGTGTAGGTACTAGCCCGTGTGTCCATGTCACCGCTGTGAGAGTGAGAGTGACCCGTCCCGCGACTTGATCCGAGTCTGGAAGTTGAGTCGGACTACCCTTGACCTCCGCCGGTTCCTTAACCGCGCACGGTTCACGCTTTCCCTCGCTTGGGACGACGAGTGAGCCTCCACTTCTGTTAGCGACGTTTCGCCACTAGGAGCTCGTAGTGTCGGGCTTAGTGTCTCCCTGGTATGTGTTGCTGGTCGTGTCATCATCTAGAGTCCGAGGGTGGCACCATATAGTGTCGTCTCCCGTGTCCGTCCCGCATCATTTGGTGATTAGGGTTTTTAACCCCAATGAGATATTTTTATACATCTTAGATAGTCAAGAGACAAGCCAGGAACCAGACCCACAAATCATGGTATGTCTAGTGGCTTTAGGATTAAAAAATCCAAGGAGAAGGGCTTCCCACGTTGAAGAAACACAAAGTCAGCAATTGCTGCCTCGGGGGGTTCGGTCGACAGGGTAGAATTGGGCGGTCGACCTAACTTTTACAGGTTAAAGGCTTTTGGATGCTGGAAAATCCGATCGACCGGTCTAGGCGGGGCAGTTGACCGAACTGTGTAAAGTTCCAGAGTTTTCAGCTCTGGGAGATTCGGTCGATCGAACTCTGAAAAATCTACAAAAATAGCATTGTTAGCCCATAAATCATATCCTTATATAATATACTTTGAAACCACTTTTTGTTTCAAGCAAGTTGAGTTGGTTTAGACTTATTCTGGACTTTGTGGAACACAAACCTTTTTTGAGCGGTGATAGAAAAAGACTTGCGAGCCTACATGAGTGCTTACTTTAGTAAAACTGGATATATTCAAAACATTCGTCATACTGGGGTTTTGTTATCATTAAAATTACCTGCTGAGACACAACAATCTCCCCCTTTTTGATGATGACAAAACATTGGATTATAAGAGCAATGGCATGCCTTGATAATCAAGTTGAGTATGGGCAAGGCGATCAACCAAGAATTCATTCATTTTGCACAGCAACGCAAACCATTCAATATTATATTTGCCAAAATAGATGGGAAATGAGAGACAAGATCCAATCATTTGATATTAAATACCAATTGCATTCATTTCATCATTTCATTACAAAGTACATTGATGCTTGAGAGAATGCAAGACTTCTAGACATCATAATAAAGGGAAATGCAAAATTAACTCACAAAATGCAATGACTCGCAAAATGTTCTCACAAATGATCATTCATACATAACATAAGAACATGCATGCATAAATTATATAAGACCTGCATAACTACTTCTCCATCTTTGGCATCATCAAAGGAGGGGATAGGATAGACGAAAAGAGGACCCGAAAGACACAAGACCTAAGGACACAGACTGGAAGAAGGAAACTAAAAAAAATCCTTAGTGGCCAGCTGCAGGAGGGTGAACCTCAGGAGGAGGAGGCTGATATCCAAGGCGGCGTCGGATGTCCTCAAGAGAATGGTCTTGAAGCTGAAGACGATCCTGAATATGGGCAATGGAGTTGTCATGGGCCACATCACGGCGCTGCATTCAAAGAAGTGTTAAGTTCATGATGTGGAAGGCCTGGCTAGAGTCTTCATGACTGGCAGTGAGGGAGGTCATATGGGTGGAGAGAGTGGTCATCTGAGCGGAGAGAGTGTCCAAGACCGTGGAGAAGGAGTCTATGCGACCTGACATACTGTCAATCATATTACCCATAGTGTCTATACGATCCCCAAAGGTAGAGAGGTGACCTCCAAAAGTATCCACTCGAGTTTCTATCCCAGTAAGATGCCTATCAAAAGTCTCATAGTCTGCCCAAGAGTGCTGTCCGGCCCCCTGAGTAGAAGACTCCCCACAAAAGAACTATGGTGGGGGAGGTATCTCTGGATCCATATGATGAGGTGAAGGTGGAGGAGGCTGATCCTCCGGCTGGACTGGAGGGGGGACTTCCCCTTGAGCCAGCTGTTACTCTTGTTCCTGCTCTTCCTCACTTTCAGCTTCGTCTCCATAAACGGGCACATTTCGGCATAGCTCACCATCAGGACCATAGTAATATCCAATATCTGAGAAAATCTTATGCTTATTGTAGATATCACCCTGTCAGACTCGTATGAACAGTTCATCACCCAAGTTTATCCCAGCATAAGTAAATACTCCCGTCAACTGAGAAGCATAGGGCAAAGATCTCCTCAGTTGGGTTTGGCATGTCCCAATTAAATCTGTCATGAGCCGACCCATGTTGACTAAATTCCCATTCATAACATGGTAAAACAAAAATCTGTGAACCTCGGTCACTTCGTTCCTACTCCCACTCTTTGGATACATAAGAGAGGTGAACATGTGGTGTAGAATCCGCTGCAGTGGTGGAAAGTAATTTACATTTAATGTAATCAAATTACTAACACCAGGCACATAGTCACAGTTCGTCATAGCAATAAATAAATCCTCAACTTCGCCATGACCAAAAGCCATGTTAGCTCCCATGGCTGACACTCCTAAAGCATTTTCAAAAAGGTCCGGAGTAATGTGAATCTTAACTCCTTGAACGACCGTATATAGCTCTCCATTCCTCTCAACCAAATGTCCATAAAATTGCTGCACTAGATTTGGGTAATATCTGGTATATCTAATGACAAAATCGGTCCAGCCTTGTTGAATCTCGAAAAGAGCACATAGATCGGGTAGAATCTTGTTCACCTCATTGAAGTCGACCAGTCGAGGGTTGATAATGGGCCGTGGAGGCATCCAAGGTGCACGACGAGGTGCAGGTGCCTGCTGTGGTGGATGAGTCGGGGCCTCTCGTCTCTGACCACTGGGTTCCCCTTGGGCAGAACGCCGAGAACTCCGTCGAGGTGGCATCCTAGACTAGAAAACTCACTGTGCAAACCCTCGAAGGATCAATCTCAACCCTGGGGATGAAGAAGGACCAAAGGACACTCCTAGAGCTTGGAATGATCTTCTCCACAATCTGTAACCTTGGGTAGGTCTTCACGAACGCACGAATGGACGCGGAGATATCATCCCGAAACCGTGACGAATGGACCGGATCTTGTGCGGGTGAAGAAAGAATTAGGTTTTTGGGCTAGGGAAGTGGAGTTTTGGTGTTCTAGGGTTAGAAAATAGGGTATGATAGAGAGTGGGGTGGTGGAATAAAGAAAGGGAGTGTGCAGACCCCTTTAAAAGGGGTTTGGATGTTGGTTCGGCCGGTCTGGTTCGCCGGGTTCGGTCGACAGGAGCGAGGGTGGCGGTCAACCGAAGTGGTCGACCTTGCCCTAAATTCCATTCCATTTTTTTATCATCATTTTTTAATAACTCTTTCAACCATTTTTTATTAAACCAACACCGAGGAATAATGAGAGAGAGTGACTTGGAATGAGAAGAGATGGGATATAGAGAGAATTCTCTAGCTCCCCCTCAGAAGGTGCCTTAGATCCAGAAGTCACTAGGTCCACATTTATTTAATCAAGGAATGTCTGGCCTTAGAAAAATTTCAAGGAGGGCTGTATATATATAAATACATTCAAGAATGCAGGGATGTAGATACACATTAAGGTATTGAAAATAAATGCATACAATATGTATGATAGTCTACCCTTTATGCAAATGAGTTCTTTCTACATGTGCAACTTTTAACCTAAGTGCAGACCTAGGTATGTATGCTCTCACCCTTGCACATGCCCAGTTCTCTTCTTATTTTGCTGAATTGTTCTTGGTTTAGGGGTTTTGTGAAAATATTAGCTAACTGATTGTGTGTGTCAATGAATTTTAATTCAAAGACCCCTTTTTCCTACATGATCTCTCATAAAGTGATGTCGAATATCAATATGCTTTGTCCTAAAATGTTGAACATGATTTTTTGACAAACTGATTGCACTGGTATTGCCACACAAGATTGGAACACATTTCATTTCAACATTCAAATCAAGCAATTGATTTTTGATCCAAAGTACTTGGGCTCCACAACTTCCGGCGGCTACATATCAGCCTCGACCGTTGAGAGAGCTACTGAATGTTGTTTCTTGGAGGCCCATGAGACTAGGCACCCACCAAGAAACTGATAGTACCCACTAGTACTTTTGCAATCAACAATACATCCGACATAATCCGCATCAGTGTATGCAATCAAATCAAATGAACTACCGATGGGAAACCACAAGCCAAAATCTATTGTGTCGATTAAGTATCGAAAAATGCATTTAACAGTCATTAGATGAGATTCTTTAGGACATGACTGAAAACGAGCACATAGACATACGCTGAATTGAATGTCAGGGCGGCATGCTGTGAGATACAGTATTGATCCGATCATACCTCGAAATAGTGTGAAATCTACTGTTTTACCATTTTCATCTTTGTCTAACTTTGTGGTTATGGCCATCGGAGTTGACAGGGGTTTCGCTTCTGCCATCCCATATTTCTTTAACAACTCCAGTGTGTACTTAGCTTGATTTATGAAAATACCTTCTGACGTTTACTTAACGTGCAATCCAAGAAAGAATGTAAGCTCACCCATTAAACTCATCTCAAATTCCCCTTGCATTATTTCTACAAATTCATCACATAAGGTATTATTAGTAGCTCCAAAAATTATGTCATCCACATACACTTGAAATACTAATATATCTTTCTTGATTTTCTCGTGAAGAGTGTTTGGTCAACCTTACCTCTTTTGAAACCATTTTCAATCAGGAAGGAGGTGAGCCTTTCATACTATGCCCTTGGAGCTTGCTTCAACCCGTACAAGGCCTTCTGCAACTTGTACACATGCTTTGGATGTTTTGAGTCTTCAAAACCTAGAGGTTATTCTACAAAAACATCCTCTTTGATGTACCCATTTAGAAAGGCAGATTTAACATCCATTTGAAATAATTTGAAGTCAAGAGAGCAAGCAAAGGACAATAGAATCCAGACTGCTTCTAATCGAGCAACCAGTGCAAAAGACTCATCAAAATCGATACCCATCTTCTGTCTATACCCTTTGACTACAAGCCGGGCCTTATTCCTAACAACCAATCCCGTGTCATTTAGTTTATTTCTGAAAACCCAATGGGTTCCAATTACGGGATGATTCTTGGGATGCGGCACGAGAGACCACACTTTGTTTCTTTCGAATTGGTGTAGCTCTTCATGCATAGCCTAAATCCAGGATTCATTTTGAAGAGCTTCATGAATATCCTTAGGCTCTTCTTGTGAAATAAAGGCCATCAAATCCTCTTCTTCTACTTGCCTTAATGAAGATCTAGTTCTTACCTAATCTTCAGAATTACCTATGATGTTTTTAGCAGGGTGATCTTTTAAGAACGTGGAGGAACTTGGCAAGTCGGGGTGCTGCACTTGTTGTTCTTGAAGTGTTTCAATTGATGGATCTTCATCCTTTTCACTCTTACTCGAGGTCCCTTCAGTTGGTTCATCTTTAACCTTAGATGTTCCAGTATCATTTGATTGTTTAGGAGCTTCATCTGCATCCAATGTAGAAGAAATTTGATTTGTCAGTTTTAATTCAGATTCATCAAAAATGATATGAGGACTTTCTTCAACAACCAAAGTCCGTTTATTGAATAATCGGTAAGCTCTAGAATTTGATGCATAACCTAGGAAGATTCTTTTGTTACTCTTTTCATCAAAATTACTTAGGTTGGACTTACTGCTATTCAGGATGAAGCATGGGCACCCAAAGGGTTTAAGATAGGAAATATTTTGTTTCTTACCCTTGTAGAGCTCATATGGGATTTTCTTCAAAATGGGCCTTACCATTGCCCTGTTGATGATATAGCATGTTGTACTTACCGCCTCAGTCCAAAAGTATTTGGGTAGGGAGTTCTCCCTCAACATGGTCCGTGCCATGTCTATCAAGGTCCTATTTTTCCTCTCCACTACTCCATTTTGTTGAGGCGTCCTGGGTAATGAGAAGTTGTGCGTATATCCTTGCTCCTGGCAAAAACTGCTGAAATCATGATTTTCAAACTCACCATCATGATCACTTTGAATTGTGGTGATGAGATATTCTTTATCATTTTGGATTTTTCTGCAAAACACTTGAAACTCCATCAAGGCATCACTTTTATTGGCTAAAAATGATACCCATGTAAATCTGGAGTAATCATCAACAATTATAAATCCATAGGATTTTCCTCCTAGGCTGGATGTCCTAGTCGGACCAAAAAGATCAAGGTGCAGCAGTTCTAAAGACTTAGCAGTAGAAACAATATTTTAATTTTTGAAAGAGATGCGTGTTTTCTTGCCTTTTGTGTAAGCCTCACAAATATTGGTACTTTCAAATTTTAATTTAGGCAACCCATTTACCAAGTCATGTCTAGACAATTTAGAGATTACTCCAAAACTAGCATGACCTAGTCTTCGGTGCCATAGCCATGCATTATCATGGTTGTTTGCTACCAAGCACACATCATCACCGGCAACATTATCAAGATCAACAGTATACACATTGTTGTTCCTTTTGCCAATAAATCTGATTTCGTTAAAGATTTTATTCATGACAAGGCAATGAGTTTCGTCAAAAATAGTTTTAAAACCCTTATCACACAGTTGGCTTATACTTAAAAGATTGTGATTTAAACCCTTCACCAAGAGCACATTTTCAATAAGAATTTTAGAATTCTTACCTATGTTGCCAATTCTAATAATCTTACATTTGTCCTTTCCACCAAAGGCAACCAAGCCTTCATCATTATCTTGCAGAGTAGAGAACACTTTCTTGTCCCCTGTCATATGCCTTGAGCAACCGCTGTCTAGGTACCATTTGATATCCCTGGCTTCAAGGCATATCTGTAAGAAACAACATTCTCATCCAATTATTTTTGGTACCCAAACTAATTTGGGTCCATAAGGGTTAGTCCAATTCTTCATATATCTTTTTCTGGTCCAAATAGCATGATTCCTTTAATTGTTCTGTTTGAACCAATAATTAGCGATAGCATGACCAAATCTACCACAATGAAAGCAATTGACATTTGAAAATCTTCTTTGGTATTTATGTGGTTTAGATTGGACATGTGATGGCTTAGTGTGTGACAATGATGCACATCTATTTTCTTTTTCATGAACATAGGATGTTGTGATCTTATGCTCAAAAGATTTTTTATTCTGGAGAATATACCCCAAACCTTCTTTTTGGAAGTTAACCTTAACTCCCAACAAGTTATCTAAGTTTTACTTGCCTTTGACAAACTTAGATAAGGTGGACTGCAGTTCAGTCACCTCTTCATTTAAACTTTCATTTTTCTTTTCGAGTTCTGAAATCGTGGATATCAAAACTCCTTTTTCACTTTCCAATTTCTCAGAAATTTTTTCTATTTCAGATATTTTACATGATAATTCTTCTTTAGATTTTTCAATATATGAAATTATTTGTAACCAAATCTCTTTTTCTTCTGTTAATTCAAACCATTCTTGCCCAAGTTTTTCAAACTTAGCAGAAGAATCCTCATGTGATAAATCATCACTTTTCTTTTTGAGAGTTTTATTTTTAGACCTGGTTTTTCTGTATTTTGTATACAGCTTTTCATATTCTGACTCCCATTGTTCATTTGAAATAAAATCAGGATCAGAATTTACCTCGGTTGAATCATCCTCATGTGCCATGAGACACAAGCTTTCCACGAGCTCCTCCAACTCCTCGTCAGACTGTTCGTCCTCTTCGTCACTCCATGTGGCGACCATGGCTTTACATTTCTTGAATTTGTCCTTCTTGAACTTTCTCTTCAATTCTGGGCACTCTCCTCTCATGTGCTCGAGCTTCTTGCGTTCATAGTAAATAACATTGTTAGGCTTGCTCGGCTCACCCTTGGTTTAAAAAGACCTTCTTTGCCCTTTTCTGAAATTTTCTTGGAAATTCTTCATTCTTCTCAAAAATTTCTTCACTTGGTGGGTCAGCATAGCCAAGTCTTCTTCTTCATTACTCTCCTCGCTAGACTCCTCTTCTTGGGAGTCGTCATACGACTGGTTGGCTTTCAAGCCCACGGTTTTCTTCTTTTTGGATTCCTCTTCCACAGTTCTTTTAATGTTAATCTCATAGGTCATGAGTGACCCTATGAGCTCGTCTAGGGAGAGTGTGGATAGATTCTTTGAATCCTCAATGACTGTGACTTTTGTGTGCCAGGCAGGTGGAAGAGATCTTAACACCTTCCTCACGAGCTCAGAGTTTGTGTAATCCTTTCCAAGACTCTTGAGACCATTAGTGATCTCAGTCAGTCTTACAAACATCTCAGAGATGGTTTCTTCAGGTTTCATTTTGAATAGCTCGTAATCTCTGACTAGAAGGTTGGCTTTGGTCTCCTTGACCTTGGAGGTTCCATCATAGATGAGCCGCAGCTTGTCCCACATCTCCTTCGCTGAACGGCACATGGATACACAAGAAAACTCGTTAGGATGTATAGCACATTGCATAATGTTCATGGCATTAAAATTAATTATGAATTTCTAAATATCCTCAGGGTTCCACTCATCTTCATTTTTAGAAAGCTCACATGGACCATTATCCACCACCCTCCAGATCTCGTACTCTTGGGCTCTCAGAAAAATATGCATTCTATTTTTTCAATAGGAGTAGTTCGAGCCGTCAAAGTATATAGGATGGTGTATTGAGTGACCCTCAGGCATCATCCCCTTGTTGGCCATTGATTTGGATCTTACTCTAGATCGTTAGATCTGAAAAATATAGAGCCTTAGCTCTGATACCAATTGAAGTCCAACGATCAATGCCACCCAAGAGGGGGGTGAATTGGGTGATAACAAATTGTAATAAAACTTTAGCCGATTTAAACAAGTGTGAAGAACAGCAACAAAGAAGTTTAGATTTGTATAGAGACTGTTAGATCTAATAAAATCTATCACACACAACGGATCCTTGGTACCGTGGCGGAGGTGTGAATCTGAAGATTCTACTCACACAAGGTGTTATCTTCCTGACAAGATTTGCCTTGTCGATCCGAACCTACCTTTTAATATATCAGAGATCTGATGTGAAGATGATAAGTTGTGCTAGATCTAACTCGAGATACAAAAGATCTAATCTACGTGTGTGCTTGCACAGAATGGGGATAGGAGAAAGGGATCAAACCACACAAGAGATAACAATTTTTAGGTGGTTCGGATGCAACAACGGCAACCTACGTCCACCCCTCACAAACTGTGAGGATTCACACACTATCTTGTAAGGGATTACAAGATCTAAATACACACACACGTAGGAGTATAGGAACTCCAACAAAGGTGCAAAAGCACCGAAACACACACAGATCTGACAGAAATCAAACACACACACACACACACACACACACACACACATACACGGATCTAAGAAGATCCACACACACACGAATGTATAAGGATTACAAAAACACACACTTGAAGCTCAAAGAATATGAAGGGAGAAACACAAAAGAAAAAGTTCAGGTTTAAGCTCCCCCTTAGTGAATGAAGAAGATCTTTGATGAAGCTTGCTTCTCAGCTTGATTTCCACTTGAATGGCCTCAGCTTGATCTTGAAAATCTTGATCTTAGATGGAGAACCTTTGGACGAAGCACTGTTCACGGAACTCTTCCTGCAGCACTTTTTCTTCCTTGGCAACCCCTTTTGATCTCCCTTTGGTGATTAAGGTTTTTGACCCCAACGAGATGTTTTTATACATCTTAGATGGTCAAGAGACAAGTCAGGAACCAGATCCATAAATTATGGCATGTCTGGTGGCTTTGGGATTAAAAAATCTAAGGAGAAGGGCTTCCCACGTTGAAGAAACACAATGTCCTTAATACAGTCGCTTTCTCTATTAAGGACAAAACCCTAAGGTTCCATGCAGCTCCCTCGAACGTGATAAAAGCCTCATAGATATATATATGAAAAAGGTATTTTATTCCTAAGCTATCTCTGTTCGTAAGGCATGTTAAGCCTCATTTGGGCCTTATTAAAACAACTGAATATATATATACATGTATCGTGCTTTCATGCCCTTAAACCCATTTGTAAGGGCTATTAGTTCTTATGCATGAAGCCCACGTATAAATATAAAGGTTAAAGTTTTTTTTAATGTGTTGAGGTTTGGACTTTGCATTTTGTTTTATTTGATGGGTTTATTTATTTTAGAAAATTTCATTCCCATAATTTATCCGGGTTGTACACATTAGTTGCTGCTACTGGCTTATTTGTCACCCTTGTGTGACTGTTTGTCACCCTTGAAGCCTATTTTTCATTCTTGTGAGGCATTTTTTGCCTGTGTTCTTCTTTTGTCAGTTGTTCTATATTTTTGTTGATTTTTCCCTTGGTTGCGTCAACTCCTTTAGATGCTGCGTCGACGTTGCATTGGCTTTTCTTCTTGTCAGCTCTATTTCTCCTGTCCAGGCTTGGCTGTGTGGACGTTGTTTAAGCGTTGCATCAACGCTACGCCAGTTTTTCTTCTTGACAGTGCCTCTTCTTCTGCTGGCAGGTGCTTGTTACTACTGATTGCGTCGATGTAAGGAACCTTGGCATCAACGCAACAGGGAGAAATGTGAAGGCTTTCAATGCTACAGCTTATTCTTCACCCTTAGTAGGTTCTTTTACACCCTTACAGCCTATTTTTCACCTTTGACCACCTATTTGTCACCACTAATCCATAGCTATAGATCTTTCAGCTAGCTGGTGACTTTTTGGGCTTTTCTACCTTGCGGACTGAAGCGTAGTCAGCTCCAAAACCTTTTGGAGTCGACTCTTCTTCATCAAACTTCTTCTTTTCAGCTTGATAAAGGATGTGTTGCTCCCTGGATTTTTGATTTGCAAAAACCTTAGCTTTTGGCTGGGCTTTTTGAACTGTTGGCTCCTTTTCACTGTTCTCTTGACTGCTTGGTCTTTGACTTAAGGCTTATCATTTAAAATTGTGCTTCACAACATCTTCAACCAATTTCTTTTAGTCAACCTGTTCTTCAACAGTTGCACATATAGGATAACATCATATAGCATTAGAGCATTAAAACATGGCATAATCAAAAACATGAATCCAGTGCAGCTATGACTTCATCAACACATGAATTCCATGCACTGACTAATGATGAGTCATGGTGTTTGACATCATCAAATCCACAGGGACACAATAATCTCCCCCTTTTTGATGATGATAACACTATGAGTCATTAATAATGCATACTGACCCATCAAACTATTCTCCCCCTTTGACATCAGCAAAATGACAAAAATAGTTTGATATAGATAGTGGAGATGTTCTCCCCCTTAGATAGTGAATGCCATGCCTAGCAATGAAATGTGAAGAACTATTCTTCCCTTTGATATTGATGAGAATGCCTACTAATGATATGTGAAAAAAAAATTTCTCCCCCTTGATGAATGAACACATCAAACAATGAACACACATCTCTCATAAGATAAAAACAATCTCCAATTTTAACAAAAGAGAGTGGTTTGACTAAAAAGGTAGAAGCTGGAGATGGTGTAAGCAAGGCAATGACATTTGTAAAGAAGAGAGTTATGACATGAAGGCTTCAAAAACACAGTCAATGAGAATATCATCAAAATCACTAGTGTGAAATGATCTCAAACAGTGACAATGCAGATCATGAGCATCAATAAAAGGTTTTCAATAGATGTAAAAAAATTTTGCACAAGAATTTCAGCAAAGATTTAAAGGAAAGTGGATCATTCAAAAAAATTTCAATTTGATATCAATTTCATAAATCAGAAAGAGATTAAATTTTCAGACTCTTCCATTATAAAGGCCTTATGAATTATTCCTTATTTGACAACATGGTTTAAATCTGATATGTTCAGAGTTTGTCAATAAAAATTTTTGTGTCCATATTTGAGTTCAAATTTTAATAGAAGTGAACCAATTTCCCATATAAAACTCTTGTTTAACATTCCTTTATCTAACTCATTCAAATTTCAATGACTCCTTTAGAGGTTACAAAAATTAGTATTGAGGTTAAACAAACATGATACTTTCTGATTTTAGTCATGGATTTTAACACTTTTCCTTTTGCAACCATTTTCAGATTTTTCATTTGTTCATCAACAATTTTCATATCAAATTTTTTTCAGGAGCAATTAAGTTCAGTACACACCTTGTAACTAGAGGATACACGTTTAGACGCATGTATCCCTAAGCACTTGGTATGACTAACTGTCATGCTTCATATTGAATAGAGATAGCATTGACACCTCATGACATACCTCAACTCATTTCATTGATAAGTGAGATATATTTCTCAGTGGATAAGCCATTGCTCTGCGTGATTTTTTATTAATTTTTTACAGAGTTAACAGTGGCACCTCATGACACAGTCCACTAGACTTCAAGGTCAAGAGACATGGTTTCTCAGTGGCCAATGTCATTGCTCTGACTATATTTACCCTTAGGAACTATCAGATCATCTAATGTTTAAAAATAATAATGAATTCATGTATCTCAACCAAAGACAGCCATGATTTTAGAAGTTTTAGAATTCAGTAGGTTTTTCAAGACACAACATGATGAAGCTGGTTAAGGTCTATTAAAATTCACATAGATATTTTCAAGAGATTTATATCCAAACTCCAGGGATACACTAAACTTAAACTGCTGATTATTTTTTACCACTCATAATCCTGTATAATAGAAGATTCCTTATTTAAGTTGTTTTCCAATTTATGATCATGGTATATAAATTAAACTCTTCCTAAATTTTAGTTTAAGAAGCAGCTCAAGGAAGTTTAAGGAATAGCCAGAAATAATGCAACCAACATGAAGTGATTTTCAAGGAAGTTCAGAAATGAGCGACAGACAGAAGTTTTGAAGGATAAGTACAATAAATGGCAGATCGCAAGTAATAAGTGACTTTAGGAAAGAGCATCCAAGTGAGATCAATAAAACTGGGTATGGCAAGAAGTTTCAAACAGGCAGCAAGCAACAATGATTTTTGCAAAATTCACATTTGTGGAGCAGGCAACAAATGTGAAGGATTTCCAAGGTGACAAGCTCAAGGGTATTGCCATGACATCCATGCATGCAACAGTGATGGGAATCAACACCGAACACTAACATTTTATTTTTATATTTATATCTTTTTTATTTACATTTATATCCTTGGGTTAATTGGGTTGCAATTGTAAGGCATTATAAGCCAATTTGTTAGTCTTTAGGAATCTTTGGGATTCTATGTAAAATGCCAGTAGGTCCAACAGGGTCCCCCACCCTCTTTCCCATTGGTCCACCTAGGATCATGGGCCATGTGGGGCTGGTTCAAAGTCCAAGGTTGGACTTGGACCAAGGGGACAAAATGGAAGAAAAATCAAATTTGTCACCCTTTTTTTCAAAGGGACGCCCCCCCCTTTATAGTATTTTATTCTTGTTGTATTTTTTTATTTTGGTCATTTGACCACATGGGGGATTAATTATCCCATACCCTATTTGCCCCTCCCAAACCCTAGATCTAGGGATAGTTTATGTCTTTTATACATTCCTATATAACCCTTGTATTTTTCATTTTGTGGGAATTAATGAAGAATTAACCATTTTCTCCAAGATTTGCCCAAGCGCGCCCCTGTCTCTCTCCTCTCCCCTTGCAGCTGGATTGCTATATTCTTAGGGTGGATTCCTTAGAAAACTTGGTGGATTCCAAGTGGTATCTCCTCTCTGGGTGTGAAGCTCCGCCGCCGCCTCCGTTCGTGCCGTCATCACACCACCGCCGCCACGCCGTTCCAGTTCTGTCCACCTCTGGATAGTAAGCCAAAGTCCAAATTTTAGTTCCCAAACCACAGATCTGGTGGATCTAAAATTTCTAAGGTGAGTTCCCCTTGTTGTTCCCACGTCCCACAAAAAAATTCAGGTTATTCCAACTTCGTTTCCCCCCTTTTTCCTTTTAAAATCCCACAGCCTACACAATCTGCCCCTATGCAGACTTATGTTCCAACAGCCCAACTCTTCACCGATTAGATCCCCTTTCCAATTTCAGATCGAGCTGAAATTTGGACTGTGTGTTCTATCCACCAAAGCCTTCTTCCCCAAATGTTTTCATGATTTTATGAATTTTCTTTCCCATCCAAAAAACCACTGCAAAATCCGGACTCTACTCTGTCCCCTGTAGTCCAGACCCGACCACCCACTATTATAAAATCCATTTCCCCTCTCAAACCACCTCAGAAAATTACAAACAAATTATCCTCGTGTTCCTTACTTTTCCCTCTAGCTTCCATAAAAATCCCAGCTCCCGAATCCAAAGTTTCAACCTCGGTCAACTCACTTCTTCAGGCAGATCTTAGTCTGCCCGGCCAGATCTTAGACAAGAAACTTTCCTGTTTGAAATTCCCCCATGGAAAACCCCGCCACAGCAAAATTCTTGTAATAGCCTATGGTCGTATATCTCTGAGAGGGCTTCGCAGCGGCGCCAGTTTCGCGTCAATCCGACGTCGAGTCTGATCACAGCAGTTGTTTTTGCCGGGTCGCGCAACCCTGAAACTGCAGAACAGAACCGTGGACAGCAAGCAACAACGTTCCCCAGTCGGGCCGCCTCACCTTCCACAAGGCGAACCAATGTGTTCCCCTCCTAGGGATCATCCCTCCAAGTGTCCCCACCATAGCGATACCACTCCTAGCACGATCGGCCTACCGACCAGGACGTGGACCCCATTCTTGTTGGCACGCGCTACCGCTGGAGCTACCCAAAACACTGCCTGTCAACCCGAGCCCGCTACTCTCGGGTCCCACGTGTAGCCCTTTACCTCCCTGCGTGGAGTGGGTAATAAATTCATTTTTGTAATTATTGGTTATTTGTTGTATCGGGAGTACGAGTCTCGGCCGGGGTCATCTTCCTCACGCCCGGAGCATGAAGGTATCGTGTCCGCTCCCACTTTGGCATTTGCTTTCCTCGTACATATTCATAAGCCACTGCAAGTGATAGGTTAATTAGCTCGTTATATTATTTCAATCACCGCTGTGAGAGAGTGAGCGTGACCCGTCCTGTGACTTGATCCGAGCATGGAAGTGTCGAGTACCCTTGACTCGCTGCCGATTTCTCAACCGTGCACATCCGTACACTTCCCTCGCTAGGGACGTCTGCGAGCTAGAGTCCCAGGTTCGCATCCCATCACGCATCAAATTGGCATTAGAGCTAAGTTGAGTCTAGGGAAGTCAGTCCACATTTTGCATTGCATTTCGATACCCGATATATCAAAAGGTGTTCCCGGAATGATAGGTTACGCCTATTGGGAAGGTAGCACACTTGCGTGAGTGTGATCTTTGGATCAAACCTCTGCCACGTACCGAATATTAGAGTTTAGGTCATCCTTCACTTCGCCTTGGTCGGTGCATTCCAACCCCTTGTCATTTGCATGCCCACTCGTAGAGGTACCCAATACTCACCACCACCACCACCTATGGCAGATCCCCGAGTCCCTAGTCCTGATGAGTCATCGGTGGTCGACATGTTTCGAGCTCTTATGGGAAAATGGATGAGTTGAGTGCTCGAGTAGATAAGATGGAAGGATTGAGTGCGCGAGTGGATGGCCTAGACACACGTTTGGAAGAGAGGATGAAGGCCTTTAAGGATAGGGCCGAAGAGTCGGACTAGTCTGTTCACGGTCTGGTAGGGAGAGTAGCCGTCCTGGAGAGACCCCCAGTTGAGGTGAACCCCGCGCCGACAAATGGTCAACCGGAGCCGGTTCAGCCACCAGTTGCTCTTAGGCCGGTAGATGATAGGAGGCATCGAGTCCCCGAGGTGGATGACTACGAGTCCGATAATGAGAATATGGGATATGGTCGTGACCGTCGTGTTCAACGATGGAACCGTGATTTAGATGTAGACGAGCGGACCCTCAGGACTGTTCGTGCAGACCCTCCCACTTTTGACGGGTCCTTGGACCCGAAGGTCTATCTAGATTGGGAGTCCGGAATGGATCGGTACTTTGATTGGTTCGATATGACGGACCGTCGAAGAGTCCGATTTGCTACCATGAAGCTGATGGGACATGCACAGATCTATTGTAAGAATGTAGAGAGCCTATTGTTTCATCGGCAGGAGCCCCAGGTTGAGACATGGGGTGAGATGAAGGTCAAGCTTCAGCAAAAGTACCTTCCTGCCACATACCGGCAGTGACTCATCGATAGGTGGCAAAGTCTCAGTCAGGGATATCGTCCCGTCTCCGAGTACATCGCTGAATTTGATGAGTATTTTTTACGATGTGGTGTCACGGAGGAGAGCTGTATGCCTATTTCCCGCTTCTGTCATGGTTTGCGGCCGCACTATAAGTATGAGCTTTTTCGCCGCGATACCAAGACCTTGGAGGAGACATATCAGGTTGCTCTGGAGTTGGAGCAGTTCGAGGTAGAGTTCAAGCCTACCCAACGATTGGGACCCTTTCCTCATCGTGAGGTTGAGCCTCGTAGTTCTTCGGGCCCAATATCTGAGGGCTCCCCTAGCTCGACCCCCGGAGCCTACCCATCAGGAGCCACTAGCTCCAAGACCTCGCCTTCTCCCACCAAGGGACGTTCCCCCTCAACCCTAACCACCGACATCCATTGCCCGCCCCTCGGCACCCATTGCCCGTCCTCCGGCACCCACACCTCCCCCAATGTTGCCTACACCCCCAGTCCGTCGGGAAGATAAGGGTAGGGGACCACTTATTGGGGAGACTAGTGGGTCACGACAGCAATGTTATCGCTGCCATGGGTTTGGCCACATTGCTAGTCAATGTCCCACCTGTACATCACTAGTCATTGGGGACCCGAGAGTCAGAGAAGCCTCAAACGCCGGGCTTATATCCGTCAGCTTTGAGGCCGAGCAGGATTTGGCTGATGAGTTCTTTCGTGAGGAGGGCGATGTCCAAGCGGATCCCCCGGACCTCCAAGATGCCCAGTAGCCAGTGTACTAGTTACACTTGTGGGTGGCCTGGGCCACCACTGCATTATGTATGAGTCTAGGGTCGTGTGTGAGTCTGTGTTTCATTGTTTGTTCAGTTTGTCAAGAGTCTATACGTACATTTGTCGAGTGCATAGTGAGTCTGCATACATCGAGTTGAGTCGGTCTATTGTCAGCTCGTGATGTCAGTCCCTTTCGAGTGTGAGGCAAGTCGGATCTCATGTCTACGTTGTAGACTTGCCGGAATTTGGGATCGGCTCTACCATTCTATGTCTCGGATCTAGTCACATATAGGGACTCCACGGTGATTCCTAGTGAGTCATTAAGCCGTCTCCTTCCTATGAGAGTGACCCTGCTCCAGAGTGTCCACCTCTAGCCTCATTCCCACAGCAGCATGTGCATATCGAATATATATGGGATGAGCAGGTGACGATTACTTGGTGTCACGCCCCGAGAGCGGAAGATACCCAGAGACGCGTGACGAGTTTATATCGATTATGTCAATCAGAGTATTAGTGTATTCGACACCAAATCAGAGATGTGCAAGAGTAAAGATAACCCAATCCTTTTATTCCTTCATAAGAGTACTTCTATTACAATCCCTTGAAAATGCTAAACTTAATAAAAAGAAAAGTACACAATTGACTCAAGAAAATATAGAAAAGACAAGACTAGTTGACGCTTTGAGAAGCTCTAATCTCTTTTACTCTTGACCTTCCCCGTCCGTTTGGGTCTCGTCATCGGACTTACCTGAAAAGTAGGGAAACACTGAGTGAGCGAACGCTCAGTAGGAAATTATATCTCAAGAACTAGCAATGGGTTTAAGTAATTACATTTTTCACATGTAAATGCACTATGGCTAGGCATGCTTGCGTAAAACGACAAGATAGAGAGTATAACAAGAGACAGTGAAGTGAATTATTCATGAACTTTCAAGAACTTGTATCAAATATATGTCAAGATATTTATCATGTCATGTGGGAATTGGCTATTTCACGCAAGTACTTTGCCCGTGTCGGGCCACGCTAGTAAAGTCATGCCAGTCGAGTCACGCACGCAAGTAAGAGAGAGATTGTGGAACACCAATTAGATCAAGAGAAATAGTACTTCGGTGCAATGCTTAGACACCGTGATCATTACAACTCCCATGGGCACTAGTACTTTTGGGTGCTCCTCCCAGGACCAGATCGGGCCCTTATATGCACAGCATTAAAATAGATCTAGGCATCCACGATAATTTATAGCCAATATGGAGTTTCAAGAACAAGCTTTAATGGGATGATAAGATAAGATTTTTTTTATGGAATTCAAGGGCAAGGCCCTTGATTAAGGACATACTGGCGCAAAGCATATAAACCATGACATGTCGATAAACTGGGTGGAATTGGTTCCCTAACTTGGGTACCATGACAAGTAAGTGCCCACAAGTGGATGGTCACTCTTTTAATATAGAATTGAGGTCCACAAGAACATCATAATAATGTTTGATATAGAATTGGGGTCCACAAGAACATCACAATAATGGCATGCGTTCCCCATTCATTAAGATAATTTTCATATCATACACATAGCATAATATGAGGGCCGGTATACCATGTTTCTATAGAGTTACATGGCAAAGTAGTGTGATAGGTTTTTAATGGTACAACCTGCTCAATCGGCCTTGAGGGAATCCAAGGCTCGAGGAGTCTTACGGAGGTCTCTATGACTAACTCGCTAGTCCAAAGGAACGGAATGTCCAATGGAGAGCTTGTATGTCACTGAGAGTTAGTGGGTAAATGATAAAACATCATGAAACATGGGACTATATTCACGGACTGGAATATAGTGCCGATATATATATATATATATATATATTTATAAATATACATATGAGACCCTCGGTTAACAGTAATAGTGTAAAATAGTATCGCAGGAAAATAGCGACTTAATCTAAGTCATTAATTATCAAATTAACGCCTTCTATAGGGGCGGTTATTTACAAATTGACAGCTTGTTCAGCAGTCGCCCATTCTGTAATTCTATTTTGCAGAATTTAGATAATATGAAATTTTAACAAAAACGTGCCCTGGACAGGGGCGTTACTTTTCAATTAGCGCCCTGTTCTGGGGCGTCAGTTCAATAAGAGACGACATGCATCAGGTCGTTATTTCAACATTTTTCCAAGATTTCTTATAATAAAATTTCAGGAACAAATTATATAGTGAGGACCAGAAAAATAGCAGGATTCCACTATGATGATCATGCATTAGATTAGATTCACGGTTTCATAGATACAGAATTTTAAACATGGGTAATTATCCATTATATGAAATTGACGACTCCTGGTCCGGGCGTCAAAATAAGCATTAGCGCCCTTGGAAGGGTCGCCTTATTCAAAATTCACCAGAAACATTTGAAAACGTAGTAAAACTATATGCATGAGATCATGGATGAATTTATTTCAGAATCTATACTAGTTTGGACTACGTTCTTGAGAAAGCCTACCTGATTGATGATCTGGGTTGATGGTACTGAAGAATTTTTTTTTGAAGGGAGAACGGTACTCTGTTCTAAACAGAGTGTCCTGAGAACAGCTACTCACGAACTTTAAACAATAGCAACCCCAACAACAGCCAAGCAACAGCAGCCCTTAGATTGATAATAGATGAACAGGGTGTTGTTCTTGGGCTTCAGACGTAGATATTAACAGCTCCCTCCCCCCTTTCACAGTGAACGGAAGAAGAGGACGTCGATGAAGAACCTCACGTCCTTCAGCTAGACAGGAGGGTTCGATGCAGGAAACCTATAGAAGAAGAAGATGAAGAACGATTAATAATCTTCATATTCTCTGACTGAAGGCAGAGGAAGAAGAACATTACCTGTTCTTCACGCACGGCAGCAGAGCTTCCTTCAGCCAAATAGCCTATTAGGGTTCGACAGGAAGGGTTATTTATAGGGTCTTCGGAATTCTAATGGAGTTAGAGTTCGATTAAAAGTAATATTTCCTTGATAGAATCCTTACCATAATTAATCGAACACATAGCAATCCTAAAACTTACCCAGGATAGTTTCCTGGTTCGAATGGAACACAATTGGAATTAACGCCTTATGTTAGGGCGTTAATTTAAATTGACGCCTTGGTTAAGGTCATTTCTTATGTAAAACACATTGAAGTAAAGGGCGTCTCTTTCAGTTGCCTTTTATTTATTTTCGGCCGTTTGGGAATTGACGCCTTGTTATTTGGGCGTCCCTTTTTAATTTCGCGCCTGACGTAAGGGCGTTTCTTTTTGAATTAGCGCCTTGAGTCAAGGCGTTATTTACACTTTGGTTTATTATTTACTTCTTTAGGCTCTTATCATTCATTCATTAAATCTTTTAATCTTATTTTGATCAATTGGGGTTTTTATTTCCTTTTATTTTACCAGGGTTGCTACACCCTCCCCCACTTAAAAGAATTTGGTCCCCAAAATACATCACATATAAACGTGGAGAGTGTAGAATACACACCTTTTTAGAATAAGTCTGGGAATTGTTTCCTCATAGACTCCTCGGTCTCCCACGTGGCTTCGTGTTCTGAACATTTATTCCATTGCACCTTAAGCATGGGAATAACTTTATTCCTTAGGGTACGTACTTCACGATCTAGTATCTTCATGGGCTTCTGTTCGTATGTGAGATTCCTTTGAATCACCAGATCTCCATGATCAATGATATGTGACGGATCATGCACATACTTCTTCAACATTGATATGTGGAATACATTATGAACTTCGGACAATTGAGGAGGTAAAGCAACGCGATAAGCAACCTCGCCAACCCTTTCTAGTATCTCAAAAGGTCCGATAAATCTTGGCGTAAGCTTGCCTTTAACACCAAATCTCCTTATTCCACGTCCAGGTGATATTTTGATAAAAACGTGATCTCCGACTTGGAATTCGAGATCTCTCCTTCTTGTGTCCGCATAAGCCTTTTATCTAGACTGAGCTACTTGCAGTCTTTCTCTAATCAACTGTATCTTCTCTGAGGTATCCCTCACCATGTCTGGACCTAATAGTTATTTTTCACCAACTTCGTCCCAGCACAAAGGCGATCGGCAACTCCTTCCGTATAAAGCTTCGAAAGGTGCCATTTGTATACTCGCTTGGTAGCTGTTGTTGTAAGCAAATTCAACCAACGGCAAGTGATCATGCCAGCTTCCATCAAAATCAATGATGCAAGCTCGGAGCATATCTTCAACCACCTTATTAGTTCTCTCGATCTGACCATCCGTTTGAGGATGAAAAGCTGTACTAAAGTTAAGTCTCGACCACAGTGAATGTTGTAAACCCTTCCAAAATTGAGAAGTAAAACGGGGGTCTCTGTCAGACACGATCGAAACAGGAATACCATGCAATCTGACTATCTCTTTCATGTATAGTGCAGCCAGAACATCAACTGACCATCGATTCTTGATTGGCAAGAAATGCGCTGATTTGGTCAATCGATCAATGATAACCCATATTCCATCATGTCCTCCTTTTGATTTAGTTAGACCCATGATGAAATCCATACCAATATCCTCCCACTTCCATCTAGGAATATCCAGAGGATGTAGCTTTCCGGCAGGCTTTTGGTGTTCTGCCTTGACTTGTTGACATGTGAGACAGCGAGGCACAAAATCCGCTATTTCTCTTTTCATATTGGGCCACCAAAAGGTCCTTTTTAAATCTTGGTACATCTTAGTAGATCCTGGATGGATTGTGTACCTTGATCTATGAGCTTCATCTAAGATTTTCTTCTTTAGATCTGGGCAATTCGGTATACAAGTCCTATTTTGGAATAACAACCTTCCATTTGGAGCTAATTGGAACATAGATTGTCCTTCTAGTTTGCCCTTGATTTCTACTAATACCGGGTCACTACCTTGAAGTCCTTGTATTTCGGATAGCAAGTCTGGCTGTATGCTCATATGGGATAAGGTGACACACCTACTGTCCTTGTCCATGCTTATATTAAGTTTAGAGAATTGTTCTAGCAACTTCCACTCCTGAATCATACAATTGGCTAATAGTGCTCTCAGCTTTCGACTGAGGGCATCGGCTACAGGATTACCCTTTCCAGGATGATATTGTATAGTGAAGTCGAAGTCCTTAAGATATTCTAGCCAACGTCTTTGCCTCATATTCAATTCCTTCTTAGAGAAGAGATACTTAAGACTTTTATGGTCAGAGTATACAATAAACTGCACTCCGTACAGATAATGTCTCAATATCTTTAGTGCAAATACTACCGTAGCCAATTCTAAATCATGAACTGGGTAGTTCTCCTCGTGCTTCTTCAATTGGCGAGAAGAGTAGGCTATAACCTTCCCTTGTTGCATTAAAACACATCCGAGGCCAATGCCAGATGCATCGGTGTATATTTCGAATCTCTCGCCTTCAATTGGTAAAGCTAAAACTGGGGCAGTAGTTAGATGATCCTTGAGAGCTTGGAAGCTTCTTTCACATTCCTTACTCCATTCATAACGTATCTCCTTGCGAGTTAGCCTAGTGAGTGGAACGGCTATTTTGGAGAAATCCTTGATGAATCACCGATAGTAGCCCGCAAGACCCAAGAAACTACGGATCTCGCTAGCATTGGTCGGTCTTTCCCAATTCCTTACAGCTTCAACCTTTGATGGATCTACGGATAAACCGTCTTTTGATATAACATGCCCCAAGAAAGCTACTTCTCCTAACCAAAATTCACATTTGCTGAGCTTTGCATATAACTGATTTGTCCTCAATATATGTAATGCTATTCTCAAATGCTCCTCATGCTCTTTCTTGGTCTTGGAGTAAATCAATATATCATCGATGAAAATCACCACGAATTGATCTAGATAAGGTCTGAATATACTATTCATCAATTGTATAAAGGCAACAGGGGCATTTGTTAGTCCAAAAGGCATAACAACAAACTCATAATGGCCATACCTGCTTCTGAATGTGGTCTTATGAATGTCATCATCCTTGATCCTTAGTTGGTGATATCCTAACCTGAGATCAATCTTTGAAAAATACCGGGATCCAGATATTTGATCAAATAACTCATCGATTCTCGGCAGTGGATACTTGTTCTTGATAGTGAGATGATTCAACTGACGATAGTCGATGCATAGTCTCATGGATCCATCCTTCTTCTTTACAAATAGCACAGGTGCTCCCCACGGGGAAGTGCTTGGTCTAATAAATCCCTTCTTGAGAAGTTCCATCAATTGCTCCTTCAACTCCTTGAGTTCAGCAGGGAACATTCTATATGGTGCCTTAGAAACTGGTCCAGCACCAGGGACCAAATCGATGGTGAAG
Organism: Amorphophallus konjac; assembly: GCA_022559845.1. Taxonomy (NCBI): domain Eukaryota; kingdom Viridiplantae; phylum Streptophyta; class Magnoliopsida; order Alismatales; family Araceae; genus Amorphophallus; species Amorphophallus konjac. Next base: position 56,968,631 of record CM040129.1, on the reverse strand, counting down.
GCTACTTCTCTTTGTGAGGGTAATCCAGGCAAATCCTCTGGAAACACGTCCGAAAATTCTTGCACAACTGGGATGTCCTCTAGCTTAGTCTCCTTAGTCTCCTTAATGGTGACAAAAGTAAGGAAAGATACACATCCTTTCCTTATTAGCTTGCTAGCTCGGAGAGCCGAAATAAGAGGTGACTTGCTCCGACTCTTAGGGCTAGACTAGACTAGTTCTGGAAAGTCCTTGAAAGTAACTTTGCTGTTACGGTAATCCACAGTTGCCTGATACCTAGATAACCAGTCTGCTCCTAATATGACATCATATCCCTTTAGGTCTAAACATATGAGATCGATAGGAAGATTTCTTCCTTTTACCAAGACTTCACAGTTTTGATAATGGTGAGTAATATCGGTTTCGTTTCGAGAGGAGTAGATAAAATTATTTTCATCCATTCCAGTTCCATAGGTAGTGGGTTAACAAACTTCTTGGAAATAAAAGAATGTGATGCACCCGTATCAAATAAGACATGTGCATACTTGAACAAACTTTCAGTGTACCTTCTACGAGTCCGCCTTCATCTTGTTCAGTCTCCTTAATTGCTTGGAGACGAGCATTCTTTGTTACCGGGTGCTTTTCGTCACCGGCTTGATCATTGAGTAGGGGACAATCGGGAATCCGATGATCACGGCTCCCACACCGGAGACATGCTCCAAGTTTTCTCCAACATTCTTCGGCCTTGTGTCCGGCCTTATCACAGTGCTTACATACCACCTTAGCAGGTGTAGTGGTGATGGAGAAAGGTTTGGTCTTCTTGAACTTTTGCTCCTGGGAGGGAATGCCTCCATTACTTGGCCTCTTCTTGAAATTAGGTTTGTAGGTGCCGGAGCTAGTAACATTCTCCTTCTTGTCTTTTCCACGGATACTATCAGACAGTTCCGTGGCATCTTCTAGTAATTGGGCTCGTCGAACCATCTCCGAATGGACTTGTATGTCCATCGGTGCCAGTTGTGTGATATATTGGGGCCTGAGCCCATTAAGGAATCTTCGAGCTTTCATCTTCTCAGTACTAACTAAGTGTTTAGCGTACCGAGACAGCCTAGAGAACTGTGCTTCATATTCAGCCACCGACAAGGATCGTTGCTTAAGTGCGGCGAATTCAGCGGCTTTCTTCTCTTGAACTCGATCTGAGAAATATTTATTGTTGAAGTGTTCAACAAACTTCTCCCAAGTAACTTGTCCTTGATCTAATGTGGCTTCTACCGACTCCCACCAGCATCGGGCGTCTCTTTCTAATTGAAATGTGGGTAACAGGACCTTCTCTTGGTCCGAACATTGTATGACTCTAAAAACACGTTTCGTCTATCGGATCCAGTGCTCGGCATCGTCGGGATCAGTGGATCCCATGAACTTAGGAGGGTTCATGTTCTTGAAACTTTGGTGGAGATTTCCTATTCCACGATGTGCACCTCCTTGTGCCACTTGTTGAAGTGCCTGGGTCATGCCTTGAAGAGTGCGTTGCATATTGCGCCATTGAGCACGTTCGACAGCCATTGTCCTATAATTACAATAGCTATATTAGTATGTGATTGCGTTAAAAGGTTTTTAATTCTATATTGACTTTAACCCTTGGTTCTACCCAATCTCACTGGTTAGAGGTTCAGACTTATCCTTGGACTTGGGTTTTCCTAGGAATTGAATACCCTAGGCTCTGATACCACAAAAACTGTCACGTCCCGAGAGCGGAAGATACCCGGAGACGCGTGACGAGTTTATATCGATCATGTCAATCAGAGTATTAGTGTATTCGACACCAAATCAGAGATGCGCAAGAGTAAAGATAACCCAATCCTTTTATTCCTTCATAAGAGTACTTCTATTACAATCCCTTGAAAATGCTAAACTTAATAAAAAGAAAAGTACACAATTGACTCAAGAAAATATAGAAAAGACAAGACTAGTTGACGCTTTGAGAAGCTCTAATCTCTTTTACTCTTGACCTTCCCCGTCCGTTTGGGTCTCGTCATCGGACTTACCTGAAAAGTAGGGAAACACTGAGTGAGCGAACGCTCAGTAGGAAATTATATCTCAAGAACTAGCAATGGGTTTAAGTAATTGTATTTTTCACATGTAAATGCACTATGGCTAGGCATGCTTGCGTAAAACGACAAGATAGAGAGTATAACAAGAGACAGTGAAGTGAATTATTCATGAACTTTCAAGAACTTGTATCAAATATATGTCAAGATATTTATCATGTCATGTGGGAATTGGCTATTTCACGCAAGTACTTTGCCCGTGTCGGGCCACGCTAGTAAAGTCATGCCAGTCGAGTCACCCACGCAAGTAAGAGAGAGATTGTGGAACACCAATTAGATCAAGAGAAATAGTACTTCAGTGCAATGCTTAGACACCGTGATCATTACAACTCCCATGGGCACTAGTACTTTTGGGTGCTCCTCCCAGGACCAGATCGGGCCCTTATATGCACAGCATTAAAATAGATCTAGGCATCCACGATAATTTATAGCCAATATGGAGTTTCAAGAACAAGCTTTAATGGGATGATAAGATAAGATTTTTTTTTATGGAATTCAAGGGCAAGGCCCTTGAGTAAGGACATACTGGCGCAAAGCATATAAACCATGACATGTCGATAAACTGGGTGGAATTGGTTCCCTAACTTGGGTACCATGACAAGTAAGTGCCCACAAGTAGATGGTCACTCTTTTAATATAGAATTGAGGTCCACAAGAACATCATAATAATGTTTGATATAGAATTGGGGTCCACAAGAACATCACAATAATGGCATGCGTTCCCCATTCATTAAGATAATTCTCATATCATACACATAGCATAATATGAGGGCCGGTATACCATGTTTCTATAGAGTGACATGGCAAAGTAGTGTGATAGGTTTTTAATGGTACAACCTGCTCAATCGGCCTTGAGGGAATCCAAGGCTCGAGAAGTCTTACGGAGGTCTCTATGACTAACTCGCTAGTCCAAAGGAACGGAATGTCCAATGGAGAGCTTGTATGTCACTGAGAGTTAGTGGGTAAACGATAAAACATCATGAAACATGGGACTATATTCACGGACTGAAATATAGTGCCGATATATATTATATATATATATATATACATATGAGACCCTCGATTAACAGTAATAGTGTAAAATAGTATCGCAGGAAAATAGTGACTTAATATAAGTCATTAATTATCAAATTAACACCTTCTATAGGGGCGATTATTTACAAATTGACGGCTTGTTCAGCAGTCGTCCATTCTGTAATTCTATTTTGCAGAATTTAGATAATATGGAATTTTAACAAAAATGCGCCCTGGACAGGGGCGTTACTTTTCAATTAGCGCCCTGTTCTGGGGCGTCAGTTCAATAAGAGACGACCTGCATCAGGTCGTTATTTCAACATTTTTCCAAGATTTCTTATAATAAAATTTCAGGAACAAATTATATAGTGAGGACCAGAAAAATAGCAGGATTCCACTATGATGATCATGCATTAGATTAGATTCATGATTTCATAGATACAGAATTTTAAACATGGGTAATTATCCATTATATGAAATTGACGACTCCTGGTCCGGGCGTCAAAATAAGCATTAGCGCCCTTGGAAGGGTCGCCTTATTCAAAATTCACCAGAAACATTTGAAAACGTAGTAAAACTATATGCATGAGATCATGGATGAATTTATTTCAGAATCTATACTAGTTTGGGCTACGTTCTTGAGAAAACCTACCTGATTGATGATCTGGGTTGATGGTACTGAAGAATTTTTTTTTGAAGGGAGAACGGTACTCTGTTCTAAACAGAGTGTCCTGAGAACAGCTACTCACGAACTTTAAACAATAGCAACCCCAACAACAGCCAAGCAACAGCAGCCCTTAGATTGATAATAGATGAACAGGGTGTTGTTCTTGGGCTTCAGACGTAGATATTAACAGCTCCCTCCCCCCTTTCACAGTGAACGGAAGAAGAGGACGTCGATGAAGAACCTCACGTCCTTCAGCTAGACAGGAGGGTTCGATGCAGGCAACCTATAGAAGAAGAAGATGAAGAACGATTAATAATCTTCATATTCTCTGACTGAAGGTAGAGGAAGAAGAACATTACCTGTTCTTCACGCACGGCAGCAGAGCTTCCTTCAGCCAAATAGCCTATTAGGGTTCAACAGGAAGGGTTATTTATAGGGTCTTAGGAATTCTAATAGAGTTAGAGTTCGATTAAAAGTAATATTTCCTTGATAGAATCTTTACCATAATTAATCGAACACGTAGCAATCCTAAAACTTACCCAGGATAGTTTCCTGGTTCGAATGGAACACAATTGGAATTAACGCCTTATGTTAGGGCATTAATTTAAATTGACGCCTTGGTTAAGGTCATTTCTTATGTAAAACGCGTTGAAGTAAAGGACGTCTCTTTCAGTTGCCTTTTATTTATTTTCGGCCGTTTGGGAATTGACGCCTTGTTATTTGGGCGTCCCTTTTTAATTTCGCGCCTGACGTAAGGGCGTTTCTTTTTGAATTAGTGCCTTGAGTCAAGGCGTTATTTACACTTTGGTTTATTATTTACTTCTTTAGGTTCTTATCATTCATTCATTAAATCTTTTAATCTTATTTTGATCAATTGGGATTTTTATTTCCTTTTATTTTACCAGGGTTGCTACACTTGGAGTGGAGCGTACTCCGCGCTACCTGGTACGATGATAGATCCGCAGGAACCACATGAGCTGCCGCATCCCTTACTTGACGAGGTCGAGTTCTTCCCACCCAGGGAGAATTGATGGGAATCAACACCGAGCACTAACATTTTATTTTTGTATTTGTATCTTTTTTATTTACATTTATATCCTTGGGTTAATTGCGTTGCAATTGTAAGGCATTATAAGCCAATTTGTTAGTCTTTAGGAATCTTTGGGTTTCTATGTAAAATGCCAGTAGGTCCAGCTGGGTCCCCCACCCTCTTTCCCATTGGTCCACCTAGGATCATGGGCCATGTGGGGCTGGTTCAAAGTCCAAGGTTGGACTTGGACCAGGGGGACAAAATGGAAGAAAAATCAAATTTGTCACCCTTTTTTTCAAAGGCCCCCCCCTTTATAGTATTTTATTCTTGTTGTATTTTTTTTATTTTGGTCATTTGACCATATGGGCGATTAATTATCCCATACCCTATTTGCCCCTCCCAAACCCTAGATCTAGGGATAGTTTATGTCTTTTATACATTCCTATATAACCCTTGCATTTTTCATTTTGTGGGAATTAATGAAGAATTAAACATTTGCTCCAAGATTTGCCCAAGGGCGCCCCTCTCTCTCTCCTCTCCCCTTGCAGCTGGATTGTTGTATTCTTAGGGTGGATTCCGTAGAAAACTTGGTGGATTCCAAGTGATATCTCCTCTCTGGGTGTGAAGCTCTGCCGCCGCCTCCATTCGTGCCACCATCGCACCGCCGCCGCCACGCCGTTCTAGTTTTGTCCACCTCTGGACAGCAAGCCAAAGTCTGAATTTTAGTTCTCAAACCATAGATCTGGTGGATCTAAAATTTTCAGGGTGAGTTCCCCTTGTTGTTTCCACGTCCCACAAAAAAATTCAGGTTATTCCAAATTCGTTTTCCCCCTTTTTCCCTTTAAAATCTCACAGCCTACACAATCTGCCTCTGTGCAGACTTGTGTTCTAGCAGCCCAACTCTTTACCGATTAGTCCCCATTACAATTTCAGATCGAGCTGAAATTTGGACTATGTGTTCTATCCACCAACGCCTTCTTCCCCAAATGTTTTCATGATTTTATGAATTTTTTTTCCCATCCAAAAAACCACTGTAAAATCTGGACTCAGCTCTGTCCCCTGCAGTCCAGACCCGACCACCCACTGCTATAAAATCCATTTCCCCTCTCAAACCACCTCAGAAAATTACAAACAAATTATCCTCGTGTTCCTTACTTTCCCCTCTAGCTTCCATAAAAATCCCAGCTCCCGGATCCAAAGTTTCAACCTCGGTCAACTCACTTCTTCAAGCAGATCTCACAGTCTGCCCGGCCAGATCTGAGACAGGAAATTTTCTTGTTTAAAATTCCCCCATGGAAAACCCCGCCACAGCAAAATTCCTGTAATAGCCTATGGTCGTAGATATCTGAGAGGGCTTCGCAGCGGCACCAGTTTCGCATCGATCCGACGTCGAGTCTGATCGCAGCAGTTGTTTTCGGCGGGTTGCGCAACCCTGAAACTGCAGAACAAATCCGTGGACAGCAAGCAACAACGTTCCCCAGTCGGGCCGCCTCACCTTCCACAAGGCGAACCAGCATGTTCCCCTCCTAGAGATCATCCCTCCAGGAGTCCCCACCGCAGCGATACTACTCCCAGCCCGATCGGCCTGCCGACCAGGACGTGGACCCCACGCTTGTTGGCACGTGCTACCACCGGAGTTGCCCAAAACGCTGCCTGTCAACCCGAGCCCGCTACTCCCGGGTCTCACATGTAGCCCTTTACCTCCCTACGTGGAGTGGGCAATAAATTCATTTATGTAATTATTGGTTATTTGTTGTACCGAGAGTACGCGTCTCGGCCGAGGTCATCTTCCCCATGCCCGGAGCGTGGAGGTATCGTGTCTGCTCCCACTTTGACATTTGCTTTCCTCGTACATATTCGTAAGCCGCTACAAGTGATAGGTTAATTAGCTCGTTATATTATTTCAATCACTACTGCAAGAGAGTGAGTATGATCCGTCCCGTGACTCGATCTGAGCACGGAAGAGCCGAATACCCTTGACTCGCTGCCGATTTCTCAACCGCGCACATCCGTACGCTTCCCTCGCTAGGGACGTCCGCGAGCTAGAGTCCCAGGTTCGCGTCCCGTCCCGCATCAAATAGTTATAAAAATAGTTTCAAGGAAGTCTTTTTAAGGATGAGCCTAGACTGCCAAGATGACCATGAAGTAGAATACAAAACTCCCCCTAAGAATGTGCATGCATTCCGACAATCTTTTTGGAATTTTTGACATAAAGATATGTAGCTAAATTTAAGAACATTATATGCATGACCAAACAGATGTATGCATTGACTAATCAGTCTTAACATGCAGACCATGCAGTGAGCCACTGAACTATGCTCATGAATATCTAAAATATTCTATATGCAATTTTGACCCATGGTACTAGGCGAAGGACTTAGGTCTAAAGACCACCTCATGCATAGAGAAAGCTTCCAGACAAGCCTTACCTGCCCTTCGGTAATTCACTATTTGATATAACATGCGGACATGCATGAAAATGCATAACAAATCCAGTTCATTCCAGTATAATCAACAAGTTTTTCAAATAAAGCATGACAATGCAAATTTCATATGCAAATGTAAACATGTATACAGTAGATTTTCTCATGGATTTTTCTGACATCAGTCACATGCAATTTAACTTATGAGAAACAAATAGATTTTTCGAGGATTTTGCATGTTTGTGCAAATGACTTTATGCAAACTTAAGGATATGTGCAGCTCAATTTATTTCAACTTCTCTTCAATCATCCAAGCTAAAAGCTTGACTCTACACTAGACCATTTAAACATGATGAGATGCATGAAATCCTAATGGATAGATATAACAAGATATGCAAATTTTATGATAGGAGTTATTCAAAACATTAACTAAAATAGTAAAACAGAAATGGGGTTTTTACCACCCACGGGTGCCTTGATTTATTGAACCCCTTTTTATTTTCCTTCTTCAAGGCACACCTACAAAACAGATTGTCATTTTACATGCAAAGGTACCCAAGACTTGTTGGGTCCTTGTGGGTTAGCAACAACTCTAGTAGGTGTTCTCCAAGACTTCAGGGCATTAAGATCATCAAATTACAAAAAATTACAGTGATGCATTATATGCCCAAACTTGCCACAGTAATGACAGTAAATAAAAGGCTTGGTGTTTTTCTTGTGCATGGCAAAATTTAACTTCTGTTTATTGACAGTAAAACTCTTATTTCCTTTAACATGCGAACAGTCTTTCATGACATGTCCAGCCTTGCCACAGTGATGGCAAATTACAACCGATTTCACATCCTTGTTATAGAAATGAACATGGAATTTCTTATTTTCAACTCTAGCATTTTTCCTACCAATGGCCAGCCAACATTCAGAAGCTTTGTGGCTTGGCTTCCCACAGTTGAAACACACAAAAGATCTTTCTTTTGAAACAAATTAATTTTCATCAAAAACATGCTGGTTTACATGAAATTTTCCTTTCCCTTTAGCAAACCAACACTGTGCAGTAATGTGTCCCATTTTTCCACAATGAAAGCATTCAATGCTCTTTTTCTGAGCAGTGGAATTTCCTAGCATGCTTTCTATCAACATTCATATCATCAATTTTCATTATTCTACAGTCATGCATTAGATGACCATGCTTTCCACAATAGAAACAACTAGTATTCTTGGGTTTGTGAGCATGGTGATTAACATTCAACTTCTTAGCATGCAAGTTACTGGATTTCTTTTTCTGTGTATGTTGGAGATCATTTTTATTTTTCTATTTTTCATTTTGTCTTTGGGTTTTCTGAACAACAAACTGTTTTGGTGAGTCTTTAGAGTTGCTGGGTTTTTCAACCTGGGAGGTGGTGGCTACATTTGATGCCTTGACAAAGAATGTCATTAGCTTGTTTTCAAAGGATTTCTTATTAACAGTGTTGTAGCTCAGCCCTTCCTTTCGGAGATTTACTTTAGCCCCCAGCAACCTATCCAGATTTTCTTTCCCATCTACAAATTTTGACAATGAGCTTTTCAAGTCTTGGATTTCTTTTTCCAGAGAAGCAATTAGCAATTCATAATTACCATTTTCCTCTTCACATTTAGCTAGTCTTTCATTCAACATGTGATTAACAGTTTTGTGGCTTTCAATTTCTTGTTCAAGACTAACCAACTTATCTGAATTATCCAAATTCACACGCTTACCCTTTTCAAATGCAATCAGTCTGTCAGATAGAGCAGTGTTCAACTGATTCATATTTTCAATTTCTTCCTTGAGTTTGTCATTTTGAACTAACTCATTTATTAACAACTGGTCATCAGAAGTGACCTCCTGTTTCCTTTTAGTTTCAGAATTTTCTAAGCTTTTCTGAAGTTCTAGATTCACAATTTTAACAACATCAAATTTCTCAGCAATCAAATTTTTCTCCTCTTCAAGTTTCCTGAATTTTTCTTCGTTCTCTTCAATGGATTTTCTGATACCTCTATTTTCATATTTTATTTGACCTAGTTCTGAACTGACAATATCAAGATTTTTCAATTGTTTTCTAAAAATATCATTCTCAATTTTTAGTACTTCAACATCTTCATTCTCGGAACTAGTATTCATGACAGCATTCAATTTCCTTTTCAGAGATTTGTTATGTTCTCCTAATTTTTCATGAGACTCAATTAAATTAGCGTAAGCATCCTCTCAATCTTCCATAGAGAAGTTTTCGAATGGATTACTTACCTCTTCCTCGTTCTCATTTTGATCACTGTTGTGATCACTTCCATCAGCCATCATGCATTTGTCCTCCTCCTCTTTGTTGATGCGGACTAACTCATCCAATTTGTCTTTAACAGTGCTGTAGGTTGATACAAAAGGAAAAACGTTAGAATCAACTGCAATTTTTATTAAATTTAAAGCTCTAAGATTATCATTGTTCTTTGATCTGTGATCATCAGTCCACTTAGACTTTTTCTTTGACAATTTGTGTGGCCCTTGAGTGATTAGAGTCCATAGATCAGGATCAATAGTGCTTACATAATGAGTCATTCTAACTATCCCGATATAGAATCTAGATCCATTAAATACATGCGGATGAGCTATGGAAATCAAATCAAAAACAACGAACTAAGAGTAATAATGCACTGAGAACAACAGGATCTACTCTGCAGATTGCTGAATCTGGACAATTAGAGACCCGCTTTGATACCAATTATACCAATTGTTGGGTGCAAAGTGAGATCTAGAGGGTGGGGGTGAATAGATCCCTCTACAAAAAATATGCTCAATTGAAAATCACACCCAATTCAAATACAACGGAAGCTAACACTTCAAACTAAGCAACTAGTAGATAGATAAAATCTAGATGCAAGTAAGTAAAAACTTCTCACAGCAAAGCTCGAACATGGGTATGTTATAAGATGAGGACTACTTGCTGATCTAGCTGTAACTAAGTACTGAGCTGAACGGATTAACAATTCAAGTAACACACATTAAAGAATCTAGCAATTCACACTGAATGTGTATCAACCCACACAAGACCGATCTCGAACACTTAGTACTCAATGAGATCACAAAGCAGAACAAACTCACACATCAACCTCCGAAGGGGTTAGAGGATAAGGAGTATGCGCACAAATCAAACCACGGTAGACAAGGACTTTTTAGGTGGTTCGGTCTGTAACCCACAGACCTACGTCCACCCCTCACTCAAACCCGAGTGAGACTTCCCTTGCAGATGCAAGACCGCAGACTCAGTCTGCAACAGATGCTACCAAATAGCTTGAACCAAGGAAACAAATCCCTTCTCCCTGATCTTATAACCCACAAGACCAGACCCACTACCACTGGTAGTGACCAGAGGAACAAATCCTCCCTTCTTCTGTAAACATAGAAGGAACCATGAACAGCAACCCACTGCTCACAAAACCCAGAGGATTCAATCCTCTCTTCCTCTGAAGCCACAGAGGAAACCTGGAGCACTTCTCCCTTCCTTTGAAACCTCAAAGGGAACCCGAACCCTGAGTAGGGTATCGAAAGTACAAGAAGGAAATGGAAAATGAACAAACAAAAACACAAAAGGAAAAATAAGATAAAATATAGCTCCGCAGAGCAAGAGGACTATGGATTTGATCCACGAGTCACTACACAAACAGATTTTTAATCTGACTCATGGCTGCGCTCTAATTCTCATGAACAGGCTCTCGATCTCTCTCTTTCTTTTCTTCTTCTTCTTCTTCTCACGAGCACTCTTCTTCTTCTACTTCCTCTCACGATCTCCCTCTTAATCAGCTCTTCGTAGCTCTCTCTCTTTTCCCTTCTCTTTTCTCTTCTCTTTGCAGCATTGTTCGCAGCACCTTTTCATGGAGAAGAACACCCCCTTTTATAGAACAGGGATACCAATTTCTGATATAATTCTTATGCACAAGGAAATTCTACCATTTGTCCATGTGTCCTTGACATAGAATATTCTTTCTTCTGGAAAGACCCCAGGAGTCCTAGGATCATGTGCCAAGACATGGGCCTTCGATCTTGGGCGTGTGGCAGACACAACTCTTCTGCAATTTAGCCTTCCAGGCTATTTTTCACCTTTACAGATTATTTTACAGCCTTACTGCTTATTTGTCTCCATTGATAAGCTATTTGTCACCCTTAGGTTCAATAGCCGTTGTTGTCACTCTTTTCTCTTTTGCCCTGGCCGTCGCCAATAACCATTTGTCACCGTTAAAGGCTCATTTGTTACTCGTGCCAAGACATTTGTCATCGTTATTCCCCATTTGACTGCCGTAGCATCTATTTGTCTGCCTTGTTGTCTGTTTGTCACCCTTATTCAACATATGTCACCCCTGTGAGTCTTTTGTCACTCGTGTGAAGCATTCGTCACCCATATAAGGTATTTTTCACCCTTGTCCAACATAAGGTCTGTTTAAGGGCTTGTTCTACGTTGACAGTTTTGACTCTAAGCTTGACTTCGTTGATTGTGTTGCTTGACTGCATTGACTTTGACTGGGTCAACTTGACAAGAAACTTGACTGGATCACTGTAGCTGGTCTTGAGGTTGACTGGTGTTGACTTTGACTGAAGTTGACACCGTCTTCAACCAGAGACTGCTCTTCTTCTTCAACCTTCTTCTTCTCAGCCTATCCATACATTTGTCAGCCTTAAGATATCTTTTTCACCTCAGAGGCTCATTAGTTACTGCTACTGGCCCATTTGTCACTGATGCGCACTTCAATCGTCGTTAAAAGCCGTGCCATAATTTTAAAATTAACCGCACTCACTCACTAAAAAGATGTAAAATCTAAGTAGAGTGGTAAGAACGGGTCGATTCCACGGAGAAGAAAAGTTCTTAAACAAGTTAGAAAATCCTTATGTTTTGAAAACTGAATTTGAGTGAGTTTATGCTAAAGAAAAATAAATTTATGTGGAAATAAACATATTTAAAGAATATGAGAGGGTTGGAGAAGAGAAATTTGGAAGAGGTAGAGAGAGAGAATTAGAAAGACACAATTGTAAAGAATAAATTTTTATTACTTAAGATGCAAAATTACAACTCTACGAAAGTGGAAATTACATCTTGCAATGAAAATAAAAGAACAAGGGAAGAAATAGAGCTAAGATAATGAAGAATAGCGCCGTCCAATCGCCGTGTTGAGCCTTGGAGATGGTCACCCCGCTGTGAAAATAGACGCCACCTTTAGAACACTGAAGAGAAGAAACTCCGCCTTAGGGATGTGAGAAGAATATGGAGGAGGGGAAGATAGAAGAACGGTGAAAAATAAAATAAAAATAGAGCTAGAGGAGAACGAAAATAACTTTCAAACGGAGAAGAATTAGGAGATGAAGAAGAAGAGAAAGTTGAAGATCTTGAGGAGAGGAAGAAGTCTCGTGAAGAGTGCAGAGAGAGAAGACATGAGGAAGAAGGTGAAAATTGAGGGAAAATAGAGAAAAATGCTACTTTACTGGTGAATGGGACATAATAGTGAAAAGTGCAAATAGCTTCAAAACGGTGGAGAACTAGAGGACGAGGAAGAAGAAGAAATTAAAGAATACTAAAAAATGAAGAACTTTTATGAAGAAAGAAGGAGGAGAATAGGAGCATAATGGGGAGAAAATAGGGGGAGAACAGAGAGATGCATAGATGAACAGTAAAATGGGAAAAGATAGAGCTTTGAAAAACTTGAAATAGATTGAAAATGAGAGATAATTAAAAGAAGAGGAAGAAGAAGAAAATAAAGAGCACTTAAAAATGGAGAACTTTGCTTAAGATAGTAAATTGAAAAGAAGAAAAGAAAGTAAGGAAAAAAGGCTAAGATCTCTGGTCAGTTGTTCTAGGGCGAGTTTTATAGTGCTTAGGGGACTTCAATCCTACAAATCCTTGGAGATAAAGCTCAAATCTGAGTTTACAGCATCAAGATCTTGCTCAAAGTAGGTCTCTTGCCATATATAGAGTCCTCCTTACATCAATTATGGAAAGATTGCTTCGTTCAGATCCATCTGGTTCTATTTTTGCTTCCAACTGAAATAGCGACTGGTGCAGGGTCGTTTATTTCATAAAATAGGGCCTTTCTTCTGGTCGCAATTTCTAATTGGCGCCCATCCTTTAGTCGCAGAATCTTTCTTTCCTTATTTTATCATTTTTCTTTCTATTCGTGCAAAGGATCTTGCGACTTCTCGAACACCCGCCCATTTATTTATCCATATTTTCTCAATTTTCTTTCTATTTTCGTATAGGGAATGGGCTGCTTCTCAAAGTGTCACAGTTTCTTGAATGTGCACCCTCTCAAAAGGGCGTTTATTAATTGGTGCATGGAGCTTGGTCACTCATTCCTGCAATAATAAAAATCCACTATAAATGCCAAAAATATATTATGCAATTTATCCCTTATACAAGTTCATGTCTCACATAGTCATTATGACTTCTAAACTATAATAATTTCATGCTAACTCAAATTAATTATGAGAATGATGTTAGTTATCCAAATTGCATAATTTTATTCTTTTAATGCCCAAAGATGATGTATCTAATGCAAACTATGATATGAAATATGGTACTCATCACACCCCCCAACTTACCCATTGCTAGTCCCTTAGCAATGCAAATAGATTAAGATTTATGACCAACAAGAGTTTGCGAAGTTCATACCTTTATATCCAGCTCTTCCTTCACAGAATCAACCAAAGATTAGGAATCCGAAAGCATTAATATACACTAGCCTTATGTTGAAATTTTAAGTACATGATCAAGAATACAACTCAAAGTTCAATAGCACTTGTGCATGTGTAAATACCAAATCCACAACGTAGATAATTACATCCCCAATTTGTTATTCCAAGCAAGTGTCTTTCAACCCTACACCTCTTAATCAAAGCATTAAGCATATTAGCATTTTATCTGCCTTATTGCTTTGTCCCTTTTGGGATCTTTTTATTTTTCTACACACAAGATGTTGCATATCCCTTCAGTGTTTTACGTGAACCTCGACTCTTGCCTTAGGAGAAGCGGGCCCGGTTACATAGATCAAGGTTCCATTTTTCGTTTGACGCGAATCCCGACACTTGTTAGGTGAAGCAGGCCCAATTACTAAGATTCGGGATATTTTTCATGGTGTTTTTGTTTCAACAATGTGCTTTTGCACTTATTTGATAGATAACTTGGCATAAAGCTATATTAAAAAAATCTCTTCCTCAAGAAGTGCAGAGTATAAGACAACATATCCCAAATAGTAGAAGACTTGTCCCGCTTATTTCATTAGCGTGCAACGTGATTTTTTTTTCTAAAGTGCACATGAACTTTAAAGAGATTCTTTCATCAGTTTTCTATGGCTAAATCGAATGAATTTTCCATCATCATTCTCTCTAGTCTTTCCTATTCTAGAATCACTTTAATTCAAGCATGAATCATGAAACTCAATTGGAGATTTCATCTTTCCACTTTATATGATATGCAGGACTTCATACAAGAACGCTTATCAAGTTGCATTATATGCATCATGAAAATTTTTCTCTCTCCCCCCAACTTGAATGACATTGTCCTCAATGGCATATGTAAGCAATAAAGGTAACAGAATAATGTAATAATAAATATTGTTGAGTAGGAAAAGAGACAACCTGATATGCAGGGCAAAACTCCATCAATGTTATGGATGACGATAGCTCCATCTCCTAGACTTGACCTGACTACTGAAAATAAACTAAAACATCAAATAACAAAAACATTGGGTTGTCTCCTAGAAGTGCTAAGTTTTTCATCTTCACTCAGATGCATGTATAAGAGGTGCAAGCTCTATAACCAACGAGTTGAGTTAAGAATGAGACACCACGTGATCTCATCTTCTTTTAAATTCCACCGATTGTACCATGCAGAGATAGGATTATGAAAAAGCGTATGTAGCCGAAAGATAAGTTGGTTGTTGGCATGATTGATTTTTTCGTGCAACGTGTATGCTAACAATTCTTCTTCCGTGGGCATCATGTAAAAATCAACATTCATTATTTTTGGTTTGGCCTATATAACATACCGTGATAAATCAAGCATGCCAAACGGACCGCCCCGGTCAGCAATTAAAGAGGAATTATCATTTCATCCATTATAAAATATTCCTCTTCAAACTTAAGGTCTTTATAAGTGTTGAAAACATGAATGCAGACCTTATTACCTTTCAAAAAAATTTCTACCACCTCAATTTTAGGAATTACATGAATATTTGTGAGGTGAGAATAGATCAGAGCCTGAGGGGCGCCTATCAAATGATTAGTATCAAGGAGAGAAGTACTATCCAGAGTGAGAGAAACATGCTCCTCAACACCATGATACTCATGGGGCTCAATAGGATATGACAACTCGGCTAATTGAAGAATGTCCACCATGAAGTTAGATTCGCCGAGGTCATGAAGAGGTAGAAGATCAATACCCTCCCCTAGATCAGAAGATGCCCAATCGAGATAAAAGTCATGTGAGGTATCCGTGCCCTCTTTTACCCAAGAGAGATTATTCATGACTCCACTCAATTCATCCTATATTCGCACGTCCTCCTCATCCTTCCCTTGGAACAAGGTCTCTTCAAATTCAAGAATGGAAGTGAAATGGATTTGATCATGGACTTGCACACTACTTTATTCTTCTTCACCCCCCAACTCGGGATCATCAACTTCTTTAGAACCCTTCTCATAATGGCAATTAAGCTCATGCTCCTCGAACTCATCTTTTCGATCATCATGACTATAGCTAACTCTCTCAAAAACTTCCTGATAAGACTCCTCCATATTTCTCACATGATCTAAATCGAGAGTGATTTGAGTATTGTGTTCATGGGAAACCACGGGTTGATCATAAAAGTATTTAGTATTGTCAAATTGTGGTAGTTGGTAATCAGAATTGGCATGAGAATAGCTAGGCAATTGATCCAATTCCATGCCCTTGATGGTTTTCGCAAGTTGATCTAGTCGGGCTTGATTTTGGGCCATGATGAGATGAAATTGATTAATTCTCTCCTCTTGATTAAGAGTTGAGCGTGGAGGCGATAGAGTTGTAAGTTGAGAAGCAGAGTTCGAAGGATGAGAAGTTGAATAATGATCAACTTGATAGTGAGGTAGGGGAGAGGATATGGGTTGTCCTCCATAGTAGGCTTGATCATGAAAGTGATTTGAAGATGGCGCCCACTTTTGAAAGTATTGATCCGGAGGATTTTGGGTAGGGCCTTGATAAGAATCCCAAGAATTATTGTATTGTCCTCCCCAATAAGAATCATAAGAAAGGGTGGAGAGTCCTTTAACAATTTGGGCTTGTTCTTGGGTGCAAGACGAATCATAAGGCCCATGAAAGAATTGAGTGAATTGAGTGAATTAAAGGAATGAAGCTGGGCCCCCATGAATGATGGACTTACATTATGGGCCGACCAAGAGTATGGACTTTCGTAGTGGGTCGGGCTAGGTTGGGTGAAAGGTGGAGGTTTAGTTGGACTATTGTCAACATAATGGGCCGGTTTGGCCCACATGTCATTATGCTCATGATAATAAGGAGGAGTGAAGAAGTTTGAATTCATAGCCCAAAGAATGGATAAAGAAACATGGGCCAACAAGTCCACCTCACTAAATTTATGAGTCCACTCAAAGATTGGAGTTTTCTCATCCATTTTTTTAATTTTTTATTATTTTTGAAGCAATGCAATCAATTAACAACTATATGAATAATGCATGCAACGTGATGATTTTTTTTATTTTATTTTTGACCTTCTAAGGGCAAACTAATTTCGGGGTGCTTCTTGGTATAACTTGCCCGGCGTCCGTGAGAGAATCCATGGCTGCGGGGACTTATGGAGGTCTTGGAAAAAGAGATTCCGATCCAAAGAGATGGAGTGAAGGGAGAAAGTGAAGAAGAGAAAGAAATTTTTTTTCTTATTTTTCAAATGATGCAAGAACAAGGAACAATGAATCAAGTATATGCAACAATCCATGCAAGAGATATAACTAACATGAGAGCATGATGTCGTGATAAAAAAATATGTTTTTATGTTTTTATTTTTTATTGTCTGATTTTTTTGAGAAATTTTTTCTTTTTTTTCAAAAAGAGAGATGAATAAAAGATAAATATCAACTAAAAATACTAAACAACATGCAACCTACTGAAGAATAAGGCCTAAAATCATGCTTTCAAAGTTTTTCGAGTTTTCTGATTTTTTTAATTTTTTAAGAATTTTTCTGATTTTTTTAGATTTTTCAAAAAATTTCAAAACAGGACCTATACCTATGCTTACTGACCTTTGGCGACGCTTAATTCTCAGAATTTGTAGATTTCTAGAATTCTGCTCCTTGTTGTGACAGATGCAGACTTTTAGCGATGCTTTATGGCTTTCTATCAGAGTTGATTTTCTATGAATTTCAGGTCCAAATTTTCTTTTTTCTTTGATTTTTTGATTTTCTAATTTTTTTTCTTTTTCCTATAAAATAAAAATAGAAAACTTAATATACAAATATACAAATCAAACACAAGAATTTTCAACAATCAAAAATTATTTTCCTCCCCGGTAACAGCGCCAAAAATTGATGCGCACTACACTCGTCGTTAAAAGCCGTGCCACAATTTTAAAAATAACCACACTCACTCACTAAAAAGATGTAAAATCTAAGTAGAGTGGTAAGAACGGGTCGATCCCACGGAGAAGAAAAATTCTTATTTAAACAAGTTAGAAAATCTTTATGTTTTGAAAACCGAATTTGAGTGAGTTTATGCTAAATAAAAATAAATTTGTGTGGAAATAAACCTATCTAAAGAATATAAGAGGGTTGGAGAAGAGAAATTTGGAAGAGATAGAGAGAGAGAACTAGAAAGACACAATTGCAAAGAATGGATTTTTATTACTTAAGATGTAAAATTACAACTCTATGAAAGTGGAAATTACAACTTGCAATGAAAATAAAAGAACAAGGGAAGAAATAGAGCTAAGATAATGAAGAATAGCGCCGCCCAATCGTCGTGCCGAGCCTTGAAGATGGTCACCCCACTGTGAAAATAGACACCGCCTTTAGAGCACCGAAGAGAAAAAACTCCACCTTAGGGATGAGAGAAGATTATGGAGGAGGGGAAGATAGAAGAACAGTGAAAAATAAAATAAAAATAGAGCTAGAGGATAACTAAAATAACTTTTAAACGGAGAAGAATTAGGAGATGAGGAGAAGATAAAGTTGAAGATCTTGAGGAGAGGAAGGAGTTTTGTGAAGAGTGCAGAGGGAGAAGACGTGAGGAAGAAGGTGAAAACTGAGGGAAAAAGAGAAAAATGCTACTTTACGGGTGAACGGGACAGAATACTGAAAAGTGCAAATAGCATAAAAATGGTGCAGAACTAGAGGACGAGGAAGAAGAAGAAATTGAAGAACACTAAAAAATGAAGAACGTTTATGAAGAAAGAAGGAGGAGAATAGGAGCATAAGGGGGAGAAAATAGGGGGAGAACAGAGAGATGCGCAGATGAACAGTAAAATGGGAAAAGATAGAGCTTTGAAAAACTTGAAATAGATTGAAAACGAGAGATAATTAGATGAAGAGGAAGAAGAAGAAATTAAAGAGCACTTAAAAATGTAGAACTTTACTGATGACAGTAAATTGAAAGGAAGAACAGAAAGCAAGGAAAAAGGGCTAAGATCTCCGGCCAAATGCTCTAGGGCAGGTTTTATAGTGCTCAGGGGACTTCAATCCTACAAATCCTTGGAGATAAAGCTCAAATCCGAGTTTGCAGCATCAAGATCTTGCTCAAAGTAGGTCTCTTGCCATAGATAGAGTCCTCATTGCATCAATTATGGAAAGATTGCTTCGTTCAGATCCATCCAGTTCCATTTCTGCTTCCAACTGAAATAGCGACTGGTGTAGGGTCATTCATTTCATAAAATAGTGCCTTTCTTCTGGTCGCAATTTCTAATTGGCACCCATCCTTCAGCCGCAGAATCTTTCTTTCCTTATTTTATCATTTTTCTTTCTATTCGTGCAAAGGATCTTGCGACTTCTCGAACAGCTGCCCATTCATTTTTCCATATTTTCTCAATTTTCTTTCTATTTTCGTACAGGGAATGGGCGACTTTTTAAAGTGTCGCAGTTTCTTGAATGTGCACCCTCTCAAAAGTGCGTTTATTAATTGGCACCTAGAGCTTGGTTGCTCATTCCTGCAATAATAAAAATCCACTATAAATGCTAAAAATATATTATGCAATTTATCCCTTATGCAAGTTCATGTCTCACATTGTCATTATGGCTTCTAAACTATGATAATTTCATGCAAACTCAAATTAATTGTGAGAATGATGTTAGTTATCCAAATTGCATAATTTTATTCTTTTAATGCCCAAAGATGATATATGTGATGCAAATTATGATATGAAATATGGTACTCATCAGTCACCCTTGTGTGACTGTTTGTCACTCTTGAAGCCTATTTTTCATTCTTGTGAGGCATTTGTTGCCTGTGTTCTTCTTTTGTCAATTGTTCTATATTTTTATCAATTTTACCCTTGGCTACGTCGACTCCTTTAGATGCTGCGTCGATGTTGCAATGGCTTTTCTTCTTATCAACTATATTTCTCCTGTCCAGGCTTGGCTGCGTGGACGCTGTTGAAGCGTTGCGTCAATGCTATGCCAGTTTTTCTTCTTGACAGCGCTTCTTCTTCGACTGACAGGTGCTTGTTACTGCTGCGTGTGTCGACATAAGGAACCTTGGCGTCAATGCAATAGGGACAAATGTGAAGGCTTTCAACGCTCAGGCTTATTCTTCACCCTTAGTAGGTTCTTTTACACCCTTACGGCCTATTTTTCACCTTTGACCACCTATTTGTCACCACTAATCCGTAGCTATAGATCTTTCAGCTAGCTGGTGACTTTTTGGGCTTTTCTGCCTTGCGGACTGAAGCAGAGTCTGCTCCAAAACCTTTTGTATTCGACTCTTCTTCTTCAAACTTCTTATTTTCAGCTTGACAAAGGATGTGTTGCTCCCTGGATTTTTGATTTGCAGAAACCTTGGCATTTAGCTGGGCTTTTTGAATTGCTGGCTCCTCTTCACTATTCTCTTGACTGCTTGGCCTTTGACTTAAGGCTTATCATGTAAAACTGTGCTTCACAACATCTTCAACCAATTTCTTTTAGTCAACCTGTTCATCAATAGTTGCACATATAGGATAACATCATATAGCATTAGAGCATTAAAACATGGCATAATCAAAAACATGAATCCAGTGCAGCTACGACTTCATCAACACATGAATTCCATGCATTGACTCATGATGAGTCATGGTGTTTGACATCATCAAAATCACAGGGACACAACATGTCATGCTAGTAGAAGGCCTTGAGCATAATCTGATTAGCATAAGTCAACTTTGCGACAAAGGCCACAAGATGCTGTTTGATGCCAATGAGTGCAAAATCTTTGAACAGAATTCTGATTCTGTAAAGTTTGTTGGCCATAGAAAAATAATGTCTACATGGTAGACCTTGACGGTTCCTTTTCGAAAAATCTCTGTTTGTCTGCTAGTCAGCCCAATGATGCATGGCTGTGGCATAGAAGATTGAGGCATGTAAGTTATAGTGTTCTGCATCAACGGGCAATGCATAATATGGTAAGAGGTTTGCCTAACATTTCTTTCAAAAAGAATATTAAAATTTGTGAAGCATGCTCCCTAGGAAAGTAAACCAGAAAATCTTTCAAACTTCGAAATGAGCCAATGTCGAAAGTCAACTACCAAAGAAGATCTGGGTAGAGGCAGCAAACACTGCATGCTATATCATAAACAGGCCCATGATGAGATGAAATTGATTAATTCTTTCCTCCTGATTAAGAGTTGAGCGTGGAGGCGATAGAGTTGTAAGTTGAGAAGCAGAGTTCGAAGGATAAGAAGTTGAATAATGATCAACTTGATAGTGAGGTAGGGGAGAGGATATGGGTTGTCCTCCATAGTGGGCTTGATCATGAAAGTGATTTGAAGATGGCACCCACTTTTGAAAGTATTGATCCGGAGGATTTTGGGATGGGCCTTCATAAGAATCCCAAGAATTATTATATTGTCCTCCCCAATAAGAATCATAAGAAGGGGTGGAGAGTCCTTAAACAATTTGGGCTTGTTCTTGGGTGCAAGACGAATCATAAGGCCCATGAAAGAATTGAGTGGATTGAATATGATCTTAGTTAAAGGAATGAAGCTGGGCCCCCATGAATGACGAGCTTACATTATGGGCCGACCAAGAGTATGGACTTTCGTAGTGGGTCGGGCTAAGTTGGGTGAAAGGTGGAGGTTGAGTTGGACTATTGTCAACATAATGGGCCGGTTTGACCCACATGTCATTATGCTCATGATAATAAGGAGTGAAGAAGTTTGAATTCATAGCCCAAAGAATGGATAAAGAAACATGGGCCAACAAGTCCACCTCACTAAATTTATGAGTCCACTCAAAGATTGGAGTTTTCTCATCCATTTTTTTATTTTTTATTATTTTTGAAGCAATGCAATCAATTAACAACTATATGAATAATGCATGCAACGTGATGATTTTTTTTTATTTTGATTTTGACCTTCTAAGGGCAAACTAACTTTGGGGTGCTTCTTGGTATAACTTGCCTGGCGTCCGTGAGGGAATCCATGGCTGCGGGGACTTATGGAGGTCTTGGAAAAAGAGATTCCGGTCCAAAGAGATGGAGTGCTCAATGGAGAGCCCTTCCAATTCCAAGAGGGGTGTGCTTAATTGCCCTTGAGAAGGGAGAAAGTGAAGAAGAGAAAGAATTTTTTTTTCTTATTTTTCAAATGATGCAAGAACAAGGAACAATGAATTAAGTATATGCAACAATCCATGCAAGAGATATAACTAACATGAGAGCATGATGTCATGATAAAAAAATATGTTTTTATGTTTTTATTTTTTATGTTTTGATTTTTTTGAGAATTTTTTTCTTTTTTTTCAAAAAGAGAGATGAATAAAAGATAAATATCAACTAAAAATACTAAACAACATGCAACCTACTGAAGAATAAGACCTAAAATCATGCTTTCAAAGTTTTTCGAGTTTTCTGGTTTTTTTATTTTTTTAAGAATTTTTCTGATTTTTTTAGATTTTTTAAAAATTTTCAAAACAGGACCTATACCTATGCTTACTGACCTTTGGCGACGCTTAATTCTCAGAATTTGTAGATTTCTAGAATTCTGCTCCTTGTTGTGACAGATGCTGACTTTTAGCGATGCTTTCTGGCTTTCTACAACAGTTGATTTTCTATGAATTTCAGGTCCAAATTTTCTTTTTTCTTTGATTTTTTGATTTTCTAATTCTTTTTCTTTTTCCAGTGAAATAAAAATAGAAAAATTAATATACAAATATACAAATCGAACACAAGAATTTTCAACAATCAAAAATTATTTTCCTCTCCGGCAACAGCGCCAAAAATTGATGCGCACTACACTCGTCGCTAAAAGTCGTGCCATAATTTCAAAAATAACAGCACTCACTCACTAAAAAGATATAAAATCTAAGTAGAGTGGTAAGAACGGGTCGATCCCACGGAGAAGAAAAATTCTTATTTAAACAAGTTGGAAAGTCCTTATATTTTGAAAACCGAATTTGAGTGAGTTTATGCTAAAGAAAAATAAATTTGTGTGGAAATAAACCTATCTAAAGAATATAAGAGGGTTGGAGAAGAGAAATTTGGAAGAGGTAGTGAGAGAGAACTAGAAAGACACAATTGCAAAGAATGGATTTTTATTGCTTAAGATGTAAAATTACAACTCTATGAAAGTGGAAATTACAACTTGCAATGAAAATAAAAGAACAAGGGAAGAAATAGAGCTAAGATAATGAAGAATAGCGCCGCCCAATCGCCGTGCCGAGCCTTGGAGATGGTCACCCCACTGTGAAAATAGACGCCGCCTTTAGAGCACCGAAGAGAAGAAACTCCGCCTTAGGGATGAGAGAAGATTATGGAGGAGGGGAAGATAGAAGAACAGTGAAAAATAAAATAAAAATAGAGCTAGAGGATAACTGAAATAACTTTTAAACGGAGAAGAATTAGGAGATGAGGAAGAAGATAAAGTTGAAGATCTTGAGGAGAAGAAGGAGTTTTGTGAAGAGTGCAGAGGGAGAAGACGTGAGGAAGAAGGTGAAAACTGAGGGAAACAGAGAAAACACTACTTTAAGGGTGAATGGGACAGAATAGTGAAAAGTGCAAATAGCATAAAAATGGTGTAGAACTAGAGGACGAGAAAGAAGAAGAAATTGAAGAACACTAAAAAACGAAGAACGTTTATGAAGAAAGAAGGAGGAGAATAGGAGCATAAGGGGGAGAAAATAGGGGGAGAACAGAGCGATGCGCAGATGAACAGTAAAATGGGAAAAGATAGAGCTTTGAAAAACTTGAAATAGATTGAAAACGAGAGATAATTAGAAGAAGAGGAAGAAGAAGAAATTAAAGAGCACTTAAAAATAGAGAACTTTGCTGAAGACAGTAAATTAAAAGGAAGAACAGAAAGCAAAGAAAAAGGGCTAAGATCTCCGGCCAAAGGCTCTAGGGCAGGTTTTATAGTGCTCAGGGGACTTCAATCCTACAAATCCTTGGAGATAAAGCTCAAATCCGAGTTTGCATCATCAAGATCTTGCTCAAAGTAGGTCTCTTGCCATAGATAGAGTCCTCATTGCATCAATTATGGAAAGATTGCTTCGTTCAGATCCATCCAGTTCCATTTCTGCTTCCAACTGAAATAAAGATTGGTGCAGGGTCGTTCATTTCATAAAATAGCGCCTTTCTTCTGGTCGCAACCCATCCTTCAGCCGCAGAATCTTTCTTTCCTTAGTTTATCATTTTTCTTTCTATTCGTGCAAAGGATCTTGCGACTTCTCGAACAGTCGCCCATTCATTTTTCCATATTTTCTCAATTTTCTTTCTATTTTCGTACAGGGAATGGGCGGCTTCTTAAAGTGTTGCAATTTCTTGAATGTGCACCCTCTCAAAAGGGCGTTTATTAATTGGCACCTAAAGCTTGGTCGCTCATTCCTACAATAATAAAAATCCACTATAAATGCTAAAAATATATTATGCAATTTATCCCTTATGCAAGTTCTTGTCTCACATTGTCATTATGGCTTCTAAACTATGGTAATTTCATGCAAACTCAAATTAATTGTGAGAATGATGTTAGTTAGCCAAATTGCATAATTTTATTTTTTTAATGCCCAAAGATGATGTATGTGATGCAGATTATGATATGAAATATGGTACTCATCAGTCACCCTTGTGTGACTGTTTGTCACCCTTGAAGCCTATTTTTCATTCTGGTAAGGCATTTGTTGCTTGTGTTCTTCTTTTGTCAATTGTTTTATATTTTTATCGATTTTGCCCTTGGCTATGTCGACTCCTTTAGATGCTGCGTCGATGTTGCAATGGCTTTTCTTCTTATCAGCTCTATTTCTCCTGTCCAGGCTTGGCTGCGTGGACGCTGTTGAAGCATTGCGTCAACGCTACGCCAATTTTTCTTCTTGACAGCGCTTCTTCTTCGACTGGCGGGTGCTTGTTACTGTTGTGTGCGTCGACATAAGGAACCTTGGCGTCAATGCAATAGGGACAAATGTGAAGGATTTCAACGCTCCAGCTTATTCTTCACCCTTAGTAGGTTCTTTTACACCCTTACTGCCTATTTTTCACCTTTGACCACCTATTTGTCACCACTAATCCGTAGCTATAGATCTTTCAACTAGCTGGCGACTTTTTGGGCTTTTCTGCCTTGCGGACTGAAGCAGAGTCGGCTCCAAAACCTTTTGGATTCGACTCTTCTTCTTCAAACTTCTTATTTTCAGCTTGACAAAGGATGTGTTGCTCCCTTGATTTTTGATTTGCAGAAACCTTGGCATTTAGCTGGGCTTTTTGAACTGCTGGCTCCTCTTCACTGTTCTCTTGACTGCTTGGCCTTTGACTTAAGGCTTATCATGTAAAACTGTGCTTCACAACATCTTCAACCAATTTCTTTTAGCCAACCTGTTCATCAATAGTTGCACATATAGGATAACATCATATAGCATTAGAGCATTAAAACATGGCATAATCAAAAACATGAATCCAGTGCAGCTATGACTTCATCAACACATGAATTCCATGCATTGACTCATGATGAGTCATGGTGTTTGACATCATCAAAACCACAGGAACACAACATGTCATGCTAGTAGAAGGCCTTGAGCATAATCTGATTAGCATAAGTCAACTTTACGACAAAGGCCACAAGGTATTGTTTGATGCCAATGAGTGCAAAATCTTTGAACAGAATTCTGATTCTGTAAAGTTTGTTGGCCATAGAAAAATAATGTCTACATGGTAGACCTTGACGGTTCCTTTTTGAAAAATCTCTGTTTGTCTGCTAGTCAGCAGAATGATGCATGGCTGTGGCATAGAAGATTGAGGCATGTAAGTTATAGTGTTCTGCATCAACGGGGAATGCATAATATGGTAAGAGGTTCGCCTAACATTTCTTTCAAAAAGAATATTAAAATTTGTGAACATGCTCCCTAGGAAAGCAAACCAGAAAATCTTTCAAACTTAGAAATGAGCCACTATCGAAAGTCAACTACCAAAGAAGTTCTGGGTAGAGGCAGCAAACACTGCATGTTATATCATAAACAGGGCCATGGCAAGGCCAAAGAGTAAGAAAATCCCCTATGAGATATTGAGAGGTAAGAAACCTAACTTAGCCTATTTCAAAGTGTTTGGGTCAAAATGATATATTCATCACAATGATAAATCTGACCTTGATAAATTTGAGGCTAAGAGTGATATTGGAATATTTTTAGGGTACTCTGAAACATCTAGATCATATAGGGTGTTCAATGTGAAAAATCAAATTGTGGAAGAAACTCCACATGTAGTGTTTGCTGAAATTTCTGGCAAATCTGACAACAATGCTTATGACAGGGAAGAAAAGGATGATGACGGATAATTCCTGGAGTCCAAGGAGGTGCCAGGGCAAAACTGTCAACCGCAAGTTGAAGAACATGAAATAGGTCAATCGACTAGAAATGAAAATCAGTCGACCTTGCCCGGTGAGTCTTCTGTCAACATCAGAACCTTAAAGGACCATCATGTTCAGAATATAATTGGAAATCTTCATGACCCACATAGAACCAGATCTTATCATAGAGATATAAATAATGAGGATCTTATTGCATTGATATCTCAAATTGATCCTAAAAATATTGAAGAAGCCTGAATAGATGAACACTGGATTAATGCCATGCATGAGGAACGTAGTCAGTTTGAGAGAAATAAGGTGTGGAATCTGGTTCCCAGGCCCATAGATCAGTCTGTAATTGGGACTAGATGGGTCTTTAGGAATAAATTAAATAAATATGGTGTCATAACCAGAAACAAAGCTAGGCTGGTAGTTAAAGGGTACAATCAGGAGCTAGGAATTGACTTCGAAGAGTCTTATGCTCTTGTGGCTAGATTAGAAGCCAGTAGAATTTTATTAGCTTTTACATGCTCACTAGAGATAAAACTCCAACAGATGGATGTTAAAAGGGCATTTCTGAATGGCTTAATAAAAGAAGAAGTGTATGTAGAATAGCCCCCTCGCTTTGAGCATAGTAATTTACCTAACCATGTCAACAAGTTGAATAAGGCAATGTATGGATTGAAGCAGGCCCTCAGAGCCTGGTATGATAGACTTAGTGCCCACCTGATAAGCAGGGGCTATAGCCGAGGTAAAGTCGAACAAACTCTCTTTGTTGGAACCTTGATTTTGATGATGTCACACTATGAATCATGATGTGACTGAATTGCATAGAGCCATTCATGTTGATCAAGTCATTTCATATTCTAAGTGTCAGAAAAATAAGGTCGATGCACATTCATGCTTTAATCATATAAGGTCAATGTAAGGTCGATGCATATTCTTGTCTAAGTCATATTAGGTCGATGCACATTCATATACAAGTTAGATAAGGTCGATGCACACTCACACTGTAGCTAATAAGGTCGATGCATGTTCATGGTTGAAATGCACAAGGTCGATGCATTTTCCTGTCTGAAGCCTGTCATGTCGATGCATCCTTGTACCATGTTGAACATAAGGTCGATGCATATACTCGCATGCAGTCACACAGGTCGGTGCATGTATACACATGTAGTCACACAGGTCGGTGCATGTTTACGCCACCAGTGTATCAGGTCGGTGCACTAGTGACTTTGCGCTCAGCAAGGTCGATGCACATTTCACTTTGTGCTCAGCAAGGTCGATGCACATTACACCTTGTGTAATGCAAGGTTGATGCACATCCTTACATTCATTCTAGAAGGCCAACGCTCATGCAAGTATTATGTACATCAGGTCGATGCATGTATTACAGCATGTTCTACAAGGTCGATGCGCATTCTACAACTTGTTCTACAAGGTCGATGCACATTCTACAACTTGCTTTATAAGGCTGAGGCACAGTCTGAGGTCTGTGCACATGCATAGTCTATAGTCTGTGCACGTGCATAGTCTGAGGTCTGTACACATGCATAGTATAGGTCGGTGCACATGTAGAGTCTATGCATATGAACAGTAAAGTCTGTACACATGCAGAATTCATAGTCAGTGCACATGTAGAGTCTGTGCACATGTAGAGTCTAAGGTCGATGCACATATAGAATCCAGGTCATCAAGTCTATGCATTGGGGCATATACTTTAATGCATTTGCATTATCATAGAGTCCTTTGATCTGAGTATCTGGTTTCTCTGAAATTGATTAAGTGTGTAGTTTCCTAAACAAATATGATGAAAAGGTATTTGATGAAATGTCTTATATCTTATTGACAGGAATTAAATCAATCACTTAAAAGGTAGAGTGCAGCAAAGATTCAAGTTATCATGTGATCCTAGAATTGAGTAATCAGGCACGTGATCCAAGGCTCCAAGGCTCCCAGCTTTTCATGAACGATCAGACACGTGGATTCGCCTAGTCTTCAAGATCTGACACGTGGATCAATTCAAGCCATTTTTTCTAAAAAACTATTGGCGAGAATCTTCTCTCCACGCGCCGGACTGAAATAGTGGGGACCACTTAATCTAGTTAGATCGTATATAAAAAGAAAAACTCTCGTCTGAAGAAAGTGACAAGAAGTGGAAAATAAAGAAGAGAAGAACCAGATAACCAGACAGAGGTTAATTGAAGAAAGAAGAAGATATACAGAGAGAGAAGAGAATAGAAGAAAAAGGCAATCGAAGGAGAAGAGAGAATTCAGAGCAGAATAGTAGAGTGCTGGAGAGTGAGAGTGAGTTGCAGAAAAGAGAAGAAAAGCCAGAACAGAGTATCGGAGAAGAGGAGAAGAAGTGAGAGAAAAGTTCGTTGCTGAAGTTACGATTCCTGGATCAAATCTAGAATCATTTGCTCATTTGAGCTATATTGGTTTTCATGTTTCATCTGGTTATTGTTTTCAGTCCTTTGTTCTTTTCTTTTATCTCTATGTTTCAAGTTGTTTGGCAGCGGAGCAAGCTGTGATGCTCAGCGGCAAGGAGCAACTCCTTAGACAGCAAGCTGTGGTGCTCAGCGGTTATAGGGATTTGTCCCCGAAGCTGTGGATCAGCGGATTAAGCTGTGTGTCAGCGGAATCCACACTCAGGTTTGAGTGTGGGGTGGACGTAGATCCCAAGGTTGAGACCGAACCACCTAAAAATCTTCGGTGTCCTCTGTATGATTGCTTATTTGTTTACTGCTTCGATTAGATGTATGCTTAGGGCAATTCATAGTATGCATTTGATTTCGATCTTATTCTCATTTGAATGAGAGGTAAATTCCTTCAACTATCAAGTACATCAAAAGTTGTGGCAGGAAAGATTGGTTACGCCGATCAGGAATGTCATACCTTGCGTGAGGGATCCTAGATCACACCTCCGCCTCGTACTTAATTATTGGCATTTCTTTTCACTCAAGTGACAATTGTTGGAATCATTTACATACTGAGTGTTTGAGATTAAGTCTACGTGAAGAGACTATTCCTCAAGAAAGTGTTGCTTTCAATTTAAATCAGTGAAAGTAGTTTTCAAGTTATAATTCCGCAAAAGTCATTACTGGGATCCATTCACCCCCCCTCTGGATCTCAATCGTGCTCACTCCGATTCTAACATATGGAATCAGAGAGGATCACCAATCCTATCAATTAATATCAGAGCAGGTTTCTGTGATATCAGATCCAACGATATGTAGATCTGATCCTGCTTATTGGTGCATCCTGTGTTTCTTCATTCGCTGATTTAAATCTGTTTTAAATGGCCAATCCTCTGAAGTTTGATGGTTCTAATTTCTATATTTGGCTAGGAAGTTTCAGAGATTATGTGAACTCCGTAGATTCAAATCTATGAGTTCTGATTGCATATGGTTCATATGATGTTATAGAGGATGAATCCAAATGGAATGTCATACATAGACTAAAGAATGCTGATAATATGAAAGCCCTGAAGATGATAAAGATGGCGATAGATATTGACGAGTTCTCTGGTGTCTTTATGTGCAGGAGCGCGAAAGAAATTCTGGACAAGCTGACATCAATTCATATGCAAGAAGGGAACCAATGTTTAATGGCAAAAGATCACAGCAGTGATCAACTAGAAGAGTCTACTTCTCAGGTAAGTTCTGAATCTGATGAACTTACGTTTAATGACTTGATGAAATTGTATGATGGGCTGTTAGATAGATATAAGAAAGTGAAGTCTGAGAGTAGGAAAATGAAAAAGATTATGTCATTTGAAATAAATTCATTGAAGTCTGAAAATGAACATCTAAAAACAGAAGTGAAAAATGCTAATCATTCATGTGATAGATGTTCATCTGTGAATAAGCTGAATGCTAGTCTTCAATTTGATTTAAAATGGCAAGAAGAGCTGATTGATTCTCTTAGGGAAGAGAATGAACAGTTATTAAACAAGAAAAAGGAATTTGAATAGATTGAAGAAGATTTAAATGAAAAGCTGAAATCGATGGCTAAAGTTGATCTAATTGAAAATAATAAAAATCTGAAAGAACAAAATAAAAAACTGATGGTACTAAATATTATCATGTTAGAGAGATTGTTAACCTTTGAAAAAGGAAAGTGTGTTGAAGTTGACAATGAACAGAAATTGAAACAGGAAATTAACACACTCAAAGGTTTGAATGAGATTTTACATCAACAAGTAATTCTCTGTGAATCTGACATTGTTTGCTATGAGGTTAACCTTGTTTCTCTAAATTCTGAATTCCAAGATCTAAAAAATTCTATGTCTAAATTTGTTAAGGAAAAGGATAACTTGGATAAAATTCTTAGAACTAAAGTGAGTTTCCAAAGAGAAGGACTGGGTTACAATCCAGTCCATAAGAAGCAGTCTGAAAATAAAATGTCTACTCCTTCTATGAGCTGTTCTGAGACATCCAAACCATCCTCTTCATCTATTTTTCAATTTACTATTCAAAAATCTGAAAAATTCTGAAAAATAGAAAAAGATTGTTGATCTGAATAAACCCAAAAATATTTTTGTTACTACTATAAATTTTGATACTCCAGTGCATGTAGCTCATAAATCTCCCACTCATTCACATGCACACAAAAAGAATATCTCATGTCACTATTGTGGTAGGGCAGGGCATGTAATGGATGACTGCCAAGTTATGAAAGCTGATGACATGAATGCACTTAAGAAAATGAATGTTCTTAAGAAAGGAAATAAGAACTTACAGAAAAAGTTCAAAAATATTTCTAGTAGTAATGCTAATTTGCATGTCAAGCACAATGCTATTTCACATACACTTGCAAACAGAAATAAAATTGGAACTTCATGTTTCTATCGTGGAAGAAATGAGCATCACATGTATGACTATAATATAATAAAACATGATGATCAAATGTTTGGCAAATCTCATGATAGAAACAGTCATGCAAATAATTATCATGCTAGGAAACATGCAGTTCAGAATGTTGAGTGTTTCAATTGTAGAAAATTTGGGCATGTTGCATCACAATGCTGGTCTGCTAAGAAGAATTTTCATGATAAACATGCTCATTTGCCTACATTTAGAAATACTCATTTCAGGATTAATTTTGCACCAACTTATAGACATCCAAAATGCAATTATTGTGGAAAACTTGGTCATACAATGTTTGAATGCTATTGGATGAAATCTGATCATTTAAATGCTTGGAATCCTTGGAGTACATATGTTAGAGGTGTTACTCATCTGACAGGACCCAAGAACTCTTGGGCTCCTAGATATGCAAAATAAATTCTTGGTTGCAGGTGTGCCTTGGTGGAAAATAATAAAAAGGGTTAAATAAATATCAAGGCACATGAAGGTTAGTTAAACCCCATTCTCATTTTTTTGTTGCTTGAATAATGCTCTCTGTGGAATAATTCATGTTTGCTTAGATTAAATTCATTGATGTTATTTGATGTTATCTTGTTATATTTGATGTATGTTGATAATCTGCTACATGCAATTCCATATGAGATTTTACATATTAAACTGTCATTCATGTTCACAATAGATGCATATTCTTGCATGACCATGTTGGTATATCAAATGGTACGTTGGGAGAAGGGCAGATCATTGTCTGTCTGGAAACCCACATCATGTGTAGAGGTCAGAACTCCACCAAGTACCAAGGGTCAAATCTGCATGTAGTGATAAACGTGCATTCTACATTTAACAGTTGCATATCTGTGTACAATAAGAAAGGAATTGCTGTTTGATTGAGATTCTACACACATTGAGGGGGAGCTGAGTTAATGTGATCAGAAATTTTGGTTTGCTTGAGGTGTCAGAATAAGGGTTCATGAAGCTGTTGCCTGTTGGATTGTTATAAAGTTGAATCTATGCCTAGTGGAGTTATTGCTGCATTAATTTTTGGGTGAATAGTTTGTCTGGATAAGCTAGAAGGTCTATGCATATGGGAGATGCACCGACCCTGTTATGCTAACAGGTCGATGTACATGGAGGAAACACCGACCTTACTACACTTGGAAGTTGTTTGCTGTCAGGTGGTGTGATCTATGATGAATGTTGTTTTCTGTTGAGAGATTATAAAGACTGTGCCATTGGTTGTCTGCAAGTCTGACCTTAACTTCTTCTTATGCTTCTATGTGACTTTCTACTTTATTCATCTTACCTATCTTTACTCTCCTTGAATTCTCCATCCTTGTTTTCTTATCTGTGCTATCTATGTCAAGTATTTCCCACTTTTTAAATGTTTGCATTCTTTCATAGTCAGTTTGTCATTAGAGTCTATCATTCAGGGGGAGTCTGTTATCTTTACTAATCCAGAGATATAATTACTAGACCTCCCAGATCTTAAAGTAATTGCCTGATCTTGAAGAAATGTGATCTGTTGTTTATGGAGATTAAATCTATCCTTAATTGTTCTAGATTATCGTGAATGTACCTACAATGGTTTTAAAACACTCTAAAATGGAACTGTCCAGTTGAACTCCAAAAATATGAAAATTATAAGAAATGAGACATCCTGATAGAAAATCACATACTTATATTATCCTTAAGTTGTTTTAATGTGAAATCTGAAGTAAGTTCAGGGAATACGCCATTATATATAAAAAAATGAAGGCAGAGCAATGGCATATCTTTTGGAGAAACTGACCATTTGTATCAATGAAATTCAGAGGTCATGTCATGATAAAAGATGCTAACTCTGTTCATTAAATGAGGCATAATTGTTGATTACATTGAGTAACCGGGGATTCAGGCGTATGATAAACGTGTTTCCTTGAGTAAAAAGGTGTGATCATGTCACGTCCCGATGCGGAATATCGGGACCAGCAGTAGAAAATGCTAGTAAAGATAACATGCTAAACTAAGAATTAACATAATGTAATGAACAGAATAACTCCAAGTCTATTACAAATACCATCAAACTGATTTAAACATAATCAAGCATAATCTCTACTTGACTCCATTACAATAACTAACACAAGTTCTAAGGCATAGCTAGATGTAAAACAACTATAACAATCTCAACATAACGACTAGCTGATACACTCCAAGTCATCACTCTTGCCCATTCCCATCCATCTGTAAATATTCACCTGAGCTGCCTAGAAAAGGGGGGAAAATAACTATATGAGCGAGCGCTCAGTAGGTAATAACAGGCAAGTGTAAGTGATTAACCAATTAATTACATGTATGAAACGGAAAGAAAAGAAATAGCGATCGAATGAAACAACATAATAAAAGAAAGTGCTAAAGAATGGAATGGAATAATAATATGGCAGAGTGATATAACTACAAGAATTGCAAGTTAAGAATAATGTATATAACAGGAAATTGCAATAAATTGGCCAACAAATAAGAATATAACCAAGTAGAACACGATTCAAGTAAGAGATAAGAGATCATTGTCATAGACATCACGCTAGTCATGCACTCGGTGCAATGCCTCACCATGTCATTACAAACTCCCATGGGCACAAGTACTTTTCGAGCGCTCTCCCCAGGACCAGACCAGGCCCCTATGATACGTTGGCATTGATTTATTGGATCCAAGATCCCAAGTTCCATCTAGACTTTAATCAAGTTAAAATGGCCAATTATAATCAAGTATAAACTTACCTCGGAACATCCCAAGGCTAAGCTGAAGAGATACTGTCCAGAATTTCTGTCCAGGAGTTCAAGTTATCAAGAACCATCATGTTCTTGGATTCAAAACCATAAAACACGGAGAAAACTAGTCTCTGGATGATATGTGGTTCCTACTGGACCACTCAAGACTTGTGCGGTCGACACTGGGCCGCACTAACAGCAACTGGGCTGAGGTTTAACCCTCGGGGGTCAAGGTTGAACGGCTGATAAAGGGCCGCTCTTCTATATGCACGGTAAGTATTGGGCCGCACAATGCCAGAAGTTTACAAAATCGAGGACATGATATATGGTCCTGACAGAGCTGCTCATTAGTTGAACGGTCCATTATGGACCGCCTGTCAGATGTACGGGCCATTACTGGCCGCACAACACAGGGCCTAACCAAAATATAGAAATTCGCCCAAGTGGGCTCCCGGGCTACCATAAGCAGGGTGGAACTGAACCAGAGTCCAGCTCACAATCTGCTGGTCAGCCTAGGGTCTACTGGGCTGATCAAATCACGATTTGGCCGAAGATAGATCAAGGATAATCGGCCAAGACTAATTGGAATTAGCTAAAGGATGAACGGTCTCTATTGGGCCGTTCAGGGGTATATGCGGTCCACAATTAGCCGCTCAAGTCTCTGTTAGTCCAATTCGGACTAACTCAAATCACAGCAGTTCGATTGAGTCCAAAAATCAATTCTAGGGGATAATAAAGGTTCAAGATTAACGGTTATAACAAGTGTAACCTAATAGCCATTTCAATTATAAAGGATGCACAATTAAAATTGACATTCATTGGAAAGATGAATCAAGATCAAGCTCAAATTAAATAAATCAGCAAGAATTATTTACTGTCATGAATTACAGTTTATTAGGTGTTGCTAACATGCCATTAACCATTAATCTACTAACATAACATGCTGAAATGATAATTAATCTATTCTGTTACCGATGTGCTGTCGGTTCTGGATCTTACATTCCCATGAACGGTTACAGAATGGCCGCACATGCCCCCTCAGGTCCGAAGGCCTGCTGGAGATGGACGGTCGGTAGTGTGCTGCTGGGAAGGATGTGCGGTCTGGAACTGGCCGCAGGAAAGACATGCGGTTAGGTCTCGACCGCACGTTCCAGGGAAACGATCAGATATAGAAGCATATAAATGGTCATAACACAAGCCGCATGTCTTGGATGTGCGGTCTATCGTGTGGCCACACAAGTCCAGACAAGTCGCTGCCCCTTCGCCTTGCCCGACTCTAGCGAGGTTTCTAGGGTCAGAACTAAAACATGAAATTCGCACGATATAAAGCATGGAATTTGGGGCTTTTACTACCAAAATAAAGAGCACGAAAAACTATACAAGATGCACGAATCAATTTTGTGTTTACAGCCTGAAATTAATACTTAATCGAAAGGGAACAGCTATAACCCTAAATGTGACATGCTTCTACTAAAACTTAAAATTCTCGCAGAACACTTGATGAAATTTAGGTCTTTCTATATCAATGAAAAGATGACACGATGATGCTTCCAACCATATGTTATTTGTAGGGTTTGGCTTGCTATCACCTACCTGAATCGGATGAAGAAGGAAGGAGAAAGAAAACCCAAGACGCCGGTACACGCAACCACTAATCGCTGGAGATCTCCCTCGATCCAGCTCGTCTGTAGCCGCCACTGGTTCTAAACGATTCTAGGGTTAGAGAGCTTCATCTTAATAGGTCATACACTTTCTGGAGGGTTCTATGCGCGGAGTATTCATCCACGCAAGTCGGGTTGATGTGAACGTCGCCGCAAAGGTTGACTCGATCCAAACTCCGCCGAATGCATCTCCTAGGGTTAGGGTTTCGGGAGATTAAGAGAGGGTAAATGATCCTCTCATCCTGGCCTTTCATTTGTCACCGATTTGGGCTCATTTGATGGAGCATTGGGCTTGAATTTGGCGTTTCAAGGTATAGTTAACTAAGTGTTCAATTTGGGCTTAATCTACTAATTCAGCCTACTTACAGATTTTATTTGGATTGGCCACAGAAGATAAGTTTGTTAAACGTGTTATCCTCTACAAGAATATAATATTTATGGATTTTTATAAAATGGTCAAAATCTAGCTTATTCTATTTATTAAGAAATTTCTAATTAAGAAATTTCTAATTAATTTCTTGAAAAATTGGGGTATTACCGATCATACTTGAATGCTCAAAGTTTTAAATCAAAAATAAAAAGAAAATTTTGGTTGACTCTGTGCTTCTTCTTGAAAACTTAAAACTATCTAGTGTCAATATAAGGCAGATTTAAATCAGTTTTTGTCAAATGAAAATGATAAGTAAGATTGCTTATTTTTCTAACTGGGCATAGTACATCGATTAAATTACTTTATCTCCATTGTTTATGCATCAAAGGATTGATTTTAGAAAATGATTATATCAAGATTTAATCTTTAATAAGCCGCAGACCACATATATGAAAGGAAGGGTCATTTACCTCAAAGAAAAGGTCAGTCTGGTCATTCTCTCTGAAATTGGTAAAGTTAATAGTTTTTCATCTTATTTTACCCTATTAATAAGAGTCCTCCTTACCGTCGAAGCATAACCTATCCAGGTCGAGGGTTCTTCTCCTTCTAAACCTTCTCGCATCGACGTAGTGGAGTCGCTCGTGCTTCCTCCCACCTGCTCGATCCTGTGTCTTTCATTCCCTACTCTCTACCTTCCCCTCACTACCTATAACTGTGCCATTTGTTCTCGCCTCTCGTATCGATCATGTCGTCACCGGTCACAAAGAGCAAAGGGAAACGAAAGATCTCTGAGGCGCAGCACCCAGCGGCCATTCAAACAGAGAAAGCTGTTGATACTCCTCGCAAGGAGGGGAGGTCTAAGCTTTTGCATGACAAGGAGTCTGGTTCAAGCAGGATTGCAGAGGAATCAGTTAAGGGTAAAGAGAAAGTGTCAGAAGCACCAGTCAAGCGGCGCCGGACTTCTGCCGCAGAGAAACCACGTAGAGTGTCTGAAGATGAAAAGGACTCTGATACCTCATCCATGCAAGCAGAGTCCGTGCTCGAATCTACTAAGATCATCTTCCCACGATATGTAGATTTTCATGATCAAGAAATGATTGATGATTATCCAGAACTCTTAAGTCTGATTAAATTTCAAAAATGGAAGAAGTTCATGGGAAAGCACAGATTTTACTACCCTAGGTTGGTCACTGAGTTCTACAAGAACTTAAAATATGATTCAGACCTATCTAGGATATTGTCCTATGTGAAAGGAATCAAGATTGAGATTACTAGGCATTTTCTTCACAAAGTCTTTAGGATTCCTGAAGATGGAGTAGTTGAGGGAGAATTTGAATATGATGAATATGAAGCTTACTCCATCCTCACAGATCAGCCTAGTAACCCTAGTGACCATAGGCAGATCAAGTAGACATTGTTCAATGCAAATAAATTTTCCCCTCTAAAAAGACTGTTGCACCATATGTTCACTATAATTATAACTCCACAAGGTGGAGGTAGAGGGAGACTAACAGAGTCACAAAGGTTCATTTTCTACTGCATGTTCAAGAAATTCAGAATTTGTCTGCCAGAATTGATGATACAAATTATTGGGACCTGCAAGGAATCTAGAAGACACTTACCCTATGCAGCCCATCTGACTGCAATTTTCAAGAATGTGAAAATTCCTTTAGAGGATGAAAATTTCAAGGAAATCCCTGAAGTGAATGTATACATCATGGATTTCATTACAAAATTTATGAAGCTTAAGCCATCTGGTGCAAGAGTCGCAAGAGTCCAAGATCAAGAGCCAGCAGATTAGCCTGAACAGAAAATGGCAGAGCAGCATGTCTAACTAGTGGAAGAAGAACAACACACAGAATCTGAACAGCAGCATCAGCAACAAGATATAGAACAAGTGGAACAGCTTCAACAGGAAGCACAAAGTCAGGGAGAGCAGCAGCCACAAATAGCTGAGCAGGAAGTGGCAGAGCACATAGATGAGCAGGGTGATGAAGTAATGCATGATGAGAACCTGCAAGAACAATCAGAATAGGTAGCAGAATAAGTTCAGGAAGAACCTCATCAAGAGCTGCATGAAGAGTAGCAACAGCAGGAAGAAGAAAGGGAAGAGCTGGAAAGAGAGACACAACTAGGACAAGAACTTCATGAGTTAGAATAGCAATCTATTTCAGATGATCAAGTAATGCAGTAGCTAGATCAACATATTGATCAGCTCATTGAACAGATAGAGCAGCAACAGTAGCAGTTTGAAATGCAATCAGAGCAGCAAAATGAGCAGAGGGAAATGAATGAGCAAGAAGGTCTACAGGAGCAGCAGCCACATGTTGAGCAGCACCAAGAGGAACAAGAGTTGGAAGAACCACAAGAACAGCAAAGGGTTGAGGCTGAAGTGCCACAAGAAGACTATCTAGGTCCTGCCACATATCATGGATCTTATCATGGACCTATGATGGCAATGGGTATTCAGCCACCTTTATCTCCTGAGGAACCTCAAATCCCACCAGAATTTCATACTTCAAGCTCAGCAGGACCAAGTTCTTCTCAACATCCTGCTAATGTTCATCCCTCATTGGTAAATCTACTGCTAAGTCAATTTAGAATTATGAATGCATCATTTGTGCAACTGAATTTGGCTGTAGAAAGATTAGATGCTAGAATGATGCATGTTGAGTAGACTATTAACAGCCAATGGGAAAAATTTGTGAGAGATAAGTATAAATCTGATGAAAGATTGCATGGGTTTTTAGATTCTTTGCTACATGTTTATGAAACAGCTGGTTCTATAATGAGTCTTCTAAGAGAAAATTAGGCAGAAACTCATGAGAAAATAACACAAAATCTAATCCATGCTTTTGACATCAGGAAAGAACAGCAAAGAATCAGAGAAGAATTGAATATTATTCGCCAAGAACAGCAAACACTATCCTATAGGATAAATAATATATCAGATGAAGTCCAGGGCAGTATTATTCAGATGGGAAATTTATATGCTAAGCTTGATACAGTTCAGGAAAAAGTGCAACATCTGTCTAGCAAATTTAAAGAAATTATCAATATACAAGCTACAAGCTACAAGCACTTCAATTTTCATGGCAGATATTCACCAACAGCAAACCTGCCAAGTTGAGAATATGTGCACCATGCTCCAAAATTGGTTTGTTGATTTGACTGGTACTGTTAAAGAGCTCCAAGCACAAGTTCAAACAGTAGATCAGAGGCTCAATGCAAAGCTTGTTGCCTTAGGTACTAAAGTTGACAGAATTCCACGAAACATTCTAGAAGTTGTACCCTTGAGAGAACGTGGAAGTTCTAGCAGGACACCTACTAGACGTCCACGACACAGAGGTAGAAGCTCTCCAACAGATGTTTGATGCAGTGCTAGATTCAGGGGGAGAAAACTGTACATCTCTCTCATACTTATTTTTGAT
This sequence comes from Amorphophallus konjac, assembly GCA_022559845.1. Classification (NCBI taxonomy): domain Eukaryota; kingdom Viridiplantae; phylum Streptophyta; class Magnoliopsida; order Alismatales; family Araceae; genus Amorphophallus; species Amorphophallus konjac. The sequence goes on along the minus strand of CM040129.1, from coordinate 56,929,366 downwards.
AATGACAAAGGGGGAGAGATGAGATGAGTCATGAGCTGAGCTGAAGAAGGAGAGTGAGAAGTCAGAAGTCATGAGCTGAAGAGTTGATCAGATGATAAGATTTTGTCATAGCAATCACAGCAACTTTCTTTTCCTATTGTACATAGTGTTTGCATGGTAGTTTTGCATTTGCATATTTTTGTAAGGTTGTAAACTTTAAAAACTTTCATGAGAAATGAATTGAAAATTCTGGATGAAATGAATGTGTTTGTCTGAACTGAATGGAGATGACCTTGACTGAATGAATGTTTCAATGAGTGAATAATTGAATGTGTAAATGATTGAATATTTTTCCATCTTGATCAAACATGTACATGACTCATAGTTGTCATCATCAAAAAGTGGGAGATTGTTGGAACCTTGATTTTGATGACGTCACACTATGAATCATGATGTGACTGAATTGCATAGAGCCATTCATGTTGATCAAGTCATTTCATATTCTAAGTGTCAGAAAAATAAGGTAGATGCACATTCATGCTTTAATCATATAAGGTCAATGTACATTCATGTTTTAGTCATGTAAGGTCGATGCATATTCTTGTCTAAGTCATATTAGGTCGATGCATAATCATATACAAGTTAGATAAGGTCGATGCACACTCACGCTGTAGCTAATAAGCTTGATGCACGTTAATGGTTGAAATGCACAAGGTCGATGCATTTTCCTGTCTGAAGCCTGTCAGGTTGTTGCATCCTTGTACCATGTTGAACATAAGGTCGATGCATGTTTGTGCCTTCAGTCGATGCATATACTCGCATGTAGTCACACAGGTTGGTGCATGTATACACATGTAGTAACACAGGTCGGTGCATGTTTACGCCACCAGTGTATCAGGTCGGTGCTCTAGTGACTTTGCGCTCAGCAAGGTCGATGCACATTTCACTTTGTGCTCAGCAAGGTCGATGCACATTACACCTTGTGTAATGCAAGGTCGATGCACATCCTTACATTCATTCTAGAAGGCCGACGCTCATGCAAGTATTATGCATATCAGGTCGATGCATGTATTGCAGCATGTTCTACAAGGTCGATGCACATTCTACAACTTGTTCTACAAGGTCGATGCACATTCTACAACTTGCTTTATAAGGTTGATGCACTGTCTGAGGTCTGTGCACATGCATAGTCTATAGTCTGTGCACATGCATAGTATAGGTCGGTGCACATGTAGAGTCTGTGCATATGAATAGTAAAGTCTGTACACATGCAGAATTCATGGTCGGTGCACATGTAGAGTCTGTGCACATGTAGAGTCTAAGGTCGATGCACATATAATATCCAGGTCATCAAGTCTATGCATTGGGGCATATACTTTAATGCATCTGCATTATCATAGAGTCCTTTGATCTGAGTATCTGATTTCTCTGAAATTGATTAAGTGTGTAGTTTCCTAAAGCATGTTGTGCCTCTGTGGTTTTGATGTTAGCAAGCACTATAAGTATGAATATTTTTGATGTCACTATGAGTATGAATATTTTTAATGTCAGCAAGCATTGTTGTCTTCCTGCATACACTGCATCGGTTCAATTTCGGTCATATGCATACTCTGCATCGGTGCATTCATCAGTTACTTCAATTTAATGTCGATGCGTGTTCATTATGCATACAAAGTCAGTGCATGGTTAACTGTCTAGGCCTGTGCATTTCATAACTGTGTTTTATGGTGGCCATAAGCTAGTGCATGCCTAGGCTCATGCATGCTCAAGGTATAAAGTCCGTACAGAGTCTTGCCTAGTCTGCATCAACTCAAGTCTGTGCATTCTTTGGCAGTAAGTCTGTACAACCTCCGTTGTTTCATTCGATCAGTCAATACAGCCAGTGCTCTTCAAGCATATGCATAGTTTGAGCATCCATTTTCAATGTGCAGACTTCCCTATCTGCATTTGTGCAATCTTTCAAAACAAACTCTATACACTCTTTACCATGCATTCAAAGTCTATACATTCTGCCGCATACATACGTAAGGTAGTGTCATGCACTCAAAGTCCACACATGCACACGCATAGTTTGTGCATCATGCATTCATGCTTAAACTCTAGGCATAGCAAGTCTGCACATTGTTTGTACATTGCACGCAGAGTCTGCACACTCGTTGATGGCATGTTCGTGCATTCACTTTCAATGTGCATACTTTACTATATGCATACTGCATTAAATTGTCTCGCACATACACTAAGTCTGCACACGACTGCCTTGATGTCTTAGCAAGTCTATACATGATGCATTCAGGCTTAAGCGTTAGGCACAGAAAGTCTGTACATCGTTTGTACATTGCACGCAAAGTCTGTACACTCGTTGATGGCATGTCTGTACATTCACTTTCAATGTGCATACTTCTCCATATGTAAAATGCATTACATGCATTCAAAGTCTGTACACTCGTGGATGACATGTCCGTGCATTCATTCTCGTTGTACATACTTTCTTATATGCACACTGCATTTTGTGCATCAAGTCTGTACAGGCTCAGTTCAAATATCAAACTTACTCGATGCATCCTTTCTTTCCTTTCAGATTAATTCACACTGATAACAAGTCTATTCTAACAGGACTGCTGCTCGAGGAGATTAATAAGGACACGTGATCCAAGAATGAAGATGGCTCAGGATCGTGACACGTGTAATCCAGCAGGCTGAAATACTGCCACGCGGTCTAGGTGCTAGGGCGGGAATTCGTGGAAGACACACGCCCACCTACCTGCTGCTGCTATAAAAAGGAAGCGTCTCCTTCGAGTGAAAGGTGTGAAAATGATGATCAGAGTGATCGAAGCAGGGGAACTTATCTGAAAGAGCAGAAGCAGAGAGAGAGCCTGCACGATCCAGAAGAAGAGAAAGAGAAAGAAAAAGAGAGAGAGAGATTAGCAGAAGAAGAAAAAGGAGAGTGAAAAGAGAGATAGAGAGTTCGTGAAAAAGAAGAGAGAAGACTTCTTTGAAGATGTGTTATCTGTTGGCTCTTGGATCAGATCCAGACCAACTTGCTCCTTGAGAGCTGTTTTGTGCTTTACCGTATACAGCTTTCTGTTGCTGTGTCCTTTCCGTATTTTGTTTTTCTTTTACCTCTGTTTCAAGCTGTTTGTCAGCAGAGCAAGCTGTGTTGCTCAGCGGGCGGAGGAGGATTCCTCTGGACGGGTTAAGCTGTAGTCCCCAGCGGTTGGCAAAGCTGTAATGCCCAACGGTCAAGCTGTTAGTCAGCGGTTTGTAGGCAAGCTGTGTCGCCCAGCGGTTTTCAAGCTGTTTGGCAGCGGAATCCACACTCTGGTTTGAGTGTGGGGTGGACGTAGGTCTGGAGGACCGAACCACCTTAAAAATCTTCTGTGCAGTGGTTTGATTGTCTATTGTGCTTCGCTAGATGCGTGCTTAGGCTCGATGTGTTTCTCTCTGTCTAGTAAGGTTGTTGATTGCACATTATCTGTTCAATAACTGTTTTGAGAGTCCCTTGACATTGATCCTAAGTCACTAATCCGTTCATCTGTAAGCATTTTAGTTGACCTAGTGAATCTGTTAATTCCGCAACTATTCATTGGCTTTCAGTTTGTATCAGGAAGTTTTAATTGGGCAAGAGTTTTATAAGGGGATTCATTCACCCCCCTCTGAATCCATCGCACCAGTCCCAACAATTGGTATCAGAGAGGGTCACTGATTCATCAGATCCAACGATCTGTAGTGGATCCTGCTATTTCCGGTGCCTTGATTGATTGTGTAGATTGTCTAGCATCTCGTTTAATTGTCATGGATTCTGTGCCTGAAGTTCCAATGTTCGACGGATTATGTTTCTCTGACTGACATAGAGAGTTTAGGGATTACATGAATTTCGTAGATTCAAATCTGCTGATTTTGATTGAATATGGACCTTATGATATACCAGTGAATAAGTCAGACTGGAATATTGGTCACGAGTTGATGAATACTGAAAATAGAAAAACCCTGAAAATGTTGAAAGGGGCTATAAGGGCTAATGTACTTTCATGTGTGATTAAGTGCAGGAATGCAAAGGAGTTGATGGATGAGCTGATCCTCAGATATGGTGAAGAGAACCTATGATAAAGGATCAAAGTAGTGATCAGTCTGATGACTCTTCATCAAAGGTAAACTCCGAATCAGAACAAAATTCATTGGATGAACTGATTGAGATGCATGATAATTTGCTTGACAGTTATAAATCTTATAAACGTGAAATGAAAGAGATGAAAAAGGCCATGTTGCATGAAATTAGAGAGTTGAAATGTGAAAATGCCAACCTAAAAGGAAGTCTGAAAATAAGTGAAAATTCATGCAATAAATGTGATTCTGTTAAAACATTAAATAATGATCTCCTATCTGAACTTAGGTTGCAAGAGCAACAAGTTGTGTCTCTTAAAGGAGAGATAGAAGATCTGAGGAATAGAAATTCGGAACTTGAGTTGCATGAACAATAATTGAATGAAAATCTGAAAGCTATGAATCAAGATAGTTTGATTGAATAAAATTGCAAATTGAAAGATCAAAATAAAAGACTAATGGTTCTGAACACTGTCATGTCAGAAAAATGGATATCTATTGAAAAAGGGAAATGTGATGTAAAGGAAGTTGATGCTGATAAGGAACAAAAACTTGTACAGAAAATTGAAACTCTGAAGAGCCTAAATGATGCACTGCATCAACAGATCATTTCCTGTGAAACTGAAATTGCAAGCTATGAATTGAGCATTACCTCCTTGAACTCTGAAATTCAGGATCTTAAAAATTCACTGACCAAATTTGTTCAAGGAAAAGATAACCTAAACAAGATCCTCGATGTTAAAACAAATTTTCAAAAGGAAGCTGTACATATTTCCTCTATAGAGTCAAGCTGCAACAAATGCTTGGTTCTGCGAGAACGTAATGAGGAACTCTACAGTGAAAATGAATGGTTGAATAAACAAATTGCTTCATTTAAAGAGGATCACAAAAATTTACTTGCTGAGAAAATTAAAGTAGAAGAAAGAAAAGAGGAACAAATTGAGAAACTGGAGTTGATGTCCAGTAATGAAAAATGTGATGAAGAAGTTAAGAAGCTGACTAAAGAAAACACTAAACCGAAAGCTGAAGTTGAAAAATTGAAGTGGTTAAACACTGGTTTGTCTGAAAAACTTCTCACCATAGAAAAAGGAAAAACTGTCCGTGATGAAGAATCACAAATTTTGAATAATCTGGAACAAGAAATTGAGAAGTATAAAACTACAAACAAAGTTCTAAGTGAATGTGTTAATTGCAGTGAACAGGAGATAGCCAGTTATGAACTTCACATTGCTTCTTTGGAAGATAAAATTCATGATCTGGAAAACTCAGCATCCGAGTCAGCTAAAAATAAAGGAAAAATGAAAGTTATCATGAAAGGAGAGGATGATAATTCAAGAAGGGGGATAAGTTGTAGTTCTGATGTTAAGGAAATTACTAGAAACCAACTACACATAACTTTTGTGCGAAGCTCTGATCTAGCTGGTACCTCAAATCAATCCCCAAAACAAAGTAAAGGTCAGAAATCACCTTCATCATCTGAATTTCAGTTCAAGGTTGGGAAGAATGAAAAACAAACAAAAATTGTTAAGAATAATCAGAAAGTGAAGAAGAAAAGTCAAACGAAGGAGGTAAAGATTATTCCTGTTCATGCCCTAAAATCTGCTAGCTCGGTTGAATCTGGTGGGTCAATGCACACTGCTCATGCCCATTTTGCTCATTCACATGCATCTAGTCAATCTGTTAGTAACCATGCCGCCAGGAAATCACAGGTGTCATGTCATTACTGTGGTAGACATGGTCATTACATGGATGACTGTAGTGAAATGAAAAATGATGATATGATACATAATACATTTTTTATAAATCATCATCATAACCCTAAAAGAAACGGGTTTGCTTCAAACCAACACATCATCTGTTATAACTGTAACAGACGGGGTCATAAAGCTGTTAAGTGTTGGTTTGGGTCTTCATGGGGAAACAATGACTCAAGAGGCAAGCACCTAAGGTGCTTCGAGTGTGGGAAGCATGGCCATACAGTCAAAGACTGTTGGCATGCCCAAGGAAGCCATGTTAATGATAAATTTTTTAAATTCTCTGCCAAAAGACCTGTGAACTTTTCATGTTTTAACTGTGGCAAGTCAGGTCACATGTTTCACCTGAGACGTGTTGTGCCTCACGTAAAAAGGTGTTGATTGACTTAAATTACTCAAGAAAAGTATAAAGTGCTTCAAATGAAAATATCTTGCAAATTCTGTCAACTCATGCTCTTGTAAATAATGTTTAATCTCAATACTGATCTGTGTAACTCTCAAAGGAGTCGTTGAGTTCATGCGTGTAAGATAAAGATGATGGGTCCTGTGTGTTATCTGATTATCTGGTTCATCTTTATTAAATCTTGAATTCAGATATAAGTATTGTGTTTAATTGACAAATTTGGTATACATCAAAATTAAATCAGGTTGGTCAAGTTGCCTATTCATAACCCTCTATGATAGGAGAGCCTATTCATGTTAAGGCTTATAGTAGTGATGCATGCCTTAAAATTCCTCATGATTTGCTTCACCCCTAACAACTTATCAACAGGCACTTAGTTGACCATCCTCTCTTATCAGTTGATTGATTCCTTGAGATGTATTGTGCTTTGACTGTTTCTCACCCCTACCCTTATCTACATTTTCTTTCCTATCATCAACTGATCTACTCTCCACACTGTTGGAATCTTCCATCTTGTTTCTGTAACCAGTTCTGGTTCTGTGGACTTTCCACCTGCTTTATTCTGTGATGGCAGATTTCAGTGTGCTTCATTGTATAATCAGAGTTTATTCCTGCACTTCAGGGGGAGTTCTGGGTCATCTTCATTTAAGGGGAGAGTAGTCATTCATTCATATTGATAGGGGGAGCTCTTATATTTTATTCTTCTAGTGCTCATCCTGCATACCTCATTTTGGGGGAGAATAGCTCTTATGTGCCTTCATTTGTCAAAGGGGGAGATATTATCTCAATCTTTTTATACCTGCTTATTCTTTCTCTCTCAAACTTTTTCTCTTTTTGATGAAGTCAAAGGGGGAGAATAGTTGTGTTTCATAGTATCTCATAGTCCCTCATAGTGTTGCCATCATCAAAAAGGGGGAGATTATTGTGCCTCTGTGGTTTTGATGTCAGCAAGCACTATGAGTATGAATGTTTTTGATGTCACTATGAGTATGAATGTTTTTAATGTCAGCAAGCATTGTTGTCTTCCTACATACACTGCATCGGTTCAATTTCTGTCATATACATACTATGCATTGGTGCATTCATCAGTTACTTCAATTTAATGTCGATGCGTGTTCATTATGCATACAAAGTCAGTGCATGGTTAACTGTCTAGGCCTGTGCATTTCATAACTGTGTTTTATGGTGGCCATAAGCTAGTGCATGCCTAGGCTCATGCATGCTCAAGGTATAAAGTCCGTACAGAGTCTTGCCTAGTCTACATCAACTCAAGTCTGTACATTCTTTGGCAGTAAGTCTGTACAACCTCCGTTATTTCATTCGATCAGTCAATACAGCCAGTGCTCTTCATGCATATGCATAGTTTGAGCATCCATTTTCAATGTGCAGACTTCCCTATCTGCATTTGTGCAATCTTTCAAAACAAAGTCTATACACTCTTTACCATGCATTTAAAGTCTATACATTCTACCGCATACATACTGGAGAGGGGGATTTTTGTAGCCCAATTAAGAGCAGCCGAACTAGGCCCCTCATGGCCCAACAAGGCTCAGCTCAGCCAAGTGACAGCCCCCTGGGGCCCACTTAGGCGAGAAAGCCCAATAAAAGTTTCGCTCGAGGATACTACCTTCCTAGGCGGCCTCTAGGCTCGAAAGGCCCGAGCGTCGGTCAGATCACAGGAAAGGTCCATGCCCGAGCCATCTCTCCGCCCAGGGGAAGATGGCGCATGTCGACCAATCCGACCCATCTTCGTCCGAGCTAAGCCTACCTCCCGGATAGGGCTGGCCTCTCTGAGCTCGAAACGGCCGACGATTGCTTATCCATGCAGCCGTTAAGAGTCCTCTGTGGGCAGGAATTTATAAAGGTGAGGGACTCCAACTCCCCAAGGTGATAACGCTCCCACGATAAGGCAATGAAAGCCCACGTCGAGGACGTAACCCCCACCTGAAACTCCTCGACTTACAGGACTCCAGAAGACGGTGCACTATTTAACCCAGGGATACCCTCCGGCGAAAGGTAAGAGCAATCACACGCTCAAAACTCCTGAGCAGGAACCACTTCACCCTTCTGGTGGAGAGGGATCTCGCGCAGAAGCTACTTCCTCCCTATATTGCTCCCACCATAGCTCTACTGACTTAAGCATCGGAGGGTTTTCCCCAGAGACTCATCCCTGGGCCCCCTGATCCGTTTCCCTTTCTTGCAGTTCACTATCTGGTGATCCACTGCCCGCTCAGGACCAGCGCGAGATCTTGCCTCTTCATCTGGAGCCGTCTGTGGGAAACGTAGGAGAAGCCAGTATGGTGCGAAGGAGCTCAGGGAGGAGGTCCGCCGGTGACAGGGGAAAGGCCATGGTAGCGGCGGGGGATGGCCCCTCTCGGGCCTCGCAGAACCCCCCCCTCCAACCCCAGTGCCCCCGCCGACGGACCACCACCACCCCCCCAGCGGCGGTAGGGCTACCGCCCAACGGTGGTACGGACGCCTTCCAGGCCCTCAACGCGAAACTGGATGTCCTCGTGGAACTCATGAGGACCCAGGCGGCTACGGATGGAAGGTCTCGCGCCCCGTCAGGAGCCCTCCCCACTAGAATGCATCCCAGCACACCGCCAGAGGCCGCTTCACTCTCTGCGGCCAGTAGATCATCCGCAACAGGATTGGAGGACCCTCACAGGCTCCGCCTCCGGAGCAAGAGGCTTCCTCCACACCAAGGCGGGGAAAACCTGGGGTGCGCCGTCCGAACCCGGAGACCGATGTTCCCGGGGATCACCAAGACGCTGCTCCCAGCCCCACAGCACGACAACAGCCGGAGTTATCCCTCCGACTGCGAGATTTCGAGAGGCATTTCACAGAACAGGAGCGCGCCCTCCACGCCCTGCAGAAGACCTCCTTCCTGGAGGATGAGGAGAAATCCCCGTTCTCCGAATACATCTTGAAGGCAGAGGTGTCTCCCAGAACCTCCATCCTGACCTTCAAGCTCTACGATGGCCAGGGCGACCCGGCCGATCACTACGATAGCTTCAAAGCTCTGATGACCCTACACGGAGCATCCGATGCCATCAAGTGCCGAGCCTTTGTGACCACCCTGGTCCAAGGCACTCAAGCATGGTTCCGAGCCCTCGCCCCTGGATCCATCCGAGACTTCAAGCAATTTGGGCGAGTCTTCAAAGAGAGTTTCACCGGAAGTGCCCCCCCAAGGTCGGTAGCGGGGCTCCTGGCCCTGAAACAGGCGCAAGGGGAAAGACTCCGGGCTTATATTCACCGATTTAAGTCGAAAGCCCTGAGAATCCCCCGCCTGGACATGGCCTTAGCCATAACCGCGCTGACCGGGGGCACCCGGGACGAGAATCTCCGCCGCGAGCTTGTCCTCCACCGTCCCTTGACCCTTACCGAGCTAGTGACTCTAGCGTTGCGCCACGCCGAGTGTGAAGAGGTGCTCAGCGCTTGCCGAGACGCAACCTGCTCGGGTCGGGAGGGGGACAAGAAGCGGGCTTCTGAGCCAAGCTCAGGTTCGGGGAAAAGGCAGAACCACGACGGGGAATGCAAGGAACCGTCACGGAAGTACGAGCGGTACACCCCACTAGCCGCGCCGGTCTACGAGATCTACGAAGGCATCAAGGACTCGGGCCTCCTCCGCCAACCCGAGCCAATGAGATCGAAGAACCGTAATTGCAACAAGCATTGCTTGTTCCACAGCGATCACAGGCACCACACCGGCGACTGCGACCAGCTCCAGGACGAGATTGAGCACCTCATCCGTCAGGGACATCTACCTCGGTTCATAGCCGAGCGTAAAGAAGATCGAGGCGCCCCAGAGGAGATCGACAATGCCCCCCGTGGGGTACACATCAATGTCATCTCCGGAGGAGCAGCATCGGGCGGCGACAGCAGCCGAGGAAGGAAGCGCCATGCCGAGCGGGTGAGCCGAGCCATAGAGCCTCCCAAGGCCCCGCCGAGTGAGCCCCAGGTCATAGTCTTCTCCGACCAAGACCTGGAAGGGCTGAGCACCCCGCATGACGACGCCCTTGTGATTTCGGCTACGATAAACCATTGTAACGTAGATAGGATTCTAGTTGACAATGGGAGTGCCCCTGATGTACTGTCTTATGATTGTTTCCTTAAGATGGGGGAGGAACCATCCAAACTCCGTCCGATCCGAACCCCTCTCTGCGGGTTCAATGGCATGGCCACCTATCCCGAGGGAGCCCTAAGCCTGCCGGTTACCCTCGACACCCCACCCAAAACCGTTACGGTCATGGTGGACTTCATAGTGATTAAAGGTATGATAGCATACAACGCCATCTTCAGCCGGGGAAACCTCAGCCGAATAAAAGCGGTGCCGTCTACCTATCACCAGAAAATGAAGTTCCCCACCAAAAACGGGTTGGGGGAAGTTCGAGGTAACCAGGCCGCGGCCAGAAGGTGCTACAATATCTCGGTAGAGGCCATAAGGCCGGACGGGAAGGACGAGGGCCCCCGGGGAGTCGAGGATAAATCTGCAACCACCGAACCTGGTGGCTAATTACTGGCGGTTTTCCTAAACGATGACCATGCCCTAGGAGTAAAGATCGGAGCCGACCTACCGTCTGAGGTTCAACAGCAATATAAAGAGTTCCTTTCTGGGTACATCCGAGTTTTTGCTTGGGCTGATGATCAACTCTCTGGGATACCAGAGGAGACGGCAATGCACAAGCTCATCCTCGACCCCACCGTGAAGCCCGTACAACAGCGCAGGAGGAAGCATGCACTGGAGAAATAGGTGATCATCAAGGCGCAGGTCACCAAGGGGCAAGAGACTGGCCTCTTTAGGCCGGTCCTGTACCCGCGTGGCTAGCCAACGTCGTCCTGGTACCGAAAGCTTCAGGCAAGTGGCGGATGTGCGTGGATTTTACCGACCTGAATAAGGCCACCCCTAAGGACTGTTATCCGTTGCCGAGCATCGACCAATTGGTTGACTCAACCTCGAGCAACGAGATACTCAGCTTCCTAGATGCCTATTTAGGTTACCACCAGATCAGAATGGATCCAGAAGATGTCGAGAAGACCACCTTCATCACCGACTACGGCGTATACTGCTACACCCGGATGCCTTTCGGGTTGAAAAACGCCAGAGCCACGTACCAGATGCTGGTCAACCACATGTTTGAAGGACAGCTAGGTCAGAACGTCGAGGCCTACATCGACGATATGCTCGTCAAGACCCCCAAGGCCGAGGACCACTTCACCGACCTCGCTGAGACCTTTGACACCCTCCTGAGGTACAACATGAAGCTCAATCCTGCCAAGTGTGCCTTCGGAGTGAGATTCAGGAAGTTCCTGGGTTTCCTAGTCACTCAGCGTGGGATCGAGGCCAACCCCGACAAAGTCCAGGCCATCCTGGACATGCTCCCGCCCACCTGCATCAAGGACGTCCAACGCCTAACTGGGCGTGTCGCCGCTCTCAGCCGGTTCCTGTCCCGTGCGGCCGAACGATGCTTGCCTTTCTTCAAGCTGTTGAGGGGGCCCAAATTGGCATCTGCTATGTTCGCATGGGATGAGCAATGCCAGACAGCGTTCGCTGAGCTCAAGGAGTTCTTGGCCTCGCCCCCGGTGCTCTCCAAGCCCGTTCCGGGTGAAGTCTTGCTGCTCTATCTCTCGGCAACACCATCTACAGCTAGCTCGGTCCTAGTCAGAAATGACTCGGGAGTCGAGAGGCCGGTCTACTACACCAGCAAGGTGCTCAACGAGGCTGAAAGGAGGTACCCCACAACCGAGAAACTCGTGCTAGCGTTGGTTACCTCCGCCAAGCGCCTCCGGCCCTATTTCCTGGGTCACCCCATCACCGTGCTAATCGGTGAACCATTGAAGAAGATCCTGGCCCACTCCGAAGCCTCGGGACGACTCGTCAAATGGGCCATTATGCTTGGGGCCTATGATATATCCTATCGGCCGTGCTCAGCTATGAAAGGCCAAGCGCTCGCCGACTTCATCGCCGAATGCACCATCCCGACTGAAGAAAGATCCCCGTCCGCTCCCGGGCCGACCTGGGAATTGTTCGTTGATAGATCCTCCAACTCGGTCGGTAGTGGTGCCGGAATCCTCCTGAAGTCCCCCGAAGGAGCAAAATTGCAATACGCCTTGAAGTTCAACTTTCAGGCATCCAACAATGCTTCCGAGTACGAGGCCCTTATCTCGGGAGCACACATGGCCCGACGGTTAGGGGCTGAGCGAGTCAAAATTCATACCGACTCCCAGCTGGTCGCTAGCCAAGTCAACGGCAAGTACGAAGCTCGAGAGGCACCAATGATCAAATACCTCCAACTGGTCAGAGACCTAGCCCAACAGTTCGAGAGATTCGAGGTAGTCCGAATAGCTCGTGAGGAAAACTCCCAAGCGGACGCCCTCTCTCGATTGGCCTCCTCTCTTGACCCCGAAGGTACCCGATCGGTCCTCCTTGAAGAGCTAGAGCACCCAAGCATTGACTCGGAGCTCCTTACTGTTGACTCAGCCATTCCGAGCGACTGGCGCACCCCCTACCTGTCATGGCTCTGGGACTCTCAAGAGCCTTCTGACCCTCGAGAGGCCCGCAGATTAAAGTACCAAGCCCGGCGCTTCGTTGTCCTCGACGACACTCTCTACTGAAGATCTTTCTCCGGTCCCCTCCTGAAGTGTCTCGGCCCCAACGAAGCCAACCGAGCTATCCAAGATATTCATGAAGGCCTGTGCGGAGCGCACTCAGGAGGAAGGTCACTCACCCGGATCCTGCTACGGCAGGGTTACTGGTGGCCCACTCTGCAGCGCGACTGCATGGCTTACGTGCAACAGTGCGATCGATGCCAGCGATTCGACCACTTAGTCCATCAGCCGGCTACGGAGCTCGTCACCCTGACCGAGCCATACCCCTTCGCTCGGTGGGGAATCGACATTCTTGGGCCGTTCCCTACGGCTCAGGCCCAGAAGAAGTTTATCATCGTCGCCATCGACTACTTCACCAAGTGGATCGAGGCCGAAGCCACGGCGAGGATCACCGAGACAGTCGTCTGGAGTTTCGTTTGGAAGTCGATCATTTGTCGTTACGGCATCCCCCGGGTGATAGTGAGTGATAACGGTTGGCAATTTGACTCTCGTTATTTCCGAGACAGATGTGCCGACCTAGGTATTCGTAACCACTTCACTTCGGTCGCCCACCCTCAGGCTAACGGGCTAGTCAAGAATGCCAATAAGACTATCTTAAAAGGCATAAAGACTAGACTCGGCAAGGCCAATGGCAACTGGTTCGAGGAACTGCCTAGCGTACTTTGGTCCCACAGAACGACTCCCAGAACGGCAATCGGTGAGAGTCCTTTCCAGTTGGTATATGGCACCGAGGCCGTCATTCCGTTGGAGATCGCCAATCCCTCCCTCCAAGTCATCTGCTTCTCGCCCGAGGTAAACGAGCAAAAATTACTCGAGAACCTCGACCTAGCGGATGAACTCCGAGAGATCGCCAGCATCCGAGCAACGGAGTACCAGCGCCGCCTCACTCGATACTACAACGCCAAATTCTGAGACGGGCACTTCCAACCGGGAGACTTCGTCCTCAGGAAAGCAGAAGCCTCTCGACCACTAGAGGCGGCGGGCAAGCTATCCCCTAACTGGGAAGGCCCCTACCGAGTGGTCGAGACGCTCGGGAAAGGAGCATACCGGCTATCTACAATGGAAGGGGAACTCATACCTCGGACGTGGAACGCAGCCACACTACGCAAGTTCTACTTTTGAAGTTCGTGCAAACAATCCGAGTGAAATAAAATTTTCTCCTTTTCATTCAAACGATTGTTGGTACATCAGAAAGGCAAAAGCCAATACATTACACAAAAGAAAGCAAAAAATCCATCTGACACCACTGCAAGAGGCCATCGCTCGGCTGACTCGGTTGATCTCCTTGCGTCCAGCCACTGACTCTGCCTCGCGTAGAAACTGGCTCGAATAAAAGGCTGTCGACCCAGTTGGCTCGGGTGGCCCATGACAAAGGTGACAGAAGGGACTACGGAGGGGAAGGCTAACTTCCAAGTTGACAGAGGCTGGGGAAGAGGGAACGCCTATGAAGGCCTCCTCTCTTCCAACCTGCCAACTCTTTGGAACGTACGGAGAGCAAGCACCCTCCGAAGAGTGAAAGAAAGGAAGAGCAAAAGAGGGAAAAAGAGGCTGCCAGAAAGAAAAAGAAGTCCAGCATAGCTGGACGAGGAGGCAGGGGAGGGCCCAGAAAGGAGGGAGCTTAATTTGCTTCTCCCCCCATCCCTGAAGTGAGCAGAGAGGGACGGGCGACGGAGATGCCGGATGCCCCCGTCCGTCTTCCATCTCACCCCCCTCCGGGAAGCCTCGCCGGAACTGATAGAGGAAACGGCATGATTTTTTCGTCAAAATCCTCTCCAGATCTGCGTGACGACCATCGGACCCGCTTCAAACCCGCGCGACGACCGTCGGACCTGCTCAAAACCTGAAGCGGCAAAAACCTGCCGCCCTCCATCATCGGCAGCATCATCTTCCGAAGGATCTTCCATACTCTGAATGCAAAGGCTCAGCGCTACGAGAAATGGAGAGAGGAAAGACCGCCCTAGAAAATCCTAAAGCAATGTAGATGGAGAGACGCCCCTAAGTCCCTTATAAAGGCAAGGGGATGTTGCTTGCCTTAAAAGACTCTCTCCTCGAAAACACGTCGAAGGGATTTCCCCTTTATGACTGGTCACCTCAAACTCCTCGTTTCCGCCCCCAGCGGGACACACGAAGCGGCTAAGCATTCAAGGCGCGATCAAACGGAAAGACGCCCTGGCAGACGCTCACCCAACCATCATGCGAGATCTGCGTAGAAAGTATTGGTCCTTTCCAACAACTACAGATACGCTGATCAAATCATGGCACGGATAGCGTGAAGCAAGTAAGATTTTTATTTATTGCCTTACAAAAAGTGGAAGTCCTTTTTTGAAAAAAGAAAGAGACAAACAAAGAAGGAGGCAAAACAGGACGATACATCAGGCCTAGGGCCCACTTTGAAGCTCGGAAGTGGAAGGCGCAGGTGTTTCGCCCCCGGTGCCCTCGGTGACGGCCGGCCCTGGCACTGACCCCGCCTGCGCAGGAACTGCCTCGGTCGCGAGCCCTACCGAGGCAGCCGGAGTTGGCGACCCCTCAGGAGAAGAGCCCTCTGGATCTTCCCTGCCCGATGCAGAGGAGCTGGAAGATGACATGTCCGAGTCATAGCTCTGGCCAGAGGGGAAGTCGATCCCAGAATCTTGTTCCCCGGCATAAGCTACTACCCGACGGTAACCCTGCTTAAACCCCTTGCGGATGCCTCGGCGAAGTGCTGACTCATAATAGGAAAGGGCAGCTTATTGCAGGTCGGCCCGGTAGACCTCTTAGCCCATGTATTGCTTGATCGCCTCCACCCCGGCCAGTCCCATCCTGTCGGCAAGCTCGGCCTTCTCCCGCTCTGCCTCGGCCGCCCGCTCCTCGGCCTCTACCGATCGTTTCTCTGCCTCGGCCGACTTCCGTTTGGCCTCGGCCGCCCACTCTTCAGCCTTGACCGATCGCTTCTCTGCCTCAGCTCGGTCGGCCTCAACCTCCAAAAGAAGGCGCTCCGCTGCCTCCGCCCGGTCCACCAACTTGGCGCGCTCGGCCTCACAACGGCCATCCTGCTCGAGACGAAGAAGGCGCTCCTCTTCCAGGAGTTTACTTTTCCTCTCGAGCGATTTTCGAGCCTTGGTTAGTTGCTCGATCAGCACTCCGACCTCCAGCCGGCTCGACCGCGACAACTCCCTGATCGTGGAGAACTCTCGTCAGAGCCCCTCATGCGCCTCATTGAGTCGAGCTAGTTTCCTCTCACACCCTCCGAGGGTCCAAGCAAGATTCGACCGCTCTGACTCCGACAGGGCATAAGTCTCCGCCATTGTGGCCCCCATCTGGGCCATGACCAGGCCGCCCTTCATAATGATGTCGAGGACCCCGGGTGGAGAATGACGCTTGTCTCCCCCTTTCATCCTCGCAGACACCTCGCGACAAAGCTGGTATAAATTGCTCGAGATGCCGAGCCTTTCCAGAGCCTCCGACATGGGAACCCTTTCCGCACCTGGCACCTCGTCGGAAGGCCCAGATCGAGCTACGGGCTCAACCGCCCCACGCGCTACGGTCGGTTGGGGTTGCGACGCCCCCGCAGGCGAACCCCCGACCTCGATCGACACTGCGAGCTCGGCCGCCCCGTGCGCCACGGACGTTTGGGGCTGCGACGCCTCTGTCGGTGAACCCCCAACCTCGACTGTCTCAGCCCGCGCGTCACCGCCGGCCTCGACCGGTGCCCCGACCTCGGCCACGGTTGTTTCAACTTCGGCCCCCTCTGTTCCCAACAAGGGGAGAGCCGACCCGTCACCGTCACCCCCGGGGGTGCCCCTGGTCTCCTCGGCCCCCTCTCGCTCGGCAGATGGGAGAGCCGGCTCGGTAGGGTCGGCCCTATCTTGCCCCAGAGAGGGGAGTGCCCCCGAGCTAGGATCGCCCTCGGTAGTGGAGAGGAGATCGGCCTTCCTAGCCCGTTTCCTGGCCTTCGCGGCCTCCCGCAACCTCCCCTCCATGGGATCCTTGCGCTTCGCCCCGCGCGGCCGAGAAGTTCCCCCTGAGGCCACCCCTTTGCCCTTATCCCGGGCTTGGGAGCAACCCACAGTGGCGCCCGGCTCATCAGCCGCCGAGTCGTCGCCAAGGTCAATGATCTCAGCGGCCTCCTCCAGAGGCTCCCGCCTGGCATCTGCAACAAAGAAGAAGGCGTGGTCAGAAAAAAGAAAGATGACCCCCACATCCGAAGGAGGATCTAAGTTGTGGCACCTGACGGCTTCAGCTGCGTAAGAAGGCACCGCTCGATATTCTCCGGCGTCACCAGCTCTTCGGTAGACTGGCGATGTTTCAGCAAACGAGCAGCATACTCCTCCACATGTGGGGGGAACTCCTCCTGTCGGGGAGGGATATTCGGGTGGAAATTGGGCATTACTTGGCACCTCCAAGTCTCCTCCACCGAGTTAATCCCCGCCGAGAAAAATTGGGTCTTCCACCCTTTATGCGAAGAATCCTTTGCCGCCAGTGAAATACAGCTCCTATTCCTCCTCGCCTGGATGAAGTAAAAACCCTTCCCCGCCGACGGGTGCGCCTTCAACTCGAAGAAATAGTGGAAGAGGTCCAAAGAAGGAGGAACCCCGCACTGACGACAGAGGATTCGAAAAGCAGAGAGGAGAAGGTACGAGTTGGCTACCAACTGAATGGGTGCCAATTGGAAAAAGTTGAGAAGCGTGAGGACAAAGGGCTCGAAGGGGAGGCGAAACCCGCTCTTCCACGCCAGAAGAAAGATGCAGATGTGGCCCGTGCGAGAATCCAGGCTCGTCTCATACGGGGCAGCAGCAGCAAAGCTATACTTGTGAGGCAGGCGAAACTAATGCTCCAGCCCCTTCACCTCGGCTTCCCCCAACTCGCTGCAGTTCGGGACCGGCGCTCTCACCACCGGTTCGTCACCCCATCCCTCGGCATCTGAACGCTGGCCCGCCATAGATCTGAGGAAGAACTTGAAGAAGAATTCTCTCGAGACCTCGAAGATTCCGGGGGAGGAGGAAGCTGCCGGACCACCTCCGCAATTATCTTTGCCAACTCCTCAAACGCTGCCGCAAGTCTCTGCTCCTTTGCTGTGTCCTCACGGCGCATCAAAGAACCCCAAAAGTAAAGAAGCGAAGGAAAGCCAAAACCCTAACGACGGAAAGAGTCCGGGATGACAACCAGTGCCCAATGCCTATAAACCCACGCGAGAGGCGGCCCGTCGTTCCGACCTCCGAGAAAATGGGGCCCCTTCATTTCAAATCCGTTAGGATTGCAATTATTACGGGCCCAGGTGACCACGACATGTGGCTTCATAACACCGCCAGATTTCCACCCACCTGAGCCATGCTGGTCCAAAACCCTAAACGACTACTCCTCCGAGCTTATTAAGGCTCGGGAGTAGGAGGGGGACAAGTGGAGAGGGGGATTTCTGTAGCCCAATTAAGAGCAGCCGAACTAGGCCCCTCAGGGCCCAACAAGGCTCAGCTCAGCCAAGTGACAGCCCCCTGGGGCCCACTTAGGCGAGAAAGCCCAATAAAAGTTTCGCTCGAGGATACTACCTTCCTAGGCGGCCTCTAGGCTCGGAAGGCCCGAGCGTCGGTCAGGTCACTGGAAAGGTCCATGCCCGAAGAAGGCGCATGTCGACCAATCCGACCCATCTTCGTCCGAGCTAAGCCTACCACCCGGATAGGGCTGGCCTCTCTAAGCTCGGAACGGCCGACGATTGCTTATCCATGCAGCCGTTAAGAGTCCTCTGTGGGCAGGAATTTATAAAGGTGAGGGACTCCAACTCCCCAAGGTGATAACGCTCCCATGATAAGGCAATGAAAGCCCACGTCGAGGACGTAACCCCCACCTGAAACTCCTCGACTTACAGGACTCCAGAAGATGGCGCACTATTTAACCTAGGGATACCCTCCGGCAAAAGGTAAGGGAAATCACACGCTCAAAACTCCTGAGCATGAACCACTTCACCCTTCTGGTGGAGAGGGATCTCGCGCAGAAGCTACTTCCTCCCTATATTGCTCCCACCATAGCTCTACTGACTTAAGCATCGGAGGGTTTTCCCCAGGGACTCATCCCTGGGCCCCCTGATCCGTTTCCCTTTCTTGCAGTTCACTATCCGGTGATCCACTGCCCGCTCAGGACCAGCGCGAGATCTTGCCTCTTCACATACGTAAGGTAGTGTCATGCACTCAAAGTCCACACATGCCCACGCATAGTTTGTGCATCATGCATTCATACTTAAACTCTAGGCATAGCAAGTCTGCACATTGTTTGTACATTGCACGCAGAGTCTGCACACTCGTTGATGGCACGTCCGTGCATTCACTTTCAATGTGCATACTTTACTATATGCATACTACATTGAATTGTCTCGCACATACACTAAGTCTGCACACGACTGCCTTGATGTCTTAGCAAGTCTATACATGATGCATTTAGGCTTAAGCGTTAGGCACAGAAAGTCTGTACATCGTTTGTACATTGCACGCAAAGTCTGTACACTCATTGATGGCATGTCTGTACATTCACTTTCAATGTGCATACTTCTCCATATGCAAAATGCATTACATGCATTCAAAGTCTGTACACTCGTGGATGACATGTCCGTGCATTCATTCTCGTTGTACATACTTTCTTATATGCACACTGCATTTTATGCATCAAGTCTGTACAGGCTCAGTTCAAATATCAAACTTACTCGATGCATCCTTTCTTTCCTTTCAGATTAATTCACACTGATAACAAGTCTGTTCTAACAGGACTGCTGCTCGAGGAGATTAATAAGGACACGTGATCCAAGAATGAAGATGGCTCAGGATCGTGACACGTGTAATCCAGCAGGCTGAAATGCTGCCACGCAGTCCAGGTGCTAGGGCTGGAATTCGTGGAAGACACACGCCAACCTACCTGCTGCTGCTATAAAAAGGAAGCGTCTCCTTTGAGTGAAAGGTGTGAAAATGATGATCAGAGTGATCGAAGCAGGGGAACTTATCTGAAAGAGCAGAAGCAGAGAGGGAGTCTGCACGATCCAGAAGAAGAGAAAGAGAAAGAAAAAGAGAGAGAGATTAGCAAAAGAAGAAAAAGGAGAGTGAAAAGAGAGATAGAGAGTTCGTGAAAAAGAAGAGAGAAGACTTCTTTGAAGATGTGTTATCTGTTGGCTCTTGGATCAGATCCAGACCAACTTGCTCCTTGAGAGCTGTTTTGTGCTTTACCGTATACAGCTTTCTGTTGCTGTGTCCTTTCCGTATTTTATTTTTCTTTTACCTCTGTTTCAAGCTGTTTGTCAGCAGAGCAAGCTGTGTTGCTCAGCGGGCAGAGGAGGATTCCTCTGGATGGGTTAAGCTGTAGTCCCCAGCGGTTGGCAAAGCTGTAATGCCCTGCGGTCAAGCTGTTAGTCAACGATTTGTAGGCAAGCTGTGTCGCCCAGCGGTTTTCAAGCTGTTTGGCAGCGGAATCCACACTCTGGTTTGAGTGTGGGGTGAACGTAGGTCTGGAGGACCGAACCACCTTAAAAATCTTCTGTGTAGTGGTTTGATTGTCTATTGTGCTTCACTAGATGCATGCTTAGGCTCGATGTGTTTCTCTCTGTCTAGTAAGGTTGTTGATTGCACATTGTCTGTTCGATAACTGTTTTGAGAGTCCCTTGACATTGATCCTAAGTCACTAATCCGTTCATCTGTAAGCATTTTAGTTGACCTAGTGAATCTGTTAATTCCGCAACTGTTCATTAGCTTTCAGTTTGTATCAGAAAGTTTTAATTGGGCAAGAGTTTTATAAGGGGATTCATTCACTCCCCTCTGAATCCATCGCACCAGTCCCAACAAAGCAATATGATGAAAAGGTATTTGATGAAATGCCTTATATCTTATTGACAGGAATTAAATCAATCACTTAAAAGGCAGAGTGCAGCAAAGATTCAAGTTATCACGTGATCCCAGAATTGAGTAATCAGGCACATGATCCAAGGCTACAAGGCTCCCAGCTTTTCAATAATGATCAGACACGTGGATTCGCCTAGTATTCAAGATCTGACACGTGGATCAATTCAAGCCATTTTTTCTGAAAAACTATTGGCGGGAATCTTCTCTCCACGCGCCAGACTGAAATAGTAGGGACCACTTAATCCAGTTAGATCGTATATAAAAAGGAAAACTCTCGTCTGAAGAAAGTGACAAGAAGTTGAAAATAGAGAAGAGAAGAACCAGATAACCAGACAGAGGTTGATTGAAGAAAGAAGAAGATATACAGAGAGAGAAGAGAATAGAAGAAAAAGGCAATCAAAGGAGAAGAGAGAATTCAGAGCAGAATAGTATAGTGCTGGAGAGTGAGAGTGAGTTGCAGAAAAGAGACGAAAAGCCATAACAGAGTATCGGAGAAGAGGAGAAGAAGTGAGAGAAAAGTTCATTGCTGAAGTTATGATTCCTAGATCATATATAGAATTGTTTGCTCATTTGAGCTATATTGGTTTTCATGTTTCATCTGGTCATTGTTTTCAGTCCTTTGTTCTTTTCTTTTATCTCTATGTTTCAAGCTATTTGGCAGTGGAGCAAGCTGTGATGCTCAGTGACAAGGGGCAACTCCTTGGACAGCAAGCTGTGATGCTCAGCAATTTAGCAAGCTGTGAGGCTCAGCAGATCAAGCTGTCAGTCAGCAGATAGCAAGCTATGTTGCTCATCGCTTGTAGGGATTCATCCCCGAAGCTGTGGATCAGCGGATTAAGCTGTGTGTCAGTGGAATCCACACTCAGGTTTGAGTGTGGGGTGGACGTAGGTCTCAAGGTTGAGACCAAACCACCTAAAAATCTTCGGTGTCCTCTGTATGATTGCTTATTTGTTTACTGCTTCGATTAGATGTATGCTTAGGGCAGTTCATAGTCTGCATTTGATTTCGATCTTATTCTCATTTGAATGAGAGGTAAATTCCTTCAACTATCAAGTACATCAAAAGTTGTGGCAGGAAAGATTGGTTACTCCAATCAGAATGTCATACCTTGCGTGAGGGAGCCTAGATCACACTTCTGCCTTGCACTTAATTGTTGGCATTTCTTTTCACTCAAGTGACAATTGTTGGAATCATTTACATACTGAGTGTTTGAGATTAAGTCTCCGTGAAAAGACTATTCCTCAAGAAAGTGTTGCTTTCAATTTAAATTAGTGAAAGTAGTTTTCAAGTTTTTAATTTCACAAAAGTCATTACTGGGATCCATTCACCCCCCCTCAAGATCTCAGTCGTGCTCACTACAATTCTAACATCTGGAATCAGTGAGGATAACCAATCCTATCACTCTTTACCAAGGTTTTAAATGGTCATATTGTTATAGTTCAGATATATGTAGATGACATAGTGTTTGGCTTGATTGATCCCAATCTATGTAAGCAATTTACTGAATTCATGACAAAGCAATTTGAAAAGTGCCTCATGGGTGAAGTCCAATTTTTTCTTGGACTGCAGGTCACATAGACTAGGGATGGATTCTTCATAAACCAGTCCAAGTACACAATGGAGATTCTGAAGAAGTTCGGGATGAAAGATGTCAAACATATATCCACACCCATGGGAACAAGTGCATCTCTAGATGCAGATGAGAAACGTAAACCTACAGATCCCAAGACATACCGAGGTATGATTGGATCTCTCTTATACCTTACTGCCTCTAGGCCGGATATATAATTCAATGTGTGCTTATGTTCAAGATTTAAATCTAATCCAAAAGAATCTCATCTGATTGCTGTAAAAGGAATCTTGAGATATGTTGCTAGCACACATGATTTAGGGCTGTGGTATCCAGTATCTTGCTATTTTGATTTAATATCATATACTCATGTTGATTATGCTGGGTGTAAGCTTGATAGAAAAAGCACTAGTGACTCTTGCCAATATTTGGGTGGGTGTCTAGTTTCTTGGGCTTCCAAGAAACATCACTCGGTGGCCCTATCTATTGTAGAGGCAGAATATGTTACAGTAGGGAGTTGTGGGACCCAAGTGTTGTGGATAAAGCACTAACTCCAAGACTGCGGGATAGATCTTGGATGTGCACCCATATTGTGTGATAACATAAGTGCCATCAATTTAACAAAGAACCCCATCCACCATTCAAGAACAAAGCACATAGAAATAAGACATCATTTCATTAGAGATTTTCAACTCTGAGGAGAGAGTTAGGTCTGTTGTATGCTCTGAATCACGGATAGTGTATGGAAGGCTGATCTAGAGGGGGTGAATAGATATGCCCCCTCTTTTCGATGAACACAGCGGAATAAAATAACTCTTCACACAATAGAGAAATCTCACACGGTAGATGCTATAGCAGATATGAAACTTGTGCCTACGCAAACACCTATCGTAAAAGCAACCACACAAGTAAACCACTGAGACACAGATTTTTAAGGTGGTTCGGACTCTACCCAGAGTCCTACGTCCACCCCTCACTCAAATGAGTGAGGCTTCCTTAGTGCACAAGCACTAAACCATTGCCTTACAGCTTGCAGAGAGATTGTCCCCTCTTAGGAACCGCTGCCTAACAGTTTGAAACGAGGAACGAATCATCTACAACAGCTGAGCCTCACAACTTGTTAATAAGAGGAACAAATTCTCTCACCGCTGAGCCTCACAGCTTGCTACCGGAGGAACATATCCTCCACCCGCTGAGCGTCACAGCTTGCTACCAAGAGGAACAAATCCTCTCACCCGCTGAGCTTCACAGAGGAACAAATCCTCTCACCCGCTGAGCTTCACAGCTTGCTGTCAAGAGGAACGAATCATCTCCCGCTGAGCTACACAGCTTGCTTACAAAAGATATATGATCAAAAAGAGGAAAACAATAGACAAACTCAGACAGGATGTATGAAACTCAAGCTTGAGGAAAATGTCCCTGTCTGAAATCTGGATGGCATGCTTTGCTACTTCCATATTTACGACCTCCTCGCCAGGTAACTTTCGTGACTGATGGATGAAGCTTCTTCTTCTTTGCTGAAGGCTGGAGATGGTCCTTTCTCTTTTCACCGACGGGCTACAGTCAGATGGAAAGCCTTCTTCCTCCTTGAGCTGCAGGGACTCTACTCCTCTCTCTCTCGATTCTTTTTCTTCTCCTCTTTGTCTCCGAATGGGGCTCTTTTCTTTCTCTTCTTCCTCCTTGGACAAATTGGGCTTCTGTTGAATCTTCTCCTTCAGAGTGTGCTCTCCACACTTCATGCTTCTAGCACACGAGCTTTTTTTTTCAGCACACACACACTTTTCTTCAGCTGCCCCTCTCTTCTTTTTCGTTGGAGAGTCTTTCCTGTTCGTTACCTCTTTCAGATAGAGAGACGGATGTTTTTATATCATCGAAGGTTCCATATCCCAGGAAGAGTAGCCACTGATTGGCCTAGAGGAGATGAGGTACGATGGCCTCTCATTGGCCTACCAATCCCCTTCATGCTATACACCCATGTAGGAAGCTTTCTTCCCAAGGCAGGAGATATTTCAGAATAAATAATCTTCAAGCATATTATGATTGGTCAAACAGGAAAGGTTGAAAATATTCTTCTCTAGAAATCCTCTGTAAACGTGCCAACTAACCTTGGATCACGTGCCAATCATATGTGTTGAAGGCTCAAAGTCCGCTCAAGTGAATTTCCTGGCTTTACCTCTTTTTCTGCGCTAGCGAGCTATATGTCAGCCTTAGAAAGGCATTTGTCACCCTTAGCTGCCTAAGCCGTCGCCTTTAGTGCTTTCTCTTCTGCCTTGAGTCATCGCCTCATCTATTTGTCACCATTGTGAGACATTTGTTAGCCCTACTGTGCATTTGTTACCCGTAGTGAACATTTGTCACCGCTAGCGGCCCATATGTCACCTTTAACCTATATTTTGTACTCCTGCTGGACTGCTTTGAATGTGACATGTTTGTGCTTGTAGTTATGTGACATTGGCTTGCCTGGAGAGATTGATTGAAATGGTGCTACTATACTGGTAATGCATCCTGCTGGACTGCTGGCATGAGCTCCGGAAGACTACAGACTTCTTGCAACATATGCGTACCGCCGCTGTACTGAATATGCTGCTAGCTTGTTCATGCTAGCATAAGATACTTGATTCTACCTGATAAACAACCATAGATTCCATTTGACTTTGCTAAACCTTGACGTGATGTTGCTACTATGCTTGACGACTTGAAACTGCTGATCAACATGAACTGCTCTTCAGAAGAACAAATGCAGCTGCTCCTTCTCGATCTCATCATTAAAGGCCATAGGAACTGAAGATTAACCTTATCTTTTGATCTTGAAGGATGTTAATCAATGTCGTCCAAGGCTTAAGAGGGCTCCAGATTCAAGATAACAGGGTTAGAAAACCCATACACCATTGATTCCTTCGAACATACTTGATAGCTCTTCATGTTTCACTGCTAAGAGCTATGTTTCACCTGTAAGGACCTATTTGTCACAGATAATGGCTATTTGTCACTGTTAGGCATCTATTTTTCACCCTTAATCTATCGCTAAAGCCCTACTTTGAACATATCATATTTCTTCTCTTTTGGAACTTGTTGCGTCGACTCCATGGATAGATGGCGTCGACGCCATTTGGTCACCAACTGCATATAACACTATATATCTGCCATAGAAGCTATTTTTCACCCTTAGATACCTATTTGTCAGCCTTAGGTACCTATTTGTCACTCTTAAGCCATATTTTACTCCCTTCTGCAAAGGTGTCAACCACAAGTAGTACACAGGAACTTGCTGCTAACTACGTCAATGCACAAGGTCTTGGCGTCAACGCAACAAGATGGAATTTGATAGCTTCAGCTCCGCAACGTATTTTTCACCCATGAAAACCTATTTGTCAGCCGTGGGAACCTATTTGTCACCTTTAACTGGACATTTTTCACCACTATTCATCATATGTCTGCCTTGTTGCCATAGAGGGGAGTCCATAGATGCGTCGACTCCATTTCATAATGGCGTCAACTCCGTAAACTTACAAGCTTGATTTCTTCTTCTTGTTTAAAGGTTTTCAAGCCCACTCTTCCATCTTCATTTAAGGAGTTCTTGAGCTCATCCTTCAGACATAAAGACATAGGATTGCTTCCATGGTGTGCATATGGAATAAGCTCCATCAGCACTACAAGAATGTTGCATCAACATTGCTGCTTCCTTTAACACTTCAACAACACAACATGCTGCTTCAAATATCTATTGTACAGTTGCTTGGCCCTCAGCAAATGAAGAAGCATAAAATGGCTGGCCTTGAGTATAAATTGCTATGGAGTTGACTCGACTTCTTGAACTGCTTGTTTTGCTTGGCTTAAACCTGAAGTCCTGGCTTACTTAACTCATCAGCCACATTAAAGCCTCTAAGATTAAAAAGGCTTTCAGCATTTGTCATGCAGGATTTGAGCTTCAAAAGCTTCACTTAATGCCTTCCTTCAGCATGTGCTTCAAGAGTTCACACATACAACATTAAAGCACACATGGCACTATAAACATATAAGGCATGACATTATCAAAAACATAAGCTGAACATATCAAAAGAGACTATTAATGACTTATTGTGTGTGACATCATCAAAATCACAGTTTAATGAGTCATAGTGTATGACATCATTAAAACCGCAGGGACAGAATATTCTCCCCCTTTTTGATGATGGTAACACTATGAGTCATTATAATCATTTAACCACAAGGTGCACAATGCATCAGTGAGACATGGTATGCAGTAGGACTCAACACTGCTTCCCCAAAGGCACAAAGACTCATCAAAGGTTTAAAAGCTCTCTCCCCCTTTGCACTAAAACTCTCTCCCCATTTGTACTATAGACAATACACTCTAATACCCAAGTGCAAATGAATGCAAATGACTCATCAAACTCTTCTCCCCCTTTGACATCAGCTAAAAGGATTGAGTTTAATATGCAACTATGAATATGGAGAGGAGTAAGGTCAATCAAGAATTCTTAAAAGTGGAATAGGATCACAGCAAAGGTAGCAGTTTTAGACATGAAGTGGAAATCTTCAGATGTATGGACACAGCAGTGAAATGTAGAGAGTAGAGAATGAAGTCCAATATGCATAGCAACAAATTTGGAGTTATGCTTTCAACAGAGCAGTCAGATTAGAAATTATTCAAATAAGGAGTTATGCAATGAAAAGTTTCAATAGTGGTGAAAGGTTTCAGGAAGGTTGCAAAAAAATATCCATTGTAGCATGCCAGACATGAAGAATAGCAACAAGAATTTGCAATGACAATTTCATCAACAGTGACAGATCAAATTAGCATAAGTAGGGTGTCATCAAAAGTAAATGAATTGGAAAAATTATTTCATAGAATTCAAGAAAATATTGATCAAAAGAATTACAATTTGAAGCATTATTCATTAGTCAAGCTTGCAATTTTCAGATTCTTCCGGTATAAGATATTCTATGACATAGCCCTTATTTTCTGCTTGGTTTAAGTGTAATAAATTTAGAGTTTATGAATTAAACTCTTTGAAGTATTTTGCACTCAAAATTAATAGACATAAACCAAGGCTACATGTTTAAATCTTGTTTAACCTCCCTTAACCCTACTCACTCAAAATCAAGGACTCCCTTAGGAGTAGCTCAAGACTAGTATTGAAATTAAAAATATTTGACAATTTTGATTAAGTCCTGAGGGGCTTGTGGGAATGGATTTATTAATATTTATTTATTTATTTATTTATTGGGATTTGTTAGATTTGTTAGATTTATTTATTTATTGCATAGGCGTGCCAGTCACGTGTGTGACAAAATTTTGTTATGCGCTTGATCTGACTTGGTCAGACAAATGTGAAGTCCGTGTCGGGACCAGAAGTCCGCCATACCGTAAAGGCTATGACATTAATTACATCCTCTGAGAAGGAGGAAAACCCTTGATTAATCGTCAAGAGAGAGGGCCCTTAGGGCCGAGGAAAAGGTACATGAAAGCAATGTTCACCATGTTAAGTAGTTTATAACACGTGTGGGCATGTAATGCAGTGAGGTTTATTTATTAAACCGGCTCCCAGTACATGGCGGAGTGTTACACTCACGCATAGTGAAAGTTTCCCGTCGGGCCTAAGCCGGCCTTCCACTAATCACCATTTGATATACTGGAGCACCGAGGAGGTGTAAGTGTTCATGCAAGACACCTGCTCATTTTTTAATTTGCTTTAGCTACATGCTCAAGGTGTGTGCATGTGATGAACGAATGCAGTAATTCATGGGAAGAATAATAACACTTCGGGGGGGGCAGACTTAAGAGGGTCCTGAGTTCAGGAGAGGGACTTTTAGCTCGGAGCAAACTGAGTCATGGCCATGATGGAGATGATCCCCTGGAATCCAAACTCAATTGTTGGGACTTCAGATGCATATTCCCCTTCTAGGGTCTGAAGAAGATGAGAGCTCCATAGAATCCACCAGAACAAATGCCTTATTATATTTTTTTGTTTGATTATTTTCTAATTTTACTCGCGAGTGAGATTTATTCCAGTCATATGGATGCATTTATTAGGGTTCAAATTGAGGGGGATAGGAATGCCAATGATTTCCCCAATCCTTGGGGAGAAAGGGATGGAAAATTGAATTCAGGAAGACCCCAGCAAGTTGTTTTCAGACACACACACACACACACACACACACACACACACATATATATATATAGTAGGATTGTGGCTCACATGGAAATGATGGATAGAAAGGAGGATAGCTAGGTCGGAGGAAGAGTCAACTCATGGAGTCGACTCCTGCCCAGCCTAGCTGCAAAGAAGAGGCCGACAGAACCTGTGTAGAAAGGAGTCGACTCCCTACTGCCACAGGTCTGACCCTGTAGACCTAGGTTGACCAGCCCACCAAGCAATCAAGGCATGCATGGGTTTATTTGAAGGAACATAAAGAGATGATTTTTAGCCTAGTGCCCAATCGGTGGCATTGAAGGAAGTTCATGAATAATTACTAAAAAAAGGACAAGATATTCAGGTAAGAATGGATTTAGAAGGAATGGAAAGCCCAAGGTTCAAAAGATTATAATGATTGCCATTCTCAAGGACTTTCTTCAGCTGCATCGACCTGCCTTTGACAGTGCATCGACCTGCCCTTGGCTGCTACTGCTACTATCACCGTTCAGTTGGTGGTTTGCATTGCTGCTGTTGCAAATGGAGCTGCCGGACTCTACTTCAAGATCTGCTGCATTTGATAGAGTTGCTATGAAATCTACCGACCTCTGAAGATCTGTTGAATTCCTTAGGCTACTGTTACTGCCAGTTTAGCTCTCAGGGGCATTTGATCAAACAGTTAACAAATCCCAATGAAATGAGCATAGCTTGAATTGGGCCACTGAATTTGGCCTTCTATATGTCTTGCCATGCCAATTCAGTCATGGAAGACTGTATGTGAACTCAGCGGGGTTGATCAGGATGGAATTTGCATAAGATAGTGGACCAGCAAATATGACATGATGAGCTTGCGTATGACTTGGTTCTTGAAAATTCATGTTCTGAGCTTCATTAGTGCTGAAGTGAGCAGTGGCTCTCTAAGGTTTGCCAAATTGCTGAACTTGCAGATCCGAGCTTATGAATTTGGGAAGTGGACTGCAGTTAAGACTCTTTCATGATTTTTGAAGTTTTCCGAGTCATTAGGAACTTCTGACCATTGTAGCTTCTGAGCTTTATGAAATTTTCCAAAGTTACTGATCTATCTGAAATGAATTTTCTGAAATGACTGTTTTTGGATTTATTTGAAAGCTTCTGAATTTTCCTTGAATGACTAACCAGTGTACAATCATGCCCATAGTTTTGAATGACCGCATTTAGATGTATTCTCATACAAGGTGCATCTTGGCCTTGTTGCATCTAAAAATCTTCGCCAAATATCAATGGCTCAGCTCTTTTTTTTTTACTGAAATCTGCTGGCTTTCTCACCCTACCGAACAGCTGACTTCACCAACTCAGCTGAGATAAAGAATTTACTGAACTCATACTGAATTTCAGAATTTTAGAAAGTCATGAAATAGCTTGACACTCGGCTCCTTTCAACCTTTCTCCTTTGTTTTTGCAGTTCAGGTAGAACCCAAGGCCCCCCTCTCTTCTGAAATTCATTTGTTTCTCTCATAGCTCATCTAATTTGATTGATTGGTGCCCTTTTCTTCTCTCGTTCAGGGATGCTTAAGCATATTTATGCAAGTGCAAATGCAATGCGAGGGACCCACTGCCAAGAGGTGGCCAAGGGAGCTGGATGCGTCGACCCGAGGTTGGTTCCTACGTCGACGCAGGATGAGAAAAGGGGTTACGAAGAGGGAAGTTTGTGTTGTTTCATATGGGGTTATGGATCCATACTTAGCACAGGCCACCATTGCCCAGGACAGACTTGCTGAGCTCAAATGTTTTAATGATAGGGCAACTTGAAATTTTTATTTCATTCTTCATGTAGCAAACCTTATGACATGGACACGCACATATGTGGACATGCACATGCAGGGCAAAAGGGAAACATGCTCAACGCAATTGTTGAGTCTCTCTAGGTGATTTTGATGATAACAAAATCTTGGTATGACAAACGGTTTAAGTACATCCATTCTTACAGGTGTAAGTGCTCATATAGGCTCTCAAAGTTATTTTTTCTATCACAAGAATATGCTCAAAAGGATCGTGTTTCAAAAAGCCCAGAATAAGTCAAAACCAATTCAAATTGAATACAACAAAATGTGGTCTCACAGTATATTGTATAAGGATATGATTTATGGGCTAACAATGCTATTTTTGCAGGTTTTTCAGAGTTCGATCGACCTGGCCAGCAGGAGCGGTCGACCTAATCTCCCAGAGCTCAAAACTCTGTAAATTTACAGAGTTCGGTCGACCTCCCCCCTTGGATTGGTCGACCGATTCTCCCAGCAACAAAAGCTTCAAAACCTGTAAAAGTTAGGTCGACCGCCCCACCTTCCTAGGTCAACCGAACCCCTCGAAGCCCCCATTTTTGACTTTCCTTTCTTCACGAGGAGAGAGCATCTATCAAGGATTTTTTAATCCCAAAAGTCTCCAGACATCCCTGGAATTGTGGATATGTGTCTTGGCTTATTCTTGACCATTCAAGTGTTATAAAAACACCTCTTAGGGCCAAGGAACCCTAATCACACAAGGAAGATCTAAGGAGGCTACCAAGGGAGAAAAAGGGGCTGCAGAAGAACTCTATGAACAGTGTTTCATCCAAACACTCTTCATCAAATCTCAAGCATTTGAATATCATCCTGAAGCCATTCAAGTGGAAATCAAGCTGAGAAGCAAGCTTCATCAAAAACCTTCTTCATCCACTAAGGGGGAGCCTAAATCTGGAGTTTTTCATCTGTGTTTCTACTTCTATTTTCATTGAGCTTTAAGTGTGTGTTCTTGTAATCTCTAAACACGTGTGTGTGTGTGTGGATCTACCTAGATCTACGTGTGTGTGTGTGTGTATTTTTTTTTTCATTCAGATCTGTGTGTGTTTCGGTGCTCTTGCACCTTCGTCGGAGTTCCTATCCTCCTACGAGTGTGTGTGTGTTCAGATCTTGTAATCCTCTACAAGATAGTGTGTGAATCCTCACAATTTGTGGGGGGTGGATGTAGGTTGCCGTCGTTGCATCCGAACCACCTAAAAATCTCTATCTTTTGTGTGGTTTGATCCTTTTCTTCTACCCTCGTTCTATGCTAGCATACACTATATCACTCTCGTGCGTTTTCCTTTCAGATCTAGCATAACTTGTCATTTATACATTAGATCTTTGGTATATCAAAAGGTAGATTCGGATTGATAAAGCCATTCTTGTTAGGAAGATAATACCTTGCGTGAGTAGAATCTTCAGATTTATATCTCCGCCATAGTACCAAGAATTTGCTGTGTGTGATAGGTTTTGACAGATCTATTTGTTATTTCATCATATCTAAGTCTCTTAAAGATTGTTTCTTTATATCTATTTAATTCTGGTATAAGTTTTGTAAAATTTGTAATCACCCAATTCCCCCCCCCCCTCTTGGGTTTCATTGATCGCGGGACTTCAATTGGTATCAGAGCTAAGGCTCTATTTCTTTCAAATATAACGATCTAGAGTCAGATCCAGATCAATGGCCAACAAGGGGATGATGCCTGAGGGTCACTCCATTCACCGTCCTCCATACTTTGACGGCTTGAATTACTCCTATTGGAAAAATAGAATGCATGTTTTTCTGAGAGCACAAAAGTACGAGATTTGGAGGGTGGTGGACAAGGGCCCACATGAGCTTTCCAAGGATGAAGACGAATGGACTCATGAGGATAATAAAAAATCCACAGTGAATTTTAATGCTATGAACATTATGTAATGTACTATTCATCCTAACGAGTTTTCTCGTGTATCCATGTACAGTTCAGCAAAGGAGATGTGGGACAAGCTGTGGCTTATCTATGAAGGAACCTCCAAGGTCAAGGAGACCAAAGCCAATCTACTCGTCACAGATTACGAGCTATTCAAAATGAAACCCGAAGAAACTATTTCTGAGATGTTCGCAAGACTGACTGAGATCACTAATGGTCTCAGGGGTCTTGGAAAGGAATACACCAACTCCGAGCTCGTGAGGAAGGTGTTAAGATCTCTTCCACCTGCTTGACATACAAAAGCCACAGTCATTGAGGATTCTAAGAATCTGTCCACACTCTCCTTGGCCGAGCTCATAGGGTCACTCATGACCTATGAGATTAACATCAAAAGAACTATGGAGGAGGAATCCAAAAAGAAGAAAATCGTGGGCTTAAAAGCCAACCAGTCTTATGATGACTCCCAAGAAGAGGAGTCCAGCGAGGAGAGTAATGAAGAAGAAGACTTGGCTATGCTGACCTACAAAGTGAAGAAATTTCTGAGAAGAAAGAAGAATTTCCAAAGAAATTTTAGAAAAGGGCAAAGGAAGCCCTTTCAAACCAAGGGTGAGCCGAGCAAGCCTAACAATATTATTTGCTATGAATGCAAGAAGTCCGGGCACATGAGAGGAGAGTGCCCAGATCTGAAAAGAAAGTTCAAGAAAGAAAAATTCAGAAAGCCAAAAGCTATGGTCGCCACATGGAGCGACGAAGAGGACGAGCAGTCTGAAGAGGAGCTAGAACAGCTCGTGGAAAGCCTATGCCTCATGGCACATGAGGATGACTCAGTCGAGGTAAATTCTGATCTTGATTTTATTTCAAATGAACAATGGGAGTTAGGATATGAAAAGTTGTATACTAAATACAAGAAAATCAGATCTGAGAATAAATCCCTCAAAAAGAAACTTGAAGATTTAACACATGAGGACTCTTTTGTTAAGTTTGAAAAACTCGAACAAGAATGGTTTCAATTAACAGAAGAAAAAGAAAGCTTGCTTACAATAATTTCAGATATTGAGAAAACTAAAGTTGAATTGGTGTGTAAAATGTCTGAAATGGAAAAGAGTTTTGAAAAATTGAAAAATGAAGAAGTTCTGAAATCCACAAATTCAAAACTTGAAAAGAAGAATGTGAGCTTGAATGAAGAGGTGGCTGAATTGCAGTCCACCTTATCTAGGTTTGTCAAAGGCAAACAAAACTTAGATAATTTGTTGGGAGTTAAGGTTAATTTCCAAAAAAAAGGTTTGGGGTACATTCCCTAGAACAAAAAATCATTTAAGCACAAGATCACAACTTCCTTTATTCATGAAAAAAATGATAACTATGCATCATGCTCACACACTAAGCCAATACATGTTCAATCTAAACCACACAAATATCAAAGAAGATTTTCAAATGTCAATTACCTTCATTGTGGTAGATTTGGTCATGTATTACTAATTGTTGGTTCAGAAAAAACACACAAAGAAATCATGCTGCTTGGACTAGGAAAAGAAATATACAAAATTGGACTAACTCTCGTGGACCCAAATTAGTTTGGATACCAAAATCAATTGGATGAAAATCTTGTTTCTTGTAGATATGCCTTGAAGCCAGAGGGAGCAAATGGTACCTGGACAGCGGTTGCTCAAGGCATATGACAGGGGACAAGAAAGTGTTCTCTACTCTGCAAGATAAGGACGGAGGCAGAGTTACCTTTGGTGGAAAGGACAAAGGTAAAATAATTAGAATTGGTAACATAGGTAAGAATTCTGAAACTTTGATTGAGAATGTTCTTTTAGTGAAAGGGTTAAATCATAACCTGCTGAGCATAAGCCAATTGTGTGACAAGCGTTTTAAAATTATTTTTGATGAAACTCACTGCCTTGTCATGAATAAAATCTCTAATGAAATCAGATTCATCGGCAAAAGGAACAACAATCTGTATACTATCGATCTTGATGATGTTTTCGATGATGATGTGTGCTTGGTAGCAAACAACCATGATAATGCATGGCTATGACATCGAAGACTAGGTCATGCTAGTTTTGGAGTGATCTCCAAATTGTCTAGACATGATTTGGTGAATGGATTGCCAAAGTTAAAGTTTGAAAGTGATAAAATTTGTGAGCCTTGCACAAAAGACAAGCAAACACGCATCTCCTTCAAAAATAAGAATACTATTTCTACCTTCCGACCTTTGGAACTGCTGCATCTTGATTTATTTGGCCCAACTAGGACATCCAGCCTAGGAGGGAAATCCTATGGTTTTGTGATTGTTGATGATTACTCTAGATTCACGTGGGTATTATTTATAGCCAATAGAAGTGATGCCCTGATGGAGTTTCAAGTATTTTGCAGGAAAATCCAGAATGATAAAGGATACCTCATCACCACAATTCAAAGTGATCATGGTGGTGAGTTTGAAAATCATGAATTCAGCAGTTTTTGAAAGGAGAAGGGATACACACATAACTTCTCATCACCAAGGATGCCTCAATAAAATGGAGTAGTGGAGAGGAAAAATAGAACCCTGATAGACATGACACAGACCATGTTAAGTGATAACTTTCTACCAAAATATTTTTGGGCTGAGGCGGTAAGTACAGCATGTTACATCATCAACAGGGCAATGGTAAGGCCCATTTTGAAGAAAACTCCATACGAGCTCTACAAGGGTAAGAAACCAAACATTTCCTATCTTAAACCTTTTGAATGTCCTTGCTATATTCTGAACAATGGTAAGTCAAACCTAGGTAAGTTTGATGAAAAAAGTGATAAAGGAATCTTCCTAGGTTATGCATTGAATTCTAGAGCCTACATATTGTTTAATAAAAGGACTTTGGTTGTTGAAGAAAGTCCTCATGTTATTTTTGATGAATCTGAATCAAAACTGATGAATCAATCCATTCTAATCTTGGATGCAGATGAAGCTCCTAGAAATCCAAATGATGCTGAACCATCCAAAGTTAAGGATGAACCAACGGAAGGAACTTCTAGCAAGGATGAAAATGATGAAGATCCTTCAATTAAAACACTTCAAGAACAACCATTGCAACACCCTGACTTGCCTAGAGCTTCAACATACTTGAAAGATCACCCCGCTGAAAACATCATCGGTAATCCTGAAGATGGGGTAAGAACTAGATCTTCACTAAGGCAAGTGGAAGAAGAGGATTTAATGGCCTTAATATCTCAAGAAGAGTCTAAGAATATTCATGAAGCTCTTCAAAATGAATCATGGACTCAGGCTATGCATGAAGAGTTACACCAATTCTAAAGGAACGAAGTGTGGTCTCTCGTGTCGCGTCCCAAGAATCATCCCGTAATTGGAACCCGTTGGGTTTTCAGAAATAAATTAAATGACACAGGATTAGTTGTTAGGAACAAGCCCCGGCTTGTAACCAAAGGGTATAGCCAAGAGATGTGCATTAATTTTGATGAGTCTTTTGCACCGGTTGCTAGATTAGAAGCAGTCCGAATTCTATTATCCTATGCTTATTCTCTCAACTTCAGATTATTTCAGATGGATGTCAAATCTGCCTTTCTTAACGGCTACATCAAAGAGGATATTTTTTTAGAACAATCTCCAAGTTTTGAAGACCCAAAACATCCACAACATGTGTACAAGCTATAGAAGGCCTTGTACGGATTAAAGTAAGCACCAAGGGCTTGGTATGAAAGGCTCACCTCATTCCTAATTGAAAATGGTTGTAAAAGAGGTAAGGTTGACCAAACACTCTTCACGAGAAAATCAGGTAAAGATATATTAGTAGTTCAAGTGTATGTTGATGATATAATTTTCGGAGCTACTGACAATGCTTTATGTGATGAATTTGCAGATATAATGCAAGGAGAATTTGAGATGAGTTTAATGGGTAAACTAGCAATCTTTCTTGGATTGCAGGTTAAATAAACGTTAGAAGGCATCTTCATAAATCAAGCCAAATATACCTTGGAGTTGATAAAGAAATATGGGATGGCAGAAGCAAAGCCCATGTCAACTCCGATGGCCACAACCATGAAGTTAGACAAAGATAAAAATGGTAAAATAGTAGATTCTACACTATTTTGAGGTATAATCGGATCACTACTGTATCTCATAGCATGTCGTCCTGACATTCAATACAGCGTATGTCTATGTGCTCATTTTCAGTCTTGTCTTAAAGAATCTCATTTATTGGCTGTTAAACGGATTTTTTGATATTTAACTGGCACAATAGACTTTGGCTTATGGTTTCCCATCGGTAGTTCATTTAATTTGATTGCATATATCGATGCGGATTATGTTGGATGCATTGTAGATCGTAAAAGTACTAGTGGGTACTGTCAGTTTCTCGGTGGGTGCCTGGTTTCATGGGCCTCCAAGAAATAACATTCAGTAGCTCTCTCAATGGCCGAGGTTGAATATGTAGTCGCTGGAAGTTGTGGAGCCCAAGTACTCTTGATCAAAAATCAATTACTTGATTTGGATGTTGAAATGAAATGTGTTCCAATCTTGTGTGACAACACCAGTGCAATCCGCTTGTCAAAAAATCCTGTACAACATTCTAAGACAAAGCATATTGATATTCGACATCATTTTCTAAGAGATCGTGTAGGAAAAGGGGTCTTTGAATTGAATTTCATTGACACACACAATCAGTTAGTCGATATCTTCACAAAACCCCTAAACTAGGAACAATTCAGTAAAATAAGAAGAGAACTTGGCATGTGCAAGGGTGAGAGCATACATGCCTAGGCTTGCACTTAGGTGAAGGAGTTGCACTTATAGAAACTCATTTGCATAAAGGGTAGATTGCCATGCATGTTCTATGTACTTATTTTCAATACCTTGTGTGTATATACACCCCTGCATGCGTGAATTTAATTATACATACAACCCTTCTTGAAACTTTTCTAAGACCGAATATTCCTTGATTAAATAAGTATGGACCCAGTGACTTCGGATCTAAGGCACTTTCTGAGGGGGAGAGTTAGAGAATTTTCTCAATACCCCATCCATTTTTCATTCCAAGTCATTCCCTCTCATTACTCCAAGGTGTTGGTTCAATCAAAAAAAAAGTCGAAGGAGTTATTAAAAAAAATGGGAAATTAGGGCTAGGTCGACCACTTCGGTCGACTGCCGCCCCATGTCCAGTCGACCGTTTTCGACGAACCGGCCCAGCTTAACCAACAATCGAACCCATTTTAAAGGGGTCTTCACACCCCATTTCCTCATTCCATCGCCTACATTCTCTCTCCAACATTCTTTCCTAACCCTAGAACACCAAAACCCCACTTCTCAATCCCCAAATCCTCCACTTTCCTCCATCCGCACAAGATCCGGCTTGTTAGTCACGGTTTCGGGATGAAACCTCCGCGGCCGTTCGTGCGATTGAGAAGCTATCCCCTAGGTTCCAGATTGTGGAGAAGATCATTTCAAGCCCATGGAGTGTCTTTTGGTCCATCTTCTTCCCCAAGGACGAGAGTAATCCTTTCAGGGGTTTCCACAGCGGGTTTTCTAGTCTAGAATGCCGCCTAGAAGGAGTTCTCGGCGTTCTTCCCAAGGGGAACCCAGTGCTCAGAGACGTGAGGCTCCGACTCATCCACCACAGCGAGCTCCTGCACCTCCTCGTGCACCGAGGTTGCCTCCACAGCCCATTATCGACCCTCGTCTAGTCGATTTCAATGAGGTGAATGAAATTCTTCCTGATCTATGTGCAATATTTGAGATTCAAGATGGTTGGGTAGATTTTGTCACAAGATATCCCCGATACTACCCCAACCTAGTCCAACAATTCTATGGAAATCTGATTGAGAGAAATGAACAGTTATATACGGTTGTTCAAGGCATTGAGATTCTTATTACTCCCACCCTTTTTGAACAAGCCTTGGGAGTTTCAGACAGGGTGCAGACATGGTTTTTGGTAATGGTGAAGTTGAGGACACCTTTCTTACTATGACCGGTTGTGATTATGTGCGTGGTGTCAGTGATTTAATCACCTTAAATGCCAACTATTTTCCACCACTATAGCGAATATTGCATCACATGTTTACTGCACTCATCTATCCCAAGAGTGGAAGCCGAAATGAAGTAACAGAAGTTCACAAATTCCTGTTTTACTATGTTATGAATGGGATTTTAGTCAACATGGGTCGGCTCATGACAGATTTGATTAGAACATGCCGTACCCAACTTCGGAGATCCTTGCGGTATGCTTCACAGCTGACAAGAGTATTCATACATGCTGGAATCAATTTGACTGATGAACTATTTATTCGACTTAGACAAGATGATATCTACAACAAACATAAGATTTTCACAGATTTTGGATACTATTGGGGTCCAGATGGTCAGCTTCGTAGAAATGTACCCGTTTATGGAGAAGAATCTGAAGAAGAAGAGCCACAGCAGCAGCAGGGTCAAGGGGAAGCCCCCCTCCTATTCAGGCGGAGGACTAGCCTCCTCCACCATCTCCACCACATGTCGATCCGGAGATGCCTCTCCACCATAGTTCTTTCACGGGGAGTCCTCTACTCAGGGAGCTGGACAGCCTTCTTGGATAGAATCTGAGACTTTCGATAGGCATTATTCTGGACTAGTCACTCGCGTGGACACCTTTGGGAACCAACTCTCTACTTTTGGGGATCACATAGACACCATGGGTGATATGTTGGAAACCATGTCCGATCGCATAGATTCTTTCTCCACAGTCCTGGACACCTTATCCACTCAGATGACCACTCTCTCCACTCATATGACCACCCTCACCCAAAGCCATGAAGACTCACGTGAGGCCTTTCATACCATGAACCGCGTTCTTCTTGATATGCAACGCCGTGACCTGGATAGTGATAACACAATTGCTAATCTCCAGCACCGTCTTCAGTTTCAAGACCACATTCTTGAGGATATACAACGCCGCCTTGGCCATCATCCTCCTCTTGAAGATCAGCCTCTTGCAGATGGCCACTGAAAATTTTCTTTTGCTTCTTCCCTCTAGTCTATTGTCCAAGAGTCTTGTGTCTTCGTGGGTCTACTTTTCATCTATCCTATTCCCTCTTTTGATGATGCCAAAGGGGGAGAAGTAGTTAGTGCATGGTCTTATATATAGCTTATGCATGTTGGTATGTTTGTATGCATGATCATTTGTGAGGTTGTGTTTTGTTTGAGTCAGTTCTGCATTCTATCGCATCAATATACTTTGTACTGAAAATGAAATGAATGATGAATTGAATGCAATTGGTATTGGGCATTACATGATGGTTCTTGTCTCTCATTTCCTCTCTATTTGGCAAATAAATTGTGACTTTTGTCTTAATGAAATGAATCCATGGATTGATCATCTTGTGGTTTGTTGGTTTTGACAATCATCAAATAGGGTTCTATGTATATCAAATAGTGTCGGATGAAAGACAGGCTAGCTCGTCTGAAATCCTTCACTATCTGTGAGTGTAAACTCTGCCTCGTATAAGAATCATGTGGATCCTTGTGCGGATTGAATGCAATGTTTTACAAGTTCCCCATTTGCCTAAAAAGCACACCAATGCACTTAAAAGTCTAGAGTTTTGTCATCATCAAAAAGGGGGAGATTTTTGAGTCTCTCCAAGTGATTTTAATGATAACAAAATCCCGGTATGGCAAACGGTTTAAGTACATCCATTCTTACAGGTGTAAGTGCTCATATAGGCTCTCAAAATTATTTTTTCTATCACAAGAATATGCTCAAAAGCATCATGTTTCAAAAAGCCCAGAATAAGTCATAACCAACTCAAATTGAATGCAACAAAATGTGGTCTCACAGTATATTGTATAAGGATATGATTTATGGGCTAACAATGTTATTTTTCTAGGTTTTTCAGAGTTCAGTTGACCTAACCAGCAGGAGCGGTCGACCTAATCTCCCAGAGCTCAAAACTTTGTAAATTTACAGAGTTCGGTCGACCGCCCCCCTTGGACCGGTCGATCGATTCTCCCAGCAACGAAAGTTTCAAAACATGTAAAAGTTATGTCGACCGCCCCACCTTCCTAGGTCGACCGAACCCCTCGAAGCCCCCATTTTTGACTTTGCTTTCTTTACGAGGAGAGAGCATCTATCAATGATTTTTTAATCCCAAAAGTCTCCAGACATCCCTGGAATTGTGCATCTGTGTCTTGGCTTGTCCTTGACCATTCAAGTGTTATAAAAACACCTCTTAGGGTCAAGGAACCCTAATTACACAAGGGAGATCTAAGGAGGCTGCCGAGGGAGAAAAATGGGATGCAGAAGAACTCCGTGAACAGTGTTTCATCCAAACACTCTTCATCAAATCTCAAGCATTTGAATATCATCCTGAAGACATTCAAGTGGAAATCAAGCTGAGAAGCAAGCTTCATCAAAAACCTTCTTCATCCACTAAGGGGGAGCCTAAATCTGGAGTTTTTCATCTATGTTTCTACTTCTATTTTCATTGAGTTTTAAGTGTGTGTTCTTGTAATCTCTAAACACGTGTGTGTGTGTGTGTGTGGATCTACCTAGATCTACGTGTGTGTGTGTGTGTGTGTGTGTGTGTGTTTCATTCAGATCTGTGTGTGTTTCGGTGCTCTTGCACCTTTGTCAGAGTTCCTATCCTTCTACAAGTGTGTGTGTGTTCAGATCTTGTAATCCTCTACAAGATAGTGTGTGAATCCTCACAGTTTGTGGGGGGTGGACGTAGGTTACCATCGTTGCATCCGAACCACCTAAAAATCTCTATCTTTTGTGTGGTTTGATCCTTTTCTTCTACCCCCGTTCTATGCTAGCACACACTATATCACTCTCGTGCGTTTTCCTTTCAGATCTAGCATAACTTGTCATTTATACATTAGATCTTTGGTATATCAAAAGGTAGATTCGGATTGACAAAGCCATTCTTGTCAGGAAGATAATACCTTGCGTGAGCATAATCTTCAGATTATATCTCCGCCATAGTACCAAGAATTTGATGTGTGTGATAGGTTTTGACAGTTCTATTTGTTATTTCATCATATATAAGTCTCTTAAAGATTATTTCTTCATATTTGTTTAATTCTGGTATAAGCTTTATAAAATTTATAATCACCCAATTCACCCCCCCTCTTGGGTGTCATTGATCGTGGGACTTCAGCAATCATGTTGTTCAAATGGCCAAAGACTCATTCTCTCTATGTGAAAACCATGAATAGTTCTAATCATGTGGTATGTGTGGACATGAGTCCACTGCACCTGAATGGGGAGGAAACAATTGATATACACGTATGCTTAAAGTATTACACATTTTTTTATTTTTTTGAGAAAAGTGGTGGTCGGTCAACCGAAATTCTATTTCGGTCGACCGAACCTCCCAGCACTGGAAGGTTTTACAGGCTTGCAAGCCTAAGTCGACTTGGGACTTGGAGTAAGTCGACTTACTCCTTGCTGTCAGCAGGGTTTTGGTTCTAGTTATATGATGCATGGGTGGGTCTTTGATTCAATCAAAATGCATGTATGAAGTCTTAGTCTACTCATGATTCCTTTTGTTCATGACATGCATGAATGGGATTTGGAACTATTCATATAATGCATGTGAATGATCTTTGATTTGTTTATATAATGCATATGAAATTCTGACCCGTTAATGGCACACATATGAATGATTTCGGCTTGTGCATACAATGCGAAGGGAATATGCCAGACTGGTAGGCATGGGCCTTGTGCAGATCACCACATAAAAAGGAGGGGCTATGTGTATTCATAGTGCAGCAGCATGCAAGATGCATGGGCCTAATCTATGCACCATTCATGCAATGTGGAATGCATACCAAAGGGGGTACATGATGGGTTTAAACCTTTCTCATGCAGAAGGCTTCTACAATTATTATCTATTTTATTGAAAGCCAACAGGGGGGGCCATATACTTGCTGGAAGCATGGCCATGGTTCTATTGCATCTGGGCGAAGGATATGATGGCTGACATGCTCAAATGTGTAGAGACTGGATTTGTCAATGGGAATCTCACCCTGTCCAATAGTGGACAGATTACAAATGTTGGAGCAATTTTGTGAAAGTTGGCAAGTGCAGGCATAGTTGGTGAGAGCAACAGCCGTCCTACTGCATTCTCTAACACATGAATGAGTTGCAAGTGTGGAGTTTTAATTTGTTCATGAATTCTTTTTTTTTTAACTAAAGCAATACCTGAGAGTGGTGGTAGGAGAGCGCTCACCGCCTCAGAGAGGGAATGAGTTGTTCGCTCCACCACCAACCACTAACAGGCAATTTTATTAATATGATAAAGGGAGGTTACAGAAGGGAAA
This sequence comes from Amorphophallus konjac, assembly GCA_022559845.1. Lineage (NCBI taxonomy): Eukaryota > Viridiplantae > Streptophyta > Magnoliopsida > Alismatales > Araceae > Amorphophallus > Amorphophallus konjac. The sequence goes on along the minus strand of CM040129.1, from coordinate 56,886,965 downwards.
GGAAAAGAGATTACAAGAGATCATGGCCTGATAGTAGGGCACCCTATCTTGTCAAGACGATAGGGGCCCTTTACAGAAGGGGGGAGATCAGCCCAAGCATCATATAAAATAGGAGACACTGACAAAAAGCACCCAAGACCAGAAAGAGAATCCGCGACCGGGTTGGCCTCCCTGAAGATGTGAGTGAAGGTGACCTGGAGCGCCTGAGCGAGGTCAGCAATGTCATGGAAAATATAAGTCAAACGCCAGGGCCGTGAGCAGCCACCCTTCATGATCTGAATGAGCACAAGAGAGTCCGACTCAACGGAGACAATTGAGAGACCTTTGGACCGGCAAAAGAAAAGCCCATCACGGAGGGCCAAGGCCTCAGCTTCAAGACTGGAAGATACCCCATAGTAGGCAGCAGCAAAAGCAAATAAGAGATCACCACCATTGCTGCGAACAATACCCCCGCCACTAGCAACACCGCAGCTAGACTTGAATGCACCATCTACATTGAGTTTCAGCTGTCCTGGAGGAGGGGCAAGCCACTGAATCACCTTAGGTGGAGGAGGGTAAGCAGGGGGAAGAACCATGCCCCAAGAGGCCAGCATGTGATGCAGCGAGGGAGAGATGTCTCTCCCTTTGAACTTGATAGACCGGACAATCGGGCAAACAACAAGCATGACCCGGCAAAGGATGCGCCGAGGAATCATGGGCCGGTCACCATAACGGGATGAGTTCCTACTGTACCATAGCTCCCAAATCACAGCCATAAAGATGCATTTGAATATGCGACCAGCCAGGGAAGAGTGGCCGCTGTCCATTAGGTAATCAAGAACCCCATTAGTTGCAGTCAAGACCGCACGGTTGTCAAAGTTGAGGACTGCATACAACGCAGTCCAAACCTCATTCGCAATATGCCCATGGAAGAAGAGATGCAAATCTGATTCAATGAATGGCGTAGGGCAGCAAGAGCACATGGAACATATAGAAATACCACATTTCTGAATGGCGGCGTTAGTAGGGAGGCAGCCACGAACAATTCTCCATGCTAGAACCGACCATTTCAAAGGGAACAGAGGGGACCATAAACCAGACCAGCAAGAAGAGGACCTCCCTTGGAGCAGCTCACAGACTGATTTAGAGGTAAATACACCATTAGAGGTGAGGCACCACATCCATTGATCATTGCTATCAACTGAAGATAAGACGTAGTCAAGGCAACGTTCATGAATTCTTTTGCTCATGAAGCACATGGATGGGATCTTCATTTTATTCATGCAATGCATGGGAATCATTTTGGTTTATTAATGCAATTCGTATAGAATGTGGGGTGCCTGACAAAGGGGCGAATGATAACTGGGCTGTTTGGGTGAAGAGCGGGTGTTAAGAATGAAAGCTAGGTGTTAGAGATGAAAAATGGGGCTTATGGGTAACAAATGGGCTTTAGCACTGACAAATGAATCGTTAGGGGTGAAAAATAGGTAGAAGGCGACGACTGGCGTTAAAAACATGGGGGAAGAAGAAAGGGAGTCGACTCCTCATGGTCTTGGAGTCGACTCCAAGTGTTTTTTCCTTTAAAAAGAATGCATATACACATATACAAGCACGCATATGGATATACATGGGGTTTATTCATGCATGAGATGTATTTTATGCTTTAATATAAATATGAAGGGGATTGCTTTGTTGAGAAAGGTTCTGTGGGGGTTCCAATTCAGAGCTACTCAGAAGATGCTGCTATGCTCATGCTAAATGGAGAAAATCCCAGTTCATGAGGTAAGTGCCCATAAGCTCAAGGCCATTTCACTTTGTTCAGCAGAGTTTGATTAGGTGGGCTGCAGGCATACATGCGACCATGCCATGTTCATTCAAATTGCTAGATTTTCATAATGCAATTAAAGGGGATGTATGAAGAGTTCAGGTCTTCAATTGTTGTGCAGGAAAAACTCCTTTTATTTCTACTCAAAGCCGACCAACAGGGACCCTGGGCCAATTAAAAGCATGGAGACAAGGCTATTAAATTCATGATGAATGTGGAGTTATGTGTGAGTAAGAAAAGGAAGTCCTTAGCATACTCGAATGTTCAGTAAATGTAAAGAGTCACTGGTTTAGTTCAGAGCAGTTCAACAGTGGAGTGTTCATGCATTTGCATTATGTGCGATCTGACTTTTGTTTGCCTTAACACACAGCTCTGGCTAGAATTCAATCTCATCAAGCCCCCTCCTTGGAGTAACTTCTTTTATCAATATCAAACAGCGAAATATGTTCAGATGTTTATTCATTGTAGCATCATATATTTTTTTGTTATGCTCATGTTGTCATTGTTAGCTCATTTTTTTAGTCCCAAATTCTGATAAAATTTTGGCAGCACCTCCCCTGGACTCGAACATTTGAGGGTGAAAAGCGAAGCGCATCCAAGGATATACCGGGATGGCCTCTAAACACAGTGAGCCAAGGTTGGCTGCTTTAAGATCCCCAAATTTGGTAAGGAAGAACCCCGAGGGCTAGCCTACGAGGGGAGCTCCACAAACTCGGGGATGATCCTTCCATTCCTTAAGAGAGTAAGCCATGAGTGGCTACTCTAAGACCCCAAATTGGGTAGGGAGGAACTTCGAGGGCTAGCCTACAAAGGGCACTCCACATACCCGGGGATTATCCTTCAATTTCAAGATATGCAGTCAACGGCTACCGGCTCTATGGCCATTAGTATCCATCCCTTAAATGAGAAGTCATTCGGAGATCATGCTATGAGGTAGCAAATCCCCGGAGACTTGAGGGTGGTCAGATGAAATCTGAATTGATATAAGCCATAATATATATCCCTCTCCTATAGCCGGTCCTAAAGTATATACGAAGAAACTTCGATGCAACCAGCGGTGTTGACATGCTACATACTATATAATATATTACTGTGACAGATGTAGAGCATATGAGTAATAGAAGTTGATGCAGGATGGTCTACTGTTATCTTTATACATAAATCAGATAATGCAGTGGAAAAGGATTGGTTCCAACAGGTTTTTGGATTGAGCCAGAGCCCCAACAACCCATGGATGTGGGTGACGAGGCACATGTCCATTTCCACAGGAAACAGATGCATTGAACAACGAAAGATATACATGTTAAAGGAACTGGAAACCGTGCACATCAAATGCATAAAATCTGCCCAGACCAAGGGTGATGAACAGGGCCTACTGGCACACTGGAGAAGGGATTCACGTATTCAACGTGGCCCACGAGGGCGTTGGCAGCCTGAGATGGCCAGGGAAAGAACCTTCAACACATGATCGATAGATTGGTGGTGGGACAGAATCTAAGAGATGAATTCCCATTTCTGCAGATTAGAGGAGACAGAACCCAACAGCCATCCATCGTAATTAGATGGGCTGGGTCTGTACCTGCTCATAATCTTGCTCATTCCTCCGAGCATGAAAAAAACGTGGGATCAAAGTAAAACGAAATTAGGAAGCTGGCATCAAGAAGAGATTCAGAGGGAAGAACACATTTGCACCCAAAACCAGGCTGGAAGCATTTTCTTCATTCATGTAAACAAAAAAAAGGATACATCATCCAGATCATTACATTTCGAAAGCAAAAATGAAAGGGAATGAATATACAGTAAGAAAAAGAGAGAAGAAAATGATGGGGAGGGAGGAGCATTGACTCCTTCCCTCCCCGAATCACACATCTTCTAATCCTCTCTTCCTCTCTTCTTCCTCACTCAGACGCGAGCACAAAGCTTGGTTGCTGGGTATCTCTTAGCAGACGGGCCTCCCTTCTCTTCGCCAGCCAGAGAGATTGTTCTTCTGACTTTGCTTGTTCTTATAGCAGCAGGATAAGGGTCTCCATCGGAGTGCACGGACGAGGAATCTCCTTATGATTGGAGGAGCTTGTCACACGTCCCTACACCGTACAGGCTTCTAGATGAGCTTTGAAGCTTGATCACGCGTCGTGCGTGAGGCCTCCGCTTGCAGTGGATGACGTAAGGGGGGGCCAATGAAGAGAGTTCGTGCCTTGCTCTGGTGGTCCAGTGTGTAGAGAGATCTTCTGTAGGTGGAGCTGCCGCGTGGTTGGACGGGCGCTCGCCGGACCAGGGTGCCAGGGACTCTGCCGAAGCCGGAGCCACCGCGTGCGTGTGAGGAGAGAGAGTGAGCGGGGCCTGTAGGTGCGAAGAGGGCCTTGGCACGATAAGGGTGACAAATATTCACTACTGGTGACAAATAGACGGGATGGGAAACAAATGCTCACTACGGGCGACAAATACGCGGTAGGAGTGACAAAAGGAGGATAAGGGTGACAAATATGCAACATCGACGGCTCTAAGCAAGAGGCAGAAGGGCAACAACGATGGCTTATGCAAGTAGGGGTGAAAAATAGGTTGTAAGGCTGACAAATGGGCAGTAAAGGTGAAAAGGAAGGCTCCTGGGCTGACAAATGTAGACTATGTATGATAAATATCCTGTTGTTGGCGCCAAATGGCCCATAGCAAAGACAGATGGCCCGCAGCCGTGGCACATGAAGAGTGATCAAGCCCCCTTTTATCATCATTATTATTATTATTTTATTTATTATTATTATTTAGTTTGGGTGCCAACAGGGTTACAGCACTTTTTCTGACCCTTTTGGTCATATTTATAGATTTTTCTTTTTTGCTCATAATTTTTAAGAGCAGTCAAGTATAGTCCACACCTTTTGACTTAAGAGTGTACGTTGATTAGACGCCAACACCCCTAGTTACTCAGTGAGACTGACTATCCTGCTTCATTTTGAGCAAAGATAGCAAAGGCATCTCATGACATAGTTCACTTCATTTCTTTGATGAAGGACCTAGTTTCTCAATGAACCCTTAGCCATTGCTCTACCTTGAGCACTAATTCACAATTTTATTATGTGAAGCCCTTTGAGATTTTTCAGATTATTTTATGTTTAAGAACAATACTTAATCCAAGCTTCTCAACCAAGGTTGCCAAGACCTTAAATTTTTAGATTTTAGGAGATTGCACGGGACACAATATGTAAGAATTGGTTGAAACCTATTAAGTTTTGACTGCAACCTTTTTCAAGAAATTCAATTTATTTAAACTCTTGAATTCATTAGGCTTAAGCAATAGTTTTATTCATGGGTGATCATATAACCTTATAAAAGAAGATTCCTATATATGATATGCTCAGATTAATGAATTGGTGAATAGATTGGAACTCTTCCGAGTACAATGGAGATCAATGTATTTGAGTAGGAATCAACAGTGAAGATAGTTTTTTCAAGAGTTGAGTGTTCTTGCAGACCAGTTTCAGGATTTGCAGAAATGATGTGGGTGACAGATTTTAAGTGTCTAATACCGATTAGAAGAGAAACTTCTCATGAGAGAGTGTAAGATAAAGAACTTAGAGAGGCTCCCCCTCAGAGAAAACTAGATTTGAAGGCAGATATTCTGAATTTAGGCTGAGGATGAACTGTGATCAAGTGTTTGTCAAGGAACATCCCTATTCAACCAACATATCCTGAATTTCCAGGACAAACAAAGGAAGTCGACTTATGAAAGTGCTTAAGTCGGCTTGAATTCAAAAACAGAAGACAGTGATTTCAAAATATTGCAAGGAAGTCGACTTGGCAGTTCTCAAGTCGACTTGAGCTTTTCCAAAAAAACTTCTCGACTCAAATTGATTCAAAATGGATGCATGGACTTAAGTCTTCTATTATCAAATGAAATGCATTCGAATGATGCCAGGTTGGCACTGGCTCCCCCTAACTAAATGTAGATTTTGGCATGATGGAAAATACAAATGAAAGCATGAGACACTTACTTCCCTTGACTAAATGCATTAAGTTATATAAGCTAGACACAAAAATCATGCAAGGGAGTGTGTTAGCTAGACTCAAAGGAATTTTCAAGCCATTAAGTGCAGGATTGACACAATGGATCCCTTAGCGCCCCCTCACACTAATAGTCCTTGGACCTATGCCAACACATGATGCAATTTCATGTTAAAGTAGATTCATCAAATTTTAGCATGAGATCATGGAATGATATGCATATGCAAACATGTGTTAGTGTTGAAGTTTCATACAACAAATTCACCGAGTTTCAATATGTGATTCAAGGAGTGATATGTAGATACAAACACAAGCATTTGTTGAAGTTTCATGATTCAAAGTTAGCTTCACAAATAGCCCTTGGTACCTGGCGGAGCACTTAGGTCTGAAGGCCACATCACGCATAGTGTGATTTTCAGATGGACAGAAACTGCCATTTTCCCAACACCATTTGATATACCATTAGGCTTTTCATGCAACCAACTTTAAGATCCCATAACAAGAACAATTAACTTAACTCACAAAGTACATGCATAAAAAATGCATCATGAATGCAATGCAGTTTTATATGATAGCAGATTTATCAAGTTTTCAGCAAGGTTCAAGAGATGACATATGTATGCAAGCACACACTTGTGTTGAAATTTTATACAGCAAATTTTGAACTGAATGCAATTGTTTATCATGGACATGGCACATCATGACACAAGATAATGTGCAGTATGCAAAACACATTTTGACTGTAAAACCAGAAATCAAATCTTTTCTTCAGTTATTTCAATTTGAGAGTTCTTAAGGACATGAGCAGTGAACAATCACAAGTGAAACAGTTGAACTAACTGACATATATGAAAATTGAGTAACTGACAGGATAAAAGGTTGAACTTCAATTATCAAGATGAATACATTTAAAGACTGACGGATCTAGAATTGAAATGCAGGATTTGGGATTTTACCAACTAGGGTGCCTTGCTTATTTATTAACCCCTTTTTTATTTCCTTACTCCAAGGCACACCTGCAGAGTCAAATTCTCATTTTCTGTTCAAAGGTACCCAAGATCTCTTGGGTCCTGAAAAGTTAGTAGCACCTTTCACATGTGCTGCCCATGAATTCAAGGCATGCTGATCATCAGATTTCAAATTGAAGCAATCATTCATAACATGCCCTACCTTTCCACAGTAATGACAATGAATAGAGACATTCAAAATTTTCTTCAGAGAGTATACATGAGGTATCTCTGGGAAGGTAGATTTTCTGCCATTTCTATCATAGACATTGTGAATTCCTCTCAAATGCCAACAGTCCTTGACTGTATGGCCAATCCTTCTTAGCTATAACAGAAAGGCTTCCTTTTTTAGAACACTTTGGTCCTCTTTGGAACAGTGGGTTTTCTGTGAGCCTAAAATTCATCACTCTTCAAAACAAGGCAATTATGCATTACATGACTAGATCTATCACAGTAAAAGTATTTAATTGCCCTTTTCTGGACAGCATGATTTTCAACATGAATGTTTCTAGTATGCACATGAGGATTTTGAAATGAACTTCTTTTATTTGAAAACTTTCTGACATTTTTGGAACCATTTGTTCTTTTGCATGCATTCAGATCATCATATTTCTTGATACGACATTCATGCATCATATAGCCAGCTTTACCATAGTAATGACAAGAAATTTTCACTGAGTGTGCATATGTGTGCGAATTGGAATTATGTACAACATGCACTGTGGTAGCAGAAACATTTTTGAACTTTTTCGATTTTTTAGTTTGTTTTACAGTTTTCTGATTAGCAACTTGTTTTGAATTCTTTTGTGCAGTGAACTAAAAGACGGGTGACCTGATTGAAGTGTTGGGTTGTCTTGAGCTTTGAACAAAAGACGTAAACAATTTATTTTCAAAGGATTTTTTATTTTCAGGTTTATAACCCACCCCTCTTTTTGGAAATTCACTCTAACTCCCAACAGCTTATCCAAATTTTCTTGTCCATCAACAAATTTAGTTAGTGATCTTTTCAAATCTTGAATTTCATTTTCAAGGGATGTAATATGTAGCTCATAACTAGTAATCTCTTGTTCACTGCAGACAACACATTCATTCAACACTTTATTTGTAGTTTTATAACTTTCAATTTTCTATTCTAGCACATGAACATTTTCAGATTCATCAACCGGTAAACATTTTCCATTTTCAAAAATAAGCAATTTTTCAGACATGGCAGTATTCAAGTGTTTTAGTTTTTCATTTTGTTCAACCAAGTTCTTAATTTCTGCAACATGTCTTTCATCGTTGGGTATTGAGTTCAACTTTTCATTCAGTTCCACCTTTACTTGTTCAAACTCTAATACCCTAGATAGCAGATGTTTGATTTCTTCTTTCAAGGAGTCAATTAGCTTTTCTTGCCACTCAAGATCTGAATGAAGACCTTCATTTAACTCTTTCACAAATGAACAATTTTTGCATGCAGAATTTACAGAACATGTGTTTTCAGCATCTTTTCTGAGTTTTCTATTTTGAGATTCAGATATTTCAAGATCTTTCGGAAGTTTTGCATTTACTTCGTTGATAGTTTCAAATTTTTGAGAGATCAATTTGTTTTTGTAGTGACCCAAATTTATATAAATAATTTCTAGATTGAATTAGGCATTTATAAAGCTTAGTAAATAGATACTAGGCTAAATAATTAACCTAGCTTTAGTAGTTATAGCCCAATAGGTTTAAAGACCAAGACCAATAAGTTTGGCCCATATTCTAGAAGGTTATTTAAGATATCCACAAAATATTGGGATAAATACACTTTAAAAAGGGATAATTTAGTAACCAAAGAGTTTGAATTAAGATGAATGTCCACGCCCAGTTAATGTAACGATCTATCGAGCGACCGTCACAGCCATATAACGGACCAGACCTAGTCCGTTACAACCTGCTAATTTTGTGAGAAGAAGAAGTTGCAAAAGATAAGAACTTTGGGATTCGCTTGGCTAGAGACCAACTTGGGAGAACTTATAACATTGCTAAGGACTCTTAAAGATTAGGTTTTTACCAATTAAGGACTCTAAAATCATTCAAATCCTTGAATCCTAGCCAAAACTCTATAAATAGAACCCAGTTCTGAACTGAGCGACCCTTACTTTTGACTCGTGAAGAATCAAGGTAAGGAGATAGAATCTCGGGTAAGTTCTTTAGAGTGTTTTGTTCCTAATACTTTAGACTGACTACCCTCAAAATTTCATGTTAGGAGATCAAGTAACCAAGGAGATAAGGGCTTCTAAAGTCGCTGGTTCTGTCATAGCAGCCCAGGATTCAAAGCAAAGGACCACTGAAGATCAAGGAATTAGGACGCCCAAACAAGGTAATTAGGGAAGGGTTCTTTAGAACTTTTTGTTCCACTTAGTTTCATCTTCTTAACCTCCAAATTTCACATCTTTAGGTCAAGAGATTGGAGAGATAGGGCAACGTGAAGTTGTTGAAAAATCACAGGAAGAGAAGAACTAGGGCGACCCTTGAAGACTCAAATTAGAAGTTTAAAGCCCAGTTAAGAGGTAGGTTATCTCATGAACGGAAAAAACACATTGTTAGGGATAAAAGCCCTCTAGTTTATTTAGATTTCATGCATTATATTTCATGAATTTCATGTTTTAGGATTAGTCTATACATTCATGCATGCCTTCAACCCTAATTGAAGATAAAAAGCTATCTCTTGTTATTCCATTACTACCTATGCATCTAGATGGCCTTTTTTTCGTTTTGACATGATTAGAGTAGTTAGTATGCCATGATTTAATCATAGATTTCTATAGTTTCTATTTTTTGTCAGCAGAGGACCTAACGGTCTATCGTAAGACCGCCAGGGACGTGTAACGGACCTACACTGATCGTCACACCCTCTATGAACGACTAAAGGGTTCTGAGAAACCTGACAAACCTAATCTAGACCGTTACCTTCCTGTGACGCTCCCAGACTAGTCCGTCACACAACACTGCATTCTGTCAAGATCGGTCCAATTAATATATATGCCTAGTTAATTAGATCTTAACCTATTTTTCATGGTTTTAAGCTCCAATATTGATTCATGTTAGGAATTTGCATACTTTAGAGTTATTTTCAAGCATATGTTAATTTCATGCCAAAACACTATAGTTTTGTATTAAAACCTTGATTTAGAAAAGATTTTGATGAGTTTTATCATGATTTTATACCGTTACACATTCTCTCTTATCTATAGAGTCATTTTCTTTAAGTACATGGCATATATCCCGGTATATGTCCATTAGTTCACACTCTTACACTATAGGAACATATTATTGAATATGAGAACCTCTCTATTGGATATTCCTTCCAATGGACTAGGAAATCTTGTTTCAAGACCTCCGTAATTCTGTGCGAGCCTGGGATTCCCACTAGGACGCCGAGTTGGTTGTATCATTAAAGCCATTTATCTAGAAAAGCACAAATCAAAGTTTAAGTCTTGTAACGGACCTGAACTAGCCCGTCGGCTTACCTAACGGACCGGTGTACGACCGTCACATTGTACTAAGTCCAATTTCTTTGTTTCTGGATTCAGCCTGTTCTAACGGTCCAGTTCTCGACCATTACGTTCATGTAACGGCCCAGTATTAGACCGTCACAGTTCTAAAGTCTTTAACCCGAGGTTTGACCAAAGGGTTGATATTCTAAAGTTCCCAGATGGATTATTGATGGTCTAGGACTTGTCATATTATCTAAGAGACTTAATATAATGAACGAAAGATAAGGAAAGTACCGTTATGCTTCCGATTTATTTCCATGGCATAACATAGTTCTAATATGTTATTGAAATTCCTTGTTCCAAATAGAAGCATTCATTCATTGAATTATTATTATCATGAACTTATTGAAATTGTACATTCTTGGCCATATTTTATTGAAACGTGGAAATAGCTTGATTTATACTTGAAGATGCGATCGAGCACTGATTGTGTTCAAGGGCTCTATGCTAGTCCCCTCGGCTGATTGTCAGAAACATACTGTAAACCATGGGATATGATGCTACTAGCGTCGCATTGCACTGAGAGTACTTTCTCTATAAATAAGTGAAATATCCACGGCTCGTGAAGTGAAAATCTCGATACACGTACATGACTTTCTTGCTTGTTACATGATATTCCACAGAAGTTCACCAAATACTTGCTCATAAGTAAAAGATGTTTAATTGATGACTACGTGGTATTGCTAGTACATTCTCGTTACATTCTTGTTCACAAAAGGCCATGCTACATGCTTGTTCATACTTGCTCATTCTATCTAAAATGATCATCTTTGTTACTTTAGTTATTCGCTTGATTTATCGTATTTCGCATGATTTTACCTTATTCTTTAGAGCTAAAATGCTAATTACTTAAATAGTGCCTTCATGTTGATGTGAAGATACCTACTGGGCAAGTGTGCTCATTACCTATTTCCAATCTTTTCAGGAGATGGAAGTGAGTCGGGTTCGGATTCAGAATATTCAAGTAGTGGATCTGAGAGTGAATGAAGAATGAGTGAAAAGTTAGGAAGTCTACATTGTTTAGATTGAGTCTATGTAATTTTATTATTTCTTGAGTCTAGTATGATGAAGAAAGTTGAATTAGTGATTGTATTTGAATATTTGATTGATAATGAAATGAAAGTTGAAGCTTGAATAAATATTATGTAATTGCATTTATGTGTGTGATTATCTTGCGCTCTGATCGTTCTTGCTCGCAAGAGGCTTACCATACCGGCTGTTCACGTTCCTCGAGCTAATCTTCCGCTATAATAAAGGCTCGGGATGTGACAGTTAAGTTGGTATCAGAGCCTAAGTCTCGGGACTTAGGGAGAAGAATCATGTCATAGGATAAGTCCAAGGTTTAAGGACCCCTACCTATGAACTAAGGAAGAAATTCCCATACCCATGTGAGAATTGGGTAGAGCCCGGGAGAAGATAGTTAATTAGCTTTATGATTTATTTTCTTCCAACTCCACGAGAAATAACAAGTTGTTATATTTCTCTTAGGTACCTTATTTTACAAATGGCTCATCGTGTAGATTGGAATGGCATGCAACAAACGGTTGCCGGCCTTACTCAGGCATTGCAAACCATGGCCCAGGTAGGCGCAGGGGTGAGGGTTGGCGACTTACATCGTAATTTCCGGAGTTTAAACCCTCCGCGTTTCTATGGTTCTTCTAATCCGGATGAAGCAGAGAACTGGATTGACGAGATGAACCGTATATTTGACGTCATCTAATGCACCGATCAAGAGAAAGTGCGTCTTGCAACTTTCCAACTCAACAAGGATGCCCGTACATGGTGGAAATCGATTCCGGCACCTCCGGTCGATGCACCTCATACATGAGATGGTTTTCTCACTTTGTTCCGTAATAAGTACTTTTCTGAGCATGTGAAAGAAAGAAAGACTATGGAGTTCGCCTCTCTCCGACAAGGAATGATGACAGTTGCGGAGTATGAACTTCAATTCTCCAGACTAGCACCTTATGCACCGCATTTAATTAGTACCGATCTATTGAAGGCTAATCGGTTTATGGACGGGTTACGACCCAATTTCATCCAGCAGCTCGGGACCCAAAACATCCGTACTTATGCGGAGATGGTTCAACGGGCATACTTATGTGAAAGGACCTTAGAAAAGGTCAAGAAATTGAAAGGAAAAGGAGAAGAGTCCAGTCGACGATCTGATCGGCGTTATAAGAAAGAAAAATTCAGCATCATGGAACCCTATAAAAGTCGTAATAGTAAGAAAAGATCTAGGAGCGGGAACGGTGGAAGTTCCCAGAAGAACAAAAAGGTCAAAGAGAAGAGGGAGCAAGTCGCCACGGCTTGCACTTTTTGCGAAAAGTTCGGCCATTCGGCTGAAGAGTGATAGAAGCGCCTTGGTGCTTGTTTACGCTGTGGAAGCAGGGAGCATCGCATGCCGGATTGCCCCCTTATAAAAGATCAATCATCTGGTGGTGGATGCATGAGGCAGGCTCGCCTCAATGCCGTTCTAGAAGAAGAGGAAGCACCCAGGGATGGTGGGCTTATGGAAGGTACTCTTCAAATTTATTCTCGTCCTGCATTTATGCTATTTGACACTGGTGCCTCTCATTCTTTTATCTCCACTACTTTTGTAAAAACATTACCAATCGCATCAGTTCCTCTACCTTCAGATCTTACTATAACCACACTCTTAGGTTCTGGAACAAAACTTACCAAATATTATCCTGAGAGTGAAGTAATTGTAGAAGGCCACAAGCTCCCCGCAAACTTAGTATGCCTTGACATGAAAGGGTACGATGCCATTCTAGGGATAGATTGGCTTATAGATCATGATGCTGATATTAACTGCCGAAATAGGATTATATCCTTCCGAAAACTAGGTCTTCCAAGATTTTCCTTCCTTGGCATCAAGTATAGGAAACATCCCACTATCATATCTTCTCTTCACGCTTGTAAACTTATCTCACAAGGATGTGAAGCTTTTCTTACTTTTGTCATTGTTACAAAATCCAAGGAAATCACCCTAGCAAACATTCCTATTGTAAATTAGTTCTCAAATGTATTCCCATCCGAATTACCCAGTTTATCACCCGAGAGGGAAGTGAACTTCACTATTGAACTCATTCCAGGAGCAGCACATGTTTCTATAGCCCCTTACAGGATGTCCCCCACGGAACTTAAGGAACTAAAAAGGCAGTTGTAGGAACTACTAGACAAGGGTTTCATTAGACCCAGCACATCCCCCTGGGGTGCACCGGTGCTATTTGTCAAGAAGACGGATGGCTCTCTCAGGTTATGCATAGACTATCGGCGACTGAATCAACTTACAATCAAAAACAAGTATCTGTTGCCGCGTATTGATGAGCTCTTCGATCAGCTTTCGGGAGTAGTGTATTTCTCCAAAATAGACCTCAAATCAGGTTATCATCAGCTTAGAATTAAAGAAGAAGATATTTATAAATCAACTTTCCGAAGTCGTTATGGCCACTATGAATTCGTGGTAATGCCGTTTGGGTTAACAAATGCCTCAGCAGCATTTATGTAACTTATGAACAGTGTTTTTCAACCATATCTGGACCAGTTTATCGTCGTCTTCATTGATGATATCTTGATATATTCCAAGATAAAAGAGGAATATGAAGAACATTTGAGGATAGCCTTGTAAACACTTAGAGAACATAAACTTTATGCCAAGCTTAACAAGTGTGAATTCTGGCTCAAGGAAGTTTCATTCCTCGGCCACGTTATTTCAAAAGAAGGTATTGCTGTGGATCCTTCGAAAGTCGAAGCTGTCAGAAATTGGAGTCGGCCAACGACTATATCAGAAGTACGAAGCTTTCTAGGTCTAGCTGGTTATTATAGGAGGTTCATTAAGGACTTCTTAAAAATTATAGTTCCTTTAACTAGACTCACAAGAAAAGAAAATTCCTTTGTCTGGTCAGAGGAATGTGAAAAGAGTTTTCAAATTCTTAAGAATCACCTTACTACAGCTCCTATTTTAGCACTACCGGTGGAAGGTGGTGGATTCGAAGTATATACGGATGCGTCTAGCATTGGCTTAGAGTGCGTCCTCATGCAAAACGGAAAAGTAATATGTTATTCTTCAAGACAATTGAAACGTCACGAAGAGAATTATCCTGTGTATGATTTGGAATTGGCAGCTGTTATTTTCGCCTTAAAATTTTGGCGTCATTATCTCTATGGAGAGAAATTCACGGTCTACTCGGACCACAAAAGCTTGAAATACTTATTCTCTCAAAAGGAGCTTAATATGAGACAGAGGAGATGGTTGGAATATCTCAAAGACTTTGATTTTGCTATTCAATATCATCCTGGCAAGGCTAATGCGGTAGCAGATGCACTCAGCAGAAAACCATTGGGTATGCTATCAAGTCTTATGATTAGTATGACTAATCTTATTCCTCAATTTGCTCAGATGAACTTAGATATTGACCTAAAGGAAGAGGATTGTTTCATGGCTAATATCCGAGCTCAACCTACATTGATTGAGGATCTGGTCAAGCTGTAAAATGATGATCTCGTATTACTGGAGATTAAAGTCAACATAGAACAGAGGCCGGATTTCTCTGTTTCCAATGATGAAAGTTTGTTATTTAAGGGCCGAGTGTGTGTACCAGATCATGAGGATACGAAGAAACTGATCCTAGAAGAAGCACATAAGTCCAAGTACACCATTCATCCTGGTAGTACCAAAATGTATCAGGATCTCAAAAGAAGTTTCTGGTGGCCCAATATGAAGAGAGAAATAGCTGATTTTGTGTCCCGCTGTCTCACCTGCCAACAAGTAAAAGCAGAGCATTTTAGACCCGCAGGTAAATTACATCCCTTGAATATTCCCGAATGGAAATGGGAGAGTATAGGAATGGATTTCATCATTTGTTTACCTAAGACCAGAGGAGGACACGATGGTATATGGGTAATCATAGACCGATTGACTAAGTCTAAACATTTCATACCAATCAAAAGTCGATGATCTGTGGATATTCTAGCAGCATTATACATAAAGGAAATTGTCAAATTACATGGTGTTCCTGTCAATATTATATCTGATAGAGATCCTCGATTCACATCACAGTTCTGGAAGGGCTTACAACATTCACTAGGGACTAGATTGAATTTTAGTACAACACTTCACCCACAAACTGATGGTCAGACTGAAAGAACAAATCAAGTGGTAGAAGATATGCTCAGGGCTTGTGCTATTGACTTTGGAGGAAGTTGGCATGATCACTTGCCTCTGGTGGAATTTGCATACAACAACAGTTATCAAGCCAGCATACAAATGGCACCCTTTGAAGCTTTATATGGGAAAAGTTGTAGATCACCAATATGTTGGAATGAAATAGGGGAAAGGTAATTTCTAGGTCCCGACATCATCAGGGATTCTTCAGAGAAAATTAAGCTCATTCGAGAAAGACTGCAGATGGCACAAGATAGGCAAAAATCTTATGCTGACAATCAAAGACGCGACTTGGAGTTTCAGGTGGGAGATCATGTATATCTGAAAGTTTCCCCAGGCCGTGGTATTCAAAGATTTGACATTAAAGGAAAGCTAACTCCAAGGTTCATTGGCCCATTTGAAATTCTTGAAAGGGTCGGTGAGGTGGCTTATAGACTGGCATTACCTCCACAGTTGGCAGAAGTTCACGACGCATTTCACGTCTCTATGTTGAAGAAATATGTATATGATCCTCATCATGTCATTACTTATGATAATCTGGAGATCCAAAAGGACCTGACATACGAACAAAAAACGGTCAGGATTCTGGAACGAGAAATGCATCAACTAAGGAATAAAACTATTACTATGGTCCAAGTCCAATGGACGAAGCAATGGCCACACGAAGCAACATGGGAGACGGAAGAATCTATGCGTAGAAGATTCTCAGAATTATTCGATTGTAAGTACACTCTCCGTAAATCCATATATTGAATTTGGGGACCAAAATTTTCTAAGTGGGGGAGGGTGTAGTGACCCAAATTTATATAAATAATTTCTAAATTGAATTCGGCATTTATAAAGCTTAGTAAATAGATATTGGGATTATAAGGCCCAACTAGGCTAAATAATTAACCTAGCTTTAGTAGTTATAGCCCAATAGGTTTAAGGACCAAGCCCAATAAGTTTGGCCCATATTCTAGAAGGTTATTTAAGTTCTCCACGAAATATTAGGATAAATACACTTTAAAAAGGGATAATTTAGTGGATAAGTAACCAAAGAGTTTGAATTAGGATTAATGTCCATGCCCAGTTGATGTAACGGTCTATCGAGCGACCGTCACAGCCATGTAACGGACCAGACCTAGTCCGTTACAACCTGTTAATTCCGTGAGAAGAAGAAGTTGCAAAAGATTGGAACTTTGGGATTCGCTTGGCTAGAGACCAACTTGGGAGAACTTATAACATTGCTAAGGACTCTTAGAGATTAGGTTTTTGCCAATTAAGGACTCTAAAATCGTTCAAATCCTTGAACCCTAGCCAAAACTCTATAAATAGAACCCAGTTCTGAACTGAGCGACCCTTACTTTTGGCTCGTGAAGAATCAAGGTAATGAGATAGAATCTCGGGTAAGTTCTTTAGAGTGTTTTGTTCCTAATACTTTAGACTGACTACCCTCAAAATTTCATGTTAGGAGATCAAGTAACCAAGGAGATAAGGGCTTCTAAAGTCGCTGGTTCTGCCATAGCAGCCTAGGATTCACAGCAAAGGACCACTGAAGATCAAGAAATTAGGACGCCCAAACAAGGTAATTAGGGAAGGGTTCTTTAGAACTTTTTGTTCCACTTAGTTTCATCTTCTTAACCTCCAAATTTCACATCTTTAGGTCAAGAGATTGGAGGGATAGGGCAACGTGAAGTTTCTGAAAAATCACAGGAAGATAAGAACTAGGGCGGCCCTTGAAGACTCAAATTAGAAGTTTAAAGCCCAGTTAAGAGGTAGGTTATCTCATGAACGGTAAAAACACATTGTTAGGGATAAAAGCTCTCTAGTTTATTTGGATTTCATGCATTATACTTCATGAATTTCATGTTTTAGGATTAGTCTATACATTCATGCATGCCTTCAACCCTAATTGAAGATAAAAAGCTATCTCTTGTTATTCCATTACTACCTATGCATCTAGATGACCTTTTTCTCGTTTTGACATGATTAGAGTAGTTAGCATGCCATGATTTAATCATAGATTTCTATAGTTTCTATTTTCTGTCAGCAGAGGACCTAACGGTCTATCGGAGGACCTAACGGTTCTATAGTTTCTATTTTCTGTCAGCAGAGGACCTAACGGTCTATCGTAAGACCGCCAGGGACGTGTAACGGACCTACACTGACCGTCACACCCTCTGTGAACGACTAAAGGGTTCTGAGAAACCTGACGGACCTAATCTAGATCGTTACCTTCCTGTGACGCTCCCAGACTAGTCTGTCACGCAACACTGCGTTCTGTCAAGATCGGTCCAATTAATATATATGCCTAGTTAATTAGATCTTAACCTATTTTTCATGGTTTTAAGCTCTAATATTGATTCATGTTAGGAATTTGCATACTTTAGAGTTATTTTCAAGCATATGTTAATTTCATGCCAAAACACTATAGTTTTGTATTAAAACCTTGATTTAGAAAAGATTTTGATGAGTTTTATCATGATTTTATACCGTTACACATTCTCTCTTATCTATAGAGTCATTTTCTTTAAGTACATGGCATATATCCCGGTATATGTCCATTAGTTCACACTCTTACACTATAGGAACATATTATTGAATATGAGAACCTCTCTATTGAATATTCCTTCCAATGAACTAGGAAATCTTGTTTCAAGGCCTCCGTAATTCTCGGCGAGCCTGGGATTCCCACTAGGACGTCTAGTTGGTTGTTCCATTAAAGCCCATTTGTCTAGAAAAGCACAAATCGAAGTTTAAGTCTTGTAACGGACCTGAACTAGCCCGTCAGGCTTACCTAACGGATGGGTGTACGACCGTCACATTGTACTAAGTCCAATTTCTTTGTTTCTGGATTCAGCTTGTTCTAACGGTCCAGTTCTCGACTGTTACGTTCATGTAACGGCCCAGTATTAGACCGTCATAGTTCTAAAGTCTTTAACCCGAGGTTTGACCAAAGGGTTGATATTCTAAAGTTCCTATATGGATTATTGATGGTCTAGGACTTGTCATATTATCCAAGAGACTTTATATAATGAACGAAAGATAAGGAAAGTACCGTTATGTTCCTGATTTATTTCCATGGCATAACATAGTTCTAATATGTTATTGAAATTCCTTGTTCCAAATAGAAGCATTCCTTCAATGAATTATTGTTATCATGAACTTATTGAAATTGTACATTCTTGGCCATATTTTATTGAAACGTGGAAATAGCTTGATTTATACTTGAACATGCGATCGAGCACTGATTGTGTTCAAGGGCTCTATGCTAGTCCCCTCGGTGTTGACACCCATTTTTTACCGATGAGTTGAGTCGTTCCTCTTATTCCCATTTGTTGATGCCTCGAGTTATCCATCGCTCGTTGGGGCTGTGTTCAGGCACGTTTTGGGCCAATTTTATGGGCAGCCTCCCTCTCTGGTTAGGTCCGAGTTGATTCAGGACTTAATGGGCCTTTGGTTCGATTAATCAAGCTTTTCTATAAATTCTAAGCGCCCATGTACATGTGCGGCCAACCTCCAGCCGTATAACGATTTGTGCGGTTGATACTGGGCCGTTCATATATTTATGAGACATTTAGCTGATTTTCTGAATTATCACCGACAGGCATATATACGGCCTAGACATAGCCGTATAAGACCATTGTGCGGTAGCATCTGAGCTGTCTATCTCTCCAGAGTCCTAATGTCGCCGGTTTTCAGATAATTATCTAATTATCTTATCTATTTTGATTTTCCACTGACAGGGTTGAGCGGTTGCCTCCTGGCCGCCCTTGTAGATGAAAGGTCTGCTATTAGCCGTTCATCTATGAGAGTCCAACGGTGAACTATTCGGTCAGTTCGATGGATAGTTGGATAATATTTATGATTTATTTGAATTTTCGCCAACAGGGTTGGACGGCCAGGACATGGCCGCACATCCCGTTGAACAGTCTATCGTAAGACCGTTCATCCGTTCGATTCCTGAATTTCAACAGATTTTCTCTCTCTATCTGTGATTTTATCCCTAACTTCTCCCATCATTTTCTCCGCGGATAATGAACCATTTTGAGTGCCGTTTTGACTGGATAAGAGATAATTTGATTATCTATGATTTTCCTTTGATTATCTCGACCTAAAAATGCCTAAAAACCCTAGTTTCGGGGTTGGCTTTCTAGGCTCTATAAATAGACCCTAAAGGCTACCTTTGAAGGGGGGGAGATTTTGGTCGACGGTGAAGCCCTGCCGAATCCTTGAGCGACCTACGACCAGGGAGGGAGGCCTTCTACGTCCATATAGGCCTCCGGTTCAGGGAGTAACTTCTATTTTGAGTCCTTTTGCATTCTGGATAGTCTCGTTTTCTTCTCATTGCATGTTTGTTTCTACACATCCATTCTCCCACGTTTTCGTTGCTTGCATTGTCATTCACACATCCTCCCACATTTTTTGACACCCCAGGGGTTTAAAACTCCCCAGGTATCCCCCACTTCACTTAGTTATTATCATTTATTTCCGTTTTAGCATCTACTACACTTTTCAGTTCTAATTTGGGTGTTCTCTTTGTGTTTCCACGCTGTTTCACAGGTTACCAATTCACTAACGCGAGGCCCATCCTTTCTGGCCAGCCGGAAAGGGTCGAGGTTGGACCCTTTTACAACTTCTGGCGTGGTGGCCTTGTGCAGTGCCTACCCAGCCGTTCACGGAGACGTGCGGTGTTACCTGGGCCGTTCTTCTTCATCTTGCGGTCGAGTCAGAGCCGTTCATCTGCCATAAGTTTCTCATCCCGCATCCTCTACAGCGCCCTTAGATGGCCTATCGTGTGGCCGCACATACTTACAGGCGGTTCCTCCTGAGCCATACATCCTCCCAGCGCTGCTCATAAGGCAAGTGTCTTCCTCTTTCCAAGGTACGGTGTGTCAATCACATTAGGCACCTTGGTGGCGATCACGGTTATTTACATTCTTCTGTTCTCCTTATACTGTTCCCATTTATTTTATATATCGATTTAGTAGAAGGGGAGAAGACATCTTTTAAGCCAATGAGGAGTAAAACCAAACATGTCAACAGCCCATTTTTTAGCGATCACGGTGGGACACCTAGTGCCCATCGTGTTAGTGATTTGTTGACCTCTTCTTTTGCTGTGTTAGTCCTCTTTTCTAAGTGATTTCAGGTTGGTCTGGGTGCGGTCTCTGTCCTCTGGAGCATGTGCGGATCTCCAGGAGCCGTCCATCCCTTCGGCGGCTGGAAGTCCACCGCTCTTCTCTGTGAACATCGCCATATCTTCTGCAAAGCCTACTGCGATAAGCGGTCCAAGGCCATCCGTTCAAGTCTTACATGGTCTATGCCATCCATCTCGCTGGCACAGGTACTCCTCTGTCTTCTGATTGTTGTCTTAGTTTCTGTTACACGGTTTATGCAGGTCTGTTCCAGTCATTAAGCGGCTGTCCATAGACCGCTCATCCGGGTACGCAGCTCATTTCTATCACTGTTCATTTCCAGCATTCTCTGGTTTGCATGTTATTTTGTCGTTACTCCTTGCATTATACGGTCGTCTACAGACCGTCTATCTCCCTGAGCGGTCTTGCAGAGACCGTCCTTGTCATGTTACAGTGCACCCATGCTTCTCTTTCATTGCCACCTTATATGATTTTCATGATACTTGGTGCCGATTATTGATCTCCCCCTGCTCCTATATCATTGTTGTATATTTGATCATTGCTTGCTAGTTTTTAGGCTAGACTTTGCATGCACTCCGGTGCGCATAGGATTCATGCATTTCATTCATATTTAGTTGTGTTCCTACCGAGGTAGAGTTTCCTCTCGTCCCCATACTCCTTGGAGCCGACTAGGGGACCTTGCCGAGGACCTCCGTAAGCCTCCGTGAGCCGTGGATTTCCACACGGATGCCAGGCAGGTTGTACCATATCACCCCCTAGTCTATGGTCTGCATTCGTGCGAGAGAGAGTCCTTTAGAGTCTGCCAGTTCTCCATTCTCACCCTATTTAGGTACCTTGTGGTTGAGTGAATTCACATTTTAATTAATCCACTAAGGTCCCAAAAGAGAACTTATAAAAATCTTCGCGCATCATTTGGAATTTGTTTGGGTAATTGGTTGATTCTTTTCTCATCTCTTTCCTCCATTGTATGTTGCACAGTGTCATCATTTGCATCCTGTTGTCAGATTAGGCTCATTAGGTCTAGTTCATCTTCGTGTGTCTCCATTTAGTTGCATTTGTCTTGGGGTCATTTCCCTCCTTGTATTCATTTGAGATCCACTGTGCAAAGTCTCCATTCTCCCCATTGAGCACTTCTCCCCTGTACCTTATTTCTACACCTCTCCATCTTCTTACCCCCGTGTGGATTCCCCTTCCCGTGCGGGCCCATCTCCTTATTCCTCCATCGGACCCTATTCTTTTAACGGGCCTTCTTATCCCGCCCGTGCTGCTGTTGGCCCAATCAATCCTCATTCCCACATACATAATCCGTCCAGGCCCATGCATTCCTCCATTCCTGGAATGGGCTTTCCTTCTTCTCAGGCCGGATCCCCTTATCCGGCCCATCATCATTATCCTGGTCTAAATTCATCATCTCTTGCTCAAGCTGGCTCATATCCTTCTCGGACTCTTCCTACCGAGGAGATGTTCACTCAGGCCCAATGCCAGCTTGATGAATTGCAACGCCGAATCAATCCTCAAACTTCTTTCGATATCCCATTTGCATTCTGAGGTCTTCAGCTTCCACCACGTCAACAGATTCCGGCTTATCGTCGCTATGGTGGAGTCGGTGACCCCTACGTGCATTTGAAGGAGTTCTTATATGAGTCGGCCCAGTTCCAGCATGATCAACGCTTGATGGCCTATTTGTATAGCCTATCTTTAGAGGGCTCGGCCAAGGATTGATTTTTCACGTTACCACAAGAGCATATGATTAATTTTCAAGCCGTTCAAGCAAGATTTATTCAGCAGTACCAGGATCGGGTTGGGCCCAGACATTCTTTGGTTGATCTGGCCCAAGAGAAGATGAAGCCCGACGAGGGGTTCTCTACCTTTGCCGACCACTGGCGTCGCCTGGCCACGTAAGTCCCGGGGCATATTCCGGAGGGCGAGCAGATCAAGATAGTTATTTCTAATGCAACGCCCGAGCTCAGGTGCATCTTAGCCCTGAATGATATTACATCCTGGCAACAACTTTACAGTCGAGCCCGCTTCATTAGCCAACAACTCCTAGTTTCCTTTGACCATGAGTCTCCTCCACCGACACTTTCTACATACACTTTCCCTCCGCCCTCCACTGCAAGTCAACCCTCTACTACATATCCCTCCATGAGTCGGCCTTCCGCTCCCCCACACCCCTATACATCCATGTGCTCCATCGTATACCAACCCTCCACGAGTCAGCCCTCCGCTATTTCATCTCCCCACACCCCTCCACTTCTGGTCAAAGAAACGCTACACCCAGAGCGGGTGGATGCCGTCCACTATATTCCCACACCCTCCACGCCTCCACATCATTTTAGCCCTCCGCCTTCACCTACGCAACCCCCGCTACCATCTCCATTACCTTTTCATACCCCTCGGCATCCACCTTGCCCGAAGTGGGCTTCTCACTCTTCGTTGCCGGAATCTCTTACAGATGTTTTTAGGGCTTTGATGGCCACCCATGCGTTGCAGCTCCCTCCGGTTATGCCTTGCTGACCCGCGGTCGGGAATCTACTCCAGTTCTGTGAGTTCCATCATCAACAGGGGCATTTTATTGAGGACTGCCCCGAGTTCTGAGAACTTGTTTACAGTTTCGAAGATAAGAAGATGATTGATTGGGCTGTCCTGCACCAAGATATTTCAGATCTCAGCAGCAAGCAGCAACAGCAGCAGCAAGTGCAGCCTAGGCAACCATCTCCACTTCAAGACTAGGGGCACCCTGGTGTTTCCTCAGTTGATAAGATACCTGCTCCGTTACCCACTTCTTCCTCTATCACATCTCCTCCACCACCTTTACCTACTCCAGCCTCCGCTCAGGCAACTTCTCTTTCACCCTCCGTTTCCACCGCCACACCTATTCCCAACGCCTCTCGACGTGTTGTAAAGATACGCCGAAGAGCGCCATCACCCACCACTTCCCCCACTACGCCACTACCTTCCTCTCCTCCTTCCTCTCCACCCCTACCTTCACCTCCTCCCTCTGCACCTTCACCATCTCCATCAACCACATCACCCCCTTTGTCACCACCTTCTCCACCCCCATCTTCGCCACCTCCATTGGCCACATCTCCATCATCACCTTCTCCATTATCCCCATTACCGTCATCACTACTGTCTTCATCACCTCCCCTCGTAATAATCCATGTTCCGTCACCTTCACAACCATCCCCGCGACCGATGCCACTTCTTTCGCCATCATCCTCTGAGCTAGAGCAGGCCGAGCCTAAACCCACGCCTCCACTTTTGCCTTTACCTCCGCCCATGCCCATCATCATAGTATTTCTCCATCACTTGCACTATCGCCACCCGCGCCCTTCAAACCTCCTCCTTCTAACCTCCCTCTACCACTTCCCGCTCCGCAGAGCAGGTACACGCTACCTTTGGTGCTCCTCGGGTCTAGTCCCCAGGGAGAAAAGGAGTCGAGCCAGGTTTTGATTGTGCATCGTAACCTTCAAGATTTCATTTGCCGCATGACGGTCCGAGTCCTGGTCCCTGGCTATTCTAGGGACAAGGAGCCTGCACTTGCTATGAAGACGGTTGCTCAGAAGAGTTCTTTAGCACTGGTGCCAGTCTCCTCAAAAGCAAGGCCGGTGGTAATGTCTTTGCACACCGGAGAATTCACTGTTGATGTTGTTATTACCTCTCACCTGATTGCTATTCAGTTCACTGGCCCAGAAGAGTTTTCCGCCCGGACGGTGCTAACCCACACGGCCGCCAGAAGTCTAATGAATTCAACATTCAAGGGGCAATTGGCCGTATCTTCAGCACCCTCCAAGGACATGATGCACTTGTTATGCAATCTCCATCGGTTTATTGGTGAGTCGGCCACGTCAACGCCGCGTGTTACTCTCCCTCAGTTTTATCCTGCTCTTCTGGTAAGGGAGTTATGCTTCAGGCCCGATTGCCGATTGGAGATGCCGAATCTCATGTTGCTAGTGCCAAAGGACAAAACTCCATTGCTTCCTAATGTTCATCACAAGGAATTGACTGTTCTGGAATGTCCTTCTATGGTTAGCACCGTACAGCTAGGGGCAACCGTCTCGATGAAGCTGCATATTCATGACCGGGCCAGGCCGTCTGTAAGGTGGGCCCGTTATTTGAAAAAGTATTGCAAGATAAGAAGCCCGAAGGCCCGAGTCCGCGCCAGGCGGAGTCGTTTCAAGAAGATTTCTGCTAAGAAGAGGCGACGGCATAAGTTCAAGGGCCGTCAGTTGCGCACTTGGGGGTCCACTTCCTCTTCTCCTTCTTCCGTCCATTCATCTTTTCTTCTGCTCGGTTCTTATCCTTGGGTGGTGTACCTTCCACCACCTGACCATATTTCTACCATCTTTTCCTATCCTCACCATTCTAGGCATCGGCCTATGTCCTCCTCTTCCCCTGATCTAGGGGCATCTTCTAGTTTTTCTCCCTGGATACATCTGGATTCCGCTTCTCATCTTTTTCCCCCGACCCTGTTGGGGATGCCTTATGCTCGTTCCCTGACTTTGTCGGGTGGTTTTTCTGATCCTTCCCTGACTTTGTCGGGTGGTTTCCATTTCTTTTCTCCGACCTTGTCGGGTGTTCATGCATTTTCTTCCCCGCCTCTGGCGGGTGATCGCTACTCTTCTTCTCCCACCACGTCGGATGATCATTCTCCTTATTCTTTATCTTCATAGCTATCTTTTCATCATCTTTCTGTTCTTTCCTCCTCACCCTTTCAGGGTCATTACCCTTTTTCGTGCTATTTTCGAGGCTTTAGTCTGCCTTCATCTCAGTTAATCCATGTTTATTCTATATCTGGTTCCTTGTTATCAGGGCCTCAGTGCTTTAACGAGGGAGTTCTAGCCCTTGTCTCTCTTCCTTTTTATCCCTTCTTCATCAAGTATGATGTCTGCCACTCCTCTGTGTCGAGAAATCCAATCCTTTGCTCCCCTTTCATCCTTTATTCTGACAAGCAAGGAATGCAAAGCTACTCGCACTCCTCAAAGCTCGATGATCGAAATCGTTTCAGGATGCTGGTTTCCACGCCATGGATCTGCAAAGGTGTCTTTATTTTGTGCAAGAACGTGCTTTCATTTCCATTATTTCTATTGTTTCTGCACATGATTCCATAACATGATTGAGTGGCTTTAGAAGCTTTTGTTTAATTAGATCTTAACTTTATGTCAAATAAAAAGTTAGCTTCTGCAGCATCCTTAGGCTGGTGATAGCTCCGCGCTGGGAGTCTAGTTTCTTTCCTCGATTATTGAGGGTGACCTATGAGTATATATTTTTCACACACTACACGGCGAGCCATAGCCGATTTCTTTGAGGCACACCGTTGCTGCTTTGGCCATACTTTAGGTATGCACAAAGGCATGTTCTCTTCTCTACTCGGGCAAGTGCAGGGGCAAGAGATTGATGGATGAGATGACCAGCCTAGGCATTCCCCGATACGAGAGAGGTTTCAAATAGGTGCAGTCTTGGAAGAAAGGAAAAGAAAAAAAGAAATGAGTGAAAAAACACCATAAAAAATGCCCCTGATCCTAGTAACCGGGCATGCTTCTCCTAACAAGAGTTGAGGTTCGCGTAAAACGGTGAAGGGTAGTGCAGCATCATGCGTGTATCAAAATCAAAAGTGAGCATTGTTTCAATATTGGGCCGATAAGGGCTATGCAAAATTATGGTTGAAGACACAAAACCCCAGCGCAACAGGCTATCTCTTTGAGGGGTAGTGTCCTGGAAGGAATTCGAGCCTTGATATCTCCCATCCTGCACGAAGCTTGTCTCCAATTTTTCTTCTGCTTCTCCCTCTTAGGTTGGGTTGTATCCTGGGTATGGCCTTAGTAGGGGCACCGTTCTTTAGAAGCGGTTGGTTGTGGTAAGCCACCCTCGCATGCACGCCCTGCTTAAGGGAAGCCTTTAATGAAAGGGGTAGGAACGATGATCTCTGGCCAGTGTTTGAGCCCGTCTTTAGGTGCTACGGATTGCTATGTCAAAATCTAAAAAAAAAATCAAATATTATCAAAAGTCTAAAAAAAATCAAATACTTCAAAAAAAATCCAAAAAAAATAAAATACTTCAAATTTTCAAAAAAAAAAATCAAATATTTCAAAAACCTAAAAAATCATATACTTCAAAAAAAATCCAGAAAAATGAAATACTATTGAAAATCTAAAAAAAATAAAAAAAATTGTGTCTCTTTCATGCATTTGCATTTGTTTTAAGGATATATACGTAATCTGTTTGCTAAGTGTGCAGGTCGCAGGTGTTCAAGCTTTCTGGCTCTATCTTTTGCTTTGCCTCCTGTCCACATCTTTGATCTGTTCTTTCCTTCTTCGATCCACTCTCTCGATCTGTTCTGAAGCTCATGTCATTCCCAGCTTTTGTTTGCAATGATCATATCTTTATGAGAGGGCTTTACCTCACGATTGGGAACCTGGTGGTTCTGCTTCATTCTGATCTTGGGTTTTGATTGAAGTGCGTATTTGTTCATGTCTTTTGTCCCGCCGTGTCCTTGTCTCGTGTCTATGTCCCATCGTATCGTCCCACAGTTGTTGTTTTGTTCCTCACCACATGTTGTTAGTTGACTTGCATGTGTTGACAGTCGTCCCTCTATGTTCCATGTGTTGTCCCAACCATGTGATCATCCGTCATATTGTTGTCTCAACCCACATGATAATCCATCACGTTCTTGTCCCAACCGTGTGTTGTCCCGCCACATTGTTGTCTTGTCACATCGCGTTCATACATGATATTGTCTGTTTATGCCATTGCATATATGCTTGTTTGTGTTGCATTGCTTCCCGTTTCATTTGTTCATCATGTTATGTCATGTTGTTTGTCGTTCAGTTAAGCATTGTGTTATCTTTGCTATGTTTATACTCATTTGTCTTATTCATGAAAATCCAAAAGAAAATCTGAAAATGAAAATTCAAAAAAGCTTGCCGTTTCACCTGCACAAGTAAGTAAGGTATGGCTTTCTAACCCTATCACCCTTATTGCATTATTATATGGTACTATGCTATATTATCTCGAGAACCAGTTGGTTGCTCGCATGTTCCAGGATCTGATGTTCCCCTTCAACAAAAATGATGATGATCCAGGTTCACGTGTTTAATCTTCGGATAGGCCATTAGGTTGGGATGTCATGGGGAGGATGGTTCTATCCTGCACGCTGTGGTTGCGGATGGTATCTTGACTCTGATTTTCCCAGCTTAGCAATATTATTCTCGAGTATTTTATATTTTAATCTTTCTTTGCATTTGTTTTAACGATTTCTTTTATTTTAGCCCAGCATGCATCATACGCATCCTTTTGAGCATTCATGCCCCATGGTTTGCCTGAAGAATGTCCCGTAAGTGATGGTAAGATGTGCGTTCAGTGTTTGAGTAAGAGGAACTAATTCCACTATGAGTTGGAAGGTTCTCTTTGTTCAATTCCCTTGGTTTGATTGATTAAGAGGTCCCCGTCTGGAACTTTAGCCTATTTCCTTTACTTTTGCTGCCTGCTTCTGGCCTCCTCATTGGACCGCGGGATTGTGTCCCCCATGAGGTTGGTCTTATCGATTTGTTTCATTTCGTTTAGTTTAGCTCCTCCAGACTGGTGCCACTTTTGGTTCTATCATTCCTTGCATTTGGTTCAGAGTTTTCCGAAAAGTTCCTGTCGCTTGTTGGTAAAAACGGGTGTCGTTTTACCTTAACGCCCGCTTTCCGGTCCACTCCACTACATTTCCGCTTCATCTCCATGTTCCATGTCACTTTCGCTTCACCTCCGCTCGCTCCCCTGCAAAGAGGACGTTAAGGAGGGGCATCTGTTGACACCCGTTTTTTGCCGATGAGTTGAGTCGTTCCTCTTATTCCCATTTGTTGATGTCTCGAGTTGTCCATCGCTCGTTGGGGCTGTGTTCAAGCACGTTTTGGGCCAGTTTTATGGGTAGCCTCCCTCCCTGGTTAGGTCTGAGTTGATTCAGGACTTAATGGGCCTTGGGTTCGGTTAATCGAGCTTTTCTATAAATTCCAAGCACCCATGTACATGTGCGGCCAACCTCCAGCCGTATAACGATTTGTGCGGTTGATACTGGGCCGTTCATATATTTATGGGACATTTAGCTGATTTTCTAAATTATCACCGACAGGCATATATACGGCCTAGACATAGCCGCATAAGACCATTGTGCGGTAGCATCTGAGCCGTCTATCTCTCCAGAGTCCTAACGTCGCTGGTTTTCAGATAATTATCTTATTATCTTATCTATTTTGATTTTCCACTGACAGGGTTGAGCGGTTGCCTCTTGGCCGCCCTTGTAGATGAAAGGTCTGCTATTAGCCGTTCATCTATGAGAGTCCAACGGTGAACTATTCGGTCAGTTCGATGGATAGTTGGATAATATTTATGATTTATTTGAATTTTCATCGACAGGGTTGGACGGCCAGGACATGGCCGCACATCCCGTTGAATAGTCTATCGTAAGACCGTTCATCCGTTCGATTCCTGAATTTCAACAGATTTTCTCTCTCTATCCGTGGTTTTATCCCTAACTTCTCCCGTCATTTTCTCCGCGGATAATGAACCATTTTGAGTGCCGTTTCGATTGGATAAGAGATAATTTGATTATCTACGATTTTCCTTTGATTATCTTGACCTAAAAATGCCTAAAAACCCTAGTTTCGGGGCTGACTTTCTAGGCTCTATAAATAGACCCTAAAGGCTACCTTTGAAGGGGGGGAGATTTTGGTCGACGGTGAAGCCCTGCCGAATCCTTGAGCGACCTACGACCAGGGAGGGAGGCCTTCTACGTCCATATAGGCCTCCGATCTAGGGAGTAACTTCTGTTTTGAGTCCTTTTGCATTCTGGATAGTCTCGTTTTCTTCTCATTGCATGTTTGTTTCTACACATCCATTCTCCCACGTTTTCATTGCTTGCATTATCATTCACACATCCTCCCACGTTTTTTGACACCCCAGGGGTTTAAAACTCCCCAAGTATCCCCCACTTCACTTAGTTATGATCATTTATTTCCGTTTTAGCATCTACTACACTTTTCAATTCTAATTTGGGTTTTCTCTTTGTGTTTTCACGCTGTTTCGCAGGTCAGCAATTCACTAACGCGAGGCCCATCCTTTCTGGCCGGCCGAAAAGGGTCGAGGTTGGACCCTTTTACAACTTCTGGCGTGGTGGCCTTGTGCGGTTCCTATCCAGCCGTTCACGGAGACGTGCGGTGTTACCTGGGCCGTTCTTCTTCGTCTTGCGGTCGAGTCAGAGCCGTTCATCTGCCAGAAGTTCCTCATCCCGCATCCTCTGCAGCGCCCTTAGACGGCCTATCGTGTGGCCGCACATACTTATAGGTGGTTCCTCCTGAGCCGTACATCCTCCCAGCGCTGCTCATAAGGCGAGTGTCTCCCTCTTTCCAAGGTACGGTGTGTCAATCACATTAGGCACATTGGTGGCGATCACGGTTATTTACATTCTTCTGTTCTCCTTATACTGTTCCTATTTATTTTATATATCGATTTAGTAGAAGGGGAGAGAAGACATCTTTTAAGCCAATGAGGAGTAAAACCAAACATGTCAACACTCGGCTGATTGTCTGGAAACATACTGTAAACCATGTGGTATGATGCTACTGGCGTCGCATTGCGCTGAGAGTACTTTCTCTATAAATAAGTGAAATATCCACGGCTCGTGAAGTGAAAATCTCGATACACGTATATGACTTTCTTGCTTGTTACATGATATTCCACAGAAGTTCACCAAATACTTGCTCATAAGTAAAAGATGTTTGGATGATGACTACGTGGTATTGCTAGTACATTCTCGTTACATTGTTGTTCACATGCTACATTCTTGTTCATACTTGCTCATTCTATCTTAAATGATCATCTTTGTTACTTTGGTTATTTGCTTGATTTATCGCATTTCGCATGATTTTACCTTATTCTTTAGAGCTAAAATGTTAATTACTTTAATAGTGCCTTCATGTTGATGCGAAGATACCTACTGGGCAAGTGTGCTCATTACCTATTTCCAATCTTTTCAGGAGATGGAAGTGAGTCGGGTTCGGATTCAGAATATTCAAGTAGCGGATCTGAGAGTGAATGAAGAATGAGTGAAGACTTAGGAAGTCTACATTGTTTAGATTGAGTCTATGTAATTTTCTTATTTCTTGAGTCTAGTATGATGAAGAAAGTTGAATTAGTGATTGTATTTGAATATTTGATTGATAATGAAATGAAAGTTGAAGCTTGAGTAAATATTGTGCAATTGCATTTATGTGTGTGATTGTCTTGCGCTCTGATCGTTCTTGCTTGCAAGAGGCTTACCATGCCGGCTGTTCACGTTCCTCGAGCTAGTCTTCCGCTGTAATAAAGGCTCGGGACGTGACAGTTTTCCTCCTCAAGATTGTCAAGTTTCTATTTGCAAACATTCTCTACTTGTTGGAGTTCAGAAATATTGGCCAGAAGCTTTTTATTTTCTTTTCTTAATGAACCAATTTGTTCTTTATGAACTTCGACATCAAAGAAAAGGGATTCATTTAGTTACTCAAGAGTGTTATGTTTCTCTTCAGCTTCTTCAATTTGATATCTGACAGTATCATTTTCAGACTTTAGAGCTTCTAGTTCAGAGTTGACAGCACTAAGATCTTTCAAATGTTTTCTTAGACCATCATTTTCAGATTTTAAAGCTTTCGTGCTTTCATTATCAGAATCAATGTTAACAGCATTCAATTTCTTTTTTAATGATTTGTTTTATTTTCTTAGTTTTTCATAAGACTCAAATAATTCAGCATAAGCATCCTCCAAGTCTTCTATAGAAAAGTTCTCGAGGGGTGAACACACCTCTTCATCCTTTTTTTGATCACTACTGTGATCACTTCGATCAGCCATTAGGCATGTGTCTTCCTTTTTCCCATTGACAGCTAGGGGTGAACATGGTTCGGTTTGGGATCAATTTTTTTCAAACCGAATTTGCTCACCGAACCAAACTCAAAAAATTCGGTTTGGTTTGGTTTCAAACTGAATTTTCATATTTTTTATAATATATATAAATTTAACGACTTATATGTATATAAAATAAAAATAAAAATAAATATAGTTATATTTTGTATGCTTATATATGTATATAATTAAAATTTTATTTTTTTCATATATTTATATTATATAATATGAATAAAAATATATAAATAATAAATTCAGTTTATTCGGTTTGGTTCAGTTTCACACATTATGAAACCGAACCGAACCGAATGGTTCGGTTTGGTTTTTTCGTTTGAACCGAATTATGAATAGCCCTATTGATAGCCATCAATTTTTCCAATATGTCCTTTGCATTCCTGCAAGCAGAAACAAAAGGAAAGATATCATCATCAACATCATATTTTAAAATGTCAAGAGCTCTAAGATTATCATTGTTTTTCATCCTGTGAACATCGGTCCATTTGGTCCTGCCCTTAGGCAATTTATGTGGACCTTTAGAGATGATGTTCCACAGGTTCGGATTAATTGAGTTAACAAATTTACACATCCTACCTAGCCACAAAGAAAAATCAAAACTGTCAAACATAGGTGGATGAACCAGGGGAATCAAATCAGAATAATGACCCATGATCATAAAAGCACCAATGCAGCAGGATCCTCTCTGTAGATGGTTAAATCTGATCTATCAGAGACCCGCTCTGATACCAATTGTTGTGTGCTCTGAATCACGGATAGTGTATAGAAGGCTGATCGAGAGGGGGGGTGAATAGATCTACCCCCTCTTTTCGATGAACACAGCGGAATAAAACAACTCTTCACACAATAGAGAAATCTCACACGGTAGATGCTATAGCAGATATGAAACACATGCCTAAGCAAACACCTATCGTAAAAGCAACCACACAAGTAAACCACTAAGACACAGATTTTTAAGGTGGTTCGGACTCTACCCAGAGTCCTACGTCCACCCCTCACTCAAATGAGTGAGGCCTCCTTAGTGCAGAAGCACTAAACCGCTGCCTTACAGCTTGTAGAGAGATTATCCCCTCTCAAGGAACCGCTGTCTAACAGCTTGAAACGAGGAACAAATCCTCTACAACAGCTGAGCCTCATAGCTTGCTAACAAGAGGAACAAATCCTCTTACCGCTGAGCCTCACAGCTTGCTACCAGAGGAACAGATCCTCCACCCGCTGAGCGTCATAGCTTGCTACCAAGAGAAACAAATCCTCTCACCCGCTGAGCTTCATAGCTTGCTGTCAAGAGGAATGAATCCTCTCCCCCGCTGAGCTACATAGCTTGCTTACAAAAGATATATGATCAAAAAGAGGAAAACAATAGACAAACTTAGACAGGATGTATGAAACTCAAGCTTAAGGAAAATGTCCCTGTCTGAAATCTAGATGGCGTGCTTTGCTGCTTCCATATTTACGACCTCTTCGCCCGGTAGCTTTCCTCACTGATTGATGAAGCTTCTTCTTCTTTGCTAAAGGCTGGAGATGGTCCTTTCTCTTTTCACCAACGGGCTACGGTCAGATGGAAAGTCTTCTTCCGCCTTGAGCTGCATGAACTCTACTCCTCTCTCTCTATTCTTTTTCTTCTCCTCTCTGTCTCCGAATGGGGCTCTTTTCTTTCTCTTCTTCCTCCTTGGACGAACTGGGCTTCTGTTGAATCTTCTCCTTCAGAGTGTGCTCTCCACACTTCTTGCTTCTAGCACACAAGCTTCTTTTGAAGCACACACACCCTTTTCTTCAGCTGCCCCTCTCTTCTTTTTCGTTGGAGAGTCTTTCCAAATCGTCACCTCTTTCAGATAGAGAGACGGATGTTTTTATATCATCGAAGGTTCCATATCCCAGGAAGAGTAGCCATTGATTAGCCTAGAGGAGATGAGATACGATGGCCTCTCATTGGCCTGCCAATCCCCTTCTTGCTGTACACCCACGTAGGAAGCTTTCTTCCCAAGGCAGGAGGTATTTCAAAATAAATAATCTTCAAGCATATTATGATTGGTCCAGCTGGAAAGGTTAAAAATATTCTTCTCTAGGAATCCTCTGTAAACGTGCCAACTAACCTTGGATCACGTGCTAATCATAAGTGTTGAAGGCTCGAAGTTCGCTTAAGTGAATTTTCTGGGTTTACCTCTTTTTCTACGCTGGCGAGCTATATGTCAGCCTTAGAAAGGCATTTGTCACCCTTAGCTGCCTAAGCTGTCGCCTTTAGTGCTTTCTCTTCTGCCTTGAGCCGTCGCCTCATCTATTTGTCACCGTTGTGAGACATTTGTCAGCCCTGCTGCCCATTTGTTACCCGTAGTGAACATTTGTCACCGCTAGTGGCCCATATGTCACCTTTAACCTGTATTTTGTACTCTTGCTGGACTGCTGTGAACGTGACATGTTTGTGCTTGCAGTTATGTGACATTGGCTTGCCTGGAGAGATTGATTGAAATGGTGCTACTATACAGGTAATGCATCCTGCTGGACTGCTGGCATGAGCTCCGGAAGACTGCAGACTTCTTGCAGCATATGGTGTACCGCCACTACACAGAATATGTTGCTAGCTTGTTCATGCTAGCATAACATGCTTGATTGTGCCTGATAAACAAACACAGATTCCATTTGCCTTTGCTGAACCTTGATGTGCTACTGCTGCTATGCTTGACGACTTGAAACTGCTGATCAACATGAACTGCTCTTTAGAAGAAAAAATGATGCCGCTCCTTCTCGATCTCATCATTAAAGGCCATATGAACTGAAGATTAATCTTGTCTTTTGATCTTGAAGGATGTTAATCAATGTCGTCCAAGGGTTAAGAGGGCTCCAGATTCAAGATAATAGGGTTAGAAAACCCATACACCATTGATTCCTTCGAACAGACTTGATAGCTCTTCATGTTTCACTGCTAAGAGCTATTTTTCACCTGTAAGGAGCTATTTGTCACAGATAACTTGTCACCACTAGGCATCTATTTTTCACCCTTAATCCGTCGCTAAAGCCTTGCTTAGAACAAATCATATTTCTTCTCTTTTGGAACTTGCTACGTCGACTCCATGGACACATGGCGCCGACGCCATTTGCTCACCAACTACATATAACACTATATATCCGCCGCAGAAGCTATTTTTCACCCTTATGTACCTATTGATCAGCTTTAGGTACCTATTTGTCACTCTTAAGCCATATTTTACTACCTTCTACAAAGGTTTCAACCACAAGTAGTACACAGGAACTTGCTGCTGACTGCGTCAATGCACAAGGTCTTGGCGTCAATGCAACAAGATGGAATTTGATAGCTTCAGCTCCGCAACGCATTTTTCACCCATGAAAACCTATTTGTCAGTCGTGGGAACCTATTTCTCACCTTTAACTGGACATTTTTCACCGCTATTCATCATATGTCTGCCTTGTTGCCATAGCGGGGAGTCCATAGATGTGTCGACTCCATTTCATAATGGCGTCGTCTCCATAAGCTTACAAGCTTAATTTCTACTTCTTGTTTGAAGGTTTTCAAGCCCACTCTTCCATTTTGATTTAAGGACTTCTTGAGCTCGTCCTTCAGACATAAAAACATAGGGCTGCTTTCATGGTGTGCATGTGCAATAAGCTCCATCAGCACTATAAGAACGATGCATCAACACTGCTGCTTCCTTTAACACTTCAACAACACTGCATCAATGTTGCTACTTCAAATATTTGTCATACAGCTATTTGGCCCTCAGCAAATGAAGAAGCATAAAACGGCTAGCCTTGAGTATAAATTGCTATGGAGTCGGCTCTTGGAGTTGACTCGACTTCTTGAACTGCTTGTTTTGCTTGGCTCAAACCTGAACTCCTGGCTTGCTTAACTCATCAGCCACATTAAAGCCTCTAATATTAAAAAGGCTTTCAGCATTTGTCATGCAGGATTTAAGATTCAACAGCTTCACTTAATGCCTTCCTTCAGCCCGTGCTTCATGTTGAACCCCCTGCTTAAGTGAATGTCTATATATGATAGCTTTTGATGATGACCAAACACTATATGTATATATATATTGTCTTTGAAATGTTCTAGCATAAAGAGTCTTGAAAAGTTCAACATCCTATTGAGGTCTTGGAGCTAAGAAGGTTAAAGAACAACCTCAACGGGTAAGCTTTTTGAACTCAAATTGTAAGGCTACATCTAATTCACAAGTTATGTCTTTACAGGGCAAGGAACGTGCCTAAGTGCTTAAGGAACTCAAGGACGGTCGGTGAGATCAACTTCAACTTATTGGCCCTTGATCTTGTGGTTTGAAGTTCATTATTTTTGATCTCAAGGGTTAAATTGGTTTGGGTCTTATCTAAGCTTAAATGAATTGGGTTTTCTGATTCATGTCTTAGCAACATTCCCTTTGATGGTTAAAACCCAACTTGGAACCCCTTGGCTTGAATCTTGGACTTAGTGTGTTTTTATTCTATTTGTTGGAAGTTCAGGGACAAGGGTCGACCCCAAGGGTCGACCCCTGATAGCATGAATTTTACACCCGACGGGTTCTTTCACCACACCTGCAAGGGTCAACCCCAAGGGTCGACCCATTCACGCGAGGGTCCACCTCAAGGGTCGACCCCTGATCGTGTTATTTAAACCCGCATGGGAAAGGGTCGACCCATTGCTCCAGAACCCATCTAAACCCTGTAAAACCCTCACGAGGGTCGACCCCAAGGGTCGACCCTTTCAGGTTCGAAGCTGAGCCGTCATTTTGGACTTAGGTGCACATGCACCAAAAGTCTTTCCAATCAAGTCCAACATCCCTAAAACGTTCCAGGAATTGTGGATCTGGTCTCTAGGGTGTCTTTGAATGACCTAAGCTCTTATATATACATCATATTGGGGTGTAAAACCCTAAGGAACTAGTAAGATCTAAAATTGTGTGTTTTGTTCTAACCTTTGTGAGTGCAGGGTCACAGCAGCAGCTCCAAGGGCTTCTTCCACCTTGATCTGAACGTGGTTGTGAAGAGAAGAAGCTGGAATCAAGCCTCCAAATCATCTCCAACAGGAAGCTGCATGGGAAATCAAGGCTACAACACCATTCGTGCGCCATTGCTCCAGTCTTCCTTCAAGATCAATCTTCCTCCTGCAGAAGCACCAAACTACATTCGGAGAAGCAAAAGGGGGAGCTCCAACCACGATAAACCATTCTTCACCCTTTACTTTCAGAATCCTTTTTGATTGAACTTGAGTATCTGTTATAAAACCTAAATTAGATTTCTGTGTGTGTGTTGTTCATGTTTGGAAACACGAACGTATGTGTGTGTGTTTAGCAACCCAGATCGGGTGTCGTGTGTGTGGTTGATGTTCTACACAGCTCGTGTGTGTGGCTCACTTCATAGTGAAGCGTTAATCCTCACGTGTGAGGGGTGGACGTAGGGGACACGGCAGTGTACCCGAACCACCTAAAAATTTCATGTTTCACTTGTGGTTTGATATTTTTGCTCATATTGTCGAGTGGGCTTTACGGTGAGATGAGTGTACACCATTTCCATCATCAACCACCTACCCTTATTCACACGCATTCACGAGTGTGTTCCTGATCGAGTGAGGCCTAGTGTTTGTATGTTTATTAGTCAAGGTTATCACTTGAGAAGAAATTTTAATTGGCCAATCAATTCACCCCTCCCCTCTTGATTGCCACCATTCGGGACTCAACATATGGTATCAGAGCTTTGGTCTCTGTTTAACTCGACCACACGGTCGAAGAGCCAGATCTCTTTAGATGGCAAACAAGGGGATGATGCCCGAAGGGCATTCGATTCAAAGGCCTCCTTTCTTTGATGGTTCTAACTACCCATATTGAAAAAACAGGATGTATGTTTTCCTGCGAGCTCAGGATTATGATGTGTGGCGTGTCATAAGTAAGGGTCCGTATGTCTTATCTGAGAAAGAGGATGAGTGGGATGAAGAAGACATAAAGAAGTGTTCAAGAAATTTTAAAGCTATGAATATAATTCAGTGTGCCATTCATCCTAACGAATACTCACGTATTTCTATGTGTTTCTCTGCGTAGGAGATGTGGGACAAGTTGTGGCTGATCTATAAAGGTACATCGGAAGTAAAAGAAACAAAGGCCAACTTGTTAGTCCGAGACTACGAGTTATTCATGAGGAAGCCTAAAGAATCTATCTCAGATATGTTTGTAAGACTAACTGAGATCACCAACGGATTAAAGGGCCTTGGAAAAGAGTACTCCAACAAAGATCTTCTCAGAAAAGTCTTAAGATCCTTGTCACAACAGTGGCATACAAAGGCCACTGTAATCGAGGATTCAAAGGATCTTAACACTTTGACTCTGGACGAGTTGATAGGTTCTTTGATGACCTATGAAATAAACATCAAAAGGGGCGAGGAGGATCACAAGAAAAAGAAGGTAGTCACACCATTGGCCCTGAAGGTGAACCCACAAGAATCAGAGGGTAGTGACAATGATTCCACCCGTAACACCGAAGATGAGGAGCTAGTTGCCATGATCACAAGAAGAGCAAGAAGATTCGTCAAAGGGACAAGAAAGTTCGGTGGCCAATTCAGAAAAGGACCAAGGAAGCAAGGTCCTAACATAGGTGAAAGTAGCAAGAAGGAAGAAGTTATTTGCTACGAATGCAAAAAACTCGATCATATGCGGGGTGAGTGCCCCGATTTGATGAAAAAGTTCAAGAAAGGAAAGTTCAAGAAGTCAAAGGCCATGGTGGCCACATGGAGTGATGAAGACGAGGAAGAGTCTGTGAATGAAGATGAACTGGATGAGCTGGTTCAGAATCTGTGTTTCATGGCAAATGAAGACGACGCCAATGAGGTAAATTCTGAAACCGAATCTCTTACATGTGAATAATGGCAGATTGCTTATGAATCTTTGTATGAAAAATGCAAAAAATTCAAATATGAAAACAGAAATCTGAAAAAGAAAATTGATCATTTTGTGCATGCTACAAAGTCTTGTGAGAACTGTCATGCTTTAAAATCTGAAACTGAAAAGTTGAAACATGAAAATGAAATTCGTGTGTCTAAAATTGAGTTGTTTGAAGATGAGAGTTCATGCATGCGTGAGGACCAAGCCACTTTTACCAAAATGCATGAAGACTTAAAAAGAGATTTAGAACAAGAAAAGTTGAAAAGAAGTACATGCATTCAAGCCAAAGAAATGGCTGAAAATAAGATTCATTCATTAAAGCATGAAGTAAATGAGTTGAGGGATGCTATTGCTATTTTTGAAAAAGGAAAAACATCACAATCAGAAACACATTCAACTCATTTGGCTCTTAGAAGTTCATCTCCATCCTCGTCAAAAGCACATGTGTGTAATTCATTCTTGAATGTAGGTAGGAGGATAAACAATGATAGAGCCATTACATGTTTTTATTGTAGAAGGTTGGGCCATGGCATGTATGATTGTAGAATTCTGAAATTTGATGATGAAAGTTTTACTAGAATGAGAAATAAATCATACATATCTCATGTCTCTAACCATCGTGGACCCAAGCTTGCTTGGGCACCAAAATCTGCATAAGTACTCTTGTTGTGTTTGCAGGTCTGCTTGAGAGCACAAAGGAATAAATGGTACTTGGACAGCGGATGCTCTCGACATATGACGGGAAACAAAGAGATGGTCGCAGACCTGCATGAAAAGGATGGTGGGATAGTAGCATTCGGTGGAAAAGACAAAGGAAAAATTGTCAGGGAAGGTAAGATAGGTAAGAATCAAACTCAAACCATTGAAAATGTTTTGCTTGTGAAAGGGCTGCATCACAATCTCTTAAGCATAAGTCAATTGTGTGATAAGGGATGTAACGTGATTTTTGATTCTACCCACTGCACCGTTGTAAATAGAAACACTCATGAAATAAAATTCATAGGTTTCAGGCATAATAATGTTTACGTGATAGATTTGGATGATGCTTCTCATGATAATTTGTGTTTGGTTGCAAGGAATATTGATGATGCTTGGCTTTGGCATCTCCGTCTTGGGCATGCCAATTTTAATGTTTTGCTAAAATTGTCTAGAAGTGATTTAGTGGTTGGTTTGCCTAAGTTGAAGGCCGTTGATGAAGGAGTTTGTGGAGCATGCAGCATGGGTAAGCAAACAAGACCATCATTCAAGTGTAAGAATGATG
Organism: Amorphophallus konjac; assembly: GCA_022559845.1. Classification (NCBI taxonomy): domain Eukaryota; kingdom Viridiplantae; phylum Streptophyta; class Magnoliopsida; order Alismatales; family Araceae; genus Amorphophallus; species Amorphophallus konjac. The sequence continues at coordinate 56,847,258 of CM040129.1, read as the reverse complement.
TAACCACATTGAGACCCCTTGAGTTAATCCACATTGATCTTTTTGGACCAAGCAGAACACATAGCTTGGGTGGTAAACTCTATGGTTTTGTAATTGTGGATGATTTCTCAAGATTCTGTTGGGTATATTTCCTCTCTCGTAAAAGTGATGCCCTAAGGGAATTTGAAGGATTTTGCAGGCAAGTTCAGAATGAAAAGGGGTGCTGCATCAAGACCGTGTGGAGCGATCATGGTAAGAAATTTGATAATCATGAGTTCAGCAATTTTTGCAGGGCTCAAGGTTATATGCACGACTTCTCCGCACCAAGAACCCCTGAACAGAATGGAGTTGTTGAAAGAAAGAATAGGACATTGATTGAAATGGCCAGAACCATGCTGAATGAGAACAATTTATCGAGGTACTTCTAGGCTGAAGCAGTAAACACTGCTTGCTACATAATCAACCATGCCATGGTGAGACCATTGTTGAAGAAAACACCCTACGAGCTATATCGAGGTAAGAAGCCAAATATTTCTTACTTCAGACCGTTTGGCTCCATTTGCTACATTCATAACAATGGTAAGGTGGACTTGGCAAAATTTGATCCAAAAAGTGACAAAGGAATATTTCTTGGGTACTCTCTTAGCTCAAGAGCATATCGAGTTTATAACTTGAGAACTCTTATAGTTTAGGACAGCCCTCATGTCATTATTGATGAATCATCTTCCCAAAGAACTAATGAAAAATCTATTTTGTAGGATGAAGAACTGGATGATAGTGATGCCGGGAAGATGGGAGGAAAAACTAAGAAACAAGAAGTAGAAGAACCCCAAGAAGATGAAGCAAATAAGGAAGGTCAAGTTGAACAGCAGTTACCAAGGCAATGGACATTTGCAAAGGACCATCCGCCGGAGAATGTGATGGGCAATGTCGATGAAGGAATAAGAACACGAGCCTCTTTCAGGGAAGTTGAAAATACGGATTACATAGCCTTACTTTCCCAGTTTGAACCTCACTCCATAGAAGAGGCCTTGAAAGATGAGTCATGGATCATGGCTATGCAAGAAGAACTACACCAGTTCCAAAGGAATAAAGTGTGGTTCCTCATGCCATGTCCTAGAAACCACTCAGTGATCGGAACAAAGTGGGTTTTTCGAAACAAAACAAATGATCAAGGAGTGGTAACTAGAAACAAGGCCAGGCTAGTAGCTAAAGGCTATAGCCAAGAGCTTGAAATTGATTTTGATGAGTCTTTTACTCCTGTAGCAAGACTCGAGACAGTGAGAGTTTTGTTAGCATTTGCATGTTGTAACAATATTAAATTATTTCAAATGGATGTTAAGAGTGCATTTTTGAATGGCTATATCTAGGAGGATGTGTATGTGGAGCAACCACTGGGGTTTGAAGACACTGAGCATCCAGACCACGTGTACAAGCTAGACAAAGCACTCTATGGTCTGAAACAAGCACCCCGGGCGTGGTATGAGCGGTTAAGTGATTTCCTTATTCAAAATGGATTCAAACGAGGTAATGTTGATCAAACTCTTTTTACAAAACTGAATGGTAAGGAAATCCTCATTGTTCAAGTGTATGTAGATGATATCATTTTTGGATCCACTAAAGATGCCTTAAGCAAAGACTTTGCTAAATTAATGCAAAGTGAATTTGAAATGAGTCTCATGGGAGAGCTAACATTCTTCTTGGGATTGCAGGTCACACAGACGATTGACGGCATGTTCATACACCAGAAGAAGTACGCTATGGAGTTGCTGAAAAAGTTCAACTTGACATCAACAAAACCACAACCAACTCCTATGTCCAGTTCAATAAAAATTGATCAAGATGAAATAGGTAAATCCGTGGACCAAAAACTTTTTAGAAGCATGATAGGTTCATTACTGTATTTAACTGCCAGTAGACCCGACATCCAACTTGCTGTGTGTTTGTGTGCATGATTTCAATCCAATCCAAAAGAATCACACATGTCAGCCGTTAAACGAATTTTCAGATATATTGCTAGTTCAGTTAATTTGAGATTGTGGTTTCCGCGTGATTCGAGCTTTAATTTAATTGCTTATTCTGACGCCGATTATGCGGGTTGTAAGGTGGATCGGAAAAGCACCAGCGGGTATTGCCAGTTTCTTGGGGGATACGTGGTCTCATGGGCCTCCAAGAAACAAAACTGAGTGACACTATCAACCACCAAAGCCGAGTATGTGGCTGTCGGGAGTTGTGTTGCCCAGGTGCTATTGATCCAACAACAAATGATTGACTATGGCATTTCTTTCAAAAACACCTCCATCTTATGTGATAACACTTCAGCCATAAACCTGTCAAAGAACCCTGTCCATCACTCTCGCACGAAGCATATTGAAATTAGACATCATTTTCTTAGGGATCATGTGAGCAAGGGTGATGTAGAAATCAGGTTCATTAAAACAGATTAACAAATTACTGACATTTTCACCAAACCTCTAAGTGAAGATAAATTCACAACATTCAGGAGAGAATTAGGGGTTTGTAGGATAGACGAGTATGAATCATGATCATTTGCACAACTGTGTGTACATGTCATTGCATTGCATGCATTTGCATTAGTAAGGTGTATAATTGAATTTTCCCTTGTCATGCATGTGCATTATGTTGCCTGAAAAATAAAAAGAAAAATCTTGGGTGAAAAACCATGTTGTGTGTATTGCATTCCTTCTATCTATAGTATACACCCATGTCACTGTTATTTCTATGGCCGATATTCCCTTGAATTCATTTAAATGCCAAAAAGCGAGCAAAACCCCTCGAAATCTGAAATCCGGAAGCATTGGATAATGAACGTCTATTATGAACTTAGATTTCATTGAAACATGTTCCCCAATTGATTTATCCTTAAAACAACTCAAATTTCCTTGATTCCAACATGAATTTATCATTGGGGACTAGAGCCGAACCTTTTTGGTCTTCCATTACACTTCAAACACTTTTTTTGATGAAATACAAAGAAAGGGTCGACCCTCGGGGGATCCATTTTCTATCTGGGGCCGGGGTTACAGGGGTCGACCCGTTACGGTCGAGCAGCTTTAGCCGCATCCGAACCGCCCTAAAACAGGGTGGAGACCCTAAGTTTCCCCCTTCCCATCTCATATAACCCCTCAAGCCCCCTTCTAACCCTAGCCACCATCTCTTGCAAGCCCTCAAATCACTTCTTGGCACCAAACTTCTCAAGACCTAGCCGTGGTTCTTCCGATGGCGTCCCGCGCACACCTCCTTCCAAACGGTTCAACGCGTCTTCCTTGAGCTTCAAACCCTCTGAGGTATGTTCTTGATGTGTGGAGGATCATTTATCCAAGGTTATAGCTTTCAAATCTTGTCAAACCATTTCGTTCTACAACCCCATCATGCGGCTCCTTCGATTTGTGTTTTAGATGGCCCCAAAGAGGCGTTCTTCTCGCAGTGGAGAGGGATCGAGCTCGGCAAGGGGGCGCAAGCTCGATCCAAAGAGGCCGCGCATACACTCTCTAGCACGGTGTTGGATAGGACCGTACTCCGTCCACGTGCGGTCGACTTTGGTAATCTTAGCCGTCATCTCCCAAGCCTTGTTGATATCATTTGCAGTCAACCAAATATAAATGTGTTTATGTCAGCACATCATCACATCTATCCGATCATGGTACATCAATTTTACAGCAATTTGTCCATTTCGGGTGATGTTCCGGTTACTATAGTAAATGGGCAGCGGATTACCCTATCACCGCAAATGTTAGGCAAAGCTTTTAATTTACCAAATGAAGGCTATGCTTTTGGGTATGTTGAAGTTTTGGAAGCAACGGTGTATCGTTACATGACATCGGAGGATATGGGTGATGGATCGGTTGCTGGACTAAATGCAAATCATTTTCCTCCCATGCAACGAATTTTACATAGAATGATCACCACTATTTTGCTGCCGAGAGGGGGAGGCCATGACAAGGTCACTGAAAAACACATGTTTTTATTCTGCGGCTTTATGGGTGGCATTCCTATCAAGTTTCCAGCACTTATCTTACATCATATCTGTTCAAGTATGAGGCACAAACATCAGACATTACCATATGCTGCAGCCTTAACTGCTATTTTTCAATATATGGGGCTTAATCTTGCAAGAGAGGCCTCTCAAATAATCCGCGCTTCTGATATCTACACCATACATTCCATATGTCACCACATGGGTTATGAAATGCGAGATGGGGTGTTGGTGTGTCAAGTGAAACAAGGTGCACAAGCTGTTTGCTCTGCAGAAGATGAGGATGATGATGAAGAGCAGGTCGGCGAACAACAACCACATGTTCCTATAGAAGAGATGACCTCCGAGGTGATACAACAAATCATGGATCGGTTGGACACCATTGATGGTCGTTTAGACAAGTATGGGGAGACAATGGAGGCTATGCAGCAAGAATTGTCTAATCTGGAGCTATCTCATCAAGAATACACTCAGTCTATTACAGACGCCTTGGCCAATCAAGCCACCATGTTTGGTGACATCGTGGATTATATTAGGCGTCCACCAAATCTCACACCTCCGAGTGATGATTAGAGGGTTCTGCTCCAGCGGAATGGCACGCTTCTTATCGTTTCACCCCCTCCTTTTTGATGATGCCAAAGGGGGAGAAACTTTTGCCATATCTCCTTATATGTGTGCCCAGGCTCGTCGGCTACTTATATGTATGTGTGTGATGTGTGCTTGCATGCATGTGTGCTTTCAGCATATTTGCATTTCAGTTGTGTTGCATTTCCATTGCATCTTGTAATTTGCTTTTGAACTTAGACCCTGCTTCCCTTTAAATTAGGTTGTTGGCAGATATGTTTGGAATATGCTTTTTGTGGTCAATATCACATGTTTGGATCGGTATGGTTCATGCGATGATGGTTCTTGAATGATTCATGTGAAGTATGAAAGTTTTATTCTTGATATGGAGGTTGAAGGTTGAATTCCATATGAATGCTAAATCATTTTTGAAGTCATATATAGTATTTTGTCATCATCAAAAAGGGGGAGATTGTTGAACCCCCTGCTTAAGTGAATGTCTATATATGATAGCTTTTGATGATGACCAAAAACTATATATATATATATATATTGTCTTTGGAATGTTCTAGCATAAAGAGTCTTGAAAAGTTCAACATCCTATTGAGGTCTTGGAGCTAAGAAGGTTAAAGAACAACCTCAACTGGTAAGCTTTTTGAACTCAAATGCAAGGCTACATCTAATTCACAAGTTATGTCTTTACAGGGTAAGGAACGTGCCTAAGTGCTCAAGGAACTCAAGGACGGTCGGTGAGATCAACTTCAACTTATTTGCCCTTGATCTTGTGGTTTGAAGTTCATTATTTTTGATCTCAAGGGTTAAATTGGTTTGGGTCTTATCTAAGCTTAAATGAATTGGGTTTTCTTATTCATGTCTTAGCAACATTCCCCTTGATGGTTAAAATCCAACTTGGAACCCCTTGGCTTGAATCTTGGACTTAGTGTGTTTTTATTCTATTTGTTGGAAGTTCAGGGACAAGGGTCGACCCCAAGGGTCGACCCCTGATAGCATGAATTTTACACCCGACGGGTTCTTTCACCACACTTGCAAGGGTCGACCCCAAGGGTCGACCCATTCACGCGAGGGTCGACCCCAAGGGTCGACCCCTGATCGTGTTATTTAAACCCGCACGGGAAACCCCTGACGAGGGTCGACCCAAGGGTAAAACCCTCACGAGGGTCGACCCAAGGGTCGACCCTTTCAGGTTCGAAGCTGAGCCATCATTTTGGACTTGCGTGCACATGCACCAAAAGTCTTTCCAATCAAGTCCAACATCCCTAAAACGTTCCAGGAATTGTGGATCTGGTCTCTAGGGTGTCTTTGAACGACCTAAGCTCTTATATATACATCATATTGGGGTGTAAAACCCTAAGGAACTAGTGAGATCTAAAATTGTATGTGTTGTTCTAACCTTTGTGAGTGCAGGGTCACAGCAGCAGCTCCAAGGGCTTCTTCCACCTTGATCTGAACGTGATTGTGAAGAGAGGAAGCTGGAATCAAACCTCCAAACCATCCCCAACAGGAAGCTGCGTGGGAAATCAAGGCTGCAACACCATTCGTGCGCCATTGCTCCAGTCTTCCTTCAAGATCAATCTTCCTCTTGCAGAAGCACTAAACTACATTCGGAGAAGCAAAAGGGGGAGCTCCAACCACGATAAACCATTCTTCACCCTTTACTTTCAGAATCCTTTTTGATTGAACTTGAGTATATGTTGTAAAACCTAAATCAGATTTCTGTGTGTGTGTTGTTCGTGTTTGGAAACACGAACGTGTGTGTGTGTGTGTGTTTGGCAACCCAGATCGGGTGCCGTGTGTGTGTGGTTACTGTTCTACATAGCTCGTGTGTGTGGCTCACTTCATAGTGAAGCGTTAATCCTCACGTGTGAGGGGTGGACGTAGGGGACACGGCAGTGTACCCGAACAACCTAAAAATTCCGTGTTTCACTTGTGGTTTGATATTTTCGCTCATATTGTTGAGTGGGCTTTACGGTGAGCTGAGTGTACACCATTTCCATCATCAACCACCTACCCTTATTCACACGCATTCACGAGTGTGTTCCTGATCGAGTGAGGCCTAGTGTTTGTATGTTTATTAATCAAGGTTGTCACTTGAGAAGAAATTTTAATTGGCCAATCAATTCACCTCTCCCCTCTTGATTGCCGCCATTCGGGACTCAAAACTTCAAGAGTTTACACATACAACACTAAAGCACACATGGCACTATAAACATATAAGGCATGACATTATCAAAAACATAAGTTGAACTTATCAAAAGAGACTATTAATGACTTATTGTGTGTGACATCATCAAAACCACAGTTTAATGAGTCATAGTGTATGACATCATTAAAATCGCAGGGACACAACAAGGTTTGTGTAGACCTCCCACATCTTGATATTGTCAGGTTCAGGTCCAGTAAGTCCTAGAAGTCACATGTTGTTCTTGTGAGGGGGAGTTCATTGTGAATATCCGTCCTCGTCTGATTGTCTTAGGTTGACTGTGTGTAATTGACCCACTGGTATATAAAATGATGATTTGTAGAAGGACAGATTAAGTCTGTCTGAAAACACTCTTCATGTGTGAGCACATACTCTGCCAAGTACCAAGGGTCCCTACATACAGTGGTCAAGAGTCCATGAGTTCAGTAAATAAGGGGGAGTCAGTAGAACTTGCTTGCCGTGAGATGGGTTCATTGGAAGATTTGTTGTGTGTTGTTTTGTTGGTCAAAGGTCATCTGTGTCTACACACCCCACTGTGTGTCGACACACTCAGAGATGGTAAGTCGACATGCCTGCTCTCAAGTCGACTGACCTTGCTTTATATCCGTGCAGTATTCTAGATTTCAGTCGACCTGAAGTTGAATTGAGTCGACTTGTTTCTTTAGCTGTGCTCATCCACTCTGAAAATCTTTGACCATCTGCTACTCTCTGGATTCCGTTTCTCAACCTTTCAAAAGTCTGCTCAACAGTTTGCTTCATTCCCTCACCTAATTCCTTGTATAATGAGCTTGAATTCAGGGGGAGATTCACATCCGATAACTGATCTCTATTGACTAGCACTCCTATAATAACAATCTTCCAGCTTTTGGCATCATGGTTGATCAAATAAATTGAGGCTTTAAGGTTAATAACTTCATGAGGTCTGAAACTAGGAAATTAAAGGAAGGTCTCCTCAGGCTTACTCTTATTAAAGCATCTGATATGCTGAGTCCGAATATTCATTTTAGCTTGATTATGAGAACTCAGTAACAGTTTTGGTTGATGAACTGCACCTTGAGTATTGTCTTCAAACAACCATGTTATCTAAGTCTATCTAAGGCACTCAATGCAGAACAATGGTCGAGACTTACTGAGTAACCGGGCACACTTCACCTGAGACGTGAGGTGGTTCATGTCAAAACGTAATGTCTTAACTAACTCTGATCTGTTTTCAACAATATATATATATATATACAGAGCAATGGCTTTAGTCTGCTGAGAAACTGTACCCCATCACCAATGAAGTGATAAGGGTTAAGGCATGAGGTGGCAAGCTATCTCTGGTCTCAATGAGGCAGAATGGCTAACTGCACTGAGTAACTGGGGAATATTGCATCTAACAAATGTGATTCCGCACGTAAAAAGGTGTCAGTTGAACTTGACTGTCATCTGATAAAATGAAGTTGTTGTATGCCTTATTCTGAAAACTAGAGGTATTTGAATGGATAAACTCCCACTGCATCAAATTGTTTGATTTTAATACTAATGGGAGTTAATCCTAAAAGGTTACTGGACCTTAATAAGACATGCTAAAAGATGAATATCAAGGGCTTTTTTATGCAAATATGCTTCTGTTCCAGTAATCCTGTGTGTAGACACTCTTGTCACTTTCCTGGCTTCTAAAACTTATGAAGTTATTTACTTTAAATCTCTCAATCAATAATTTCAAACCATGCAATGCTCTTTTGGAGGAAGGTGTTAGAATTCAGAGTCAGATTGGAATAGCAATGAGATATGTATCAGGCTTGAATCCCTTCATTGAACTCCTCTTCCAGTCTACTGAACTTCCATAATTGTCTACTGAACCACACGTGCAAACATCCCTCGCTGATTCCCCACATCTCACTGTAGATTCCTCTTCGTGTTTTGATGATGTCAAAGGGGGAGAAGTGTGATGAGTCATTTGTAGAGTCATAATTTGTAAAAAGGTATTCTGTGATGGGTTATCTGTCAATTTTGTCTGTCACTCTGGATGATTTTTTTTAATGGAGTGCTTATGTTTGTAATGGAGTGCTTATGTTTTCTACCTTATTTTGGGCCTCCTCTGGGATTGATCAGTAGTGTGTGTACATCTGCATGTGCTGAATGTGTTTTGATTAATTGGCAATAGTAGAGTTGCCTTGGTTGACTTTGACTATTTTTCCTTGCCATGAGGATGTTGTGTATTTTGTTGAGTCTTTCATAAATGTCAGATAATTATCAGTCACTTGCATTAAAACTTCTCTGCACTTTGTTGTGGTATTCCTACTATGAGTCGGTGCATTGTATTCATAGTCAGTGCATCTCATTGTTGATGTCAGTGCATGCCTTGTATTGCAAACGAATCAAGTCGGTGCATGTTTGCTTTTAAGTGAATATAGGGTCGGTGCAGTTTACTGATGCACGTATCATAAGAGTCTGTGCATATCCTGCATTGCATATATGCAAGGTCTATGCAGGTCTTCGCACATGTTAACTAAAGTCTGTACATAAGTGTTTCGTACACTATTAAGTCAGTGCATGATTCTACATTGCTTGAGTAAAGTCAGTGCACATCTCCTTGGGGACCATGAAGGTCAGTGCATTACTCACTTCAGGGTCAGTGCACATTTCTTTTATGCACCCAAAGAGTCTGTGCATGTCTTGCCCCAAGCGTAACCAAGTCTACGCAGATCACCGCAGTAAAGCCATGAAAGTCAGTGCAATCTTTGGTCCTTGCACATGCAAGGTCTGTGCATGATTTGTTTATGACACTTTGGGTCGGTGCATCCTTGGCATTCTGCACCTATAAAGTCTGTACACGCTCTTCATATACCTCTATCAAGTCTGTGCAACACTGTTATCTATCAGATTTTTTGATGCTGACTAACTAGTTTACATGTTTGACAGGACAAGTGTTCGTGATCTTCAAAGGAGGGCACGTGATCCAAGACTGAAGGCATAGCACTGCTCGAGCCACGTGGAAAGCTCAAAAATTCAGATGATGCCATGTGGCCTTGTGAAAAATTCACATCTAGACAAAAAGCTTGGGTGGGAAATGTAGTTTTCCACGCGCCCATCTCTCTACTGCCTACAAATAAGAAGCCGTTTCTTCAAAAGAAAGCGTGATCGTGAAATTGAGAGAAGAAGATAGAAGAAGTGAGAGCTCAAGAGCAATCACGATCCAGCAAAGCAAAAGCCAGCAAAAATTGAGAGAGCTGTGAGAGCTTAGTGAGAAGAGCATTGGAGAGTCCTTGTGTTCGGTCTCTTGGTTCAGAACCAGAGCCGTATTGCTCTTTGCTAAGAGCTACATTTGTGTTTCGATTTTCAATCTTTCCTTTGTTTTTTTGTTTTGTTTGAAACCTTGTTCTACAAGCTGTGTGTCAGCGGGAGAGGAGGATTCCTCTGATAGGTTAAGCTGTAAACCTCCGCGGCAGAGGAGAATTCTTCTGGTGAGCATAAGCTGTAACACTCAGCGGTTGTAGGGAATCTTTCCCCAAAGCTATGGATCAGCGGTCTTGAAGCGTGTAATCAATAGTGAAGCCACACTAGATTTTAGTGTGGGGTGGATGTAGATCTCTGGATAGAGGTCGAACCACCTAAAAACCTCGTGCCTCTCATGTGATTTGTGTCTATCTCAGTCCTCGCTTTAGCATTCGTTAATTGGATGCATAGGATCAATTGTTGACCAATTCACTTAAGATCTATTTTGACCGTAGTTATGTGCTCTCTGATTCTCCTACAGTAGTTCGATTTAATTCCGCACTAGATTAGCTGCTAAAAATTTTTTAAATAGGCGATTGATCTATTCACCCACCCTCTAGATCCACATCACGTGGTATCAGATCCTAACTCTTCTGCAGAGAGTAACATCCTGAAGAGGTAGCAATCATGGATGGTAGAGGGATGACAGCAAAGGGACACTCCACTACCAAGCCTCCGTACTTCGACGGATCCAACTATGCATACTGGAAAAATCGTATGCAAGTGTTTCTGAGGGCTAAGGATTACGAGATATGGAAGGTCGTGAGCAAGGGATCGTTTGAGCTACATCCGAATGAGAACGTATGGACAAAAGAAGAGATCCGTAAGTAAACACTGAACTGGAGTGCTATCAACGCCATCCAGTGTGCCCTTCATCCCATAGAATTCTCCAGGGTATCATCATGCTCTACGGCTAAGGAGATGTGGGATAAGCTGGAAGTTATCTACGAAGGAACCTCACAAGTGAGAGAGACTAAAGCGAATCTGCTAGTTTCTGAGTATGAAGCATTTAAGATGAAGCCGAATGAGACCATTACGGAAATGTACGCTCGTCTTACAATCATCACCAATGGTCTCAGAAGTCTTGGCAAGACCTATTCTGATTATGAGATAGTGAGGAAGATTATACGCTCTCTAACTCCCATTTGGCACACCAAGGCTACAGTTATTGAGGAATCTAGGGATCTGAAGAACACCAAGGTGGATGAGTTATTGGTTCACTTATAACATATGAGATAAACCTGCCAAAGACAGATGAGCTAGAGAAAAAGAAGAAACCCATTGCTTTGAAGGCAGCATCTAGCAGCAAGGAGTCATCCTGTGAAAGTAGCTCATCTGGATCAGAAATTGAGAATGATCAGTTTGCCATGCTGACTCGTCAATTTAAAAGATTTTTGAGAAAAGAAGGAAAGCAATTCAGAAGAAACAATTGATAGCATGAAGAGTGAGCTAGAAGGGGGGGATGAATAGATCACTCCCCAATTTAAAGCGATTTGAATTATGAGCGATGAAATCCTAGTTGCAGTAAGTGAATCTTTCAGAACAGCCCACAGAGAGAGACACTAAGTAGAAACTAAACGAGAATGAATTGAAATAGAATAGTGATCGAACAGCAGACGTGCTTGTACCACAATAAAAGGTCAGCGAAACGAACCACACAGAAGCAGTCAACCAAGCACCCAACCATAAAGGAGACAAAGAGTTTTTAAGGTGGTTCGATTGCGAACAGCAATCTACGTCCACCCCTTACTCCACAGGAGTAAGGCTTCCTTGCACTAAGCAATAAAACACCGCAGACTCAGTCTGCTTACATCCGCTGTCTCACAGCTTGCCACAAGTGAACAAATTCCTCAGCACCGATCCTGCAACTCACATGATCTGAACCTGACCTTGCCCCAGCAAGATCAGAACCGGAGGACCAACCTCCCTTCCTCTAAACCAGAGGGTACACACGAGCGAAATGCCTTCACTCGCAACTGGAGAACCAATCTCCCTTCCTCTAAGATCACTTAGAGGGTAACAAAACAGTGTATAAGAAATTGGTGAAACAACTCGAAAACGAAGAAAATGAAAGGAAAAATAGTCACTCAAAACAACGAGAATGTAGCTTCCTGAGAAGCAGTCTTTCAAGCTCAAAACACAGAAAAGATCACTCAGACTCTCTCAATTCTAGTCAGGCTATTCTCTCAAATAGGGAGGTTCTTGCTCAAGCAGTGGCTGCAGATGCTCTCGTTTTTCCAATCTTCAGCAGCTTTCTCTTGCAGCCTTCAACCTCTTTTATAGCAAGAAGGTGGCGCGTGCTTAACACGATTCCCGCCCATTCCTTATGGCAGAGCTGATCCCTTTTCGATTCCACGTGGCAGGATCATCCTTTCTTTTTGTTGCCTCGGATCACGAGTCCTTAAACCTGGTACATTGACTTCCACGTGGAGTACCCTCACTGGTTTTGGGTTCGCCGAACACCTGCTCGACCAGGTAACAGACCTGCCAAGCAAGAGAAGACATTAGTGGAAGCTACACTGATCACGAGCATGCATAGACCTTGAATGAGCACAGGCCTTGAATGAGCACAAGCCAAGACATGCACAGGCCTTACGTGCGTGCATGAACAAAGGTTGCACCGACCTTATGCAACCCAATGCAAAGATTGCACGGGTATTATTGCACAAGACAAAGCAAAGCACGGACACTAACAGCCTTCTACAAGAAAGACTGCACCAACTATGAAATGCACCGAGATAGAAATTGCACCTAGTTCAGGTGCCCTAATGCACAGAATGCACAGAGTGTGATGTGCATACTAGAAGATATTCAAGACAAGGGGATGTGCACTGACCTGATTAGCACAAAATAAACCCTACACCGACTTAGTATGGTTAAGATAATGTAAGACTTGCACAGACTTAGAATGCTTCATATCACAAACATGCACGGACATTATTGCTCAAGGCAAAGACATTGCACCAACTTTGATCATGCCTAAGACACGAAATTGCACCGACCTTGTATGTGTGTGTAAGCAACAAATGCACTGACTTGGTGCGAGAATTGCACCGACCTGTGCGAGCCAAAGCTTGCACCGACTTGTGCGTGCCAAATCTTGCATCGATCTGCCTTAGCAGTCATCCAGAAAACCATGTGCACCGACCCTATGTGCGTTCGATGAAAGTACTTGCATGCACTGAGATAATGCACATACTTAGCAATGAAATGTGCATAGACTTTATGTGCACGGTGCGAGAATTGCACCGACTTGTCTAATGCATGAACAGACAATGCAGCAACTTAGTCGCGTGCAGCAACTAAGATTGCACCGACTAGATGCTTGCATGCACAGACTCTACTCAATTGAAAATGCAGCGTATGCACGGACGCAATGCATGATGAACTAAGTATGCATGGACTTTCTGAGTAGAACTGAAGAGTGCAGTATCTGAAGAATGTATAAGTGGGATGTATTGAAATAGATTATCAAGATTGACTTATAGTGTAAGACATCATCAAAACTGTAGGAGTGCAACAACAATCTGGGTGATAGAAGACATTCAAGGTATAAATCTAATTATGCCAAAAAGAATGATACTAACGTATGTTATCATTGCAAGAGATCTGGCCATCTGAAGGCAAATTGTCCAGAGTTTCAAAAGGAGAAGCCAAAAGTGAAGAAGGGCCATGATCAGTACTTGGAGTGACGAGAATGAGGGAAGTCACAGCTGCACATCTGAAAGTGAAAAAGGAGAGGAGCGAAGCCAAATCTCCTTAATGGCCAAGAATAGTGAGAATGATGAAGATGATCAGGTAACCTCTCCCTTTGAGAATTACTCTATCTCTGACTAGGAGGATGCATATGCCGAACTCCTTGATAAGTTTGATGGTGTAAAAAAGGAAAATAGGCATTTAAAAAAGAAAGTTAATTCTCTCACGAATGATACCACATTGTCGGATAAAATTGCCTATCTTCAAACTGAAAACAATGTTTTACAGAAATCCTGTACTGAAATTAATGAAATAAAATCTGATTTGATTGATGCTAAGAAAGAAAATGAATCACTGAAAAATGTCATTGATGATCTGAAGCTTAGATTATAGAATTTTGAAAACGAAATGAAAATTGTGAATGAGAAGTATGATGTTGTATTAGGAGTGATCGCAGAGCTGAAAAAGAGTGTAGAGAACCTAGAACAACAAAACAAGGACAAACTGCAAACTATTGAGAAAATGTCCCAAGGGACTGAAAATCTAAATGCCCTTTTGGGGACTAACGTCAACTTTAGAAAAGAGGGGCTAGGTTTTAATCCCACTGCCAAGAAGAGCTTTTAAATCAAGACTGTTTCATTTGTAGCTGAAAAAGGAAATGGACCTCTCATCAAAATGAGCAGTGAAAACCCTCCAAAAATGTCTAAAAATTATAAAATGCCCAGTGCCAAAAACAAGGGCAAACAGAAAATTGATGAGTCTAGTCATATTGATACACACAACCCCAAACCTCAGGGAAGATTTCAGGTTAGGGGTCAACCTTCACATGCATCTGAACCCCAGACTAGATTCACCAAGGCTCCCTAGAAAAATGAGAAAAAGAACCAATCTATGCCCATGCACACTTCAAGTGGGTCAAAGGTGTTCAAGAGACAAGACTCGAATGGGGGTCACAAAGGTCCATTCTACCATCCCAGAATTTAGACCAATCATACCTACTATCATGCTCAGTCACATCAGTTCAATAGGTCTGGAAGGGATAGAGTTCAAAGGAGGTCTGAAAACCATTTAAATCCCACTCAGAATTATAGATCTCAGGTCAGAAACAGGTTTAGACAATCCTGGACATGGAATCTCAGGAAACACACTTCCTATGTTCAGCCTAAGACTACCACCAGTTATACTACATCGAATGCTCATGGGTCTAGGCACTGGCACCAACATGATCAATCTGCTAATAACAATGGTGTCAGGACACAGAACAGAAACAAACAGATTCAAACTGTTAATATTGAAAAGAAGAACAACAATATGAAGAAAATAAACAAATCCACCAAACAAACAATCCCCAAATAGATATAGATTCCAAAGCATTTAATGTTAAAGGGGCATGATCTCGCGCGGCTCCTGAGCTGGGTAGATGATCAACGAACAATGAACTGTAGAGAAAGGGAAACGGATCAGGGGGCCCAGGGGAGGTTCCCTGGGGAAAAACCATAGATGCTTAAGTCAGTAGATTAATGGTGGAAGATGGGGAGGGAGGTAGAAAGAGGTGCACGAGATCCCCCTACACCAAGGTGGTGAAGTGGTTCCTGCTCAGGGGATTTTAGGCGTGTATTGCCCTTACCTTTCACTGGAGGGAGTCCCAGGTTTATATAGTGTGCTCACCTTATGAGTCCCGTAAGCGGAGGAGTTTCAGGTGGGAGTTACGTCCTCATCATGGGATCTTTACGTCTTCATCGTAGGATCTTAATAGCCTTGAGGGATCATGGGTCTCTTATCCTCATAAACTCCTGCTCATAAAGGGCTCTCAACGGCAGCGTGGATAAGCAATCATCGGTCGGTCCGAGCATAAAAGGTGCCAACCCTGTCCGGGCAATAGGCATAGCTCGGATGAAGATAGGTCGGAGTGGGTGCTGAGTGCTTGCCTCTATCCCGATGAGGGGATAACTCGGGCATGGGTCTTCCTCAGTTCTGACCGACGCTCGGGCCTTCCGAGCCTAAGGGCCTCCGAGGAAGGATTAGATCCCGAGTAATCTTATTGGGCTTTTTAGCCTAAGTGGGCCCTGTGGGGCTGTCACTTGGATGAGCTGGGCCTCGTTTGGTCTTGATGGACCTAGTTTGGCTGCTCATAGATGGGATACAGAAATCCCTTCCCTGGGGAAAATCCTCCGATACTTAAGTCAGTAGAGCAATGGTGGAAGATAGGGATGGAGGTAGAAAGAGGTGCACGAGATCCCCCTACACCAAGGTGGTGAAGTGGTTCCTACTCATGGGATTTTAGGCGTGTATTGCCCTTACCTTTCACTGGAAGGAGTCCCAGGTTTATATAGTGTGCTCACCTTATGAGTCCCGTAAGCGGAGGAGTTTCAGGCAGGAGTTACGTCCTCATCGTGGGATCTTTACGTCCTCATCGTAGGATCTTCATAGCCTTGAGGGATCATGGGTCTCTTATCCTCATAAACTCCTGCTCATAAAGGGCTCTCAACGGCAGCGTGGATAAGCAATCGTCGGTCGGTCCGAGCATAAAAGGTGCCAACCTTATCCGGGCGATAGGCATAGCTCGGATGAAGATAGGTCGGAGTGGGCGCTGAGCGCTTGCCTCTATCCCGATGAGGGGATAACTCGGGCATGGGCGTTCTGATCGACGCTCGGGCCTTTCGAGCCTAAGGGCCGCCGAGGAAGGATTACATCCCGAGTAATCTTATTGGGCTTTTTAGCCTAAGTGGGCCCTGTGGGGCTGTCACTTAGATGAGCTGGGCTTCGTTTGGTCCTGATGGACCTAGTTTGGCTGCTCTTAGATGGGCTACAGAAATCTCCCTCTCCACTTTCTCTTCCAAGTTCAACTTGGAAGGTAGCCTTCTCCTTCCTAATCCCTCTGTCACCTTTGTCCCGAGCTGCCTGAGTCAACGGGGTCGACTACCCTTTATCTGAGCCAGTTTCTACACGAGGCAGAGTCAGTGGCTGGACGCAGGAAGGTCAACCGAGTCAACCGAGCGATGGGCTCATACGGCGGCGCCAGATGGATTTTTTGCTTTTTTGACATGTATTTTCTTGGCTTCGGCCTTCCTGATATACAAGCGAGTTATTTGAATGAAAGAAAGGAGCCTTTTGTTTTATCTCATGTCGTTTACACAATGCTCAGTATTCAGAAGTAGAACTTGTGTAGTGTAGTTGCGTTCCAGGTCCGAGGGATGAGCTCTACTTCCATCGTGGATAGACGGTATGCTCCTTTTCCGAGCGTCTCGACCACTCGGTAGGGGCCTTCCCAATTAGGGGATAACTTGCCCGCCGCCTCAAGTGGTCGAGAGGCTTTGACTTTCCTGAGGACGAAGTCTCCCTGTTGAAAGTGTCTATCTCAGACTTTGGCGTTGTAGTATCGAGTGAGGCAGCGTCGGTATTCTGTTGCTCGGATGTTGGCAATCTCTCAGACTTCATCTGCTAGGTCAAGGTTTTCGAGCAATTTCTGGTCGTTTGCCTCGGACGAGAAGCAGATGACTAGGAGGGAGGGGTTGCCAATCTCCAACGGGATCACGGCCTCGGTACCGTATACCAGCTGAAAGGGGCTTTCACCGGTTGCCATTCTGGGAGTCGTTCTGTGTGACCAAAGTACGTTTGGCAATTCCTCAAGCCAGCTGCCCTTGGCTTTGCTGACCCTAGTCTTGATGCCTTTTAAGATAGCCTTATTGGCATTTTCGACCAACCCGTTAGCCTGAGGGTGGGCGACCGAGGTGAAGTGATTGCGAATGCCTAGGTCGGCACACCTGTCTCGGAAATAACGAGAATCAAATTGCCGACCATTATCACTTACTATCACCCGGGGGATGCCGTAACGACAGATGATCGACTTCCAGACGAAATTCCAGACGACTGTCTCGGTGATCCTTGCTGTGGCTTTGGCCTCGATCCACTTAGTGAAGTAATCGATGGCGACGATAATGAACTTCTTCTGGGCCTGGGCCGTGGGGAATGGCCCGAGGATGTCGATTCCCCAGCGAGAGAAAGGATAAGGCTCGGCTAGGGTGATGAGCTCCGTTGCTGGCTGATGGACCAAGTGGTCAAATCACAGGCACCGGTCACAGTGTTGTGTGTAGGTCGAGCATTCGCGCTGCAGAGTGGGCCACCAATAATCTAGCCGTAGCAAGATCCTGGCGAGCGACCTACCTCCTAAATGCGCTCCCCATAGACCTTCGTGAACTTCTTCGATCGCTCGGTTGGCTTCGTCGGTGCTGAGGCACTTCAGGAGAGGACCGAAGAAGGATCTCCGGTAGAGAGCGCCATCCAGAGTGACGAATCGCCGAGCTTGGTACTTCAATCTTCGGGCTTCCTGAGGGTCAGGAGGCTCCTGAGAGTCTTGGAGCCACGACAGGTACGGGGTACGCCAGTCGCTTGGGGAGGCCGAGTCAATAGCTAGGAGCTCCGAATCGATGCTCGGTCGCTCTAGCTCTTCGAGAAGGACCGATCGAGTACCCTCGGGGTCAAGAGAGGAGGTCAGCCGAGAGAGGGCGTCCGCTCGGGAGTTTTCCTTCCGAGCTATTTGGACTACCTCAAAACTCTCAAACTGTTGTGCCACGGTCTTGACCAGCTGGAGGTATTTGATCATCGGTGCTTCTCGAGCTTCATAACTGCCATTGACCTAGCTAGCGACCAGTTGGGAGTCAGTGTGAATCCTGACTCGCTCAGCCCCTAACCGCCGTGCCATGCGGGCTCCAGATATGAGGGCCTCATACTCGGAAGCGTTGTTAGATGCTTGAAAGTTGAACTTCAGGGAGTACTGTAGCTCTGCTCCTTCGGGGGACTTCAGGAGGATCCCGGCGCCGCTCCTGACTGAGTTGGAGGATCCGTCGATGAACAATTCCCATGTCGGCCCGGGTGCGGACGGAGATCTTTCTTCAGTCGGGATGGTGCTCTCGGCGATGAAGTCAGCGAGCGCCTGGCCTTTAATAGCCGAGCGAGGCCGATACGATATATCGTAGGCTCCGAGCATGATGGCCCACTTGACGAGGCGTCCCGAGGCTTCAGGGTGATCGAGGATCCTCTTCAATGGTTCGCCGGTCAGCACGGTGATGGAGTGCCCTTGGAAATAGGGTCGGAGGTGCTTGGCCGAGGTAACCAACGCTAGCACGAGTCTCTCGGTTGCGGGGTACCTTCTTTCAGCCTCATTGAGCACCTTGCTGGTGTAGTAGACCAGTCTCTCGACTCCCGAGTCATTTCTGACTAGGACCGAGCTAACTGTAGATGGAGTCGCCGAGAGATAGAGATGCAAGGTTTCACCTGGTACGGGCTTGGAAAGCACCGGAGGCGAAGCCAAGAACTCCTTAAGCTCGGAGAACGCTTTTTGGCATTCCTCGTCCCACGCGAATGTAGTAGATGCCATTTTAGGTCCCCTCAACAGTTTGAAGAAGGGCAGGCATCGTTCAGCCGTGCGGGACAGAAATCTGCTGAGCGCGGCAATGCGCCCGGTTAGGCGTTGAACATCTTTGATGCAGGTGGGTGGGCGCATGTCCAGGATGGCCTGGACCTTGTCGGGGTTGGCCTCGATCCCACGCTGGGTGACTAAGAAGCCCAAGAATTTCCCAGACCTTACTCTGAAGGTGCACTTGGTAGGGTTGAGCTTCATGTTGTACTTCAGGAGGGTGTCGAAGGTTTCCGCTAGGTCGGCGAAGTGGTCCTCGGCCTTGGGGGTCTTCACAAGCATGTCGTCAATATAGGCCTCGACGTTCTGACCGAGCTGTCCTTCGAACATATGATTGACCAGCCTCTGGTACGTGGCTCCAGCGTTCTTCAACCCAAAAGGCATCCAGGTGTAGCAGTGTACGCCGAAGTCGGTGATAAAGGTGGTCTTCTCGATGTCTTCGGGGTGCATTCTAATCTGATGGTAACCTGAATAGGCGTCTAGGAAGCTGAGTATTTCGTTGCCCGAGGTTGAGTCAACCAGTTGGTCGATGCTTGGTAACGGATAGCAGTCCTTTGGAGTACCCTTGTTCAAGTCGGTGAAGTCCACGCACATTCGCCACTTTCCCAAAGCTTTTGGTACCAGGACGACGTTAGCCAGCCATGTCGGGTACAGGACCGGTCTGAAAAGACCAGTCTTTTGCCCCTTGGTGACTTGATCCTTGATGATCGCCTACTTCTCTGGCGCGTGCTTCCTTCTGCGCTGTTGTACGGCTTTGATGGTTGGATCGAGGTTGAGCTTATGCATCACTGTCTCCTCTGGTATACCAGGGAGTTGATCATCAGACCATGCAAAGACTCGGACGTACGTGGAAAGAAACTCTTTGTATTGCTGTTGGGCTTCAGATGTTAGGTGGGCTCCAATCTTTACTCCCAGGGTCGGGTCATCGTTTAGGAAAACCGCTAGCAATTCACCTCCAGGCTCGGCGGTTGCGGATTTTTCCTCGACTTCCCGGGGGGCCCTGTTCTTCCCGTCCGGCCTTGTGGCTTCGACCGAGATATTATAGCACCTTCTGGCCATGGCCTAGTTACCTCGGACTTCCCTTAACCCATTTTTGGTGGGGAACTTCATCTTTTGGTGATAGGTAGAAGGCACAGCTTTCGTTCGGCTGAGGATCCCTTGGCCGAAGATTGTATTGTACGCTATCATACCATTGATCACTATGAAGTTCGCCATAACCGTAACGGTTTTGGGTAGGGTGCCAAGAGTAACCGGCAGGTTGAGGGCTCCCTCGGGATAAGTGGCCTGGCCATTGAACCCGCACAGGGGGGTTCGGATCGGGCGGAGTTTAGATGGATCCTCCCCCATCTTAAGGAAACACTCATAGGATAATACATCGGGGGCACTTCCATTGTCAACTAGAATCATGTCTATGTTACAATAGTTTATTGTGGCCGATATGACTAGGGCGTCATCATGCGGGGTGGTCAGCCCTTCCAAGTCTCGGTCAGAGAAGACTATGACCTGAGGCTCACTCGGGGGGGCTTGGGAGGCTCGATGGCTCGGCTCGCCCGCTCAGCATGACGCTTCCTTCCTCGGCCACTGTCTCCTCCCGATGCAGCTCCTCCGATGATGATGTTGATATGGACCCCGCGAGGGGCGTTGTCGATCTCCTCTGGGGCGCCTCGGTCCTCCTTTTGCCCGGCCACAAACCGGGACAGGTGTCCCTAGCGGACGAGGCGCTCGATCTCATCCTGGAGCTGATGGCAATCGCCGGTGTGATGCCCGTGATCACTGTGGAACAGGCAATGTTTGCTGCGATTACGGCTTTTCGACCTCATTAGCTCGGGTTGGCGGAGGAGACCCGAGCCTTTGATGTCTTCATATATTTCGTATACTGGAGCGGTTAGGGGAGTGTACCGCTCGTACTTCCTGGATTGTTCTTTGTGCTCCCCGTCTCAGTTCCGCCTCTTTCCTTGGCCCGAGCTTGACTCGGGTGCTCGCTTCTTGTCCCCCTTCCGACCCGAGCCGGTTGCGCCTCGACATGCGCTGAGAACTTCTTCGCACTCAGCATGGCGTAATGCCAGAGTCACTAGCTCGGTAAGGGTCGAGGGAGGGTGGAGGATAAGTTCGCGGCGGAGGTTCTCGTCCCGGGTGCCTCCGGTCAGCGCGGTTATGGCCGAGGCTACATCTAGGCGGGAAATTCTCAGGGCTTCCGATTTAAATCGGTTGATGTAGGCCCGGAGTCTCTCCCCTTGAGCCTATTTGAGAGCCAAAAGCCCTGCTACCGACCTCGGTGGGGCGCTGCCGGTGAAACTCTCCTTGAATACTCGTCCAAACTACTTGAAGTCTCTGATGGATCCGGGGACGAGGGCCCGGAACCATGCTTGGGCGCCTTGGACCAAGGTGGTCGCAAAGGCTCGGCATTTGATGGCGTCGGACGCTCCATGAAGGGTCATCAGGGCGTTGAAGCTATCGAAATGGTCGGTCGGGTCGCCTTGGCCGTCGTAAGGCTTGAAGGTCGGGATGGAGGTTCTGGGAGATACCTCTGCCTTCAAGATATGGTCGGAGAATGGGATCTCTCCTCGTCCTCTGGTGGAGAGGTCTTCTGTAAGGCTCGTAAGGCGCGCTCCTGTGCTGCGAAGCGCCTCTCGAACTCTCGTAGACGGAGGGACAACTCTGGCTGTTATTGCACCGTAGGGCTGAGGGGGCGTGATGGCAGGCTGTCCTGGCGCTCCCTGGGGGCTTCGGTCTCCGGGAGTGGACGGCGTGCCCCATGCTTACCCCGTTTCGGTGTGGAGGAGGCCGCTTACTCCGGAGGGGGGGCTTGTGAGGGTCCTCCTGCTTTGTTGCGAATAAGCTGCTGCCCTCGGAGGGTGAAGCGACCTCCGATGGTGTACTGGACACGTTCTCGCGGGGGGGCTTTCCGGAGGGGCGCGTGACCTTCCATCCCAGGTTGTCTGAGTCCTCATGAGTTCCACGAGGACATCCAATTTTGCGTTGAGGGCTTGGAAGGCGTCGGCGCCGTCGTTAAGCGGTACCCCTAGCGCGGTGGCGAGAGGGGGTGGTCCATCGGTGGGGGTGCTGGCATTGGAGGGGGGATTTTGTGAGGCTTGAGAAGGGCCTTCTCCCGCCGCCACCATGGTCTTTCCCCTGTCGCCGGCGGACCTCCTCCCTGAACTTCTTCGCGCCATACTAGCTCTTCGATCGTTTCCCACAGACGGCGCCAGATGAAGGGGCGTGATCTCGCGCGGCTCCTGAGCTGGGTAGATGATCACCGAACAGTGAATTGTAGAGAAAGGGAAACGGATCAGGGGGCCCAGTGGAGGTTCCCTAGGGAAAACCCTCTGATGCTTAAGTCAGTAGAGCAATGGTGGAAGATAGGGAGGGAGGTAGAAAGAGGAACATGAGATCCCCCTACACTAAGGTGGTGAAGTGGTTCCTGCTCAGGAGATTTTATGCATGTATTACCCTTACCTTTCACTGGAGGGAGTCCCAGGTTTATATAGTGTGCTCACCTTATGAGTCCCGTAAGTGGAGGAGTTTCAGGCAGGAGTTACGTCCTCATCGTGGGATCTTTACGTCCTCATCATGGGATCTTCATAGCCTTGAGGGATCATGGGTCTCTTATCCTCATAAACTCTTGCTCATAAAGGGCTCTTAACGGCAGCGTGGATAAGAAATCGTCGGTCAGTCCGAGCATAAAAGGTGCCAACCCTGTCCGGGCGATAGGCATAGCTCGGATGAAGATAGGTCGGAGTGGGCGCTGAGCGCTTACCTCTATCCCGATGAGGGGATAACTCGGGCATGGGTCTTCCTCCGTTCTGACCGACGCTCGGGCCTTCCGAGCCTAAGGGCTGCCGAGGAAGGATTAGATCTCGAGTAATCTTATTGGGCTTTTTAGCCTAAGTGGGCCCTGTGGGGCTATCACTTGGATGAGATGGGCCTCGTTTGGTCCTGATGGACCTAGTTTGGCTGCTCTTAGATGGGCTACAGAAATCCCTTCCCTAGGGAAAACCCTCCGATGCTTAAGTCAGTAGAGCAATGGTGGAAGATAGGGAGGGAGGTAGAAAGAGGTGCACGAGATCCCCCTACACCAAGGTGGTGAAGTGGTTCCTGCTCAGGGGATTTTAGGCGTGTATTGCCCTTACCTTTCACTGGAAGGAGTCCCAGGTTTATATAGTGTGCTCACCTTATGAGTCCCGTAAGCGGAGGAGTTTCAGGCGGGAGTTACATCCTCATCGTGGGATCTTTACGTCCTCATCGTGGGATCTTCATAGCCTTGAGGGATCATGGGTCTCTTATCCTCATAAACTCCTGCTCATAAAGGGCTCTCAACGGCAGCGTGGATAAGCAATCGTCTGTCGGTCCGAGCATAAAAGGTGCCAACCCTGTCCGGGCGATAGGCATAGCTCAGTTGAAGATAGGTCGGAGTGGGCGCTGAGCGCTTGCCTCTATCCCGATGAGGGGATAACTCGGGCATGGGTCTTCCTCCGTTCTAACCGATGCTCGGGCCTTCCGAGCCTAAGGGCCGCTGAGGAAGGATTAGATCCCGAGTAATCTTATTGGGGTTTTTAGCCTAAGTGGGCCCTGTGGGGCTGTCACTTGGATGAGTTGGGCCTCGTTTGGTCTTGATGGACCTAGTTTGGCTGCTCTTAGATGGACTACAGAAATCCCCCTCTCCAAATGTCATATCTGAACATTGTTTCTCTTGTTCTGGAGCCCAATCATTCTTGGGTTCCAAACTCTTTTGCTTAATTATCATTGTAGGTATGCCTGGCAGCCAAGCACAATATGTGGTACTTGGTTAGTGGCTGCTCGAGGCACATGACTGGGGATAAAGCAAACTTTTGTATGCTGATCAAGAAGAATGGAGGACATGTCTCCTTTGGAGGTAACACCAAAGGAAAAATCATTGGATCAGGTAAGGTAGGTAAGTGTACTACCTGTTGCATTGATGAAGTTTTGTTGGTCGAAGGACTTGCATATAATCTACTCATCATTAGCCAGCTTTGTGATAAAGGTCATAGAGTAATGTTTAATTCTCATAGCTGTAACATCTATGTGCATGAGTCTGATATCATTAAGTTTTCTGGCAAGAGAGTGAACAACATTTACTTGGTAGATTTAGATGACATTGCTCACTCTAACCTCTGTCTCACTGTAAATAAAGATGACTTGGCATATCTGTGGCATCGTAGATTAGGCCATGCCAGTTACACTGTTCTTCACAAACTAAATAAACACTGCATGGTTAGAGTTCTTCCTGAAATTTCTTTTAAAAAGGAAAATAAAATATGTGAAGCATGCACCCAATCCAAACAGACTAGGAAGTCATTCAAGTCTCGGACAGAAAATCTATCCTCTAAACCATATGAGCTGATTCACATGGATCTTTTTGGACCCACTAGATCAGCTAACTTATCTAATAGAAGATATGGTTTTATATTTGTTGATGATTTCTCTAGGTTTACTTGGGTGTTTTTCCTCACACACAAAAATGAAGCATTTAATGAATTTCAGGAGTTCTACTTAAAAATAAAACATAATAATGAAAATTTAATTCAGAACATCTTATCTGATCATGGTGGTGAGTTTGAAAACTCACAATTTGACGATTTCTGCAGGATAAATGGTATCACTCATTGGTTCTCCTCACCCAAGACACCTGAGCAAAATAGAATAGTGGAAAGTAGGAATCGAACCCTTGTAGAGATGGCTCGAACTATGTTAGTAGAACGTAATCTACCGAGGAGATTCTGGGCTGAAGCAGTTAACACTGCATGTCACATTATCAACAGAGCTCTGGTAAGGCCATTCACTTAGAAAACTCCTTATGAGACTCTCAAGGGTAAGAAACCTTCAATAGTCTATTTCAAGGTTTTCGGTTGTAAATACTTTGTGCATGTTAATGATAAAAGAGACCTTGACAAATTTGAATCTAAAAGTGATCCTAGAATATTTCTATGATATTCAGAAACATCTAGTGCATATAGGGTCTACAATTTGAATTCCAGAACAGTAGAAGAGTCTCCACATGTGGTCTTTGATGAAACTATGACCAAATCCAATGGTGGCTTGTGTAGGGAAAAGAATGATGAAGATATTCTAGAAGATGAAGATCATGAGATTCAATCTGGAGAAAATAATGCAGAACAACCTAATGCTCAGGAGGAGGTGATAGGGAACCAAGGTAATCAAATCATCAATGTTAGACTTCATAAAGACCATCCCTTGGAAAATATCATTGGTAATTTACATGATCCTCCTAGGACTAGATCTCACTTTAGAGCTGAAAATGAATTAAACTCCTTTGCATTGATCTCTTATATAGAACCCAAAAACATTGGCAGTGCTCTTAAATATGTGTATTGGATCAATGCCATGCACGAGGAGCTGAATCAGTTCGAAAGGAACAAGGTATGTAACTTAGTTCCTCCACCTGACCATGGCACTGTCATAGGAACAAAATGGGTTTTTAAAAACAAGATAGATGAGCAAGGGAAGGTTATTAGAAATAAGGCCAGACTGGTAGCTCAAGGTTATAATCAAGAATATGGTATTGATTTCGAGGAATCTTATGCCCCTGTAGCTCGGTTAGAGGCCATCAGAATTCTTCTGGCCTATGCTTGCTCATTAGGAATAATATTGAGGCAGATGAATGTAAAATCTACTTTTCTAAATGGAGAAATAAAGGAGGATGTGTTTGTTAGGTAGCCTCCAGGCTTTGAATGCATTGATTATCCTAACCATGTCTATAAATTGAATAATGCTCTCTATGGTTTGAAACAAGCTCCCAGAGCTTGGTATCACAGGCTTAGTATGTTTCTCACTGAAAAGAAGTTTACAAGAGGTGGGGTTGACCAAACATTGTTTACAAAGGTATGCAATTCTGAAACTATTATTGTGCAAATCTATGTAGATGATATTATCTTTGGATCAACTAACCTAACTCTATGTGAGGAATTTGCTGATTTAATGACACAAGAATTTGAAATGAGTTCAATGGGTGAGTTGAAACTGTTTCTTGGACTGCATGTAACTCAGACTAAGGAAGGAACATTTATAACTCAGTCCAAGTACGTGAAAAATTTATTGAAGAAATTCAAGTTGGAAAACTTGAAGGAAATATCAGCACCCATGGGTACATCAACTAATCTTGATGATGACCCGAAAGGTAAAAGTGTAGATCCCAAATTATACAGAGGTATGATTGGATCTCTTCTTTATCTTACTGCTTCTAGGCCTGATATCCCGTTCTCTGTGTGCTTGTGTGCTAGGTTTCAGGCTAGTCCAAAAGAGTCTCACTTGAGTGCTGTTAAGAGGATTTTTAGATACTTATCAGGCACCCTTGAACTAGGACTTTGGTATCTTGCTAAGTGTGAGCTAGATCTCATAGCCTACACTGATGCGGATTATGTAGGGTGCAGGATAGATAGAAAAAGCACTAGTGGGTATTGTCATTACTTAGGTGGCTGTCTAGTGTCATGGGCTTCCAAAAAGTAACACATTGTTGCTTTATCTACAGCTGAAGCAGAATATGTTGCAGCCCAGGTACTTTGGATCAAGCACCAACTGATTGATTATCAGATAAAATTGGGATGTATTCCAATTTTGTGTGATAATACTAGTGCTATAGCTCTCACTAAAAATCATGTTCATCACTCTAGGACTAAGCATATAGAAATCAAACACCATTTCCTTAGAGATGAAGTGAATAACAATGAAATTGAACTGCATTTTATTGAGTCTGAAAAACAAATTGCTGACATTTTTACAAAGCCTTTAGGGAATGAAAGATTTAAATTCTTAAGAAGAGAATTAGACTTGTGTAAATTTCTTCATGGTGATTGACTCAGAATTCTTGCTTGAATTGCTATTTATAGTGGTGTGAAAATAAATATGCATCAACTTGTCTCTGAATGAACATTTCTAAATTTTTTGAATAATTGTTGTGCATAGATGCATTGTTAAATAAAATTGCATATAGATAGGGGGAGTTTTCAAATGCGTGTTTTTGCACCGAGTATATGTCAGTGCATGTCTTGCACTTAGTCAATGCATAGTGTGAGCATTCAACATACAAGGTCGATGCATCTTGTGTCTAAGCAGCATGTAAGTCCGTGCACCTTATGTCAATTCACATAACAGGTCGGCGCATTTGTCTACCATACGCATGCATAGTCGGTGCATTGTCCGCTTTATGCATGTTAAGGTTGGTGCATCATGATGTCAGGGGGAGTTAAGTAAAGTCTGATCTGAGTTCAACTCATTCTACTCTCTCTTCATTCTCAGAAATTCTCATCGTGTGGTACCAATCGCATCAATTAGCATCATATAAACTTATTTCTCTGACTTCGTGCCATACCCACTTCTTGAAATCCCTCATGAGCTGAATTGGTACGTATGTGTTAATCTTCTCATTCTGAATGGATGACAGTCTTGTATTTGGTTCATTATTTTGAGCGACAATTATTACAACTCTTCTATTATAAGAATCACATTTGTTCCTTGAATGAACTGATGGTTTAATTGTAATAGACTGTAGAGTGTAAAGACTGCCTTCAGAAGAATAAGGTGGTAGAAAACATTTTATAGCTCTCAACCTCTCTTTCATAACTATGACAGATAAAATCTTCACAGTATCTAAAAATGAAAGTCTTAATGTAGTCTAGGCTGAGAAAATTAGAAAGTGTATTGTCTTTAAACAAGTCACCTTGAAAATAAAAAAGGGCAGCAACAATAAAATTATCAGTAAAAGAAATGAATAAAGTGACAGAGTAATGACTGAATTGCACTGAGAAACTGAACCCTCCATCAAAGAAGTGGAGAAGACTTCATGTCATGAAGTGCATCATGTTATCTCTGTTCACATGGTCAAATCTATAGGGCTGGTTTCACTGAGTAACTGGGGGTACTGGCGTCTGATAAACGTGTACTCTTAATGTCAAAGGTGTAAATCATCTGTGTAGCTTTTGATCAGAGACAGATATGGTAGTTTATGCCTAGTAATTGGGGGTACTAGCGTCTAACCCACGTGTGCCCTTAATGTCAACGGTATAAATGACACTTGTCTGTTCACTAAGTTCAGATTCAAAATCAGATTATGTGAAAAAGATTTGCTCTAACCCTTGAAATTCAAAATTCACTAAGTGTCAATTGTTTAACCCCAATACATATTCAGGTCACTCTCCTTGATACTCATTGATTCTGAAATTAGTAGGATACAGTCTTGACCTAGTCTATCATGATTATGTGACTTAGGTTCATTGCTATAAACTGATTCTATAACCCTATTTTAAAAAGTCAGTGAATTCACTCTATCTTCCATAACTATTAAACCTGACATTTACCAAGCCTGCACAATGATTGATTCTTATATCTAAAGAATTGTCCAATAATGTGCTTATATTCTGAACCATTGCACAGAGTGTTATTCTATCTTCTACTTCTTCCTGCATCCCTCACTCCTTGTTTGCTGATGGCAAAGGGGGAGAGATTACTCAGGCATCTCCTTCTCTAATCTGGAACGAAGGGGGAGAGATTGAGATCATAGGAAAGACTATGCTTATAGGAGGAGAGGAGTCCTTCATTCAGGGTGAGTTTGATTTTTTGTCAATAATATCTGACTGTGCTTAATGTCTCATCAAAATACATCATCTCTCTTGCAATTCTTCTGGAGAGTTGCCAGCAACTTTTTAGGTGTTGCCATTATCAAAAAGGGGGAGAATGTTGGGCCTCCTCTGGGATTGATCAGCAGTGTGTGTACTGCTGCATGTGCTGAATGTGTTTTGATTAATTGGCAAGAGTAGAGTTGACTTGGTTGACTTTGACTATTTTTCCTTGACCATGAGGATGTTGTGTATTTTGTTGAGTCTTTCATAAATGTCAGATAATTATCAGTCACTTGCATTAAAACTTCTCTGCACTTTGTTGTGGTATTCCTACTATGAGTCGGTGCATTGTATTCATAGTCAGTGCATCTCATTGTTGATGTCAGTGCATGCCTTGTATTGCAAACGAATCAAGTCGGTGCATGTTTGCTTTTAAGTGAATATAGGGTCGGTGCAGTTTACTGATGCACGTATCATAAGAGTCTGTGCATATCCTGCATTGCATATATGCAAGGTCTGTGCAGGTCTTCGCACATGTTAACTAAAGAATGTACATAAGTGTTTCGTACATTATTAAGTCAGTGCATGATTCTACATTGCTTGAGTAAAGTCAGTGCACATCTCCTTGGGGACCATGAAGGTCAGTGCATTACTCACTTCAGGGTCAGTGCACATTTCTTTTATGCACACAAAGAGTCTGTGCATGTCTTGCCCCGTGCGTAACCAAGTCTGCGCAGATCACGCAGTAAAGCCATGAAAGTCAGTGCAATCTTTGGTCCTTGCACATGCAAGGTCTGTGCATGATTTGTTTATGACACTTTGGGTCGGTGCATCCTTGGCATCCTGCACCTACAAAGTCTGTACACGCTCTTCATATACCTCTATCAAGTCTGTGCAACACTGTTATCTGTCGGATTGTTTGATGCTGACTAACTGGTTTACATGTTTGACAGGACAAGTGTTCGTGATCTTCAATGGAGGGCACGTGATCCAAGACTGAAGGCATAGCACTGCTCGAGCCACGTGGAAAGCTCTAAAATTCAGATGATGCCATGTGGCCTTGTGAAAAATTCACATCTAGACAAAAAGCGTGGGCGGGAAATGTAGTTTTCCACGCGCCCATCTCTCTGTTGCCTACAAATAAGAAGCCGTTTCTTCAGAAGAAAGTGTGATCACGAAATTGAGAGAAGAAGACAGAAGAAGTGAGAGCTCAAGAGCAATCACGATCCAGCAAAGTAAAAGCCAGCAAAAATTGAGAGAGCTGTGAGAGCTTGGTGAGAAGAGCATTGGAGAGTCCTTGTGTTCGGTCTCTTGGTTCAGAACCGGAGCCGTATTGCTCTTTGCTAAGAGCTACATTTGTGTTTCGATTTTCAATCTTTCCTTTGTTTTTTTGTTTTGTTTGAAACCTTGTTCTACAAGCTGTGTCAGTGAGAGAGGAGGATTCCTCTGATAGGTTAAGCTGTAAACCTCAGCGGCAGAAGAGAATTCCTCTGGTGAGCATAAGCTGTAACGCTCAGCGGTTGTAAGGAATCTTTCCCCAAACCTGTGGATCAGCGGTCTTGAAGCTATGTAATCAGCAGTGAAGCCACACTAGATTTTAGTGTGGGGTGGACGTAGATCTCTGGATAGAGGTCGAACCACCTAAAAACCTCGTGCCTCTCGTGTGATTTGTGTCTATCTTAGTCCTCGCTTTAGCATTCGTTAATTGGATGCATAGGATCAATTGTTGACCAATTCACTTAAGATCTGTTTTGACCGTAGTTATGTGCTCTCTGATTGTCCTACAGTAGTTTGATTTTGTAGCAACCCTGATAAATGAATATTTGAAATAAATTAAAATATATATATTACAGAAGTAATACAGATAATAAGAAGAGGGTTAAATGGAGGAATAAAACCCAAGATGCAAATAACGCCTCTCATTAAGGCGTTAATTTAATAATAAACGCCTCTATCAAAGGCGTTATTCAAGAAGTGACGCCCTCACTACACGGCGTCAAATTCCAACGTCAAAAAAGGGTAAGGCCAAGAAACGCCCCAATCTTGGGCGTGATTTAAAGAAAAGAACGCCCTTACACAAGGCGCTTATTAAGAAACGACCTGAAGCAGGTCGTCAATTCAAGAATCGACGACCTGACCAAAGTCGTTAATTCCATTCGTGAACCGTTCGACCCAGGAGCTTATCCAGGGAAGGATTATGTTAATCTAGTAAGTATTTAATAGGGCAAGGACTCTATTAGGGATATATTACCCGCAATCAAACACTACTTTTGTTAGGATTCCAAAATCCTATAAATAAGCTGCTCGATCCAAACCCTAAACCTATTTGATCGACTGCTGCTGTTACGGTAAGAACTGAACGTTCTTATTTTCTTCTGTTTCTCTTCCTTATGAACGTAGTATGAGAAGAATTAATATTCTTCGTTGCTTCTCTTCTTACAGGTTAAGAAGCCCTACGTTCTGAAGAAAGCAGAGCTCTTCTTCCGGGTAAAAGTTCTTTACTGTCGTGTGTTGTTCAGATTACAAAGAAACTGATTCAGTTTCTTCATTTCTTTCTTATAGGGCAACTGCAGTTGAAGAAGTGTTCTTCTTCTACGATCAAAGCCAACAATCCTTTTCCTCAGGCCATTATCCCGTAGCCGTCTCTTCATCCGTTCATCTCCAAATCAACTCTTAAGGTAGGTTTTCTCAAGTTACTGTAGCCCAAATAAATTAAGACAAGACTTATATACGTATTGACATGACATGCATACGGTTGAATATGGTTTTATTATGTTTCTGCAATATTTTGAAAGAGACGCCCCTGTCCAGGGCGCTATTTTACAAGACACGACCCTCACAAGGTCGTTAATTTCATATTTAACGCCCTATATACAGGCGTTAATTTCATGTAAACGTTAATCACCTATCTTAAGAACTGATTATCCATGAAATTGCATCAAATCAATAATTGTTAGCGGTTAAAGTTAATAAACATGAAACATCAAATCTAATATACTGCATATGAATTCCTGCCAATTTTCCTGTCATGACTATATGATCGTTATCCTTGATTATCGTGCAAATCTTGCTGATTATGTAAATTCCTGGTATTTCTTGAATTCACGACCTAGACTAGGTCGTTTCCAACTATGTTAACGCCCCATCACAGGGCGTGAATTGAAAAATAACGCCCCTTCCTAGGGCGCGTATCTGTGAAATTCTTGAAAAATATATTCTGTAAAAAAATAGAATTAAAGATAACGCCCTTGCCCAGGGCGCTTTTTTTGATAATACCTGAAATTAATTATATCTTGTCCAATATTGTGAATAAAAAGGACGCCTTCTTGTGTAGTCGTCAAATATTGAAGAAACGCCCCTGTCCAGGGCGCGTTTTAGATAAATTATTGAAATAATGAAATTCTGCAAATATGGAAAATAGATGAACGCCCTTCTGTTAGGCGTTAATTACTTGAGAAACGACTTTACCTAAGTCGTTATTTTCTGTAAACTGATTTTTTATCCTGATTCTGTTAACCGATGGTTCCAATTATTTATATAATATATATCGGCACTATTCTCCACTCCGTGAGTATAGTCCCACCTTTCACGATTGTTTTATCGATCACACTCAATTCTCATTGACATACAAGCTCTCCATTGGACATTCCGTTCCTTTGGACTAGCGAGTTAGTCATAGAGACCTCCGTAAGACTCCTCGTACCTTAGATTCCCTCAAGGTCGACTGAGCTGGTTGTACCCTAAAAACCCATTACACGATCTTTGCCATGTCAATCTAAAGAAACATGGTATACCGGCCCTTATGATTATACAAAGAGTATATCATAAGAAATTCTTAATAGGATGATGCTATCATGCCATATCATGTCATTCTTGTAAACCTCAATTCGATGATAAGAATGAGGGTATCTTACCTTTGATATACTGTTCATGTGGACCTCAATTCTATATAAAGAATGTCCATATTGATTTGTCATGGTACCCAAGTTAAGGGAACCATATTCTACCTAGTTTTATCGATATCGTGATTATACCGTTATTATCGCCATTCTATGTCCTTTGTCATATTTTTGGACTCCATTCTGTCAAAGTTGTCATACATGTCTACAAGCTTGATTATTGAAATTCAAAAATTGGCTATATATACAAGAGTGGATGTCAAAACACATGATAAATGCCTGCGCATATAGGGCCCGATCTGGTCCTGGGAGGAGCACCCGAAAGTACTTGTGCCCATGGGAGTTTTAATGATAAGGTATCAGGCATTATACCGAGTGCATGACTAGCTTGATTGGACATTCCACACACATCTTGTACTTGACTCGTACTTGACATGAAATGAAATGCGTGGCCCGAAAAAGGGTAATTTACTTGCTTGCTTGATACATGATAGCCAAAGTTCTTGACATGATAAAAGTACTTGCTTGAATATCTTGTTATCTTTTCTTGAAAGTTCATGACTAGTTCAACTTGTTACCTTATTGATATATTCTCTCTCTATCTTGTCGTTTCATGCGAGCATGCATAGCTATAGTACATTCATGAAAGATGTAATTACTTAAACCCCTTGCTAGTACTTGAGATATAATTTCCTACTGAGCGTTCGCTCACTCTGTGTGTCCCTTTTTACTTTTTCAGGTAAGTCCGATGACGAGGGAACTCATTCTGAAGGGGATAGTCAAGAGTGAAAGAGATAGAACTTCTTCAAATGTCATCGAGTCTTTTATATACTTCTTGAGTCAAACTATGTACTTTTCTTTTTATTAAACAGAGTATTGGATTTGTAATAGCCTATTAATAATAAGGATTGGGTTATCTTTCTATTTGCGCATCTCTGTCTTTGTGTCGAATACACTACTACTCTGATTGGCATGATTGATATAAACTCGTCGCGCATATCCGGGTATCTTTCGCGCTCGGGGCGTGACAGTTTTTGTGGTATCAGAGCCTAGGATATTCAATTCCTAGGAAAAACCCAAGTCCAAGGATAAGTTTGAACCTTTAAACCAGTGAGATTGGGTAGAACCAAGGGTTAAATTTAACATAGTGTACGAGTCTTTAAATATGATCATGTACTAATATAGTTATTGTAATTGTAGGATAATGGCTGCCGAACGTGCTCAATGGCGCAACATGCAGCGTACCCTTCAAGGAATGACTCAAGTGCTACAACAGGTAGCACAAGGTGGTGCTCCACGAGCTGGAAGCTTACACCAAGCATTTAAGAGTATGAATCCCCTGAAGTTCATAGGATCGACCGATCCGGACGATGCCGAGCATTGGGTTCGGGAAACCGAACGCATATTCCATGTCATGCAATGCACGGATCAGGACAAAGTTCTATTAGCTACATTCCAGTTAGAGAAAGATGCTAGATGCTGGTGGGAGTCTATTGAAGCAACCATCGATCCTACTCAAGCAACATGGGAAGAATTTGTGGAATACTTCAATGCTAAATATTTCTCGGACCGAGTCCAAGAAAAGAAGGCTGCAGAATTCGCTCCATTAAAGCAACGATCTTTATCATTAGCAGATTATGAAGCTCAGTTCTCCAGGTTGTCTAGATATGCTAAGCATCTTATTAGCACGGAGAAGATGAAAGCCCGTAGATTTCTTAATGGGCTTAGGCCCCACTATATTACTCAACTGGCGCCTATGGACATCCAAGTTTATTCTGAAATAGTGCGCCGAGCTCAATTACTTAAAGATGCCACGGAACTATCTGATAGGATCCGTGGAAAAGACAAGAAGGAGCAAGTCACAGGTTCGGGTTCTTTTAAACCCAACTTTAAGAAGAGGCCCAATAATGGAGGTTCATCCTCTCAAGATTCCAAGTTCAAGAAATCCAAGCCCTTCTCTATCACCACTACACCTTCAAACGTAGTATGCAAGCATTGTGACAAGGCTGGTCACAAGACCGAAGAATGCTGGAGGAAATTAGGAGCATGTCTCCGTTGTGGGAGCCGCGAACATCGGATTCCCGACTGTCCATTACTTAATGACCAAGCCGGAGACGGTAAGCGCTCGGTGATAAAGAACGCTCGACTTCATGCAATAAAGGAGACCGAGCAAGAAGAAGGTGGACTGGTAGAAGGTACATTAACAGTTTGTTCCAAAAGTGCTTATGTCTTATTTGATACGGGTGCATCGCATTCCATTATTTCTAAGAAGTTTGTCGACCCGTTACCGTTAGAACCAGAATGGATAAAAATAGTTCTAACTACTCCTCTTGGAAGTGAAAATGATATTACTCATCACTACCAAAACTGTGAGGTAATGGTTCAAGGTAGGAATTTACCTATAGATCTCATATGCCTCGATCTAAAGGAGTATGATGTTATACTGGGAGCGGACTGGTTATCCAAATACCAGGCAACGGTTGATTGCCGCAATAGCCAAATTGCTTTCAAAGATTTTCCAGAATTAGTCTTTACTCGCCCCAAGAGTCGGAGCAATTCCCCTCTTATTTCGGCCCTCCGAGCTAGCAAGCTCGTCAGGAAGCGATGTGTAGCTTTCCTTGCATTTGTCACAGTTAAGGAAACAAAGGACACTAAGATAGAAGACATTCAGGTAGTGTAAAAATTTCCAGACGTATTTCCAGAAGATTTGCCGGGATTACCCCCTCAAAGAGAAGTGGCCTTCACCATTGACTTAGTCCCTGGTGCTGGTCCTGTTAAGGGCACCATATAGAATGTCCCCTGCTGAACTCAAAGAGTTGAAGGAGCAATTGATGGAATTAATTCGAAAAGGGTTTATTAGACCAAGTACTTCCCCGTGGGGAGCACCGGTATTATTTGTAAAGAAAAAAGATGGATCCATGAGACTATGCATCGACTATCGACAGTTGAATCATCTCACTATCAAGAATAAGTATCCACTGCCGAGGATCGATGAATTATTTGATCAGATTTCAGGATCCAAATATTTTTCCAAGATTGATCTCAGGTCGGGATATCATCAATTAAGAATCAAGGATGATAACATTCATAAGACTGCGTTCAGAAGCAGGTATGGCCATTACGAATTTGTTGTTATGCCTTTTGGACTAACAAATGCCCCTGCTACCTTTATGCAGTTAATGAATAGCATATTCAGGCCTTACTTGGATCAATTTATAGTGGTTTTCATTGATGACATATTAATATATTCCAAGACTAAGGAAGAGCATGAAGAACATTTGAGGATTGCATTGCAAGTCTTGAGGACAAATCATTTATATGCAAAACTCAGCAAATGCGAGTTCTGGCTTAAAGAAGTAGCTTTTCTCGGACATGTCATATCAAAGGATGGATTATCTGTAGACCCGTCAAAGGTTGAAGCTGTGAAAAATTGGGAAAGACCCACTAATGCAAGCGAGATCAGAAGTTTCTTAGGTCTTGCAGGATATTATCGGCGATTCATCAAAGACTTCTCCAAGATCACCGTGCCCCTTACAAGGTTAACTCGCAAGGAGATCCGATATGAATGGAGTGAGGAATGTGAAAGAAGTTTCCAAACTCTCAAAGATCATCTCACTACAGCTCCGGTGTTAGCTCTACCAATAGAAGGAGAGAAATTCGAGGTCTACACAGATGCTTCTGGCATTGGCCTCGGATGTGTCCTAATGCAACAAGGAAAGGTCATAGCATACTCTTCACGTCAACTGAAGAAGCATGAGGAGAATTACCCCGTCCATGACTTAGAACTGGCCGCGGTGGTATTTGCCCTAAAGATATGGAGACACTACTTATATGGAGTGCAGTTTACTGTATACTCCGATCACAAAAGTCTCAAATATCTATTTTCACAAAAGGAGCTAAACATGAGACAAAGACGCTGGCTAGAATATCTCAAGGACTTCGACTTCAATATACAATACCATCCCGGAAAGGGTAATTATGCTGCTGATGCCCTTAGTCGAAAGCCGAGAGCAATGATAGCCAATTGTATGATACAAGAATGGAGGTTGCTAGAACAATTCTCCGAGCTCAATATAAGCTTGGACAAGGAAGCCAAATTTGTCACATTATCTCATGTAAGCATACAGTCAGATTTATTATCTGAGATACAAGCACTTCAGGATGATGATCCTATATTAGTGGAAATCAAAGGTAGATTAGAAGGACAATCTGATTTTCAACTAACTTCTAATGGAAGATTATTATTCAAAGGTAGAACTTGTATACCCGACTGTCCGGAGTTAAAGAAGAAGATCTTAGATGAAGCTCACCGATCAAGGTACACTATTCATCCAGGATCAACCAAAATGTATCAAGATGTAAAGAGGAACTTTTGGTGGCCTAATATGAAAAGAGAAATAGCAGACTATGTATCTCGCTGTCTCACATGCCAACAGGTCAAGGCAGAACACCAAAAGCCTGCTGGAAAACTACATCCTCTATATATTCCTAAGTGGAAGTGGGAGGATATTGGTATGGACTTCATCATGGGATTATCTAAATCAAAAGGAGGACATGATGGAATCTGGGTTATCATTGACCGATTAACTAAATCGGCGCATTTTTTGCCAATAAAAAGCCGATGGTCAATTGATGTACTAGCTGCACTATACGTCAAGGAAATAGTCAGGTTACATGGAATTCCTGTCTCAATCGTGTCTGATAGAGATCCCCGTTTCACTTCTCATTTTTGGAAGGGATTACAACATTCGTTGGGAACAAGGCTCAACTTTAGTACTGCTTTTCACCCACAAACGGATGGTCAGACCGAGAGAGCTAATCAAGTTGTTGAGGATATGCTAAGAGCTTGCATCATTGACTTTGGTGGAAGCTGGCATGAACATTTGCCACTAGTAGAATTTGCATATAATAATAGCTACCAAGCTAGTATCCAAATGGCACCTTTCGAAGCTTTATATGGAAGGAGTTGCCGATCACCCTTATGCTGGAACGAAGTTGGAGAGAAACAACTGTTAGGTCCAGACATGGTAAGGGATACAACTGAGAAGATACAAGTAATCAGAGAAAGATTACAAGTTGCTCAGACCAGACAAAAGGCTTATGCTGATACAAGGAGAAGAGATCTTGAATTCCAGGTTGGAGATCATGTATTTCTTAAAATATCGCCTGGACGTGGCATACGAAGATTTGGTGTTAAGGGCAAGCTTACGCCAAGATTCATCGGACCATTTGAGATACTCGAAAGAGTTGGCAAGGTTGCTTATCGCATCGCATTGCCTCCTCAATTGTCCGAGGTACATAATGTATTTCACATATCTATGTTGAAGAAGTATGTACACGATCCATCTCATATTATTGAACATGGAGATCTGGTGATCCAGAAAGATCTCACCTATGAACAGAAGCCTATGAAGATCTTAGATCGAGAAATATGAGCTCTAAGGAATAAGGTTATTCCCATGCTCAAGGTGCAATGGAATAAGAATACTGAACACGAAGCGACATGGGAGACCGAGGAATCTATGAAGAAACGATTTCCCGAGTTGTTCTAAGAGGTATATACTCTACACTCTCCGCGTGTATACATAATATGCAATTGAATTTGGGGACCAAATTCTTTTTAAGTGGGGGAGGGTGTAGCAACCCTGATAAATGAATATTTGAAATAAATTAAAATATATATATTACAGAAGTAATACAGATAATAAGAAGAGGGTTAAATGGAGGAATAAAACCCAAGATGCAAATAACGCCTCTCATTAAGGCGTTAATTTAATAATAAACGCCTCTATCAAAGGCGTTATTCAAGAAGTGACGTCCTCACTACACGGCGTCAAATTCCAACGTCAAAAAAGGGTAAGGCCAAGAAACGCCCCAATCTTGGACGTGATTTAAAGAAAAGAATGCCCTTACACAAGGCGCTTATTAAGAAACGACCTGAAGCAGGTCGTCAATTCAAGAATCGACGACCTGACCAAAGTCGTTAATTCCATTCGTGAACCGTTCGACCCAGGAGCTTATCCAGGGAAGGATTATGTTAATCTAGTAAGTATTTAATAGGGCAAGGACTCTATTAGGGATATATTACCCGCAATCAAACACTACTTTTGTTAGGATTCCAAAATCCTATAAATAAGCTGCTCGATCCAAACCCTAAACCTATTTGATCGACTGCTGCTGTTACGGTAAGAACTGAACGTTCTTATTTTCTTCTGTTTCTCTTCCTTATGAACGTAGTATGAGAAGAATTAATATTCTTCGTTGCTTCTCTTCTTACAGGTTAAGAAGCCCTACGTTCTGAAGAAAGCAGAGCTCTTCTTCCGGGTGAAAGTTCTTTACTGTCGTGTGTTGTTCAGATTACAAAGAAACTGATTCAGTTTCTTCATTTCTTTCTTATAGGGCAACTGCAGTTGAAGAAGTGCTCTTCTTCTACGATCAAAGCCAACAATCCTTTTCCTCAGGCCATTATCCCGTAGCCGTCTCTTCATCCGTTCATCTCCAAATCAACTTTTAAGGTAGGTTTTCTCAAGTTACTGTAGCCCAAATAAATTAAGATAAGACTTATATACGTATTGACATGACATGCATACGGTTGAATATGGTTTTATTATGTTTCTGCAATATTTTGAAAGAGACGCCCCTGTCCAGGGCACTATTTTACAAGACACGACCCTCACAAGGTCGTTAATTTCATATTTAACGCCCTATATACAGGCGTTAATTTCATGTAAACGTTAATCACCTATCTTAAGAACTGATTATCCATGAAATTACATCAAATCAATAATTGTTAGCGGTTAAAGTTAATAAACATGAAACATCAAATCTAATATACTGCATATGAATTCCTGCCAATTTTCCTATCATGACTATATGATCGTTATCCTTGATTATCGTGCAAATCTTGCTGATTATGTAAATTTTTGGTATTTCTTGAATTCACGACCTAGACTAGGTCGTTTCCAACTATGTTAACGCCCCATCACAGGGCGTGAATTGAAAAATAACGCCCCTTCCTAGGGCGTGTATCTGTGAAATTCCTGAAAAATATATTCTGTAAAAAAATAGAATTAAAGATAACGCCCTTGCCGAGGGCGCTTTTTTTGATAATACCTGAAATTAATTATATCTTGTCCAATATTGTGAATAAAAAGGACGCCTTCTTGTGTAGTCGTCAAATATTGAAGAAACGCCCCTGTCCAGGGCGCGTTTTAGATAAATTATTGAAATAATGAAATTCTGCAAATATGGAAAATAGATGAACGCCCTTCTGTTAGGCGTTAATTACTTGAGAAACGACTTTACCTAAGTCGTTATTTTCTGTAAACTGATTTTTTATCCTGATTCTGTTAACCGATGGTTCCAATTATTTATATAATATATATCGGCACTATTCTCCACTCCGTGAGTATAGTCCCACCTTTCACGATTGTTTTATCGATCACACTCAATTCTCATTGACATACAAGCTCTCCATTGGACATTCCGTTCCTTTGGACTAGCGAGTTAGTCATAGAGACCTCCGTAAGACTCCTCGTACCTTGGATTCCCTCAAGGTCGACTGAGCTGGTTGTACCCTAAAAACCATTACACGATCTTTGCCATGTCAATCTAAAGAAACATGGTATACCGGCCCTTATGATTATACAAAGAGTATATCATAAGAAATTCTTAATGGGATGATGATATCATGCCATATCATGTCATTCTTGTAAACCTCAATTCGATGATAAGAATGAGGGTATCTTACCTTTGATATACTGTTCATGTGGACCTCAATTCTATATAAAGAATGTCCATATTGATTTGTCATGGTACCCAAGTTAAGGGAACCATATTCTACCTAGTTTTATCGATATCGTGATTATACCGTTATTATCGCCATTCTATGTCCTTTGTCATATTTTTAGACTCCATTCTGTCAAAGTTGTCATACATGTCTACAAGCTTGATTATTGAAATTCAAAAATTGGCTATATATACAAGAGTGGATGTCAAAACACATGATAAATGCCTGCGCATATAGGGCCCGATCTGGTCCTGGGAGGAGCACCCGAAAGTACTTGTGCCCATGGTGTAGACACGCCATTCTTGACGTCTCATGAGAAAGTCTCATATTACTATACGACGCCCCGCGATGGCCTACGCATTTCGAATCGCTCGAGTGCTTCCTTTTCCTGAGTCTTCTTCCGCCTTTTTCGGCATCCGGAATCGTCTCGTCACGGCATTCGGACGGCATCAACACCAGTCGGACGCATCAAGAGGTTCCGGAATCAAGAAGGGGGTCTGCCGGGCGGCCGCCGACGCCTGATTTGAGGACCCGGGTGGGTCTTAATGGGGGCGTCCAGGCGCCTGGACGCCCCCATTTTTATAATTTATTTTATTATTTTTCTCAGGGCCCAAAAATAAATAAAAAAATATATATATTAATGGAGGCGTCCAGGACCCTGGACGCCTCCATAAAAACTAATAATAATAAATATTTATAAAATGCCAGTTGGCATAAAAAAATAAAATAAATAAAAAATACATATTAATGGAGGCGTCCAGGCCCCTGGACGCCTCCATAAAAATAAATAAAAAAATTAAAATGCCAGCCCTTGTATAAAAGACAAAAGAAAAATAAAAAAATAATAATAAACTTTTGGAGGCGTCCAGGCCCCTGGACGCCTCCATCAACTCACTCACGGGCGCCGGCCACCGAACGACGGGTTGTCGTGTGTGAAAAAATCCAAAATTTAGAGACGTCCAGCTGACTGGACGCGCCCATTTCTGAATCACGAGGCGCCGCTCACAAAACCACGCGTTATGCCAAACCGCGTGCGGCCGTCGTCGGTTTTCGGTGGACCTGTTAGAGGCGTCCGGGACCCTGGACGCCCCCACAAAAATATTCTAAAAAAATCAATAAAAATAGAATAAAATATTATTTCGGCCCTGATGGAGGTGTCCAGGGTCCTGGACGCCTCCACCCTCCGGAGCCCTATAAATAGAGGCCCACCCCCTCAGTTCTAGGGGAGCTAAGCAGTGATCCGATAGGCTGCCGAAGCCCAGAGGCTACGGAGTCATTTTCTAACCCGTGGGTTCTTTTGTAGGTGGAGGTTCTGCCGGATTCTCGGGTGTTCACGCTCGCGAGAGGAAGGCCGTCTTCATCCACCGCGCTTCCCCGTCGTCCCCACGCTGCCGGAGCTCCGCCGGATTTCACCCTCGGCTCATCCAATAAGCCTTTTCTTCCCCTTTTTCTCCATAGTTCTTTACATTCATCATATTGCATCCTCTATCCCCCTTCACAAGGGCGCCTCTTCTCTTATACTTCTTGCATTCATCATCTCATTTTCCTCCTACTCGAGTCCGAGAGGGGTTTAAAATATAACACCAACCAGGTGTGTGTCTTGCCATCATTTCGTTATTTTTACCGCGAGGATTTGAATACTACACCTCCATCTTTCTAATCCACTTGTCATTTATTTGTCGTTGTTTTGCAAGGGTACCCGAGGAAAGCCCTCTCCGTCGGCCGGCCGGAAGGAGAGGAAGAAGCAACCCGCCATGTCCCGCTCTTGAGGTAGGCGCGATCACTTTCTTATTTTGGGGTCTTTCGGCCCCTGGCGATCACATCTTTTCATCGAGGCCGCGGCGAGTCACTTCCCCAATGGCCGTTTAAATTTCCGTTTCCTATATTCTCTTTATATTTTGTTAAATTCTGCTTATATCATCGAGGCCGCGGCGAGTCACTTCCCCAATGGCCGTTTAAATTTTCGTTCCTATATTCTTTCTATATTATATTATATTTTGCTCATATCATCGAGGCCGCGGCGAGTCACTTCCCCAATGGCCGTTTAAATTTCCGTTCTTATATTCTCTCTATAATCTGTTATATTCTGCTCATATCATCGAGGCCGCGGCGAGTCACTTCCCCAATGGCCGTTTAAATCTCTATTCTTATATTCTCTTTTATATTCTGCTATATTCTGCTCATATTCTCGAGGCCGCGGCGAGTCACTTCCCCAATGGCCGTTTCAATTCTTGTTATTTAATTTCTGCACCATTCCCGTCCCCCCGAGGCCGCGGCGAGTCACTTCCCGCTATGGCCGTTTGAACCCCATATCTTGCTATATTATACTTGTCCCGCTCGCCCCAACGGAGCAATCTCCCGTGGTGGCCCCTTCTCTCTTCTCTATCATTTCTGTGTTGCAGCAAAACAACAAAACAAACAAAAAAAGAGGAGCCCGCGCGCTCTCCGCATCCTCTTCCTCGCACCATCGAACTCCGAACCGCGTGACGTCGCTCACAGATTGGCGATCACGGTGGGACCTCTACTGCTTCCTCCCGGCTACCCTTGCAAGTTCGGCACCACCCGTGCCTCTCCACCTTGGCGCCCACGCGCGCCCCCGTTGTGCTCACGGCAGCACCGTCAGTTCTGATTGGTTCTTTGTTTATTACATGTTTGTTATTTCTGTTGTTTTCCCACTCCATATATCTGTCAGCATTCCATTGCATACATCCATTCCTCTTTTCTATCCTTTTTTTCATTTTTTTGAGGATCACCCTTTCCCGGTGAAGGAAGGACTCTCCGTTTGGGAATTCCTCTCAACGGACTAGAATCTCCTACACTGGGACCTCCGTAAGTCCCCGACATCGAAGAATCTCCTCTTCGTTCACTGGGCTGGTTGTACCATTGAAGTTCCCCGAAGTTAGTCATTTCATTCGTGGTGAGACGAGAGACCCTAGCTGACACGGCGGTGAAACAAAAATAAACTAGGGTCCCTATCTTGTGTGAACTTCGGATCTCGCTAAAAACACACAAAAAAAAATCATCAAAATCAAAACAAAAAAAAGGGCGTAAAGGCATCCACTTGTTTGATAATCTCTGCTACCTACTTGCTAGTGTATGTTTTTGCGTTCTGGGAGAACTGTGAGCATGTCTCACGAGTCTTCTCAGGAGAACCACCCTAGCCGTGGTTTGACAGCCGACCCGCGAGTCCATGCTATGGACTCGGGTCCTTCTCATGACCCCTCGCATGAGGTGCAGGTTATTGCCGGGGACACGTCCCCGCCACAGGATATCACTTCCTTACTGGGCGTCCTCGCCAACACGGAGCTTACCTCTGAACAGCTTCGGGCCTTCCAGGCCATTCTAAAGGGGAAATCTGTTTCCCCCACGCCCCAGGAGTCAACTCCGGCTATCGCACCTCTCCACGAGTCCGTGCAGGCCATTCCATCTCCTTCATTGGCGCAAGCCATCCAGTCTCCCTCGCTTCAAGGACAAGCGAGCCAACAACCTCCCTCATTCCAATTCCCATCACAATCTCAAACTCCCGGTGTTCCTCACACACCGTTTCAGCCAGGGCCAACTGTCGGTGGTCCGACAGTTCCCTCTCATTCCGGGTTTCCCCCTCAAGTCTCCGGGAGACAGTTTCTCCCCCAATGGCAAGTGCCACCTTCACCCCCAGAGGAGCTCGCCCAATCGCTCCTCAATAGGTTCAATCGCATGGACGAGCAGTTTCAAAATCTGAGAAGAATGGTGGACGTGAAAGCCACCCCGGAGGTTGCTTTGCCAATCCTCCCCGTCATTCATCTTCCTCCCTCCGAAATGCCCACGTACCGCAGATAC
Source organism: Amorphophallus konjac (assembly GCA_022559845.1). Classification (NCBI taxonomy): domain Eukaryota; kingdom Viridiplantae; phylum Streptophyta; class Magnoliopsida; order Alismatales; family Araceae; genus Amorphophallus; species Amorphophallus konjac. The sequence goes on along the minus strand of CM040129.1, from coordinate 56,803,024 downwards.
AATGGTACCGGCAACCCCTTCATTCACCTCAAAGACTTCATGTATGAGTCCTCCTATTGGCAAAACGATCAGAGGTCCCTGGCATACCTCTTTCGGAGATCATTGGATGGTCCCGCGCTTGAGTGGTTCTATTCTCTGGAGCCCCGCGAAGCCGAGAATTTTGAAATAGTGCAGAGAAGGTTCTTGCAGAAATATAGGGATAGGGTCGGTCCCTCACTCTCCATTACCGACCTAGTGGCCGAAAAGATGAAACCCGACGAGGATTTTGTCCGATATGCTGATAGATGGAGGTCTCTGGCGGAAAGAATAAGGGATACCCTCTCCGAGCCCGAACAAGTGAAAATGATTGTGTCTAATGCAACCCCGCAGTTCAGACACGTCCTCGCCATGAATAAACTTACTACAATGGAGGAACTCTATGAAAGGGCCCGATACATCCAAACCCAGCTAAAAGACTCCCCCATCATGAACATGTTTGAGTCGCCGAAGCCCAAAGTGGTCAGAAAGACAGGCGCTGGTGTCCCGGGCGGAGCCACAGAAGGGGTCGTGACAAATGAGCAAGTCAGTGCGGTCAACAATGCCAACTATGCAGTCAACCCAAGGCCTCAACAAATGCCCCGACTACCCCTTCAATCAGGTCCTTTCCCTCTCCGTCCTCCACCCCAAAATAATCCACCCCAGGATAATATGCCTCCATTACGCCAACCCCAGCAACAACAACCACAACCTCAACAACAACAACCACCGCTTCAGTACAACCAAGTTCCACCCCCGGGGAACTATGGTCCCCAACAGCAACAAAGGAGGCCGCTCGGTCCTAAGAGAGCCTACTATCCACCATTGCCAGAAACCTTAGCAGATATTTTTAATGCCCTCATGGCATCAAACCAACTCGCCCTACCCAGAGAAAGACCCGCCTGGCCCCCCAATGTTGATACCTCCAAATACTGCGTCTACCACAGGCAGCCGGGACACACAGTGGATTACTGCTTCCATTTCAAAGATTACATCCATGATATGAATGATGAACATCAAATAGATTGGGATGAGATGAGACGGTACGTCGCGGCTCTCAAGGCTAGGAGACCTCCTCAGAGGCCACAGCAGCAGTTACAACAGCAGCAGCAGCAGCAACCACAACAACAACAGCAGCCTCAGCAGGCCCCACAACAACAGCCCGACATGGGCATAATCCAGAATCCACTACCGGAGCACCAACAGCCCAATCATCAGGTTAACCCCATCTCCTCCTTCCCGGAAGTCGGGAGAGAGCAGGTGTGGCACCAGGAAAGTACCTCCATTCTTTATACCTCCAACCCTATCGTCATGCAACCCCCTCACCTTGCCCGGGTAGCACCTCTCTCTCATCAACCCGCATCGGTATCGCCTTCACCATTTCCACTACCATTACGCCCTCTCATCCGCACCCCGACCTCCTATCAACCGACACTTTCTACTACGCCTTCACACCCTCTCGCCTTCTCCCACTCCCCCACTTTACCATCCACCTCTACCACATTTACCCCTACGCCTTCTAAACCCCTTATCATCCGTCCACCATACATAACCCCGTCTTTCTCCACCACATCACCACTAATGCCTTCAAAACCACTCATCACCCACCATCCGCCTCAAAACCTTTACCCGTTTCAAACCTTACCTCCACCTCCACCTTCCAAACCCCTTATCCTTCATAATCCGCGCGATATCCCCTCTACCTCTGCCATGCCTCCACCTAACAAACCCCTCATCAGAATCCCTGCTCCCGTCATCACCCCTGCTTCATCAACCATTCCTCCACTACTACCCCTCAAACCCCTGTTAAAACCCACTGCTACCCCCACAGAGGTACAAAAGCCGCAGGCAATGGTACTCCGGAGTGGAAGGATTTTCCACAGGGTTTTCCCCCACAACAGTCAGAATCCCGAGCAATCTCAGCCAGAGAAGGATGATGCAGAACAACCAGAAAGAGCTATCCCTGGAACACAGTATGATCTACTGAAACACTTGGACAAGACGCCTGCCCGGATCTCCATCCTAGAGCTACTTCAAAGATCCACATCCCACCAGGCGGCCTTGATGGAATATCTTCAAAAGGTCATGGTTAATGAAGACCTCCCCGTGGAGAAGATTTCGACCGTCCTGACCCCAACAGACACACAACCGGCCATCATGTTCCACAACTACGAGCTCGCTCCCAAGGAATCTCGGAAATATGCATTGTGCATTTCAATAAAAATTAATGGGGTATCCATAAACCCATGTCTTGTCGACACGGGTGCGTCCATAAATGTGATCTCCATGAGCACTCTTCAGTTGTGTGGGGTTGACGAGGAACAAATAAGACCTTCCTCGATCACGGTCACGGCCTATGACAATAGCAAAAGGCCGCCGCAGGGGATGATTATTCTGAAGGCAGAACTAGGCCCCATGGCAATTCCCACGGAATTCCATGTCCTCGACATGGACCCCACATTCAAGGCTATACTGGGTCGTCCTTACATTGAAGCCATGGACGCTGTGCCTTCCACCAACCATCAGTGCCTGAAGTTTCCTTACAACGGGAGAATTATTAAAGTAGTCAGTACACCTGTCCTTCACACAGTGGATGCTATCAACACCTCTCTGCCCTCTGTTTGGCCGTCTCATCGGCCCATATTGTCACTGCTGGACGTGCGTGATCCATCTCGCATGCCACTAGCACCAAAAGAGCCGGTCAGGGCAACCACAACATCGTGTCTCCCTTTTCACTCCAAAGGTTGGGAGATTATGAGGAACATCGGCTATCAACAAGGAAAGGGTCTGGGCGCACAGTCACAGGGTATGCTCAAACCGCCAAAGGAAATTAGGCCGAATCGCAGGTTTGGCCTAGGCTTCAAAGGACCGTTCAAGGCAGATTGGAAGCCCCTCACGTGGACTCTATCAAACCACTTCAACAGAGGGCCCGTTGTTCAGATGGGAGATCACCCACGAGAAGCATATGGAGGATCACATGCTGTATATTTGGCTGAAAAATGTCCGAGGATCACCAAAAGAGGCAAGATCAAAGATCCGGAATGCGAGTGGGACAAATGGTTCGACATATGGGACATTTCCGTTGCACTGGAAAGGATGTTCTCATCTCCACAGCTTGAAAGACCACCATTGATCTCCGAAATACCAGAGAATATTACCACTCTTGCCAAGGTTCCAAACTATCCTCGTCCTCGCCAGAAGGACTCTGTCATCGACGGATCTTCATCCGTCCTCAACATTACCGTCGACGGCTCATTAGCCGCCATCCTCTCCATCCACTCGTCTCAGCCTTTGCTGATATCTTCTTCCTGGGCCAGACAATTGTCTGATGATCTTCCCAGGTCCCCTTCTTTGCTTACATACCTACGCGGGCTTTTCAACCCGCGCCAGGTCTTCAACCATGATCTGCTCTACGAGCCCCACAATCCTCTAGCCATAACCACTTTCCTCTCTCCTCCAATCTCTTTTCACTGCTTTGTCATTAAAAATGAAAACGAAAAAAAAACGTCAATTTTCAAACTCTCCAACAACACATCTTCGTTGAGGAAACCTCCTACATCTCCCACGGGTGCGTACCGCCTTGCGGACCACCCGTCCAAGGTCCGATGAGCGACCTTTTCTACCCCTCCTCTGAGGGGTCTTCTCCTGTACATTCTACACCATCCTCCTCATCTTCCTCTTCGTCTGTAAATATTGTCAGTCAATCTAGGAATGATAGGCCAAGGGTAGTACCTAGGAAGAAATCCAAGGGTAGACAGATCCCTCGTCGATTCCTTCTGGATTTGGCCGCCAGGTGTCAGGCCCTTCTTGCCATCCCCCAGTTGTTAGAAAATCCCATCCAGCTACCCGAAATAGAATGCGAGGGCGACTGTGCATCTGATGAAGGGTATGGAGTCTACGAGATCACGAATGAAGAATGCCCCACTGAAGATGAGGGTGAAGAATATGAGGATGCGGCGGGCGCATACGCTAGCGGAATGAGGAGATTCGACGAGCCGTCAACCGCCGTAGAAGAATCCACCAAAGAAGTCAACTTGGGGACTGAGGAAGACCCTAGGATCATCCTCATAAGTGACAACCTACCACCCTCTGAAGAAGAGGCATTAATCGAGGTCCTCAAGGAATATAAGGACACGTTTGCATGGAGCTACGAGGATATGCCGGGTTTGGATTCAACCTTGGTCGAACACCGTTTAACCCTAAAACCAGGGTCCATCTCGGTAAAACAAAGGTTAAGGCGTTTCCACCCTCAGATGGCTTTGAAAATGAAAGAAGAGGTCGATAAGCTCCACAAAGCCAGGTTCATTAGAGTCGTTCTTTATCCTCAATGGGTGGCGAACATTGTCCCGGTCATGAAGAAAGATGGGAAAGTCAGGATTTGCATCGACTTCCGGGACCTTAACCGCGCGTGTCCAAAGGATGATTTTCCCTTACCTCACATTGATGTGTTGATTGATAACACGGCAGGTTTTGAAACCCTCTCTTTCATGGATGGATTTTCAGGATACAATCAAATTCGTTTGGCAGAAGAGGATCAGGAAAAGACGTCATTCACTACCCCTTGGGGAACATATTGTTACGTGGTCATGCCGTTTGGGTTAAAGAATGCTAGAGCTACTTACCAAAGAGCGATGATGGCCATATTTCATGACATGATGCACATATATTTGGAAGTGTATGTGGATGACTTATTGGTGAAATCAAGGACCAGGATGGAACATCCAGAAGTTTTGGCTAAGGTCTTGCAAAGGTCAAGAGAATTCCAATTAAAATGAACCCGAAAAAGTGTGTGTTTGGTGTGTCGTCAGGTAAATTGCTGGGGTTCATTGTGAGTAAAAGAGGGATCGAGATAGATCCCGACAAAGCCAAGGCTATCAGGGATATGCCGCCTCCCAAGAATTTGAGGGAAGTCCGAGGTTTAATCGGCAGGCTGCAGTTTATTCGTCGGTTTGTGTCTCAACATTCACAAAGGTGTAGACCTCTCTACGAGTTGACCAAGCCAGGAGTAGAATTCCACTGGAATTCTAAATGTCAGAAAGCTTTTGAAGGTTTGAAGGAATATCTGGCTAGTCCACCCGTTCTCATTCCACCTAAACCAGAAAAACCTCTGATCCTTTACATCTCAGTCTTGGATGACTCCGTGGGAGCCGTCCTCGCACAAGCTGATGAAGAAGGCAAGGAACGGGCAACCTATTACTTGTCCAAACTTCTCAATCCCTGTGAGCAGAAGTACACCGGCATGGAGAAAACCTGTGCTGCCCTCGTTTGGGTAGTGCAGAAATTGAAGCACTACTTCTTGGCTCACGAAGTCCACTTGATTGCTCGAATGAATCCTATCAAATTCCTTCTGGAGAAAGCCGTCCTTACGGATAGGCTAGCACGCTGGCAAAGTTTTCTCTCTCAGTTCGACATCACCTACATCCAGCAAAAGGCGATTAAAGGTTATGCCATAGCCGAGCATCTCGCTCACCATCCTCTTCCCAAGTTCGATCCCGTCCAATCAGAGTTTCCAGATGAGGAACTAATGTCCATCAACCAATCAGATGAGCCAATGTGGACGCTATATTTTGATGGAGCTCTGAATTCTCAAGGGAGAGGAATCGGCATCGCCCTCCTTTCGCCGGAAGGCCTCACATTCCCATTGGCATACCAGCTCAAATTTCCAGTCACCAACAATATAGCCGAATATGAAGCTCTTCTAGCTGGCCTAGGACTCGCTCATTCTTTTCGTATCACTGAGTTGCGAGTCGTAGGTGATAGTCAACTCATCCTTCGCCAGGTACTCACTAAGTATCGCACTCGCGATCCCAAACTCAAGCCATACCAAGAACTCACTGCTGCCTTTGCCAAACTGTTCACAAAACTGATCTTTGTTCATATCCCTCGTCATCAGAATATTCTCGCCGATGCCCTCGCCTCATTGGCATCATCCATAAGGTTCCCTCTAGGAAGATGGTTTAAGTCCATTTCCATCTACAAACTTCACGCCCCTGCAGTCGATGATGCTTCCTACGTAAACATCAAAGACAGGATAGCAAGGAAGATCCTGCAGGAAGATATCCTTGAGAAGAGGGAGCTCATGTTGGCAGAGGCCGAAGAAGAACTGGCTGATGAAGAGAAACCATGGTTCTATGAAATTGTCAAATATTGCCAAGATCAGTCTTATCCTGAAGGGGCCACCACAGAGGACAAGAAAGCCATAAGAAGGGTGGCTCAGAAATACACATTGATTGGAGGTCTACTCTATAGGAGGAGCCTTACTGGTATTCTGTTAAGATGTCTTGGTGACGATGAGGTTTGGAAATGTGTAGAAGAGACGCACTCGGGTGTGTGCGGTGGCCACGTGAATAGTCAGATGCTCGCCAAGAAGATCATTCGTCAAGGCTTTTATTGGCCCACTATGGAAGAGGATTGTGCTGTCTATGTCCGTAGGTGTGTCAAGTGTCAACTTCACGCCGATAAAATCCATTCACCATCTTCCTCACTTCATCCAATATCCTCCCCATGGCCTTTCTCCATGTGGGCATTCGACATCATTGGCCCCTAGGTGATCCCAATTCCCTCACCAAGCAGAAATCTTCATCCTTACTGCAACGGAATACTTCACCAAATGGGCCGAAGCCGAAGCTTACACGGAAATCAAGGCATCAACAGTCTGCAAGTTCATCATAAGAACATTCTCGCCAGATTCGGCGTCCCAAGCACGATCGTCACCGACAATGGGCCACAATTCATTTCTCAGGACCTACAGGACCTCTGCAAAAGGTACGCAATTGCATTGCATCATTCATCGCCTTATTACCCACAAGGTAACGGTCAAGCGGAGGCCACCAATAAAACATTGCTCAAAATCATCAAAAAAACCTGCGAGTCTAGTAAGTTTTCAGACTGGCCAGAAAAGCTTATCGAAGCCCTATGGGCCTATCGCACTCAATCCGTACCCCCACCGGGCAGACTCCATTTGCCCTCACTTATGGTATGGAAGCGGTAGTCCCGTACGAGACTCTGATCCCTTCTCTCAGGGTACAATTGGATGAGGAATTTCCCCTCGACGATCGTCGTAATTCACTCCTCGCCCAGTTGGAACTCTTGGATGAGAAGCGGCTGGCCGCCGCCGAACACGCGCGTGTGTATCAAAATAGACTCGCTCGCTTTTACCAAAAGAAAGTCGTTGAGAGAAAATTCAAAGTCGGTGAGATGGTCGTAAAAAGAATTTTTGTCAAACCTGGAGGGCCGCGTTCTAAGCTCCAACCCAATTGGGAAGGACCATTTGTAATTCAAGCCGTGCACCCTGGCAACGCCTACAAGCTAGTCAACGCCGAAGGGACCGAGTTATCCCACCCTTGGAATGGGCTTTATCTTAAGAAATACTACCCTTAGCACAAAACAAAAAAAATGATGAAAAGATAAAAAACATCAAAAAACAAGGAAATATTGAAAACCACTAAAAATATGGAAAATTCAAAATGCCGATGCCTGGCAGGCACCATGTAGTTAAGTCCCTGCATCTAACCTTCATGTTAGGATAGGGCCCATTAAGGCTTGGTAGGCACCGGGTCTTGGTTTGCCAGAACCGTGGAGACCCCTGTCCGGCCACGTCGGCCTATGCTCGCTCGAAGGAAGCTAACATGTGTTCACTTATGTATTTTATTCAAAAAAGTTGGTAGCATCACCTACGGTAGGGCCACACCTAGAAGATCTCCGGAAGCTGTAATCTTTATTCTTTTCTCTTCGACCAAATGAGACAGTCGGCGCCCTTAAAACGCTGAGCATGAGAAACCGAAACTCAAACCCCAAAGGCAAGAGTAGGACCCATTTCCTCGAGCATCGATCAGAGCACGAGAAGAGGGCAGTGTCCCCGCAGGCATACGAAGAGGGAGCCCACCAACGTCAAACGACTATATCTCCCTCACAGAAAGAAATACAAAATCAAAATCAAGAGAAAAGCCTGGTCGTGACCGTGCCTGGTACGATAAACGGAACCCCTCAAAGCAAAAGTCTGAATCCACAAAGGGGGGCCGTGGAATGTAAATGCTCGAGATTTGGTCCGAAGTTGTCCGAAAGGAAAGAGTTAATGGGCCCTTATTCGCTCGCCGGGTTAACGGCTTTGCCGGTCCTCTCAGGAGGTTTATCCCCTACGCTCTTCCTTCTCCCTCTAAAGATGAAGGTTCGATGGAGTTTCTGAAAGGTGAAAACTGCCCAGGGTCTGCGACCTTATTTTAATATACACATTTTGGTTGCCTACTTTGAAAAGCAAAAGCTATCGCTGCGAAGGAGTCTCTGTGTTTCTGGCTGGTCAAGACCCCTGTTTACCACCTTGATGTCTTCTTGTTTAACCTCGGGCTTAGGCCAATGCAAGCGCGTCACCTATGGGTGCGACGGCGTCTGATTCCGGGTCAGCGTCGCGCGGTTGGTCGTTAGGGTTCCAGGGTGTTCCATCTTATACCATCTAGAGTTGTGAGGAAACAGACCCGGGTCGGGCAAATCATCTACCTCAAACACCTTTTGGGTGAATCCCTGTGGTCGGAAGCAACTGGGAGCCTAAGCATGGCATGACGGTATTGTCATCAGGGTAAGTCTTAGCCGGCGGGATCGTCATTCGAGGGGTCTAGAGGCCCAAATCAACCTAGATGTGCACTTAAGATACCTGGGAGGTTAGTAAGAAACCCCTGTCTCACGTAGGTTAGGTGCCATTTGGGTGCTTGCCGGGCGTTAGCAATAAAAAAATTGAAATGATAAAAGCACAAAAAAAATGGAAAAGAGAAATGTACATATTTGCAAACAAAAAAATCTTTTTATGATGAAACAAAAAAAATATCAAATATAAAAAAAGAAAACAAATCAATTTTGCATGATTACATTTGCGTGCAGCATCTCACTTTTAATATCGCTTGCATTCGTGTGCTTGCCTGTCGCATTTATCATCACCGCATCTTTCCCTTGCCTTCGTTAAATAAAGGCTTGGCCCCTTGACCAGTTATCAAGGACAGTCACAGTGACCATTTGCTTATTGAGCAAGGGGCCAAGTCAGAACAGAAATTCTGATTTGTTTGTTTCAGTGATATGTGCAGGGATTCAGGTAACTGAAGCAAAGGTGAAAAACAAACAAACCAAACCTTGTGTTTTATTCCAAAAAAAACCAAAAAAATTTACATCAAGTTCCGCCCTCTCTCTCTGCATTACTCGTCCCACTACTCTCCGGGCAAAACACTCTCAAAGGTGCTACCCAACTACGAAAAGCGGTACTCCTGCCGCTCTGTACTCCTCTTCCTATTCCCACATCCCGGCGTTGATCCGCGGAAGCAGCAGAGAAGCTACCAACACGAAAGCCACGCTCTCGTGCTTTTCGGTAGCGCTCCTCACCATCTCTCAGCCACTGTTCAGCAAGACCAAGGCCGATTCGGAGTTCGAATAGTTGGGCCTCCATGGCCCTTCGCTCCTCCCTTTCAGCCAAACTGTTGGCTCTTTCTCTCTCTGCGTTTCTTTCCCTCTCTGCCCGTTCTCTCTCACGGTCTTCCCTCTCTAACTGGAGAGTGATCCTCAGTTCCATAGCATCCCTGGATGAGTCGTCATCAGGATGACGCCGCAGTTCCCTCTCCAGTTCTGCTATCCTAGCCTCCTTATGCGCAGCTTGGGCAAGCGCTTCTTCCGTCTCCTTTTCCTGCCGAGTGTACCATCTCAGATACGCGATAAGGCGTAAACAAAGAGAACTCAACGCTGAAACTTTTACCTGTATACGGAGCATTCCTTCTGCCTCCGCAGCACGCTGCGTGGCGTGAGCAAGTTGCTCATGAAGCGAGTCAAGTTCTGAGGTGGGAATCCACAAGCTGGAAGAGGCACCACCTACTCCCATCGCTGGGGAGGCTGCGCCAATCTGGGCATGCTGCGACCATGTGAATTAGCAGCCAACATCTGGAATCTGGGGTTTTAACTAGGAACGTACTGTACACCTACCAAGGCGCTCGTAGCTCCGCGGGCATCACCCAACTGTTGTTCCATCTCTGCCAAGCGAGTTCGTAAATTCGCTATCATGGCATCCCGGACATCCTGCAGCCTTACAAGTCAGCATTTTCACCAGAAAAACCAAGAAAAGGAGAAAGAAGAGAAGAGAAAAAGGGGAAACCTACCTCCACAAGTCCCCGGGGTTGGAACCGTTCTGCGTACTTTGTCCTATATAGACGCAAGTAGTCCTCGCTGTCCCGCGCCTGTGATTCTACAATCGTGCCACCCCGTTGCCAGTCCTCATACTGTTCGGGGAATCGCACGCGCCAGTCAATGCAAGTCGCCGGTCCCCGCGTCTTTCTCCCGACACGAGGTGGCGCAGCTGAATCCACCCATTCTTGAGCCAGTCCTAAAGTCCTCATAACTAATCGTAGCCGAAGCGGCTCGATTTCATTCAGGCAGTGCATCCATAGTTCCCGTCCGAACCGGGCACGACTTGCTAGAACCCACGGCTGGTTGGCATCGACCATGTCTGAGTAGGGTCTCCAGTTTACCATCGCCGTAGGGAACTCCTGTAGCTCCCGCCTTAACACCATCAGTTGGTAGGTTAGGGGTGCCGCACTCATGACGGGTTCCCACCGCCTGGCTAGCGGCACCATCACGGGTCGCCAATGTCGAGCTCTCCCCATAGGGAGGTAATAATAGCTCCATAACTGCTCGGCGCAGGTCATCAGCACCTTGCGAAAACAACAAAAAAAATACAAAACAAGCAAAACCAAAAAAATACCTGGATGAATGGTGTGAAACCACTCACAGTCATCTCACGATCCGTTTCTTGGAATAGGCCTGCAAACAAGTGTGCCAGCATGGCGGCTCCCCAGGCATAATACCCTACTCTTTCAAGGTCTGACAGCAGCTCCAGGAAGCAACATTGGATACCATCCCCTTTCGAGCTCAGTACCAATCTCCCCAAAAGGAAGAGGAGAAATCTCCTCAAATCTATGTTACATCTTTCCCAGTTGCCGAAATCTGTGCAGTACACGGCACGGCATCCTATTTCCATCCTTTCCATGAACTCTTCTGAGGATTCGTCGTCCCGCCGACGAGTGTCGGTGAGCCCTAATGCATCCATGAGGGACGCCCTAGCTACCGACCTGTTCTTCCGACCATCTAGGTCCAAACCCAGTAACTTCTGGGCACCTTCTCTGTAGTCCGCGTAAGTGACTCCGGTCACTGCCTCGCCTTCTACCTTCAGGCTTGTGATCCGGACCACATCCTCCAAGCTGGGCACCATGTGCCCCCAGGGCATCAGGAATGCCCGGCTCACTGGGTCCCATCTCTCACACAAGGCTTGGATCAGGACTAGGTCAAGCTGGATCGGCTCGATCCGAAGGAAGGTACCAAATCCCATCACGTCTAGCCTCGCCTTCTGAAAATCTGGGAGGCCCCTGTACGCTGCTACTACCAACTCCCATAAGATTTGTGATTTCATCACAACCTACACATACAAGGAATGGGGGTGAGGTTTGGTCAGAAGAAAGGAAGAAAAAATGAGAAAAGGGCAAGAAAACTTGGCTTACGAGTTGTGATTGGGCCCTTTCGCTGAAGTGCCCTTCAAAGTCTGAAAGCCTCCTGGAACTACTACCACTGGACCTGCTTCTCTTCGAGGAATGGGAAGATTCGCCCTCCATCCAACTCTCAGAATTTTGAACTCCTCCTCTCCCGTAAGAACTTGTGCTCCTCGAGTTATTCCTCGATATACCTGGGAAGATAAAAGGGACAAGAATTTATAGAAATGGAAGGAGTGCGGGCCAAGATTGCCTCCATCACCTGTCGATGATAGCCCTCGCAATAAGACACCGACCAAGCGGCCCCATGTGTCGCTTCACCGCTCGCACAGGGTGATTGACTGGACGAAGAATAGGACGAATAGCCCCTATGTTGTCTAGGGATACCCTATCATGTTTTGGAGGACGCCCGCAAAATTTGGCACAACATCCGGGAAAAGGAACTAGGGCCGTCAGTATTGACTTCGACGGCAGATTCCCGTGGAAAATGGTCACAACAAGACGTGATTCTCGCTCGAGGCGGAGTCTCGACAGATCCGTCACATGGGAACAGTGCAAAGGAGAAGAAGTGTAGGGAAGAAGGAACGCACAAGAGGACAAACAAGCATCAGAAAATCAAATCACTCCATTCATAATTCTACATAAGCTGTCAAAAACATCATAAACATAAAGAGGTGACGGGTCCACTAGCCCGCCAATCCTCACCATCACTCATCTCTCCGGGCACTCTCCTCCTCTCCCCCGAGGTGAGGGTCCCTCAGAAGCCTCCGGGATCCCCGTGCAGTAGCACCTGCCTCGCCTCTGGGCGCCTGCTCCGCAGCAGTGACTCGCTGCTCCTCCCCTGGCGTGGCGAAGAAGCCACTGGCGGCAAAGCGACCGGACTGGCGGAGTCGCTCCCCGAACTCTCGCGCTCTCTCGTAGCGCGTCTCCATCCCTCCTAGCCTCTGTACGACGGCCTGAAGGCCCAGCTGGAGCTCCCTCACTTGGGCCTCCAAGGCCCTCCTCTCGGTCAGATCCCGCTGTCGCTCGGACCTTCTCTCGGCTTTCTCTCTCTCTGCCTCTCTCCTCATCATCTGCAGAAGAACCCTTAACTCCAGGATGTCTGGAGAAGGTCTCTCCTCACCACGATGCCGCAGCTCCGCTACAGTCGCCACCCAGGCGTCACGCTCCTCTTCCGCCCGGGTCGCACGGGCCACCGCACCAGCAAGTTGCTCCCGGAGGGAAGCAATCTCGAGAAAAGGGGCCGAGGAGCTAGAAGATCCGCCAGCCGCTCCCACCGTCGCTGTCTGCTGGGCACACTGGAACAAAATAAACAACGGCCGTCAGTGAAACTCCAAAATCTGAAGTTAAAAGGGCGGCACGTAACTTACCAGGAGCGACAGCTCATGTTGAGCGACGGCCAGTTGCCGCCTAGTCTCTGACAGCTGGGCGCGCGAGCCGCCAATGCCACGCGTGTCCCCAGCTTGGGGAAGCCCCGCGTAACTCTCTCTCTGCCGCCGCAGGAAGTCGGCACTGTCCTGCACCAGTACACCCCCTTGCTGTCCAGGGAGACGTACGGGCCAGTCCTCGAGCCTCGCCTTGCCGCGACTCTCCTTCCTGACGCGGCTCGGCTCGTCCGCACTCGCCCACTCATCGGCCAGGCCCAGGGTCCTTGCCATGA